>CM070763.1:11500000-12176853 GCA_036346245.1 Bonia amplexicaulis | reverse complement strand
TCATTAGGTGCAAATAACTTCAAGGGTAAGTTGAAATAACAAAAAAATATGTACCCTTCAAATGTGACTCCACAATGATCTTAAACAAACTTGAAGCTGCATGTGCTCCATCAATTGACATAGGATTTTTATCAGCATCAACGTCCTGTGTATAAATAGGAATTTAAATGAATAATATGCAGTAATTAATGGTTATATAATAAATAAAATGGCAGAATGAGCTTTATTAACCAACCTAAGCAGCCTAAGCTTGTTACACCTAATGGACAGTGCAATCCAAATCATTTGATAGTTGATTGAGTTTTATGTAACCAAATAAGATGTCTTTTATCAACAAGCAAAATTGGACCAAAGCACTTCCGTACACATGCTGCTCAGGAAATTGACAATCATTAACCAGACAACTTCTATTTCCCTTTTGGAAGCAAATATGTTTTCCATGCTGTCGATGATGATTTGTTTTATCTTATATGTAATCAAGTACATGCTCTACAAAGTGAAGTAAATTGTAAAGCAAATAGAGTTACTAAGTTTTTTTTAAAGACAGGAAATGCTACGGTTGCGATAAAGCATACATATGTAATCAGCATGGCATGCATATACCAAAGGAATAGGTACGGTTAAGAATAGTACAGCTAATGCACTAACCTCAACATTGCCAAGTCATGAACGCATGATAACTAGTCACAGAGGTCAAATTCTCTGGTCTAAGGTGCTAGTTGAACTAAAAGGATTTACATTATAATTTGACATAGATAACATTTCTTCAACAAAGGAGACTTAGAGCTAAATGATGCTCCGTACACAGTAAAAATTCTGGTGTAATCCGAGAAAAGGAGAGCATAATGAGCACTGGTACTTCATTAGAATAATATTCACAACTAAAAGGAGTGGAGACAAAAATGCCGCCCTAGCTGGCCCAACTCTGTTATCATGTTGAAATGAAACCTGTATATTCCAAGGAGGCCCAAAAGGCCAATACAAAATGTACAGGCAAATATGCAAATAACCCCCTGTACCCTAGACTATTTACATCTAACAATACTATCTAAGTGACTAAGTGTAAGAAAGAAAAGAAAAACATTAGCCAACAACTATATCACACAGAAATCTCGCACTGGAATATAATGAGCACTGGATTGAAGAAGTACTATTAAAAGGCAAACACATGTGTATATTGAATTTGAAGCACAGATCGATGACAATACCCCCAGAATAACATTCCACGTTTCTAACAATATATCAAGAGCATCTGAGCCCCAGGTTTCCTCTTCATTCTGGTTATCCAGAACGGACTTGACAGCTTCCGATGACAAAGCAGAAAGCAGGTTAATTGTTCCATAGTGCCTTCAAGCATGTCCATGTTAACAAAAGAAAATAGCAAGTCAAATCTAAGTTGTTATTGCAAGAATAAATGGTGTGAACAGAATTCTGAAGGTACTCACAGTAGTGACTTTTCATTTGTTGTTATGCATATATTAACATAAAAGAAAACCATTGAACTTATGATGTACCTTACCTTATTAAAAAACTAGTACACAAAATACAATAAGGATAAAATGAGGTGCATCAACTGACCTTATCGACTTCAGGAGGTTGTCAAAAAGTGAGCTAGTAGTCAAAGATGCCATTGTAAGCAGGGCATGGCAACCATCTATAAACTCACTGCAAAAAGAGTAAATCATAATTTCCATCAGTATCTCTCAACTTTTGCTTAGATTCCAGAAGTTTGCAATCATGGTTCCTTAAGTACCTTTCACTTCCTCCACTTCGAATTGACACTGCAATGACATCAGGAGGTTCGATCCACAGAATAACAGCAGATAATATCTGTATAAGGTGTTTAATCTGTGCATCTCCGTTATCTGACAAATAGAGCGCAATGTGCTAAGGTCAGCTTAAAGAGATCATATAAACAATTGTTAACATATTTTGCTGGTTGAAATAGTATCAAACAGCTTTTCATGACCATCAAATATGTAAATTCTAGGAGTGTAAACAAACAATGACTGTTTGAAATGAGCATGTACCATTAGGAAACACAGCGCCTGCCAAGGAGCATAATTGCACTATAAGCTGTCTGCAAGAGACAGCAATAGGTGAATCACCCATAGTGTATCATATGAATACTTCTGGCGCAGGGTAGTATAGAAGTTCAAAACCCAGGTAGTATGCCCACTTGCTATTAGAATATCACTCCACATAGACCCTGGCTACAATAGAAAATGTAACCATTTGTCAGGTGAACAGAGCAAAGTTGTAAAACTCAAAGACTGTACCTTCACAAATGAACGTTCAAATTTCTTCAGATTTATGGCATCATTCCTTAAGCCAGAATTTGTCTTAGCATCCGAATTCTCATGCTCCACAGTATGCTTGAAACTCCAGCTTAATATCTGAAGCATCAGACGCAATGCTGCTGAACATGCTTTCTCCTCAGGTATACTTACATTTGAATTAAAGATTTGGTCTGCGGTATTGAATACAGCAGCTTGTGCCCAGCAATAGAAGTCCTTGCAACAGGAAATGGCATGTCAGGACAACAATAAAATAGAAGTTCCAAATGGCATAGCATAGCTACAATATTTTCATGTGAAATAAGTGTGCTTCCAGATACTTTTAATTATCTGGGAAGGAAGTTAACACCTTGAGAAACTTCACTTCAAGTGACCATTGGCATTGTTCATGGAACTCCTTAGGCAGGCCCATAGCAGAAGCAGTTGAAGGGGAAAATTCTGAAACCTAGTTCAGACAAGAAATTTAATTCTGGATTAGTTGGAAAAGGACAGGAAATTTGGAGAAGCAATTATATCAGCCTGGATGAACATTGGCATACCAAAGTTTCTAAGAAATTGATCCCAGCAAACTGTCGATTAGGCCCATGGATGCCCGGATGGATTGCTCAACCTGAAAAGGATATCAAGCAGTACACTTGCCAAGGTGTTCACCAAAAAAAAGTGGGAAATTTTAAAAAATGAGAATACTTAGGAGGAACTAAGTTTTTTCATTAAGAAGAAAGGTACCCAAATTGAGTGGGACATTTAGGTGATTAAAATTCAGATAATAAAGATCCATGACAACAAAATGCTTAGGCCAAGAATCATTGATCAGGCTGTAGCATTTTAACTTTTAGAGAAGTTTGTACCTCAAAAAAGATAGCAGCCTTTTCTTGGTCCAGAAACTCAACCCTGCCAAAATGTGTTTCATATCAAAACATTTATGTTTGAACACCAAATCTTTGAAAAGCCAAAATACTGGACCAACCAATAGCCTTGAAGGTTGAAGCACACTAAAAAGCAGATGATTCATTTACAAGCAAGGTGTCATATTGCTAAGAAATAGTTATCTATATACACCACAACAATATGATTAGGGGATGTGAGATTGGAAAAAGACGTCTCCTCCTGCATCAACACCCTTTGCATCTAATCATCCTGGATGATCTCATGCAACCATCCACCCAAATACCATAACCAATCTTTGTCCTACACGAGGTAGTGCAGGGATAAGCTAAGTAGATAACAAATCAGCCCCTTATTGCATGAGGTCGTCTTCAGAAAGGCTTATGTGCATCAGTCTACAAATCACACCCTGCACAAAATCCCACCCAAACCTGGCAAACTAAGAATGAAAAAGTATGCACAGATGAATATTCATGCAACACACTAGTGATTCTTGTACCTGACAGAAATTATCGGGGGACACACACTCAAACAGCAAATAAAAAATGCTCTTTATGCAGATAGAAGCTAAGAACATGATATGAAGAGACAGTGACATAAGCAAAAGATATGTTCGCAATTATACTGGCAAAGTAAGCAAAAAGTATAAACTAACCAGCCTCTTTTCAGTAATCTAGCTGCCACGGCAGAAACTTTTGATTGCACATAACCATCAGGGGAACTTGCATGCTCCATAACGTAGTTCAAGCAATATCTACAATGTTAGGAGAATTATATTAAACGTTGGAATGCAACGTTTTCACATTAAATACAAGCTTAAAACTCCTCCAAAAAAACCCACAGTATTAGGCTTCTTTTGTTGTCATCTGTAAGGATTCCCCACTCCCTTATTGCTGCATCACCAATTGCTCCGGCAGCTTGGAATCTTGCATTTGGCATTAGGGATGTCTCTGGGAGAAAAAGAAATATTAATTTCACCTCTTCTTAACTTTAACTTAACAGAACAGAGCAGAATGTGTGTACCGCTGTAATTCCATGAAGCTAACTAAGCAAGGCTTAAAGATTTGGATGACAAATCAATAGATTAGTTAGTTCGAATATTTGAACAACAAATAGCATATTGACCACCTTCATTAAAGGATGTAAAGCAAATAGTGACACTCCAGCTAGTTTATTTTAGTTCTGCGTTAGTGTTGAGTTGATAAGACACTTGGAGCCAACTAGCAGCAACTTGGCTTGAGAGCCTTTTCCAGCAATCAGTATATCAAATAATAAGTTTAGCAGTCCAATAACTAGGTTTCTTAGACCAAATATCTTTCAGAAACTACACGCCAGGTAGATGGTTGATGGCCTTATTTGGGCTTATGCTTGTGGCATCAAATAGACATTCCTATGGCACTGATTTACAGGGTAAAAAAGTCAGCACAAATATACATAAGGCTGAACTATATTAATTTATCAAAAAAGGTGGTAGGCATTTTCTCAAAATGGCCCTTGGCAACTTCAGAAACAAAGGGACATGTAGAGGTTCATACTTGGAATAAGGGAAAAAATGCAGAAGACGACAGCCTTGATCCAGTTAAACTTTTTCAACATGATTAGTTGATTACTGTCATTCAACAGAAAACAATAATGACAAAATTAAAATCAAGCAAGACACTTGCAATAAAAATATATTCCCATTTGCGGTCAAGCAAAACAACCAAATATTGGAGAACCAGCCCACAATATATATCTGCCCAGGTTTGGGATGGTGAATATATAAGTGGGCGAAACAATATTTGTTCCCACTTGATAAATTAACTTTATTAATCACTAAATTTATGTAAAGATAAGTAAAAGTACAAGTACAGCTCTGATTAAAAAAGGTAATCACAGAAGAAAAAACTAACTGATGAATTTCTAAACTCATTTACAAGCTGGATTTGGAGCACATAGATGTAGGGCACTTGCCACATTGGTTTCAATTGATTCTTGTTTTGATCAAGTATATGACCATAAGTGCTATAAAAGTGTAATAATTTTGATTGGAATAGCATAAAAGCACCCATGAAAACTAGAAGAATTAGTTATTATTATTTGCAGTCTGCAAAACAACAAACATACAATTTCAGATAAAAAGGAAATCAGCGTCTCATCAGAAAGAATAGCTGTATAGTACAAAGGTTACATAGTCAGCCATTTCTGCTAATAGGAGAAACCTTAAATCCTACTCAGCATTCCGCATCAACATTGAGGATATATTAAGCCCTAATGAGAATCAATTCCAGTTCTTTATAGAGGCACAACTATATAACAGCATACCAAGAATGAATCTGCATGCTTGGTAAGGCATCAGAGATGAATGCAGTGAACTTATAACTTTTTCCGCTTCAGACGGATTCATGTGCACCTGCAAAATCATCCCAATATCAAAAGGTTAGCTGCTAAGTAAACTTCATAGCCAATGGATGGAACGTCAATAACTAGAAAGATAGCTCTGTGTCCCAATGCCACATTAGGCTAAATACGGACTGGACCAAAGATGCCTCCTTGTCACCAATTTTCATATAATTGAGATAACCTGCTCAGTGGCATAGAACCAACAATGCATCCAAAAGTCAAAAGAAAATAAGATGATGCAGAGAGAAGCAGCAAATAAATGGCATGGCCCCAGTGCAGACTCTTCTATATATATAGTTCAGCAAATGCTAAACCGACAGTTCAGGTAGTAGAGACTAGAGAGCACACTTCTACAATATTGCAAGGCAGATAGCTCACTGACCAAATAGAAGCCCATAGCTCCTTGCAACCAGCTCAATTAGTACATGCAAAAACTAAAACGTTTGACCTAAAGGAACTTCTGGCCATCCAGTGAACAAGTGGATCAAAATTATCACAGTGAAACCTCCTCATACCCGATAGAAACAGTATTCCCGGGCACATAGATCAGATACTTGAGAAAAATCTCACTAATTACCAGCTTAATCTTCGGAACCAATTCAAATGTGCCTTTGCAGAATTCAGTGAGGCGTCAAAATCTCACTCCTGAGAGGCCAATTCAGAGACCCAAAACCACCTAAATTAAGCAACCAACTCAGAAAGTTTTAGATGCCCAAAGAACACCTAACCCCATGTTAAAACCTCATTGCAGCCCCCAGCAAACGGGATCCCGTCACCGAATCCAAACGGAAGCACCGGTCAACAACAGCAAATCAGAACAACGCGAGATGATTTAGGTGGGAGAAACAAAGTGCCACGGAATCTGCACACCAGGCAATTCCTCCATAAAATGCCGTAAGAGCATAACCAAGCCAAGCAGAAGCCCACACGCGCACCAAATCCACACTGACACGCCGAGACGCACAGCGCCAGCCGCGCGAAGGAACACAACGTAATTGAGCAGGGCAACGCCGAGAGCGGGTTGGGGGGCCCGACCTGGATGAGGGAGCAGGCCTGCTCGATGGCGAGCATGGTGGCCTGGAGTTGCTGCGGATCGGGGGTGCCGCCGGGGAATCCCTGCATGGCGGCGGCGGCTTCCGATATCGCTGGCTGAATGCGTGTGCTTGGGTCTCGGCGATCGCCTAGGGCTTCGCCGCCGGCGGGAGGCCGCCGGGCGTGGAGCAGTTTGCGATGGGAGCGAGGCGGAGGCGGAGAGAGCACCTGGACTGGATGGTTTTGTTTTGTGGGCGGCGAAGGAAGGGAGGCGAAGCGATGGAGCAGGCGTGCCTCGTTGGCTCTCCGGTTTCGTTTTGCACTTCCCCCCTAGTAAGTAGTAAAGCGAATGTAAATCTCGCTACAAAGTATATATAAATTTAGTTTCTTTTAAATTTTTCGAGCTAGTAGAGCAAAATGAACAGCCTTAGGCTGGAAATGGCTCCTACGGAAACGCCACCTCACGCCCACGCATATATAAATTTAGTTTTATTTAGCTAGGATGAGGAAAATGAATAGTTTTGGACCTTTCTCTTGGACTTATGATTTCTTTTAAACAAACAAACGTGGATAATTTCTTCGTCGTCGTTACGATTTATTAAAACAATATTTTTAAAGCGGCTTATCAGCATTCAATTTGTTCGCACAAACGTTTACTCTAAGATAAAAAACGATAAGCTGTATCCGAAAAGAACCAACTCTTAGTGTGGGAATGGCTCCTATGAAAATGCCCACCAGACCTAGCCAAATAGGCTGCCCGACATGAGCCTATGTAGGCACGCCCCAGTTAACTAAACAAGCTATATCATGCCAGCCCACAAGTTCAGCCTCAAATCCAGGCACAATCTAAAGATCACAGGTCGTGCTGTATCGGCTCGGCATATGCAGCAGAACGGTCCAAAGATACCCAATTTAGCACGCGCATTCCCTTCTTAGGCATCGCTTCTTCTCCTCCTCAGCTCCTCTCCCCAGCCCCCGCAGCCTCTTCCTCTCACGCTCTGCTGCTCAACCCACTCGCCCATGGCTGCCTTCCCTCCTCGGCTCGTCCCTCCCGACGACACCTCGGCTCCTCCCTCTCGCGCTCCGGCCCTGCCTCCTCCCTCCTCGCTGCCTCCTCCCTCTCGCACTCTACTGCTCGACCCGCTCGATCACTCCCTTTTCTCCCTCCGGCAAGCCTCTCTCTTCGACATGCCACCTCCTTCACCACCGTTGTGCGCTCATACTTGTTCTACCCCCTTCCTCCCTCAATCCCTCATGGCCCATGCTAGGCTTAGACATGCCTGAGTTGTGCCACATTTGGCACGGTACTATGCATGTCGTGCTAGGTGGTCCCGCAGAACCGAGGTCACAACTCAAGCATGACACACCAATGGTGGATCAGGATCAAAATTTAAGGGCTAATGGAACTCGCTCACCAGTTTATCGAATACCGAGTTGCCGACCTACAGTATCCTACCGCATTGCATCTAGACAAACATTGCTTATAAACTGATAATTTACCTGAAAAGAAATTTAATAAAATATTACACCATGATATAACTCAAAATAATTCCTATGCTATACGTTGATAACCACTCTCACCGTCGCTCCCTGAGAAAAATAACGAATCCAGTCAAATACCAATTCTGTAGCGAGCTTTTCTTTAGACGTACAAATGAAGAAGCTCCGTAAAATCTTCATCAGAACCGTGCCAAGCAGAGCAACTCCCGATCGCAATTAATCTTGTTACTGTTTCCTGTTCCGTTGCCATGTTTTCTTGCAGCGAACTAGCATCTCACGGGAGTAAATACTACTATTACCAATCCAAGAAACGGAAACGGGCATGGATGAAGCTAGAGAGAGATGGGCAAGAGATTAGATAGATACGACAGTGACATGCACATTTTGATTTCGACTAGAAATAGAAAGCAAGGAGATTACGCGTGGTCCTATCAAACCCCAATTCCTTCAGTTTCTGTTCTCGTCTTCCCACTGTGCTTCTCAACACATTTCTCTTCCGATTCGTCTCGGCCGGCGGTGGGGCGGCCGGCGGTAGGGGCGCCAGCCGTTGGATTTGCCCTGCGACTGGTTTAATTTTTACTATCTATAAATTTTATTTTTTTCTAAACTTTTAGCTATTTTGAGCTTTTTTTGCCGGTTTCTTTTTTCTCGTATTCGTTTGCGTTGTCGTAATAAGCTAACATATTTTTTTTTCTTTTTTTACACTTTTTAAATTTAATTACGCTAAATAAGCTCTATTCAGCTACAATGTAATTTCAGCCAACTATAATGTAATTTTATCCATAAACCACTATTTTTCAACCCAACCGAGCGAGGTCCTAGTCAAGCCAACCATAGCCTCAGGGCAAACATTGTGTTAGAACATCAAACCAAATAAAGACGGAAGGGAACACAAGCAGCTTGTTAGGGTAAGATGCAAGTCCATGCTTCAATTTTTTCTCCACAGAGCCTGATAGTGGCCTCGAATACTACGACGTGTGTATCTAGATTGTATAGAATAGAGAAAAGAAGGTCCAAAAGGGAGAAAAGCGACGAGGCCAAGCTTTCCATGTCGCAAGGAGAAAAGTGAGGGGGGAAAAAAAGCTGGAGCTGCAGGTGCGGCTCAAAAGCCGGGAAAGACCAAGCGCGAAGTGGCAATCTGTCGGCCCATGGGACCCGTACCTCCACACGAAGCAGGCCCGAACCCGCCGCTCACACGAGGTGGCGCCGGCCTGATTAATTAACCCCATGCTACAACCTCATTGCAGCCCACACAGTTCAGGTAGTAGAGGGCCAGTTCTTTTTGGCTGTAGCTTGTAATTTTTAGTTGTGGCTTATGACTTCTGGGCTATTTGCATGAGAGATTACAGAGTAACAAAAATTCACATGTGGTTTTTGCTGATATAAATGAAGTCAGTAAAATATGTACTACAATTAACTAGTAGACCATATCTTGAAAAAAATATTCTATTTATAAGTTAGTTACTGTAGAAAAATCGAAAAATAACTTTTAGAAGCTGAAAAGAACAGGACCAGAGAGCACTTTTACTAGATTGCAAAACAGATAGCTCATTGACCGATCAAAAGCCAACGGCTCCAAGCTTTGGCATTCAGGCATTCATTCGGAAGCTGAGGCATGTCTCAAGCTCTGGCTCTTGCTGCTAATGCTGGTGTGGGACGTATCAAGATTGAAAACAGATGCAGTCAATCTGAAGTTGGGTTTAGAAAAATACAGGCTCAGATTTCTTTTATTAAAAAAAGACTCGGATTCCTCAAGACATGGAGAGAGCATCTGGATTGGATGGCTTTTGTTTTGGGGGAGCAGAGCGAAGGGAAGCGAAGCGACATGTAGCCCGAATGCCTTGCTGGCTCTCGGGTTTTGTTTTGCACCTTTTTGTAGTAAAATGAATGTAAATTTTGCAATAAAGCGCGCTCTCTCTGGTCACAAATATAATATTATGAAAGTATTTTTAGACAAATCTATACATATGATTTCATATATCTAATCTGCAAAGGTTTGACTACATGTATTCTAAAATAGCATATATTTGTGACCGGAGGGGTATATAAATCTAGGTTTTTAAAAAAATTTGAGCTAGGACAATTTATGATAAGACGTCTAATATATATCTTTTCATAGTAGTGTCGACGTCTTCGTCTCCATCACCACCACCATGTTCTCAAAGTTCTTCGCCCGCTCCTCCACTGGCCCTGCGATCTACGACAACTTCAATTACTCGCATGCACTCGACTTCAGTAACGGAATCCGGGATCACTACGGTCATTCTTTTTGGTATGACTTATGACTTTTACGTGGCTTGTGTCTTTTAAATTTGTTTGTACGAGAGATTACAGAGTAACAGAAACTCACATGTGATTTTTGTCAATATAAATAAAGTCAGTAAAGTATGTACTACAATTAACTAGTAGATTCTATCTTAAAAAATACTCGTTTAAAAGTTAATTATTATAGAAAAGCTGAAAAACAACTTTAGAAGCTGAAAAAGAACAAGCAGGGATGGAGTCCTACGACCACGAATACCTCGCACTTGATCTCACCGTGTCGTCGCACTATGAGTTGTTCTTGATCCCAAGAGTTCCCTGTGAGCGTGATAAGACCGAATCACCAGAGGAAACAGAGTGGCCACCATCACCGTTCGTCCTGGGCGTCTTCTCGTCAAGGGAAAGGACGGTGGGCGGAGAGGCCCTTTATCCGAGAGGGGGAGGTTGTGGGAACCATCGCCGACATGCGCTCGAATGAAGGCGACCAGCGACACAACGTCTACTGGCAGGAGCACTTTACTACCTCGCGAAGAATATTTTGTTACTAGTGTCGCTTTAAATGTCTCTAGCTTTTAGTTTTTTGTTGGCTTTTGATTTATTTAAATCAGAAGTTACTAGAAACGTGTTGACTTCTAATTTAGAATTTTTGGTTTTTTTACTTTTTTATTTACTTTTATTTAATTAAATGATTTAGAAAAAAAACTAATATCTGTTACTGTGTAATTCTAGTTTTAAGTTAAAAGATATAGCGATAAAACGAAACTTTGAGCCCGTTGGAGTGCCCCGTGTGCATGCACGTGACGTGATGGCTGGTCTTGAGTAAAATTAATTGGTCTGCTGCTGTTGTGCCATGCATGTTCTCTGTTCGCTGTCCAGCATTAGCTTTTCGACAGAGAGATTGCATGCATGCATGGGATTTCGGGTTGAACCGGTTGCGTTTTCCAGTTCAAACCTGGGGATGGCAACGGATTGACTGGGATTTTGGTCCGGTCAGACCGGTTGGCCTGTGAGGCTTTGTCCAGAATTTGTTTCTTGAGATTTTGAGTCATAGAAAGAGATTGAATAACCTAGATCAGTAGATATAGGTTACATCGGATATGCTATAGCTAACATCGGTCAAGTTATGAAGAATTAGTGTCCAAAAATGATTTCTTTATCTTTAAATGTGCAGGATCACTTGAGTCAACAGTGATTAACAACGAGAATTAGTGCTATACTCATAGAGGAGCCGAGGCCTAGAATGACCAAGGATACCGGGTGAGAAGGTGAGCTCAAGTATGGCACGAGAAAAATGGAAAATGTTGATGGGAAGTTCGAATGGCGGAATTGCACCATGTGGCTTAGTCGGTCTAAATGAGACGTAGTCTGCTAGAATCGAAATGGGAGGGACCTGCCAACGCGTGGTAAGTTAGTGGTATATCTACATGTGGAAAGTATAGCGATTGCTTGCAACGGAAGGAGATGACTGGGTAAAAAAAATGGTATTTTGGTAGTTTAATCAAAATACAAGGAACTGCTTTGGAAGAAAACTGTGGCGCTTAAACGACGCTTAGAAAGGCGGTTTAGGTCATAGAAAACTGGTATGATCATATTGGGTCAAAGCTAAGGAGTTAGCGGACTCGGGTTTATACGCTTTAAAGAAGTGTATAAGTGAACATGTGTGAGTAAAACTTGTTTGTGTGGGGCTATCGGGTTCTCCCATTATGCTATGTGGATAGTATCTACTAAAAGTTAGATGTAACTAGTTAGCCCATCTATTTAAGTGTAGGAGCGAATACGGTAATCAGAGGGGGTGAATGATTGTACTAGTTTCTTTTCGATTTACCGAGGATGGCTTGCGTTGGACTGAACCAACAACCGAAGACACCCGTGTAGTACGCACTATTGTGATGTATTAGCACGCTGCCGAGGACACAGAAAGACGATGAATAAAGTTGTTGTACTCGTGATCTGCTCTGCTTGCCGATGCTGTTGTTGACGATTGAGTGGACGACTTGACGCACGATCGAGGAAAGTGAAGTCGACAGAGGAACGTTATCTCACCACGCACTGCTTGGGACGAGAATGAGTTGAAGACAACACCCAGAAAGACACACCGCCGGCGCCAACTAACTTTCTCTGGAACAGATCTGATCTTTTATTTTCGAATCATGTTCTGTAGCTACAAAGTACCCTCATGGCACCCCTCAAACCCTAGCACAAAAACTCTAAAAGCTTTCTCCTCCAAAAGCACTCTAACCTCCTCAATTAACTCTTAATAGCTCCCTCCTTTTATATGCTAGAGCTCCAAACTCCGTCTCATCAACACGGACACAAAATCCTATCCGATTCCAAAAATTAAATGACCCGAAACCCCTTCAAATACGAGTTTTGCAAAATCTCTAAATTGGACACCTTCCATAATTCCTTCCAACTCATCACGTTTCGAAACCTCTAGGATCACACCACCCTCAGCTTCTCCACGCATCATCCACCTTTGATCTCCATATGCTCCAGTATGAGTCCGACCACGACCACCTCATGACATCTTCGACCGCCTGAACCTAGGATTTCTCCATCCTAGTCTCGGTCCTCCTTGTCATTGACCATGATTGACTTCACGCCCAACCTGCACATGCAAAGACCAAAGAATATTTTCTCAGCACAAGTACTCTCTAACTTGATCAACATCAGTCCACACATGCATATCACACCCCAAATCAAAAATAAACACGAACCAAATCGACTACAAACTCAATTTTTACGCTTTCCAAAAATCAACCTCAGACCATTCAGAAGGACCAGTCTGACCGCCATACACAACCGAGTCATACTATTGGCCCAACACGAGAACTCGAAGATTATGAATACTCGTGTTACTCGAAAGTCACAAGAATTGTATCACTCAACACCTACGACTACCGACTATCGACCAGTCACTGTAGCTACAACCATTGATCAATCACTGTAGCTACGACCATCGACCAAACACTGTAGCTATCGACAATCGACCAGTCACATTAAGTTACTGACCATCGACCAGTCATTGTAGCTACAACCATCGACCAAGCACTATAGCTACTGACCATCAATCAAGCATTGTAGCTCCAACCATCTCAATCGAGGCCTACGACTACCGATCAGACTACTGACTACCGATCGAGGTTAAAGCCTACCGATCAGACTACTGTCAACGACTACGACTACCGATTAGACTACTGTCTACCGGTCAGACCGCCCAATAGAAGGCAATCAGACCGCTTAACCTGAATATTCCAGCAAATCTTATCTTACAATAATGCATCGACCGAAAGTTTCATAAACGTAAATTTTAATGCAACCCAAGTGTCAATTATTCATCATCACTATTTTTCTGATCTATCTACATGGTCTAACATTAAGGGATTGGGATGAAGATTTGTTGTTAATTATCTAATCTTACTCTCTTGAGACCAAGTATTCATGTGTTAGTGTTAGGGTTTGAGAGAAAAGTGCTTAGTGTAATCTCTGTCTTTCAAGGTGGAGTGACTGTAAAACTTTCCTTCTCAAGTAGTAATACATCATCTTTGTTCATCTCGATGACTATATCTTATGTTGATTCATTTGCACTTGTCTTGGTTAGTTTTTCTCTTTTCTTCCTTTTTCTTGATTTTGTTGTGCCAAAGACGTATAACAGATGAAGATAACCTCTGAAAATCACCCTTCACCCATTTAGGGACTTTGGTAGCAAGTTCACGAAGAAATCCATATTTGCTTAATTTTGACTTTACCAAGTGATTTCGTGATCTGATGGTTTTTAGCTTAATTTTTTCAGTGTTCGTGCGAGCTGTGACATGTGGGAATGCATCTAGAGCTATTTTGGCCATCTCATACCAACGATCAAGTTGTATTTACCGTTTTTGTATTTTATCCATTTTTGGTGTAATCTTATTTCAATCTCAAAAAGGTCTGAACTTTGATATGGATTTTTGCGATCCATGGGTGTAATATATTCCTGAGATCATAAGTAAAGTGTGTGCAAAATTTTATGGCTTTTGGATCATCTGATAAAAAAACACGTGGATTTTTTGAATTCACAACAATGCTGATTTGATTTTGGATTTTAACTCTGGATTCAATTCTAAGTAGATTTGTAGTTGTTTGATAAAAAGATCCAAAATACTTAGCAAAAAATTTTAGATAACAATAAAAAGATCCAAAATACTTTGCAAAAAATTTTAGATAACCTGTTGCCATTCGGTCCTACATCACCTCTTGGTATTGGGGTACCTACCAAGGTCAGCTGTCCAGCGCTTTCCAAATTCCATGCGAACCATAGCGTTTTAAGTCGCAGCTGCTCGGCCAGAACGCTCAAGGTGAAGAATTCCTGTGAGTCCCAGGCTTGTTGGCCGGCACAGTCTTAACCGGTTCACTTTGCGTTGTGCTGTTGTGCACCATTAGCCCGTCCATAGCCAAGCTCTCCTCTTGTCAACTTTCTTTCTTGGCATGGCAGTGGGCACTGCTTTGAGAAGCCTCATTCGTCCGCCCCTTGACACGAGCGGGCCTTTCCATTCGTACTCAGCTGCCTGTGAGAAGCACTTTTGTCCAAACAAGCATTTGGGATGGCAGTGGACACAAACCATGAGGCCACCGAACTCATCCCCTGGTCAGCCGGCCCCCAGAACAATGTACTCCCGAATCGACCAAAACGATTACCGAAACTAACCAAGGTAATGGCCCTTGAAGATAAAAATGGTTAACAGAATACCGCAAATTGGGATAGCTACCAGACACTTAGAACAAAAACATCAATTATACATTTCAGCACGCTAGCAGAAATGAACCCAGAGATCAGCTCCTACTGATTTGGAGGCTTTTCACATAAATGAAATCAAACCAATTCAACCAGCAAAGCATTGCTAAGAAAATGCCCAAACCAGACGCCAGTACAGCAAACTAAAACATCATCTAAATTTATGCCGCAACAAAATTTTGGATTGACAATGAAATATACCTATTTTTGTTTAAATTTTATGCACCCCATGCACAGTTTTTTTGGCTAATATACAACAGATATTCATGCCTTGAGGTCTCTTTCCTCCCAAAATGTACCGATAAAAGCAACAACTACAAAACACCATACTGAACAGAAAGCGGAACCAGAAAGCTATATACCACGATTGAAGTTAATGATGGAGTTGCTTGCTCGCACTTCCACAAATTAACAAAGAAAATGGCAACCAAACATTAACAGTTCAGCTCCGAAATTTGGGCACAGCAATTGAATAGACTGACATCCCCCTAAAGCACCAACAGAACACAAAGAAACAGGTAGACCAGGAAAGGTCCCTCACTTTAGCATCACTTGAGACTGTTGCGGTTGTTGCGTTGACAATACAGGACGCTCACATCAACTTCCCCATTTTTCCTGCCAAGCCAAAATGTTTGCACAACTGGACAACTGATAATATCGAATCAGACCTGCACAATAAAAGTCGCAAGTAGCCTTTGGTGTTACTGAAACTGCTGTGAGCCTGCAATGAACTCCGCAGGCTAGCCAACAACTTTACATTTCTTCAACTTTCCAACAAATTTCATCCATGTCCAACCAGATTCAGGCAGAAAGAGCTGTTAACGGCAAAAATGAAAATAACAAAACAGTTCAGCAAGGCAGTGGCAGAAAATATCTCGGACTTGGGTTATATTAACCATGGTTATTAAGGCGGTAAGGCGAGGTGAGATGACCCACCCCCCACACCTTTTAAGCGGTAAGGCGTAAGACGAGGTGACGCCTTACACACATCATAAGGTAAAGAAAACGGAGTTCTGAGGACTAAATCAGAAGAAATCTAAGAGGGCGAAGGACCTAATTGTAATTTCGTAAAACTCTGGAGACTAAATTGTAAAAATATTAAAATACACCCCCATCCCATTTAACCCTAGCCGGCCGCTGCTCTCTCCTTATCTCACAGCCGCTCCTCTCTCCTTATCTCACAACCGCCGCCTCTCTCCCCTCACTGCTCCCCCAACTTTCGTCGCCGCCTCCCGTGCTCTCCCTCCAAAGAGACACCGCCACCGCCGCTTCTCTCCCCTCCTCCCCTCCCTACTCCCCCAACTGTCGCCGCCGCCTCCCTTGCTCTCCCTCCCAAGAGACGCCGCCCCTCTCTCCTCCTTGCTCCCCAACTGCCGCCACCGCCTCGCTCTCCTCCCAAGAGCCGCCGCCTCCCCTGCTCTCCCTCCCAAGAGACGCCGCCGTCGCCACCCCTGCTCTCCCAAGAGACGTCGCCGCCGCCTCCCCTGCTCCCCAAAAGATGCCCGCCGCCGCCACCCTTGCTCCCCCAAGAGTCGTCGTCACCTCCTCTGCCGTCGGCGAGGCCTACAAATCTAGGGTTCCAGGCGCCGCCGCCTAGACGGGAGCCACGAGATGGAGGCGCCGCCGTCTAGGGTTCCAGGTGAGTCTTCACATCTCTTTATACTTGCTTTTTAGGGTGTTTGGGGCGTCTGCCTTCGCCGTTTTCTCGCTTTTCTTCGCCCAACCGACGCCATAGCGACGCCATGGGTTTGAGGCGGACGCCATACACCCTCCTGGCAAGGCGACGCCGACGCCTTACAGCTCATCGCCGCCTTACCGCCTAAGCGTCGCTTAAGCGACGCCTTAATAAGCATGGTATTAACTGCCAATTTCGTGATGAACAAGGAGGCAAGGACTATGCCAGCTCTGATACAACATCACCAAGCCATGTACGTTTTACAGATAGAGAAACATAAAATTTAAAATCATAATAAACTTGTAGTAAGAGCAGAAGTGATGATTTTTTACATAGTTATACAATTGTTGAAACATTTTGACAGGTCCATAGAATCACTCTCCTGGATTTCACTTTTTGTAAACCATTCCAGGAGGCTCCTATAAACAAAAGGGTCATGGTGGCAGAGATGCAGAAAAGTTGAAATGTTATTCAGAAACCATCCCATTGCATCGTGGGCAACCTTACATGAGAGAGCGGGGAGATATGGCAACCACTCACCAGCAATTCAGTTTTCTGCTACTGACCGACCCATGTTAGTGGTATTTGTTTTGAGATATTAAACTTAAGAAACTGCTAAGATTTATTTCTTGAGTAATAGAAATGGAGAAGACCGACTGTTCTGAACAAGGTAAACAGCTGTTTTTTTAGTTTCATTCATAATTATAAAAATCATATTTTTTTATGTAGATGGGTCAACTTTACAGTTCACAGAACTGGAACTTAGAAGGATGTGGGTGACTATGAAAATTGAAAAGTAAAAATATACATATGTTGCAATTTTGGGGAAGCATAAAAGGTCACCATGCAGTTATTTCATTCTTGAAAGTAGTCTGGTAAAATAATATAATGAAGTGCATATATTTGTTAGATTCAAATTTGCTTAACCAATAGAATCAAAATTATAAATTCTGATCAATTTTGGTCATTACTCATGGTATAGTTAGCTATTGTCCCAAGTTCTTTAAGTTTATCCGACAACAGCAGATAGCAACACTCACATGATTCAAAACGGAGCTTCAAGTGATTCATCCCACACATCACCACTTCCATTTGAAGCATCTTCACCATCTTCTTCCATGGACAACCTAATATATTCCCTATGTGCGAATCGATCCCACTCAGTTAGAGTTGGATTTTCACGTTCCTGCAATTAAAAATTACCTGACTTGTTAGCCAGATAAGTGGCAGTGGATTCAGAGCTTAATGGCAAGTTACAATCACCTGGCGAATGAGGAATGGATCGCGAGTTTCAAAAGCCATAAATTTATTGAGATTGAATAGGATATTGAATATATTGCCTGAGAGTTTACACCGTTTTAAGTCCCGCAGTGTAAAATAGCACTCATTCTGCGGAAAGGAAAAGCTTTGTCAAATTCAGTGTAAGGGCCTGTTTGGAGCAGGAATTTGCAGGAGACGGTACAATTCCTCCACGTTTTCTTCGGGATTCCATTGTTCCAAACAGGGCCAAAAACTCATCAGAATTATAACAGCCCAAGATTCTACCTCTGGTCCAATCATATCAATCATCTGGCATAATATGTCCTCAAAAAGCACAGGTTCCTGTGCCATGCACTCCATACGATGCAACTGCTCCTCGTAGAAAAATTGCATCTCATTGGTAGTTAAAATACCATTACCATCAAGATCAATGCACTTAAACCTGTAAAAAATGTTTCACGTGTTTCAATAAATAGAGGAACACATTCCATCACAAAATGAGTTAACAGACTATTCTATAACATATATATAATAAGCTAATGCAGGCTGCAACTCTATTATAAACATGAACCCACCCTGCCTTCCTGGACCAGTTAAAAGTAGATACAGGAAATGTTTTTTTAATGCCACCATGTTTGAAAATTTTGAGCAAAATTGCACTATGATTTGTTAAAATTATGAAATATAATCACATGCTACTCGAAAGAACAAATCCCTTTAAAAAGATTTGTTGGGAGTTCACCAGTTTGTCCTCAATGCCTAGAGATCAAAGAGGACAAGAGCAGAGACCACCACACATGTATATCATAAATTAAGAATGGAATTGTTTTCTTATTAAAGCCACCCAAAGACCAAAGGTACAAATGCATATAGAAGACAATTATTTGGACTGGGAGAACACAATTACCAGTATTCAAGGCTAGGCTCAGATGATTTGTTTTCCTCTGACAAAATAAAGTAAACAAAATCTTCATAACCCATCTTTCCTTCCGTCATGCTTGTGAATTTCCTTGGGACCTAGGTAATAGTAGAACAGCCAATATAACACAAAAAAACAACATTTAGGTATACAAAATAGGAACAGACTAACCTGTGAAAAGATTCTATCAACTATTCTGTAGGTCAAAGAATGATTTCCATATCTGATAAGGTTCTCTTTATCAATCAAAAAATCATGATCTGTGTCCAGCTCCCAAAATTTACAGTAGATCACATAAAAGTGCTCATATGAGAAATATCTGCATCAGACATGACAAAATTAATAATTTCCCAAAAATCATGTCAAAATCTTCTGTTTCCACATAAAGAAAACATAGTTTGAACCTAAGAAATTACTGGGGAGTCATCATGACCCTCATAATAATTGAGAACCAAAAACGCATGTAAGGAATTATAGCATAATAAATAATAATATTATAATGGAACCACCATTCTGCCGAGAAATTTTTGGCAACATAGGGAAGAATCAACATTAAGGAAATATGTTAACAATTCCATACATTAATTACCTCAACACTTTGTTGATATCCTCTTCCTCATCCAGCTGCTGCATCTCACCAATTAAGTTTCCACGTTTTAGCTCTCTGAGGGTAAGGCGACCATTTCCAGATCTATTTATGGAGTAAAAGATTCTGTATATTACAGTCTCCGCTGAAAAATACATTAAGACATGATTAGCATATGAATGAGACGAGAAGAAAGTCAGTACAATGATTCTTAAGGGAAACAAACAAACAAGGGAATCTTAAGTAGATATGCCATCATTGTTTATAAATGTTTAACACAGGAATCACGATGTGACAGCCAATTTGCCCTTACGATATCAACATCTATAGCAGAGGATGATGAGCCACATTACAAGATCTTAAAAAACATAACATTTGTCAGCAAGATTGTTTATACAAAGTGTTCATGATACATACAAGTTTATTGCAAAACAGTGGAACATATTAGAATTCATGTAACCAAGTGCAACATATCTTGACATAGAAAAAATGCCATTCAGCTCTAAATTTCTAAATTTTAATAAGCAAGTGCAAGGATGCCAGTGCCACTATGCCCATCAGGTACAGGACTTCCCTAATACTCCCTCCGGTCCACTTTAATTCTCATTTTAGCTCTATGCAAACAGAACAATGAAGGATTAGATGCTTAATTTCTTTGACATATGCTTCCCCTCTTAATAAATTATGCATCCATCTCTCTTACAGTACTATCAATAAGCAACGAGAACAAATATTTGGAGGAAAAGGTACTAGAAAAAACAAATGACAGGTATTTGCAAACTAAAACCACTTTGCTAAAAATAACTTCTATTTTGGGCTGGAGGGATTATTTCTTTTCATTATATTATCAAACTACAAGTAATATTGGTTTTCAAAAAAACAGAAGATTCGAAAGGTACATCTGAGGTACACATTGATATGAAGAATAGTGCTAGCTACTAGTCACTTTGATAACAGAAATTACCATATCTGTCCTGAAACTCGGGGGTGCCTTGTAAGAACTCTAAGCCAGGGTGAGTTGCCAAGAGTTCTTTTAGGATAGGCTTAAAGTCCTCCTGTACACATTATGGAGAATTAGTGCTCCCATCAAAGAAAATGAACTAGATAGAAAACCAACATCTGTTCCAGCTGTAGTCATATATTCTTGTGTTAAGTACAGAGAACAGCCAGAGGAAAGAAATTCTGACCTGAGTGAGATAGTTGTAACCCGGCTTTCTTAAAATCTCAAATATCTGGCTAGCTGTATCCATTGTAATCTTATTGTAATTGATCCAGTAATCAACAAATGCATCCCTAAGTTTAAAGACGGTGTGTCAAAGATTACCCATGTCAAATCTGAGATACAGATATTAATGTTGTGGGGGATTAGAGGAACAATCAAGATACAAGGGGAAAGAAAATTCCTTTTGCATGACTTCGAAAAGAAGAAAAGGACATTGACAACTTGACGTAGAAACAAATTTGTGAACTTACAGATTTACATCAAATGATTTAACCATGAAAAGAGGCTAGAACCAAATAATACATGACATTCTTCAACATTTGTTAAATACCCATGAAACACTGCATATGTTGCGTTAAATTAAATTTTATTACAAAAGCTAGGGGATATGATCAATGAGACCTGACATCTTAGTCCAGGAAAGATAAGCTTCATCAGTTAATATTACAAACAAACAAACCCAGCAATAAAATAATCAAAAAGCATGCATCCTGGGTACTTAAGAAAACGGTGCCTAAGCACGCTCTAGCATAAGATTAACAGTCACAAATGAAGTGTTCAACATAGCTCGCATCGGTGGATCACTGCATAAGCAGGGTTACAAAAAATGGATCCATTTCTGCTTGCTTCTGGTCTGCTTGATGGTACTATTTCTCAAGGTATTGCATTTACTGTACCTTGCACTCAATGGTATTGGTCTGCATAATCTGTTTAAAACAGCAGAAATATATCCCTATTCTGGAGGGATGTACCTCCCACCACCAGCCAGGTAAAGCAGAAACAAGCAGGCACCAACATGTTCCAAAAACTAGTTGTGCAATGAAGCATCTAACCATGAAAATCTAAACACACCTTGATTCAGATATTGAAATGAACACCATACCTTGTTACAGTTCCAGAGCATGCAGCATCAATCTTCTTGAAGAGAACACTGGAGAAGAATGATGGTAGCTTGCATATATCTTTTGTGACTGATCTGAATTCTGATGTAGACAAATAAAATATTCAAACTTAAGAATTCGTTTTAATGCAAAAAATCAAGAAATGAAATACTCAAAACATTCACCTTGAATCTGGAGTCCCTCCCCAGCAAAAAAGAGGTGATCTATTCTAGACAAGCATTGCTCCCGCAAATCTTTTGGAGGAGGGTGCCCATTTTTGAAGTAAAACTGCGAACACAATGAATACAAGAAGTCAAGAACTAAGTCTAACAAAAGAAAAGATGTTTAGACAATTATCGTAGAAATAAATAGTGCAATAATAATTGCAAGCACAGATGAGAATTACCTGAGGTATAAACTCTCTCACTGGTTCACTAACTAATTTTAGTGGAGATCCCAATGATGATGGTCCAGCTCCTGATCCTCGCCTCATTACACGGGGAGAGCCAGAAGTGCTCCTAGGAGAAAGTGGAGGAGCACTACCAGCAGGAAACATCGACGGCAAAGAACTACTTGAAGCAGCATTTGTGCTGGCAGAGCTCCCAGCAACATTCAGTGTAGCACCGGCTTTTGCATCTTCAATCAAAGACTTCACCTAGCAGCCAAGAAAACTAAATTTTGTAAGAAATGATGCATCCCACAGAAATACACTGTAGAAGAAAACTCATTGCTATTCTTCACACAACAATTTTCTATGCAGTTGATTTTCCAAAACTTGGCAAAATGCTAAACTTTAACACGAAGGCATACAACTATGTGATGAATAATCTGAATTCCTACCGTGGAGCCCCAGCACATATTTTAAAATACCATGCCCCTCTGGCATCCTCTTTGCATGGTTTCATCCATATGGAACCTATATATTTTACATGCGCTGCTTATAATAAAAAAATGTAGAGAAATCAAAACATTGTACTTCAAAATGAATGATCGTCACTTAAAAATGTGTATGACCAATACATAAAACAACGTGAAAAATAAAAGAATATCATCTCTCTCCATAGAATCAGATATGCAGAAAGAAAGTGAACTCCAACCATTGACAATAAGGGAAAAAATATTTACAAGAGATCATGTTGTCACTTGAACAGATATCTAAGATTATCCATGAAAGCAGCATCAAAAAAGGGTTAAAAAATTTGATAGACTAAGCAGAGATAAATACTGCATTTCCGTTTTTCATCTATACTTCACCAAATTCCGATGCATTACACAATTGTACTAACAATGATTACGCTGATCCTAACACATCATATAGAAGGCAAACCTCAGTAGTCATTCAGTTATAATTGCAATGTGTGTAGCACCAGATAGGTAATAGTCCAAAGTAACCCAAAAGCCAGGAAAAGAAAACACAAAAACCTAAAAGCTTCAGTGCCTCCAAAGTTTGTCCTCATGGTTCCAAGTACAATTGCACTACCTGATATATCAATTGGTCATTTTGACAGTTTAACCACTATGCTGTATTAGTTGTGAGATTGGACTGGCATCTGTGTGACTTAGAATAAACTTGTGTTGTATTAATGATTAATCTATGTTCAGTACTTCAGTGTAGTGTACTCAAGACTGCTTATACAAATACCCAACCATTCAAATATCGAGCTAACATCAACACATGTCCCCAAATTTCTAGAAGTTTGAGCTATTTCAAGCACACGCTATTTACAGTATGAAGCCAAAATAAAATTTCAAACATCCGCTTGGGAACTATATACCGTGCAATGCCTGAAATACAACACGCAACAAGCCAGCCCATATATATCCATATCACTTTTTTTGAAACCAAGCTTGTTCTACCTCCAGAATAATAATCACACATGAAATCGTCACCCAGTACATGTATACCATTACCATTATTAGTACTCAACAAAGAGAACACGCAAAATAACAAAGCGAATCAAAACAAGAAGTACTACTGCTAGCATCATACAACCAATTTGTCCTTAAGGAAAACAGGTAACACAGAATGAAGTGATAAAGCCTTGAGCCCTTGATAACACTACTCCAAGTAACATCATGCATGATACTGTCAATAATATTCATACACAACTTTAGACAGCAAAGTACATGTCTTCTCAACAACCTTAAAGCCACTCTTCTATCTGCAACTGGACATCCTTATTTCCTAGCATGAACACAATTGATGGGCAAACAGATCGACAAAAGGAACCAAAACATAGCAACCTGCAGGCAAAGGTTTGATATTCAATATACTTCCGCTCCTGGAAATGTTATTAGATAAAGAAACCAGTGTTGTGATAGCACCACTTGAGGTATATAGTCTATTGTTGCATTGCTGCAGATGTCCCCTTTGAAAAATCAATAAGGCATTATATCTGCACACATGTGCATAAATTTAGAAACCAAAATGCACTCGAAAGATATGTGCATCACTTCAAAAGCCATTCAGCGTCACCTATATTGCAACACCAAAATGTACCGGCTTCAAATTACACAAATACACTAAGGAGAATGATTAGCACTATTTACTAAACCTCGCCAGATGACTGTATCATTGCATACAGAATGCCACTCTATTCAAGTACTTATAGTGCTTGGCAAAAACAAATACTAACTTATGAACACCACAGTCTAAAGTATCCCAAAGACAGGAAAGCTGCTAGTTCAAGCTAGTTTTCTAGCACAGTATACCACTGCAAAAATAACCTCAACAAAAATGTAAATTTTCAGCACACATATTTGGCTCATAAGATGCACAGTATCATTGTAGCACAAACCAAAGCATTGGCAGCACTACTAAAGATCTCTGTGCAGCATAAATGCAATAAATCTCCTAAGATCCTATATTCTGCTAAACCCACACAACACTTAGTTATCATATCAACATTTCATTCTCTGTATTTATGAACAAACAATGAAGCTAGCTCATAAGGCCAAATCTCTACCCAAAAACTAGCAGTAAGCACAACAGTTTAAACAAACCAAACATATTTCAGATAGTACAACTCCTGGACACACACTACGCTTTGATTCATGTCAGATTTTTTCTTAAATCAACAAAGTAACTAAACTAGGCCAAATAATCAGCTAGCAAGGAGCACTCCAACCTTCCAAAGTCACTAAACTACAGAGCCCGTGCTCATCAAGACTAATTTCAACAATCGAGCCACTACAGGCAAATGTAGTATTAATGCTACCCTACCCAGTTACACCTTGGTGAGTTCCACACACAAGATCACAGACATATGCAAAATTACGTACGAACAAAGATACTCCAAACCATTAAACGGGCAACAGAAGAGCAGAAACTAAGCAACCCACATGAAACAAGCAAAGTACATATTTCTGACATATTCGTTACATTCACAAACTCCCACCGTCCCACGGGACCTTACCCTTTGATCTACCAAACTCCACCAACGTACTGCATCCCCAGCACAAGATCGCAAGTGTAATACGAACACATCAATATAAGCCACTACAGACGCACCGCAGCACAAAACGCTACCAAGCCAAGCATTCCAAACGACATTTCTCACGAGTTCCAGCACGAGATCACGCAAACCACGCAGAATCCACGCACGAACGGGACCAATATAGGAACAAATCCAAAGGAACACACGAGGGCTAGAGGGCGCGTGAGAGACTACCAGCTTGGACGTCTCGGGTAGCGCAAGCCACTGCGAGTAGAGCCCTTCCGCTATGCTTGAGTTCTCCCGGAGCGCGCCCGGCGCGAGCTCCGGCAGCTGCAGCAGCTCCGGGTCAAGCGCCGCCGCGTCCCTCCTCGCCGCCTCGACCTCCATGCCGTCCAGACCACAGTGCCCTTCTCATGCACCAAGCGGGCCCCCAAACCCTAGATCTGCCCCCGCGCCCAGACGCTGGAGCACAAGGCGGTGTGGCCAGAGAGGGGGCGAATCGGAGCTCGGCGGGATCAGCGGCGGACGACGGAGGAGAATCGGGGATCGCCGTCGGCGGGATCTGAGACGAGGGCTGGGGGCGGTGCGAATGGAGACGAAACCCTAGGCCGGGAAAAGCGAACGAGAGGAGGGGGGAGAGCGGAAGATGGTGGTGGTAATGGTGGGCATCGGCAAACGACAATCGTCTTTCGGACGGCACTTTCTGTTTGGGCTTAGCTAACGGAACCATACATCCTTGTTAATTCCATTCCAGTAGCCATTCTGGTCTTTTGCTATTTTCAATAGTAGAGATGACTTTTTTATTGAGTTATGGTTTATAACTTTTGTTTTAAAATTTTAAATTCTGGCTATACGTAAAAAAGAGTACGGACAGAGATATACTCACGTGTGATATTGGCCAATATAGATTAATTCTGTATAATATCTACTCCAATCGACTTGTAGACCCTACTTTGAAAAAACATATCGTTTGAAAGCTAGTTGTTGAAGCATAAGACAAAAGACACAAGCAGCAAGACCAAAAGAACTCAGCCTGTAGACATGAGTCAATTGATCTAATACAGGAAAACCAAGGGTCCAAATGGAAATATTCCTCAGGTGGAAGGCTGTATACGTTAACACTAATAAATCTGATGGCTTAAATGGAGAATTGTGAAACAAACCAACGGAGAACCCTGTTCAACCATAGCGCCGCCATTGTTGTTTCTTGTTGAGCTCGGCACCTGCAGCCAAGATGAGCGCCCAGCTACCTCGGCAACGGGCCGACGACCTTTATCTCTACTCAAATCCGATGACCGCCACACTACCGCCTCCTATGATCTCCTTTGACTATGTCCCACTATCAAGATCCAACGAGCTTATCGTCTTCTTCACCGTCTCCGGCGACGGCGAACTGTCAGTCGTGTAGCACCATCTACGATCAGAGGTAACGCCACCGCCCACCATATTCTTCATTCTCAATCTAGAAAACTCCACCACCGCCTCATCTATCTTCTTCCCAATTCTCGGCACTGGAATGAATGGAAACACTAATTCCGTTTGAAATGGCCGGAATCGATCGAGTTAGCTAGAATTACCCAAAATTATGACCAACGCAGTACTTAGCTTCTTACATGCAATTTGCATGCCGAGATGGAACATTTTGCCCGTTACCAACCGTTACTAGAACAGAATTGACAAGGGGTATGTTCTTTTTCAGCTTTTGAAATCGGCTTTTGGCTTTTATTATAGTACCTAACTTGCAGACGGGGTATTTTTTAAAGATGGGGTCTACAAGTTAATTGTAGTACACATTAAAAGCTCAACATCTTTATCATCAAAAATCGCAAGTGAGTATCTCTCTCCATAATATCTATCGCAAACAGTTAAAATTCAAAATTTTCAGCTAAAAGACATAAGTCACAGCCATATCAGATTGGCCCAAGATTGAATGGAAACAATGACACTGAAATTGCATGTAAGCCCCTGGATCTCCTGGTTTGCATTTCAAATTATATTTTCACAACGAAATAACTAGTTCATACTAAATCTTTTTATGCAACGGAGTGGAGTACCAAGTCGCATAAGGTATACAAGTATTTCTTTACTACTGTGTATATTATATTGAGTTTTGTATGGATTTGCGCTAGTGGGTTTGGCGTTACCGTATTGTGAGCTGTACATGGAAATTCGTGTAGTTCTTTTTGTATTTTGTTCCTTAGTTCTTTTAACACCTTGTTCAGTTGTTCTTGTATATGCCATTAGAGTCCCGGTATAAATCTAAATGACTAGTGTTGTGGTTATTTGCCAACCAGTGTATAAAATAGGCTACAGGGAGACCACAAGGAGTTGTCTGAAACCTGAAACTTACAGTAGAAAGAAGTGTAGAATACATATACCACGCTTGGTTATTGTTGGATCTTTTTCTTACGTACAAGAAATGCTCTCTCTCCGTGCTGCCCGGCAGAGGCCACATTTATAGTCAAGAGAAATTGTTTACGTAAATAGCCCCTTTAGAGTATGTAATATTGAGGGCAAACATGTTTTTTTCGGGCACAGGGCAGATTCTTTTTGGTTTATATGCGGCTTATGCTTGTACCGTGTATAGTAACTAGCTCTTAAATGGTGCATTTTTTAAGGAGGAGTCAATGAAAAGATTGTAGTAAAAAGTGTACTGAGTTTAGCTGTACCGGTCAAAATTACATACGACTATTTTTCTGTGCATACTACCTCTTGCGAATAGCTAAAATTCAAATATTTAAACCTTAAGTCTAAAAGAACTCACCTGAAGCCATCTACATGGCATCGCCTTGCATTGCAACCAGGGAAGAAAATTATAGTATTGGGTTTACTCAAACAACTTACACGGGGAAAAAAGACTCACACAAAGCATTCATATCATCACACAGATTTGTACCGTCATAAACCTTCACAGCATCACACAATAGATTGCCTCTCCATTCTTTCAGAACAACTTAACAGTTATACAGTCCCATCACCATCAGACGCATGAATCTTGCGATCCTTTCGGGCTTTCTTGATTCTTCATTTCATGAAGCTATTAGTTCTGTGCCCATGCGTTTACAATAGAAAACAAACTTAAAAGAAAATATTATGCTGTAGCTATATATTCTTACTTAAAGGAATAGAAGTTTATTTCTACTTGACTATATGACCTACTTCTAATATAATATATAACTAAATACATGCTTATAATGATTTAAATAGCTCAACTAACCAAATAGCTAAATCCGAAATCTTTTTTATAGATCCCGCCTTTGGCAAAACCCAATGGCATGCTCCACGACAGAGATTACATCCCTAGTGGCCAATTTTCTATCATTATGTATTTTATGTCTTGTTTTCTATTTATCTAACAATGTATATATAGCAAGAATACTAACTTTCACGGGTTTTGGAGCAAGAACAAAAATATCACATTTCAAATGTGCTTTCAGGAAAGCAAAAGCCCTAGGCACAATAAAACTAAAACTAATACCTCAGTTATGAGAACTTTTGCTCTGAGTGCATCTGCATTTCGTTGGTCAAGAATAAAATCAGATTTTGTATATCCAGTGAAGGCAACTTCTAGGTATAGTATGGTATCTGTAATCTAATATAAAACCATAAAATGAATAGCAACGTAAGGAATATTCCTAATTGAGAGTAGGTCAATATCTCACTAGGCGTTTGTTTCAATTTCATTATCTGATTACCCTTCAAGTGCGCATATTGTTTTTTGAACTTTTTTCGAATGACATAATCTTTTACGATATTCACAAGAAAAAAGATGGACAATAAGCATTAAATTATGTTAAAGAACTAAAAGTACAGATGTTCCAAAGAGGCCCTAAACCAGCGATTTCAATTTTAGCGGTAGATTTTATGGCAAAATTTCTACAAGTTCAAACTAATTATAACATCTTCCTTTGTGATCAAACAGGCTAAGTTTTAAGATATGTTAATTTTAATTAACAGAAAAGTGTCCCTTGTAATTTATTGGATTAATTCTAATTATAAAGAACTAGTGTGATAGTTGCTAGGTTTAAAGTATTAGAATTATTGGGTTTTAAATCCCTCTCGTCTTCCTTTGCATGACACTTATATGTGTGTATCTAGCAGTTGAGTGCAGTTGCGTGCATGTGTGTGTCTCACTTGCATGCGGCAATAAAGTCCATAGCTATGCTTGTAGCATTAAATGCGCAATGCAGTTAGCTTTGCATGCAGTGCCAGGATGTTTGTTCGCATGCAAGATGATAGTTGGCATAAAGGTGGTGTTCAACACTTATTTTTGCACTATTTATAATTTCGTTTTTTTCTGAATTTTTGATTTTTTGAGCTTTTTTGTCGGTTCTTTTTTTTCATATTCGTTTGCGTTGTCTGTGATGGGCTAATATATTTTTTATATTTTTCAATTTTTTTAAATTTAATTATGTTAAATAAGCTCTCTCATTACTGATGTTTTTCGATCATACAGTGTTTTCAGCCATAAGCTTTCAGCTTTCAGCCGAACCGATCACAAGGAGAGGACGCGACAAAAGCAGGGACTGCTATTGCAAGCGTTGCAATTGCTATATGCCTGCAATTGTTCACACTGAAAGTACAGCGACTATTCACTGCTATAAATAGATACTCCTTGCCATTTTTTTCGTGCAACAAAAAGAAGGAAGCAAGCAGTGTCACATTTGCCTTGATCTAAAGACTCGAACGGAGTCTGAACAAAGCAACTGGCAGAGCATATACACACATACACCTTACCGTTAGTTTTTTGATCATCAAAAGAACTCTATAAAGAAAAGGTAGATGCAAGAGAAAAGACTTACTACAAGAAAATAAAGCTTGCTACAACATGGATTAAGATATATTTATGCATGATTAAGGTTGAGCAAAATAGTGTTGTAAATTAAAGTTTCCACTTACAATATATTCACACAAAGGTATAAATGCCAATGGGTACCTTACCTCCTTCTGGAACTAATCTAATTCAAACAGAAATTCAATTGCCATATTCGGAACAAGTTTGTAGAAGTTAGTCACAATGTCTTCATCCCCACCAAGTGCCCAAACCTAAGTATAACAGAAATAAATAACCATCATTAGTTCATTTATCTTTTAAGAATTGTGACGCCACTTCACAACAATATGCATCAATAAAGTTTATGGAATGTGAAACACAGCAGATGAAGCGAGCCACCAAAAAAACACATAAAGTGCACCCACCTTGCCCTCCCGTGCCGGCTTATCGTCACCTGATCCACTCGATTCTCTGCGAGTATCTTGCACTTCAGACGATAACATTTGATCCAAATCTGTTATTGCTTCAGAATCGTCTCCTATGACACCAACTTCCTGTTTCTCAGCATCTGGCCTTGTTAGAGTTTCAGAAGTATCTTGCAATGTATCAACTTTTCGTTCGTCAACATTTGCAAATGGAAAATGGAAATCTTAACATGAAACCAGACAAGACTTAATAAACGCTAAGAAACACTAATAACATGTAAGTAGTAGTATAGGGATCATGGCATGTCAGGGGTGGTGTTAGCCTGAAACAAGACAAGTGATGTCAAACAACTCTGCAATTCCGAATAGTTTCAAGCAACAGCTTAGCAATCGAATTTGTTCATGAATGGTGGTTTGAAATTATACCTCAGTGGCTTCGATCTCGATGGATTCAGTGGAACTTGCCTTGAGAATGAGCTCAGTAAGTTCACCATCCTTGGCCGAGAATTCCGTGTTGTTGTCGCGCTTCAGACCGTCGTACTTTACTGAGATGGCCTCAATCCGAATATACCTTCAGGAAGCATGCATTTATCAAGAAACTGCTCCAAAATTATGCACAAAGTCACATCACATTGCAATCGAGGCAACAAGATCATGTCACTTACTTGAGGAGGGTCTCGGTGACCTTGGACAAGCGAGCAATGACGAACTTGCTCTTGATCTTGTGTCAGGAATAGGTAGAAGAGGGTGCTGAATGCATAGTACCAGAACGACATATTAATCATGTACGACGCTTTCCTTTCCACATGAGCATGTCCTTCACCTCGTTTATCTTTGAAGCGACGTAATGGCTCCCGCTAGCATCAGGGTGGTTGGTTACCATTACCCTCTTGTGGGCTTCCTTGATCTTGTCCATTGCAGCACGTTCTCTTACGCCAAGGATCAATGCCGCCTCTCTTCTAGTCATTTCTCTCTCAAATCCACTAGGATAGAACCAGCGTACTCATGGCATTGTTGCTCGGGTTCGAAAGGCTTGCCATGCCTGAAGCATAGATTTGCTTCCCAGTGCGGCAACAGCCATTGACAACCCAGCTACCAAGGGCGTAGCCATAGCACTGACACCAACAGATCAAATAGTGGCGGGCCGGTGGCTCGGCCGGTCTCAGCTCACAGGGCGAGCTACCAATCGATGAATTCACCGGATTCGAGGGAGGCGACGTGATCTTATTCCTATTCTATCTCTAATACCGTTAACACAGGTTATCCGTGTGTACGACAACTTCGTTGAGCATCTCGACCACCTCACCGCTGACGACGTGCGCTGGAAGCCATACTCTGTTCGTGAGATGGCGGACCGCACCCCCACCGGCACAATAGAAGGGGTGGTAGCGGGACGAGCTGGGCCACGAAGATGGTGCCGTGGGTGGCGGAGACACTCGAGTACTTCGTGCAGGAGGGCACCGCATATGACTCCAGCACGTACGATGAGTTCCTACACTAGTACGCTCTGCAGAGTCGTTGGCTCTCCCCAGCTCACGTACCAGCACAGATCGACGAGTATCCCGTGCACTTAGCGCGGAACTTCGCCCTCGCGATACATACTCTCGTATTCGAAAGTTTCAGGGTACGGTTACCACAATTATTATTTTGGCGCTTTTCATGTACTTCTTGCAGACAGACATCACCACCGAGATCGTGGGGGCCACCGAGTCGGTCGTGGATAGAGTCGCCCACGGTTTCGAGGTGACACGCGATGAGCTATTGCACCTTGTCCATCGAGCCTGCGAGAGGGCGAGCTGTGCCCTCGCCCTCTCGTCGTGCAGAACACTCCTGGAGGTGGCCACGTCGACATGCACACTAAGGCCGCCACATCCTGCAGCTCAGGTAGGAGGCTCCGGGCACTGCCGCCGCCGGGCCAGACCAGAAGGTCAGCGTGGGAACGTACCTGCACACCGCCACCGTCATCATCAATGGACCCATACCTGGCATCGGCAGGGCAGCACACGTTGTTCAGCTAGGGACGATCCAACGAGTACGACAGTTGGCTATAGGCCACAGCCCACACGGAAGGTACGTTTTGTCTCTTAAGATTTTTTGCGTCGATATATTGCACGAATAAACAATACATGTCTTGCAGCTATGACACACCAACCAGGAGTTCGGCTATCCCCCACAAGGATCTCCCGGTGGACGTGAGTGACTTCCTCGTGGATGACCCGACGGAGGTCCTTTTCAGGTCACAGCTTAGCAGTCCTTACGCATGTGCAGTGCAAATTGCAGCGAGCTAGAGCAGCTCGATTGGTCAAAAGGGTGCACATGCAGCTGGGTCCCACCGGCAGCGGCATGCAGCTGCTATTGGCCTCGGTCCTCACATACATGTTGATGAAAGGAATGATGAAGAAGAGATGTATCGGGATACAGTTGGAAAAAGTGCACAAGGTTCAAGAGAAAGACTTAGAGTACAAGTTGGTGAAGTTTTTTGTGGTTTTACATAGGAAACGCGGGAAGCGTTGGAGACAGGAGTTATGGACGGTGTAGTCTCAGCTGATATATACGTGGGAAAGTGGGTAGACTTGTCTAAGAGAGAGGAGCGAGAGGTTCAGGTAATGGCAAAGGCAAAAGCGGCTGTAGGAGCAGGTGCTCCAATCCAAGTAGACGTGCAAGGAAGGACGGATTCAGTGTAGATGCGAGACACGGTAAGTATCAGATTGTATAAGGTTTAGGATAGAGGAAGCGCAGGTGTTAGGGTGGTGATGGCCCGAAGGAACGGTATAAGACGCTTTTTGGTTACTGTTTTGTACTTTGTTTATCACACCAAGCGCACAGGTGTGCATGGAGGTGTACCGTCACAAGACGAGGTGCTGTCCAGTGAATCACATCGACTCCGTGTGTGCACAGGGAGGCGTCCCATCACATGGACGTGCACACAGGGGACACAGAAGTGTCTTGTCAGGGGGCAGGGCCAGCGGGTCTGCGGAGTTACGTCGTGAGTGCACACGCATCTGGAGACCGCAGGTGGCAGTGGACCAAGCAAGGAATTGGGAAACATTCCAACAGTTTGTAATCTATAGAGTACTAGCCTCGTAGACGCGGCGCCACGCCGCGCCAGGCAACGTAATCGCGAGGAATTATTGTAAAAAATCCAAGGGCATATGCGTATTTCCGCAAGAAGGTAAGGGTTCTTTTGAAAAAAGCGAGGACCTGTATGTAAAAAAAACCGCGGGGGGACCTGTACGTAAGAAAACGGGACCCGTGCGCAATTCCCGAAAACGCGGGGGGCCATCTTGCAAAATGCAGGGGCTAAAAAAATCACCGGGGACATTTTCGCGAGAATCAGGGATCTGTACGCAATTTCGGAGAAACTCAGGAAATAACCTCCCGTGACCGTACGCAAAACCGGCGCCACGCGGCGGGCGACGCGCGCGCGCCGGGCGACGTGGCCACGGCCTCCTGCGCGGAACTCCCCCGCTAATACTGCGGGGACGATGTGGTAAAGTAAAATCCCCTAGGCACATCTTTTCAATTGAGGCAGAAGATGGAGCTCGAACTCATAGCCTCAACCACCATACTGAGTGCTTTACCACTATGACGCACAGTCTTTCCCATGGAGGATGGAGATCTCCTAAGCCACGCAAATTATGCCCAATGTTCCGCTCGCTTTTCTGTGTTTGATAGAACATTCCGCGCATGGAATCCATGTATGGGTAAATGCTTGTAGAAAATGCAGATCATGACGATTTGCCTGAAGATTTCGAATGTTTGTATGAAGTAGATACGCAAATCTTGATCAATGCACAAAACAAACACAGAGTGCTCAAGTTCTAAATTGAACCTTGCCAAATAATTGAATAACACAAGCTTGCCGCATTTGAAACAGTATTCTCAAATCTTTCAGCTCACCAATACACATTGAGGTCAGTATGATTCTGGTTTTAGTATGTCAAATCTGACTACACAGATATGACAAACAACAAGGACAGCCATACTAATATTCAGTCTTTCAGAGCTCCCTGAATCCATGCGGTTTGATGGATAACAGCACTTCGGTAAATGTTTATTTCATTTTCACCATGTGATTTCAAAGGAGAGGCTTCCAATAAGTCGAAGGCATGTCTTGTTCACTACACAATTTCCATCTTCATGTTTCAAAGCAAAGATTATCAACAGTTGGTGGTTCATCCGTTGTCAAAATGCTGCCCATCCAGCACCTGTGCTTTTTGTTTGTCCCGACTGAGTCGACGACGGTAGGCTTTGCTGCGTACCACAGATGACTGAAGTATAAGAACAAGAAAGGGATTTGTACGACAACCATAAAACCAAAGGCCCCAAGAAAAAAACCTATACAACATTTGAATATTCCATGTACGCTAATCTACTAAAACAAGAAAAGGTCAAATCACCAGATTTCTTTTAACTGCTATTGACAACTGACAGAAAAAGGACATTTAGAATAGCAAGGTGACAAGACCAACCAGATCTCACAGGGGATAAACCCAAGCTAAACAACAAAAAAATATAACTATTTAAACCTGGCTCTGCAAAGATGGTTTCTTTATCACGAACCATGAAATGGATAAAATCTTGTCTTCTCTAATATTCGTTTTATCTTTTTATCAGTTTCCAAAGCTGACATGTATGTGAACACTGAGCAGGGCAGCTGCATGTGTTCTTAGTAGTGCTTCATTCTGGACAACAGAAACAATTAGCAAATCTGGAAAGGTATTACTTCTAATCCCATCTTCATGCAAAAACGAGAAAACTCTTGGAAGTGTAAGGCACAAAATAGAATTGCCACCTGCATAGCAGAAAGATCTGAAAAAGGGTCGTTGCTTCTCTTGGCAGGCTCTTTCGGGACCCTGATTCCAGCATTATGTCCAGAATTCATCCTTGCAGCTGCAGGGTCATTAGGTGGAGGAGGAAGAGGAGACCGAAGCTTCCCAGCTGCACCCGGTGGTGGCGCAAGGAGCATGTTTGCGTTTGGTTTTGCAGTGGCCCCTCCAGATAAACCAGCAGATGAAAGCATGCCACTTCCAGTTGATGGCTTGTTTTTCACATTTATCCTGATGGTTTCACCTTCCTATAAACAGCAGGAACTCCATCAAAAGGTCATGAACAATACAAAGATAGAACCACTGGATGCATGTATTAACAATTAAGCAAAAAAGAAATTGCTTGGTATCCTTTTTGAACTTTAGCCTCTTGAAGAGACAAGCCATGAGAAAGTATGCATGCATTTTAACAGAACATTGAAAAAAGGGGGAAAGCTCAGCTTCATTCTAAACAATGTGTCATCATTGGCTCTTAATCATATCACAATGGTCAGGTCATGACAACAAGGGAAAAAAGGAAGATCCAGCAAAACCTCATAAGTCATAACTTGTAGGCATTCTAGAGGAGCATAATGTACATAAAGGTACCGTTCTTTTTAGCTTATGGCTTTCCTCAAACAAACAAACGGGACGGCTTCTCCACCGTTGTTTCGAAGCGGCTTATCGGGATAGTCTTTTAGAAGTGGCTTATCGGCTTTCGGTTCGTTCACACGAGCACTTGCACTAGAACTAAAGATCATAAGCAGCAGCCGAAAAGAACGCACCAAAACTCATCAAAAGAAACAAGATATGGGCATGCCATATTCCTTTGTAAACTCTTAACCAGTAACAAACCTAAATACCATGATATGGCACCATCTGTCAGTCTCCTCAACAAGAATTGCCTCATGAGTCATGACATAGCACAAACTAAAAAAAACGAATATTCTCTTCTCCCTTGAGCATTACCACCTATGCAACAACATTGGCTAGCTAATGGTTCAGTGAAATCACATGTTTTATACTTTTATCCTTTGTTTAGACAGGCACCACAAAACTGCAAATTAATCACCACTGGATGATTGTTAGCTTATTTCCTTAGTGTGATCATGTGATCCATAACATAATAAAGGTACCTATATGCCCAACCAAAAACAAAGTTTCCAATTTTTTTTGTGATTTACTTGGATGTTTTTCCTCATATTAGTGTCTGGTCTGCTATAAAAATACACCCACCATCTTCACTTTTTGATTATTAATATGTAACTTTACAAGACCTAAGTTCATATCTATTTTTAAATACACCATCCGTCTTCACTTTTTTGAATTCTTAATATGTAACTTTACAAGACCTAAGTTCATATTCATTTGTAAATATACCCACCATCTTCACTTTTTTGAATCCTTAATATGTAACTTTACAAGACCAAGTTCATATCCATTTTTACAAAAAATTGCCTAGAGTTTTTTACTTGCTAAGATATTCATAATTCATAAGATCTTTTTGCCAAATGGAATGCTAAACACTCCGTACACTATCTATCAACATTTCTTTTAGTTGTCTTAATACTTTCCATTTTTTTAAAGAAGAGACCAGCATTTTGTGGCAGAATGCTAGTAAATACACATTAGCACACTCTAAATGCACGGTTAACCAGTCCAAACAAGTTAGCATCAATCAAATTATGCTACATCAGAGCGATAGAAAAAGAAAAGGTAGGCCTTTCTGTTACCTTGAGCCGGCGATTGACAGCCGGGTGGACATCAATCTGGCTGTCGTCGCCCTCCTCGCCGCCGGTCTCCTTCTCATGCTCCCTCTTGACATACTTCTCGTGATCCGACAGCGCGACGTTGAAGTCGAACGCCTCATTGCGCTCGTTGAACCCGAGACCCACGAAGGCGTGCTTACCCCTGCCGTCCTCTATGCGCAACACGAAGTAGCGCGACGAGTCGAGCACGGTCTCGACGGAGCTCTCCCTCTGCCCGGGGAGAACGAAGCACGCGGCGAAGAGGTCCCCGGAGCCCGGGTCCTCCAGCCGGATCTCGCAGCGGTCGCCGCACGACACCACGCGGAGGCGGCCCGACCAGATCTTGTCCGACTGCAGCCACTCGCCGCACTTGTAGCCGCCGCTGGTAGTGCGCGGCGGGATCTTGTACACCGACACCTCCCGCACCATTAGCAGCGTGTGCTCGAAGGCCTCCTCCTCCTCCTCGCCCAACGACGCCATGATCTTTCCTGCCACTCCTTGCCCCCTCACTGCAGGTTCACTGCTACGATTCAACAGACAATGGCCACGGGATCAGATTGGAACAGGGTATAAACAAACCACCAAAGATCCGGGTCACCTCACCTCGGCGTACAGTGGCGGATTCTTGGTTTGATCCGACCCAAGATTATATTTTTTCTGCGATTTCTCGGAATTATTTCGAGTTTGGGGTTTGGATTGGGGTTCTTGAAGGGAAGAAAGGAGCAGACGTGGGATCGAAGGGTAAATCAGAATGACATATTTACGATTTTGCCCCTCTGCTTCATAGTCCATGGTCGTTTCATGGTCGTTTTTTTAGAACTCTTTTCTGTTCCATGGTCGTTTTTTGAGAAAAAGTAGGGAAGAAATGAATGGCACGGTACACAGATGTAAAGTATGTACTTCACATAAAAGGGTATACCTACCTTCATTTGGTGTTATAGCAACATTTTATCACTTTTGCATTTTTTTTGAAGGAAAAGCAATTTTCAGTTCTTGTCTCCAAAAAGGAAAAGCAAAACTACTCTGCTCGTTTCGGCTTTAGCTTCTAGCTTCTAACTTCTGACTTATTTTCACTATTCATAAATTTTGTTTTTTTTCCTGAAATTTTGACTTTTTTAGCTTTTTTGCTGGTTCTTTTTTTCATGTATTCGTTTGCGTTGTCCGTGATGAGCTAGTATATTTTTTTCTATTTTTAAATTTTTTAATTTTAATTACACCAAATAAGGCACCTTCAGCTACAGTGAAATTTCAACCGCTACAGTGCAATTTCAGTCATAAGCCACAGCTTTTCAGCCCAACCGAGCAAAGCCGCCAACAAACTACCCATCAAACCATCACATTATTTATTTAAAAGTAAATTTGTATTACAAAATAAAATGTATGCATAGGCCTACACCTGTTCATAGGCAATCTGGCCCATTTTTTTGGGCTTAGGTCCAGATTTTCATCCCATAAGCTTAGCAAAGATTTTTTTTTTTGTCTTGCGAAAATGCGTACTTGATGGCACGCCAAAGAGCACATACTCCATTCTAGACTGGACAAGGAAAACCTAAAACGCAGAGGGTGTGCATGCATAAATATAACATCGAGCTCCAGACAAGCACGATGCCAAATCCCATTTTTGTTCCCTTGACCGGTCCTACCTCTGAGTATACTTGGCTTTCTTTGTTTGAGCTTACTGATAAGCTCACCGCACACGAGATTGATACATTTTTTCAGTTTATGATTTATGATTTCTCTCGAACAAATAAACATGATAATTTTTATGTTGTCTTTTTGAAGCAATTTATCAGGACAACATTTTCAATACGGCTTATCGGTATTTGATTCGTTCGCACAAGCACTTGTGCTAGGGCTAAACCCACAACTATAAACTATCAGTCATAGCCTAAAAAAAACAGGCCCAATAGCTTTCAACTTTTGATCAAGAATTTGTCACGCAGCGCACTTCTCCCAAGTGGGATAAGAAATAGGAATAAGCCCACTTTACCCTGAACTCTTATGTTTGTCTAATTTTCAACCTCTAACTACGAAACCGGATATCCAACACCTCTCAAATATCAAAGCCGTCTACTTTTTACCCTTGAGGCTGGTTCAGTGGCGGTTTTGCCATGAAGATGGACACATCATTGATTTTCCACCCATATGGCAGCTTAATCACTAAGAGCAGCAAAATAAAAATCAAAACATTTAGGAACAGAGCAGTGGCTTGGCGACGGCGTTGTCATCGATTGTAGCTGGTTCTTGGAAAAGGGTTGGTACAGACATAGTCTTGGGACTCTGGAACACACTAGAGACAAAGTTTGGTAGCGATGAACACCAGAGGTGATGGCGTGCGATGGTGCACAGCGTCGAGGGGCGGCAACTCTAATGGTTGACGGTGCTACGGTGATGGTTTGGCATGATTAGCATGAGCATGACATGTTCCTAGACATTCTAAAGCTATTGGAAGCGGTTAATTGGATCGAGGTGGCAGGTGGTAGTCCAGTGACGGTGGGCCAGATCTGGGGAAGAGGACGTCACCGATGGTGATCTTCAGGTGGCTTCGTGGCTTGATTGGGAGGTGCGTAAGTACCAGTAGGTTTAGGAGACTACAACGCTCGCGAATATGGGGTGACGTGCCCTGGCGATGTGAGTCGTCCATGGTGGGGCGGAGAGGAACTCGCGTGCGGTGGTTCGGAGGGTTTTCGGCTGAATCAACGGGAGCAAAAGTACCAGTGGGGTATGAGGAACCTATTGGTAGCTTTAATTTGGATGTAAGAGATGTGTGGCAGTGCGCCAATGTGGATGTGCCATGGCGCGACGGAAATGGAGGTGGGGCAGAACGGCTTAGCGTCGTTGGTATGGAAACAACGGCCGCAGGAGCCCAATGGCAATGCGTCTCCGACTGAGGGAGTCAAAGGGGAAGTGTTCATGTAGCCTTAATGGTTGGGAGTGCTTCGAGTTAATTGGAATGGGTTGGAACAGGGAATTTTGGACGAGACTCGAAGCGCAGAGCATGTTGGCTGCGTGGCTCACCGGTGAGATCGATGGCAACGACGAAGTCCTGCGAGGCTTCTGGGTGTGAATGCGTGCGCATAATCCTAATATGTCCATTTATAGGCAAGGAAAAGGCGTTTCATGCTTGGTGGCTCGGTCGTGGCGCATAGTTATGAGCAAAGTGGCAAGTAGGAGGTGGTGCGCATGCAACGAGGTGGTGGAGTAAGCAACTGTGTGGCGTCGCCCTTGGCATGGCTCTGGCGAGGGCGGGCGATGGCCAGGTGGCACTGGTGGGGTGTGGCATGGATGCGGCGAGGGCAACATCGTTGGCAGTGTTTTGGACATGAGGCGTGTGTGACAACAGAAGCGACTTCTTGGCAAGCAAAGTGGTGTGGTGTCTACTTGGTAAAACCATTACTTAAAATTGCTTCAATGGCGAAAACTAGACGTTTTTAACAATTTAGGGTGGTAAAATATCTGATTTTATACTTAAGAGTTAAAATCTAGACAATCTACGTAGTTCGAAAGTGTAAAAAGGTATTTATTCCTAAGAAATACTCCATAAGGGTACTACTACGTGTTGGTGACCACACGTTGGCACTTGGAGTACTTGAATTATGATGGCCTTTTTATGTTCGCTAGTGATCATCAAGATTTGCGCCAAATCATATGAAGTAGTCCAAGTCATTTGTTTTTTTTTCAGACAGAGCGAATAACTAATAATCACGACTATATGAAGATCTATCAGATCAAATCTTAGAAAATCAATGGATGAACCTGGGCGATGGATCCAAAGAGAAGCCATGGTAGGAATTGAACTCTGGACTTTGTGTGCCACATCGAATGGACTAGCCCATGGTTGTTACCACTTGTTGGCGGGTGGGGTGGGGGTAGGGAGGGGCGGGGTTGTTGTAGGAAAATTGCTCTCTTGCCCTAAAGTTTAATGGCGTTTGCTCAAATGCCCATGATGTCTCACTGACATGCGGATCCAGGGCCCACATGTCAGTGAGACATCATGGGGCATTTGAGCAAACGCCATTAAACTTTGGGGCACATGAGCAAATCCCCCTTGTTGTAGCCAGGAGGTTCTAGGTATTTTTTTTGTAAATAAGAAGAAAATAGGCATCTAGGGGGATAACTAAGAGGCACTAGGTATGTTTTTTCCTAAATAAGAAGAAAACAGGCACCTAACTTCGCGTCAAAGAGGATTTAAATTTAGGGTCTGTTCTTTTTGGCTACGGCTTGTGACTTTTGGGTTGTTTGTGCGAGAGATTATAGAGTAACAGAAACTCATGTGTGATTTTTGCTGATATAAATAAAGTCGATACAGTATATACTACAATTAATTAGTAGACCCTATCTTAAAAAGATACTCTGTTTAAAAGCTAGTTACTATATAAAAGCTAAAAAATAACTTTTAGAAGCTGAAAATAACAGACCCTTAGGTGGTGGAGATGTTCATTCACAATTCTCACCAACTGAGCTAGACTCAGCTCCTGACTGTTACCACTTGCTAAGGATCACGATTCGCAGCTAGGCTTGTGGCCTAGGCCCTCTCTGATGCAGCAACTTAAATTTCACCCTAGTCTAATATCAAAGGGTATGTTCTTTTCGACTGCAGCTTATGACTTTTGGCTGAAATTTTTAAATTTTGGTTGTTTACGGTACAGATTACGGAGATATATATACTCATTTGCGATTTTAGCTGGTACAGATGTTGAGCTTTTAATGTGTAGATCATTTAACTTGTAGACCCCGTCTTGAGAAAATACTTCGTTTAAAAGTTAGATCCTGTAGCAAAAACCAAAAACCGTCAGATAAAGAATAGGCCCAAAGAAAAAAAGTACCACCCTGTTTGCAGCAGATTAACAGAGTGACAGGATAACTACCTGTTTGATGTGTCGGATGCTTATGGTTTATGGATGAGGCTTATGCCTTATGATGGAAAATTTCTAATTTTGTCTGTTCACCTAAGAAAATACGGAAAAAGAGATAATCACGTGCGATTTTGACCGATATAATTGAAGTATAATGTGTACTATAATAAACTATTAGACCTTATCTTAAAAACATACTCTATTCAAAAGCTAGTTACTATAACGAAACCAAAGCCGTAACCCGTAGAAGACGTTTTGCCGATGAGGCCCTAAGCTTCTAGTAAGCACTAGAAAACTAAGAAAACCAAGGTAATGATACAAGCAGCCCATGCCATGACTCATGATCCAAGCAGAAGTTCCAGATCTTCGATTAACTACCACCACCCAAGCAGCAGCATAGTACCTTACACCACATCACTAGGAATATGGCATACTTGTCATTCTCCAGACGATAATTTGGAACATTCCATTTCACTAATCAGTACTAAAGAAGGCAAATAGTTGTGGAGAGAAATAGCAGCATGAAGCTGTGGTTCTATAGGAAACCAAGCAGCATATTTCTACAACGCTGTAAATACGCCGCTTGGGCTACAAAAGTACTAGCAGATAGGCAGCAGTAGCATAAGTCACCCTTCCGGTTCACTGCTAGAGGATCAGCACCATAATTGATATCCCTTGGTCTAAAGGAAGTTGCGAGTAGCTCCCTAGCGCTTTTTTTGCTTCGCTTTTGCGATTGCAGAATTCCGAAGGCGTATGTGGATTGTGGAGTTACTCTCGACCTTGTGCTTCCGAAGAGTATCCTCAGAATACAGAACATGCCCCCTGTAACAGAGATAGTACACGCCTTCTTTAGTCCGCAATTTCTCTTCAATCTTCTTCATGACTTTCTCTGTCGTGTCGAACATATTGAAAACCATTGTTAAGGTCTTCCCTTCCCATGTCTTGATGAAGATCTGGACACTCTGCTCCAGCATGAGAGTATCATTGTTCTTGATACGCTGATCCTGCAGCGTTTGACTGTCAGCAAGTATCATATTATCACCAAATGGAGGCCCAGCGAGTACCTGTGTGCACACAGGTAAACCCTCCAAGGTCTCAATCATCAACTTGACATCAGCAACAGTATACCAGCATTTGACATCCAGACTTATAATTCTTTCACCTCTAACATTGACAAAGACTCGCAGCTTGTCGGTCGGGCAAACCAACACATGAAGTGTCTGGTCATTCCTCAAATCGCACTGACTTAACATCTGGTTGTCCTCAAGCTGTCGACCTGTGTACATCAGGATTTGTTCGTTCATAAGAATTCCCTCCTTCCGTTCGATCTCCGCCTTGACATCAGCAACACTATTGGATTTCTTCACATTGAGCTTGATGGTTTTTCCAACCGAGGGAATCTTGACAGATATTTGCATCCCATCAGTTACGTAGAGATCAACAGAAGAGTTAGTCATGATGTTGTAATCAGCGAGGCTATTCTCATTCTTCAAGTGAATCCCAGCAAAGAATAGCTCTTGCTCGCTTTTGTCAATCCCCTCAATGGCACTAAATTTAGATTTGATCTGATCGACTGTATCAGTGCAGTTCACATCGAGGGCGACTGTTTTCAGCATCTTCACATGAATCTGGACATAAGAAAGTGGAAATACTAAGTACCCATCAGGCTGTTAGAAATAACCACTTATTCTCTTGTTTGACATGCATCACAGTTTGCAACGAAAGGAAACATCACAACAATCAAACTAGTATATGGAGAAGCGGGATTCAGTAAGCATCACATGCAAACCTCAATCAACACTTGATTTGTTTCTTTTTCAAGCAGTGAACATTTAAACTTTGTTTCGCTGTTTTCCTTCTCATCATAACAACATTCATTTATTATTTGAAAACCTCGTGATTCGAGATGCCTAAGGCAAGTATTTCTACTCATGCTGATGAGTGATGAAACCTGAGTAGTTCCATAAACCGATCCAAGTAGATATGTGCGCATGGAGCTAAGGAGCACATTCTAGAGTATTAGAGTTCCAGGAAGCAGACCACCAGCATTAGTTATTGATAAAAGATTCTTACAAGTTATTTATCACTACTCACTCCTACAAAGCAAAAAATCTGACACAGTGCCACTTGTGGCACCTTAAGACCAGGTTCAGACGAAGCATTTTTGCCCTGATCGCGGTGGAAATGGAGCCCAAAGGGTTGGAAACTTCATAATACACATACAGCTTATTGGTCCTTCATATCTGTAGCAGACTACACAAAGACCTTTTTTTTAGTTCTTGGGGGATGGGGGGTCTCCCCAACGTTGCCAACAAGGGCGTGCCAAATCCTCACAGAACACTTGAATCATACCACAAACGCGCAATAATCAAATCGCCGTAAATACCAGTCTCTTCCTGTAAGATGTTCTTATCGAGGCGATCAAGAAGCGCCGAGCCAGGGCAACAAGCGCAAACCCCCATCCTCTCGCCGTCTCGCGGCCGATCGGATCAGAGAGTCTCCACCCCCCAGCGTGCGATCAGCGATCCCACAAGGGATCGGCGTTCCGCGATTCGCGTTCCACCAAGAGCCACACGCACAAAAACAAGCAGACGACCTAAGGCATGTAAGCCCAAGAGGTGGCGTATGCGGAGGAGTGCAAACCTTGTAGCTCTGCGGCGGCTGCTCCTGGTGGGAGTCCATGGTTGTCCGCCGCTTCATCCCTCGGCTCCGGCCTCCGATTCTTGAAGCGGGAGGAGCGGAAGCGGTTCGTCGCCCCCGCCGCTCCCAGAGTCCCACTACCACCACGGTAAACAAAGCCAGTGAGTGAAATGCGGAGGGGTAGGCACAGCCGCAAGGAAGGGTAATATGGTAATATATCTTTTTCCATTCTTTTTTTTTCGGCAAGAAAAGATCGAGTAATATTTCCTTTCTTGTACGTTAAAAATGTGAGTCACAATTTCCCCATCGATCTTCATGGGCTGACCAACCCTGCCTGGGCTGGGCGTCTTGTACATTCAGATCTTCTACAATTTCCCAATAGATCTATCTTCATGGGCCTTTGGTACTATATGGTAAGGAAAGCAGCATTACGCGTACTGAATTGGCAGATGCTCGGTTGTTCCAAAGCTTGATAAAGTATCTTCACTCTGCAGAGGCCGTTTGCTCGCCGATTAATGTGGGTGTTTTCTTTCCTATAGGTTTATGATTTTTCGCTGTGTTTTTTTGACATGAGAGCGAACTACGAAAATACTGATATAGATAACGTACATAATTTTGAATTTAAGAAGTTGTTTAGAGAGTTTGCTTCAATAAATTATCTTATTTTCTTGTTTGACTTTTGAACTTTCGGTATAGTCAGGAACAAAAAGCAGAAGTCAAATGTCAAAAAGAACCAAAATGACATTCGGAGACGTGTCCCGCGAAGACTACTTTAGCGCCATGTTATGTCGTACAGCCAACGCAACGGAATCATACTCTCTTCTTCCAAGCAGGAACCACATTTCATGGAAGTAAAGCTGAACAGAATTGTATGCCACACTGCCAAACTATTTCTGAAGACAAATCGCACATCTCAAGCTTATATCCGCTAAAACTGCAACAGAAACAGATTTGATCCAACTTTGTACATTAAAGAATAGAATGACTCAAATACAACTGTTTGCTGCTTCATTGTAAATTGTACTAAGAGGAAGCACTTACACGACATTTCAGGGAAAAAGCACATACGTACCAATTCAGGATACACAAAACAAAGAGAGAATCAATGGAGACTAGAATTATTCATTTCTGTGTCAGCTGGTTTGAGAAATGGAAGAGGCGAAATCTGCTCATTTGTGTTACCTGTGCAAAAAAGGTGGTACTTAAGATCCCGTCCCAAACAACGGTGTTTCTGACTTTCAGAAGTCAAAAGCCATTTAGAATGTGTTGGCTTTTTAATGCTGTCTTTTTTCTTTTTTCTCTCTTTTTCTAGTGTATCATTCGTTGAGATATAACTGTGTTTTTTTTATATTTTTCTACTTTTCCTTTAATTGAAATATCTCAAAAAACGTTAATAGCCGCTATAGTGACATTTCATTCGAAAGCCAAAAGCCGCAATACTTTGGAACAGGACTTTGAGCCTGTTCTTTTGGGCTTTTGAAATCAGCTTTTGGCTTCTGCTACAGTATCTAACTTTCAAACAGAGTATTTTCTCAAAATGTGGTCTACAAGTTAAACGATCTACACGTTAAAAGCCCAACATCTGTACCAACCAAAATCACAAGTGAGTATCTGTCTCTCCGTAATCTGTACCGTAAATAACCAAAATTTAAAAATTTCAGCCAAAAATTATAAGCCGTAGCCGAAAAAAAACAGGCACTTTAACTGGCTGTCAGTCAGAGCATCAACTCAGAAACTGGATGCCAAAAATCAAAGCACAGCAGTCATGTGCTAAATTATGGAAGTACAAGCAGGCCCATGCTATCTCCTGTTGAGTTACAATGATTTTTAGGATCGATGAAAGTAAACCAACTCGAGGTAGCAAAAAGGACAATACGGAGACATACATATATATGTTTAGAGAGAGAGAGAATTCAGATGTGATGGTGATGCTACGCTCTATTTGAGGAACCCTCATTTAAAAGTCACCAAAAGTCCAAGCTCCGCTAAATGAGTGTGGTCTCTTTAGCTTCTCAAGAAGCAGAAGCCCACTTTTGTACAAATAGAACGTCGAAGCCCCTCACCACCAGCTTCTTCAAGAAACTAGTTTCCGACTTCTTCGCTAACTTGGGGCCTATCTGTAGGCTTGTCCACCTTCAAGATTGAGACGAGTTCAGGCCAAACCCTCCAAGAAAAATGCAGTCTCATCTACACACAAAGATCCAGCCCTACTCTATACATACTGAATGTTTTTGGGTTGAAATCCTCCTCCAAAGCCATGGAGCAAATCAACTAGCAGATCCTTGATCGATGCGATGCCTCTCATGAAAGGAGGACGCATGGTATCTTCTACAGTTCTACCAAAATATATTGTCCATGCATGTGCTGATAATACAGGGGGAAACGTTAGGCCTTGCAGCACAAATACACTATAAACGACAGAGGAAAAGAAAAGGACGCAACCAGGACATGCGTATCATTGGGACATGGTAACACATCAAGTTCATCGATCCTCTCAGCCGTCATCTGCATGGACGCGTGCTACAGTCCATAGCTGGTAATGCATCAAATATCAGCGCGGAGGACATAGCGCACGTTCGTCCAGGAGAGCTCTGTGGTCCAACAAACACAAGCCCAAATCCAATGGATCGACAGCGGCATTGAATCCACAGTTTCTCAACTATGATCAGCGCACAGTGTTCCTGATCGATACTAGCTACCTTCTTCGCATGCAAACCGGTACACTTGTCCCTGACTGTTCCTTTGGGCCTTGAATTAACTCGATCGTGCAGCATTTGCATTGCATTGCATTGCATGTGCCAGATTCTTTCTTCGTCTGAATCCTGAACTTGCCTTGCTGCTAGCTCTCATGGCCGCAGAGGCAGATCTGTCTGCGAGCAGCTGCATGCCGGTCAGTCTGAAAAAGGCTTGCGGGGCCTCTAATGCACGCAATTGATTCGTCTCTTCAATGTGGGCTTTGCTCATTCCGCCGTGTTTCGTTCTTGCCTTCTTGGTACAAACTGTGTGCTTCAATTCCACAGGCAAAATATTGCAAGACATCGAGACACTGGGATGGGATCCAAGGGGAGCACAAGGAGCATTTGAAATCATTTTTTTTCATGCGAGGAATAGTGACTTGAACATGGTTGGAAGCAAGATATCAAGTTATCAACGCAAGGCGGTGTAAAGTATCAGTATGAGCATCAGTCACTGGTGAGGAGTGAATCGGTGGTAGCCAGGCCCGGCCGGGGCGGCGGGCGGCCGCCTGGGCCCCAAAACCCGGGGGCCCATAGGCCATGCATCGATATACATTATACATAATACATTGTATATGCATGCATATAGTAATACTATCCGGATCCGGCTCGACGACCTCGACTAAGTCGACTTCTCATCTTCGAATCGGATCTTTTTTCGTGATTTCGTCTAGGGCCTCCCGCCTCCACAACACCATCACACCGCCCGAGCCGCCGAGGTTGGCTCGCCCGCGCCCACCGGCCGTCGCCCGTCTGCCTGTCTCTAGGCGTCTCGTCGTCTCTCGGCCTCCGCCCGCGCGCAGCGCGTGCCGGCGCCACCGCTCTGACGCTACGTGCGTGAATACGTGATACATCTAACGTCCCCAGGCCCCAGCCGGTAAGCTCTGCAATTCGCGCTTGCGCCGACCGCTCATCTGCTTTGCATTGCATCTTTGATATGAATTTTTCTTTGATATCTATAAATTTTAAGGTAATATCTATAAACTCTTTGATATGAATTTTTTTAATACATAACGTATTTTAAGTGTTTGTTGGTAAAATTATATATATATATGTGTGTATGTAGATTTATATTTAGATATTTATACTAAGACCTCTATTCCTAGTTTCACCCCAGACCCTAAAAACCCAGAACCGGCCCTGATGGTAGCCCAGCGCCCCAGCTGTAAAGTATCAGTATGAACTGTTCTCGATCGTTGTCTCTCCGGGAGATGCAGACAATGCAATGGGCGGCTAATGGCCGTCATCGCTGAGTGCTGAACAGTCACACCGATAAGAGTTACACGTAACTGTCCGTCCAGTGCAATAATGCCAAAGCAGCCATAAGGACAATTAAACGAGTTCGTTGGCGTCGTTGCATGGCTACATCATCCATCGACGGCTCTGCATTTTGGCCCTTGCTACCTAACGGTCAGCCGTCAGCTAACGCTTTGTCCCTCCCCGGTAGTGCTGGACCACAGAAAATGGATGCATGTTTGGGTCTGTTTGACAATGACTGCGGTTTATGAGTTTTGACTGAAATTTTTAAATTTTGACTGTTTACGGTACAGATTACGGAGAGAGATACTTACTTACGATTTTAGATGGTACAGATATTGGACTTTTAACGTGTACATCGTTTAACTTATAGACCCCATCTTAAAAAATAATTCATTTGAAAGTTAGACACCGTAGCAAAAGTCAAAAGCCATCAGTTTCGGATGAAAAGAACATGCCCTTTGACCTAATTGCAACTGGAAGCAACATCAATGGTTTTTCATATGTTTCAAATTATAGGCTTTAGGGACCCGGATCGGCTGCGATCGAGGAGATGCTGGGTACTACAGCGGTTGTCGGATCTACGGTCCAGATCAAGCGCAACGTGGGAATGTATTTAGAGTGTGTAGCTAAGAGCCTGTTTCGAACGCGGAGTTTTTATAATGGCTGCAAGAATCGAGATGTTTTATGTAGAATTCCTACGCTTCAAGAAGGCTCTAGACCTCTGTTTTGCTATATTTGTCTATGATCTCAAGAGTATATATTTCAATATATTTATCCATTGAAAGAATATAGAGTATAGTTATTATAATTTTTTTTCACTCATTACCATTACTTAAATACTTCGTAAACGGTTAGATAGTTATGTTATATTATTTAATAGAGATATATATAATTATTTGTCATTAACTATTTTTTCAATTTGGCGTTTTTAAATATATGTGTATAGTAAACAATACAAAAATATAGCGAAACGGGCAGTACCCGAGTAATACGAGTGTGAATTTAGGTCTCCATCCAAGTGACTTTGGCTTCTCGTTTTTTTTCCTTCTGATTTTCAGTTTTTTAAACTATAAGTTACTTAGAATATGTCTACTTCTAATTTTAGTTTTTTTGTCCTTTTGTCCTTTTTCCTTTTTGCATTGTATTGTACATTAAGATATAATGATGTTTTATTTTTCTCCTATTTATTTTATTTTTCTTTAATTGAATGACTAAAAAAAATCAATAACAATATAGTAAAAATTTAGCCAGCAGCAGAGACTAAGCCAACGGTCAGGGAGTGTTCTTTTTGGCTGCGACTTATGACTTTTGGCTGAAATTTTTGAATTTTAACTGTTTACGGTACAGATTACGGAGAGACCGATACTCACTTACGATTTTGGCTGGTACAGATGTTGGGCTTTTAACATATACTATGTTTAACTTGTAGACCCCGTCTTGAGAAAATACTCCGTTTGAAAGTTAGGTACTGTAGCACAAGTCAAAAGCCGTCCAGCTTGTCACCTACCGAACAGGCGTAGCGGCCCCTTATACTGTTGAGATGGATTAATACTGTTCATCATATTGACCCACCGTACATACATGCATCATCCGTAGATTCCCTCCACATTTAGGTAATGAGTAGTAGAGTAAAAACTAATATACTAAATTGTAACATTACCGCTAGAATTAAAAGCTTAGATCAAAGCAACGTATTAGGAAGCCTTAGCTTTAAAGCGTTATCATGTTGATAACGTGTTGTATATTTGTGGTCACGTTGTCGACGAATGAATGAAGCTCTCAACTCAGAAATAAGAATTAGGAATAGACAAGAACATAGAGATGTAGTCCCAACTTTCTCTTGTTTATTGATCTTTTTGTCGGTAGGCTTGTGTGTACAATGAGAGTCCCATGCCCTTTTATATAGAGTGTCAATCAGATCTGGATTATCCATTTTATCCACTATTTGATTCGTATTTGATACATTAAGACTTAAAGAGTGTCAATTATATCTTTATTATCCGTTTTATCCGGTATCCGTATCCGAACTATTCGATTCGTATTCGATCCATTGACACCTAAATGGAGGAGATTCCCTTTTATAGTTCGATAATAATATGAGACTAAACTAGTTAATGGGCTTTGTGGACCAGTAACTCTCTAATAGACTTTTATTTAGGTAAAATGCCCGCATATAATTAGATATAAAACACAGAAACGAAGGAGTGCATGCAAACAAACGCTTTGCAACCCCACAATCTCAGCGGATTCGACGCGATCTCGGCATGCCGTGCCCGTGCATGCGTGCAGCTTCGGCACTCCTCTCGATCCGGTCGATCAAGCGAGAAACGCAGACGCAGGCAGGGTGTGGTCGCCACCGTGCATGCAGTCATGCACCCCGCCCTGCTTGCGTGCATGCGTGTGTGACGACGGGGAGGTGGCTCGGACGATCCTCGTAGGTCGATAGTACTAGTGGTTTGGATTTGGACGAAACCCACAAAGTCGACGAGGTCTGGGGCGTAGTGGTCGGAGGGCTCACAGAAAGCCAACCTTGACAAATGCCTCCGGCGAGAATCGAACGAGTGAGCTTTTTGGTTAGCTGCTGCACAAGCCGTTCATCACCTCATCAGATCACCATAGTTAAGGAGTTTTGAAGCTAACCGTGTCTTCGAGTCGATAGAGCGGAAGATCGGTCGCCATGGACATAGAGGTATGTAGGCTTTTGATGGAAGAAGGAATGACTGAACCGAGAAGCAAATTAATCCGGATTCGATCTTCAAACGAGAGTAATGAATCGGCATTCGAGGAGAGAGACAAGAGATAAGTCGGATGAGAGGAAGGGTGTGGGACCAGATAAATAGCGTAATTAACTTAAGTACTTAATTTGGTTTTAAAATAAATAATTGATTGATTACACACCTGGCATGCTGCCATGGGCCTGCACATAGGTGCCCTGGCTGCATTTGTGCCGAACTGGTGACGACAGTGTTCGAGCCCCTGAATTCAGGCCGGAACGTGCAGACGCCAGGCAGGCAGCGCGACCTGCCCGAACAGTGGTAGCATGCACGGCATGGAGCAAGCGTGCAGATCGAGTACAGCACACACAGCACAGCTCATGTTCTGGGTCCTGATATTTTCGATTTTTAAAAGTTGTTTTTTAAGTAGAATATATTAGTTAATTATAGTGTATACTATATCAACTTTATTTATATCGACAAAAACCACACGTGAGTTTCTATTACTCTATAATCTCTCGCACGAACAATCCAAAAGTCATAAGCCGCAGCTAAAAAAAAAATAGAACCAGTAACGCCAACAAGCAACAGACATGGAGTTTTACCTCAAGCTAGTACCGGGTAATTGATACGTGAATACCAAGTCCTCAACCGTTGAATTCGAGTACGTACGGTGTGTGCTATCGCGCAGGCAAAGAGGAGCTTGCATGCATGGGTTCACGCGTGCGGATAATGTCCGTCTGTTCCTTTTCTTTCCAGATGTTTCACATGGTGTAAATAGCCAGGCCATTGAAATCCCTTCTCTGTTTGTTGGAAGTGTTTGAAGCTTGCTACCATCGGTCTAGGATGGATGCGAATTCTGTAGGTTTGACTTGTTGGAGGATGTCACTGTTAAAGAAAGCAAGGACTCGAGCCCACATCTTAGCTACGAAGGGGTAGTGGAGCCAAAGTTGAACACCAGTTTCCTGATGTGAATGGCACAGAGTGCAAGTTTGTTGGTGGGGCCATCCTTGGAGGGCTAGGTTCTTTGGGGCCTCTCCCTCTAACCATCTGTTGTGCCAGAAACTAGTCTTGTCTCTATTGCCGATGGTTATTGTTACGGAAGCATTGAACAAGAGGCGATATATAGCATCATAGAGCACTAGTGTGCCAACCCAAGGCTTAGAGAAGTTCGTCTATTCATACCATAGCCAACGTAAGCGAAGGGCTCTTCCAAATCTTTGCAGATCGATGACACTAAGTCCTCTGAGTTTTTTTTGCCTACAAGCCTTTTTCTATTTAACCAAGTAGTGCTCTCCATCTGTCTCTTCTTTTCCTTTCCAGAGCAAGGACCTTCTTATTTGATCTAACATTTTCTAGCCCAAGTTAGGAGAGGGAGGACCGTTAGGTGATAAGTGGGGACAGATGACATGACAGAGTTGACTAAGGTGAGTCTTCCGGCTAGGGATAAGAGCTTTCCTTTCCATCCAAGCAACTTCATACCAACCTTCTCTAAAAAAAGACCAGACGTTGAGTTGCTACAGATGACATATGTGAAGTTGCAAGTCCAAATAGCGACATGGGAAGTCCAAACATACTCCTGGGGAGGATTGAAAGAGGGTGTCAATGTCAAGGTAGTCACATTCGATCAGATGAACCATACTTTTATTGAAATTAGTGACTAAACCCGACGCTCAACCAACAGAAGTTTGTATATGTTGGACTATCTAGAGCTTGTTCTGGATGAGGTTGATGAAGATGGCTGCGTCATCTGCATAAAGGGAGGTCCTCAATTACGAATCAGAGTGAGCTGCGTCATCTGCATAAAGGGAGGTCCTCAATTACGAATCAGAGTGAGTATATTGTGTTGGGTTGTGAGATCAAAGCTCTTTGTAGGGGGTTGATCACCAAGATGAACAACATTGGAGATAGCAGACCTCCTTGATGAACCCCTCTTTTATGGTGAAGGCTTTCTACCGGTATACCACTTAGGAGGATTCTAGAGGTAGCGGTGTCAAATAGAATAGAGGTTCATTCTCGGCCAAAGCCAATTCTTTAAAGGACTTCTAACAAGTATCTCTAATTAATTGAGTCAAAGGTCTTAGCGATGTTCAACTTGAGAAAGACAATGTTCAACTTGAGAAAGAGAGGTGTTTTGCTCTGGTGAAGGTCTGGTACAAAGTTTTGCGTGTAAAGGAAGTTGCCCTACATGATTCCTGTTGCAATCGAGCGCTCCAAACATGGCCTCACTTGTTAGCTGGATAGTACTCATGTCAAGCACGTCGCGGCCCATGAATCCATGGCCTCTAGGTTCTGCCAGGGTGAGTTGGTGAGCAGTCTTAAATAACGAGATGGGCATGAAAACACCACTTGATCTCGCCCTAGCTTTCCTCGTCGCTGCCTGCAAATGAATGCGCAGAGCCAGAGTTCTATATATGCCCGCGCGCGCTAACACACGCAACTCGATCGCTCGTCGTCGTTACACAAAGGCAAAAGAACCACTACTCGTCGGTGATGGCGGCGCGGGAGGGGGAGCAGAGGGAGGAGAAGGCAGCGACGAGGAGGGCGGGGCACCCGCTGCTGCGGGGGCTGAGGCGGGACAAGTACACGCACGGGCTGCACCCGGCGGAGATGGACGCGCTCCGGGCCATGTGCGGCGCGCTCATCCCGTCGCTGCCGCCGGAGGAGGGCCACCACGGCGACGGCGACGACTGCCGAGGGGACCCGCACGGCGGGAAGGACCTCGAGCGGTTCTACCTCGCCTCCGGCGCCGACTCCACCGTCCCCGACGAGGTGAGCACATCGATCGACAACGATTCGTACCTACCTACGTGTGGTTCTAGCGTTCTAGCTTGGATGGTGTACTGACAGTTAGGTGGTGTCACGCTGCTCTTGATTTTTCTCTCACTTTTTCCATGTCTTGAATTTTCTGCAAAAGTTTTTTTTTATGCTTGTTTAGTTTTCTTTTTCAAGGTTCGTGTTTGTTTAGTTTGAAATTAAGTTGTACCGAGCTTTTTCCATGTTTATGCATTAGCAAAGCATTTCTGCTACAGGTACTAAGCAAAACTGAATGGCACCAAACCATTATTATAGCTAGTGATCATTTTGGCTTATTTTTGGTGGCTTATGGTGAAAAAGCAGAATTTGGTGAAAAAACACTTGTAGATGATGAGGCTTATTTAACATAATTAAATTTAAAAAATTAAAAAATAAAAATATGTTAGCCCATCACAAACAACGCAAACGAATACGGCAAAAAAAAACCGACAAAAAAGCTCAAAAAAGCTAAAAGTTCAGAAAAAGACGAAATTATGAATAGTGAAAAATAAGCCAGAAACCAGAAGCTTAGGCCGAAACGAGCGGGGCCTATAGTCAATCGATCACAATTCGATTCCTCGTGTGATATATAAAGCTCTTAATTTTCACTGTACGTAGGTGGCGGAGCTGACGGTCACCCGGTGCGTGTGGGAAGCGGTGGCGCTGGTGCGCGTCGTGCTCTGGGCCCTGAGCACGAGGGCCGGCACGCTGGCGCTGTGCGGCTGGCTATGCGTTTCCGGCGAGCTCCCCTACGTCCGCCGGTTCGCCGACATGCCGGTGGAGCGGCGGGAGGAGGCGCTCAAGCGGTGGAACCGGGCGCGGTGGCTCTTCCCGCTCAGGATCGCCGTCGCCATCGTGAAGATCATCTCCCACTTCACCTTCTACACGACGGTACGTACGACAGGCTTGTGTGTGAGATCTCTCGATGATCTCTCTTAGCCCGTTAAAAGTGTTGGGCACTGTTTTTTTATTTTAGTCACTTTTTTATACTATAATTTTATGTGATTGAGTGTACAACTTCAGATTAGGAGAAATTAGTATACTACAACTTTAGATGACTGAGAGTGCAACTTCAGGTGACTGAGAGATAAATAAATTTTAGTCTACCGTGCAATTATAAAACTGTTTTCTTTTAGTTATGACTTTTGTCTGATTAGAGAGATTATGAGAGTAAATGATACTTATGTTGAGAAACTATTTCGTTTAAGATAACTCCTATCGTAACTCTTATAAATAGCTTGTGAAAATTAATTTATGAAATCACCCTATTTAAAATTTAACTTCTCACAAAAAAGCGGAGGAACAGGGAGTCTTACGTTGGCAGCATGGTGATAGCTGGCATGTCCATGTTGGTCACAATTCCGAACAGTATCGTGTGCTTCTGGTCCCTGCTTTGGGCAACTCGAGGTTTTGCAGGGTCGAATCGAACACATGGGGTAGGGGTAGAGAAAGACCAACGCAGAAATCATGCTCATGACATCGTGATGCCGAAAACACGCACAAAAAAAAAACATAAATATCCTGGTAGTAATATGCCCATCCAAGGACCTCTACCACAGAAATCATAAGAATGGGATCTATTTTTTCTTCGGTTTATGACTTTTGCAGCTTATGATTTTTAGGTTATTTGTAGAGAGTATGAAAAATAGAAACTCGTGTATAGTTTTGACTGGTATAAATAAAATTATTTAAGTGTGTACTACAATTAACTTATCGACTCTATCTTAAAAGTTACTTTGTTTAAAAGCTAATTATTATAGAAAAACAAAAAATTAGCTTTTACAAACTGAAAATAAGAGGCACCGGAATTAGGTGGTGCTCGGTTGGGTTAAATTTTGATGGCTTATGGCTGAATTTTCACTATAGCTGACTGAAATTACACTGTAGCTGACGGTGGTTTATTTAGTATAATTAAATTTAAAAAAAATAAAAATAGAAAAACGGTTAGCTCATCATGTATAATTCAAACGAATATGAGAAAAAAGAATTGGTAAAGAGCTCAAAATAAGCTAAAAAAATCAGAAAAAGATAAAATTTAAAAATAATAAAAAATAAGTTAAAAATTATAAAACCTAAGCTCAAATGAGCGAGATCTTAATAGGGCTGCTCGGTGAGAGGGACATGCAAGCTCAGAACTCACACAAGCGTAGGTCCTGCAAGCCTAGATAGTAGATACAATCATACAATGCTTGCTTGATTGATTCGCTGCTACTGCTGATTCACACTAGCTTCATCGTGCTCACGTCAGACACAGCTCAGAGCTAAGGCCCATTTGGTATTAGGGTAAGGCCCGCTTGAAATTCTAGCTTCTAGTTTATTTTTTATTATTTATAAATTTTGTTTTTTTATTTTTTGGTTTTTTAAGGTTTTTTGTCGGTTCTTTTTTTCATATTCGTTTGCGTTGTCTGTGATTATCTAATATTTTTTTTAAAATTTAATTATGCTAAATAAATCATCTTTAGTTACAGGGTAATTTCAGCCAGCTACAGCGTAATTTCAGCCATAAGCCATCATTTTTCAGCCCAACCGAGCGGGGCCTTAGCTCTTCCCTTTTAGGTTTTATGATTTGGTTTTCTAAATAGTTTTTAAATAAAATACTTTTTTAAGATGTGTTCTACAAATCGATTATAGTAGATATTGTTTAGACTCCATCTATATCGGCTAAAATCGCACGTGAGTATCTCTCCCCGTACTCTATCTCGCGATCAGCCAGAATTCAAAAATTTAAGCTAAAAGCTATAGTCCAAAAGAACACACCTTTAATCATCATTCTTTTTAGCTTATAGCTTATATTTTACTTGAACAAACAAATAGGATGACTTCTCCATCATCTTTTTAAAGTGACTTATCGGGATAGTTTTTTCGAAGTAGCTTATCGACATTCAATTTATTCGCACAAACACTCACTTTAGAGATAAAATCATAAACCGCAGCCGAAAAAAACAGACACTTATATTTTCGAAAGCTGGTTTGTGGTCGGATATCAAGACATGCGAGTGTCCATTTATTTTAGAAGTGCCATACAGAAAAAAGGCAGAAAAAGTGATAGGATACATGTAAGACTTCACAACATAATGTAGCACAGAAGGGTACCCTTAAACTGCCGTGAGCATTCGTACATGACACATGATATATCATCACTTTTCTGCGTGGTAGACACAATCGTGTGTCCGTCCACTGTTTGGATAGTAGGGAGTGCATGCAGGGCTAACTTTGGGGAGGGTATGGGTGGCCCATACCCATACCCACCAATTGCCCATACCCATTTGGAGCCAAATTCCGCATACCCAAAATAACCGAGTATTACCCAATGGAGTTGGGTACCCATTGGCTAAAAGAGGGAGATTACCAGATAAAGAGACCCAGCTCATTGGTAGTTACATCTGACGGTGGCGAGGCCGACACGATGTGAGAGAGTGGCGGAGCACTTGTGCCAGCGGTGGCGGAGTCGACCGGCGCCGCTCCCCGCCGATGGTTATGGCAGAGCCAGCGGTGGCATAGTGGATCTTCGCTTGTAGCACTAGATCATTGTGGCAGGGGGCGACCGAGCCTGGTGGAGCACGTGGTGGCGCGAACGGCCGGTGTCTGTGACGACAGAGCGCACGGCGGCGACCGCCGTGATGGATCGAGTAGCAACTCGAAACGATGGCTGTCGATGATGGCTCGGGGCGACGGAGGCTGAGGCTTGCCCGAGGCAGCGGTTCGAGGCAATGGCGGCTGAGACTTGCCGCCAGCAGCCAGCATTAGAGAGAGATAAGGGCCTAGGAACCGTGGTCATGGGAGGAGAGAGTAGACTCAGTCTGAGATGGGAGGAGAGAGATCGGTGGGAATAGGATAGTAGGGAGAGAAAATTGATGGGTAGGGTAGGTGGTACGTAACGGGTTATTACTCTGCCATACCCAGATTCTAATGGGTAATGCTCTTCTACCCATACCCTATCCAAATAACATGGGTATGGGTTTGTGTGTGGGTATTTGGTACCCAGTGGCAGCCCTAAGTGCGTGACAATCATAGGACAAACCATTGTTTGGTGTCAGTATCCAATCTGTCAAATTAGTACTAAACTAGTAAAGTGTCCGTGCATTGCAACGAAGTATCAAAAGATGGTGATATATGCCATCAAACGTAATTCAAAACCGTGCTATAAATATCAATTTTCCATGAAAATGTGTGATGTGGGGAGAGAAAAATAGATAAACTTCCCCTTTATATTAGTCCAGCGATACTGAGGCAGGGCCTCCTCTCTCAAGCTCATGCAAGAAAATGTGTGCTGTGGCATCCTGATTATATCCACAAAAATACATGCAAGAAAAGAAGTACATTTCACAGATTGCGTGTATATGCTAGCTTTTGCATCTCAAGCTCCGAGCATGCACCAGCTAAACTTATCTTTGTGAGACGTAGGAAATGGCTATCAAGGTGATAGCTTGATTTTTTTTTTAAAAAAAAGTGATAGCCTGATGTTATGATACTATAGTAAAAATAGTAGAACAATGCGTATGGAAGAAGTTAGGAGTTGCCTTCCAAGTTTGGATCAATGTTGCAGTAGCATATTACCCTTTCTACGAAACATACATCAATTCTGTCATTTGCAATATGTCAATATTCTAACCTATTATCTGAAACCAATTATTGACATGAACTTACTTTAAGCTAGTCTAGCTTTATAAGAAAATCATGTTCATATCTTTTAGAATGCCTAAACCTTAAATTTTATACCTTTTGCTGTATGTAAGAACATAACTTATCATTTCATTCATATGCAACCCACAAGGCATCAATCAGTGCAGATTTCATAAAAACAGTAGGGAAGCACCAAGACATTGAGAAAAACATAATAAAAGAGAAAAATTTCCATTCCTCTCCTACGACATGCTGGTTGCTACTCCCTTCCTAGAGTCCTTGTCACCTGGCCTCCTCGTTATGGCATATGCCTCAATTTCAGGGAGCAGCCTCTGCTAACTTCTCTTGCATAAACTAACTAACAAACAAAAAACATCAAGCTAGAATTTGCAAATTAAATATGACTTTCAATATGATTAGAGCAACGAAAATCATCTTCACCGACATGCCATTAGCCATAAACGTATTGTTCTTGCCCTCATTAGCAGCATGTATAGTAAAAGATGACCTTCAACCTAAGCATAAACTATGGCTCATCACACCTGGTCATCTGTCGAAGTGAGCACCCGTGGCGCATCCCCGTTGGCTCGCAATGTTCTAGAGCTCACTCCTTAGTCCTTCACCGCTGCTGCATCGCACAGCCGCAAAGCTGCGGCACGAGCATCCACCGGCGCCTAACAACAGCACCGACCTACCCCTCTGCTAGGCTGCCATGCTAGCCTGCCCTCCGCTTAGCTCCTTAGGCTCCGCACGTGTGCCTGGATACCGCATTGATTCCGAGGCCGCCTCCACTTCGCCAAGAGCCCGGGAAGCTGCTACCGCGTGACATAGACACATGCTATGGTTTGGAGAAAATGGTTTGCGGTTGGGTATGTATGGGAGGGGCCACGGGAAAGACAGTTGCATATAACAGATTTGTAGTTGGATCGAGGGGATTGTAGCCTACGAGCGTGCGTGGGACCAACGGAGGGACCGATATGGGCCCATGTGTCGGTGCACGAGGAGAAGAGAGGAGCGAGGGTGAAGGACGAAACTCCGTCACTAACATCATGGCTCACTCGTCGACACGTGGATCAGAGGAGGGGTGTAGGGTGAATGAATGAACTCTTCTTTTATATCAATAAAGATTTTTTGATATGCTAACAAAAATTATTAGGAAGATATAAAAGGACTATGGGACCAATCAATTTGTCTCAGCCCCATACTACTTGGCCATCCATCGTTCCATCATGCAGACGGAAAAAATTCAGGTGAATTGCATATTTGCAAAAATTCAGGTGAATTGCATATTTGCCACATCCTGTTGAGTCTTCTTGAACATCCTGTTGCCCACCCGCCCGTCGGCTAACTGGAGCTCCTTGCCTGCCTTTCGATTTCGCTGATAGCGGCACTTGTGCGCCACGGTTGCATTTGGATCTGCAAGTGATGGGGGTGGGAGGAGAAAGTGGTTTGCGGTTGGGTATTTGTGGGAGAGGCCACGGGAAAGACAGTTGTATACAACAGATTTGTAGTTAGGTCGAGGGGATTGCAGGCTACGAGCGTGCGTGGGACCAATGGAGGGACCGATATGGGCCCATGTGTTGGTGCACGAGGAGAAGAGAGGAGCGAGGGTGAAGGACGAAACTCCGTCACTGACATCATAGCCCACTCGGTACGTGGATCAGAGGAGGGGTGTAGGGTGAACGGATAAACTCTTCTTCTATATCAATAAAGATTTTTTGATATGCTAACAAAAATTATTAGGAAGATATAAAGGACTATGGGACCAATCAATTTGTCTCAGCCCCATACTACTTGGCCATCCATCATTCCATCATGCAGACGGAAAAAATTCCGGTGAATTGCATATTTGCCACCAGGGTTTCTCGATTTTCCACGTTTGTCACTCCAAAGCCGCTAACTACTGTCATGCCAATGAAACCATGAGAAATACACATATTTGCCATTTTGACGAGATTCAACGGGTTTGACCGGAGCCAAATGACCTTTCTACCCTTCCAAGAAAAAAAGTAGTGGCGAAAAAACCTTATATCTCTTCTTTGCAATCGCATGTAAAGAATTTGGCCGAAATGGATGTCATATAGCAAATTACACTCCTTTACAATGGTAAATATGCAATCATTCCAAAAAAAAAACTAGGTCTGTTAAGAACATCTTTAGTCTTCTAGGTACTTATAAGTAACCTTGGGATCTGCATGGTTAGACCTTTAAAGCTTTAAATATTAATATACTCCATGTGTTCTTAGAGAGTATCGTACCACGATATAAAGTTAGTTCTCTTAGAGAGTTTTTAAATTTGTTAAATGGAATATTAATAAATTTATCAAAAAAATACTCACATGTCGTGATATTTAAATAATATCCACTAACATATAATTAAAAAAGGAATTGTCAAATGCGTATGTTATTTACCAAGTCGATAAAACACATAGATTGACCATAAGAGAACAATTTCATTTGATCTATCCTGCCAAATACTTCCAAATCGTGCATTATATTTAGGGAATGTTTACAGTATATTGTACTGGTAGTAAGAGGTTAGTAATAGAAATTAAATCTAACCATTGATTTATGAGGAAATAATAGAATTTTCTCTTATAAATATATTTTTAGTGAGGGTATTATAGACTTTTCTTCTAAATATATTATTAATCCTTTCCGCCGCCGCCACAGCCTCTCACCCATTCTGCTGCGCCACTGCTCCCGTCTCTCGTACGCGTACTGCTGCGGTGCTTATAGAAATTACTCTTACGTCACGTATTCCCTTTACAGTTTTACTCATCTCGAAATTTTACTGTTAATATTGTCGGTTGTAGTATAACTAAATCTTAATTAATATGATCTACTGGATAAAAAAGAATGGATGACCTATAGTCATTTTGAGATACCATAAAAGTGCCCTATTTTTAATAGCATATCATGGTCATCATCGTCATAAAAAAAACAACGATCAAAATCTTGCATTCGGACCATAAAAAGTCAAAATAAACCTATATTTAGTGACGGAGGGTCCTGTTAAGTGGAAGAGAGGTAGTGTGCAAGATGAACAGCGCCTTGAGCTATTAAGGTTAGGGAGGGAAGGGAAAGGGTTGGATGAGAGACCTCAGACGTCCGATCTACGTTCAACGGTCGAAAATTTTCAACTGATTTCTCACAAAAAATTTGTCAATGAACATTTAGACAACGAAAAAAAACACCCCTTGACATCTGCATACCCAATGATCTCGTAAATAATTTATCTCCTTTTCCAACGTGCAGATGAACGAAAACTCGGAGAATCCATGCTGGAAAGCAATAGGGTACAGCGTGCCGGAAGTGGAAGAGCAATGGAAAGATCGAACAGAAGCAACAACGTCGCCGTCACGGCGGCCTCTGGACAATGGCGTCGTGGAGGCCAGGGAACTGAACGACACCACCCTACTCAGGTCACTCGCGGACAAGGGCATCGCGGTGAAGCCGGACCCGTTGGGCGCGCACCACGCGGTCCAATGCGACGCCGTCATCGTCGGTTCAGGCTGCGGCGGCGGCGTGGCCGCCGCGGTGCTCGCGTCCGCGGGGCACAAGGTTGTCGTTGTTGAGAAGGGAGACTACTTCGCCGCCGAGGATTACAGCTCCATCGAGGGCCCGTCCACGGAGCGCCTCTACGAGAAGGGAGGCATCTTCTGCACAACAAACGTGACGACCATCTTATTCACGGGCGCGACGGTCGGCGGCGGCTCTGCAGTGAACTGGTCGGCCAGCATCCGCACGCCGGAGGAGGTCATGCAGGAGTGGGCGCATGAGCACGGACTCCCTGTTTTCGCGAGCCCAGGGTACGTGCAGGCAATGGACGCAGTGTGCTCCCGGCTCGCCGTGACCAATGGGTGCCGGGAGGAGGGGTTCCAGAACAAGGTGGTGCGCCTTGGCTGCGAGGCACTCGGGCTGCGTGCCGACGCCGTGCAGCGCAACTCGTCGGAGGGTCACTACTGCGGGAGTTGCAACCTCGGGTGCCCAACCGGCGACAAGCGCGGCACCGACACAACGTGGCTAGTCGACGCCGTTGCGCGCGGCGCGGTCATCCTGACCGGGTTTAAGGCCGAGCATTTCATTCTCGAGACCATCACTGGAGGCCGCAGCAAGAACGGTCAGAGCAAGAAGTGCGTGGGCCTTGTGGCAACGTGCTGGAGCAATGGCATCACGAAGAAGCTGCGGATTGAGGCCAAGGTGGCCATCTCGGCGTGCGGCGCGCTCATGACGCCGCCGCTGCTGCGCAACAGCGGTCTCAGGAACCGGCAAATCGGGCGGAACCTGCACCTCCACCCGGTGTCCATGGCGTGGGGCTACTTCCCGGAGAACAAGCAGGAGCCGCAGCTCACCGGCAAGTGCTACGAGGGCGGCATCATCACGAGCATGCACCGTGTCACCGACCGAACCATCATCGAGACGCCGGCGCTCGGGCCAGGCGCCTTCGCCTCGTTGGTCCCGTGGGAGTCGGGCCGCGACATGAAGGAGCGCATGCGCCGGTACGCACGCACCTCGCACGCGTTCGCGCTGGTCCGTGACCGCGGCGCAGGGTTCGTGGATGGGGAGGGCCGCGTGCGTTTCACCCCTAGCCGTGATGACACCGAGGAGCTCCGCAACGGCCTGCGCCGCGCGCTGCGCATCCTGGTGGCCGCCGGCGCGGCAGAGGTGGGCACGCACCGCAGCGATGGGCTCCGGCTGCGGTGCAAGGGCGTGCGCGACGAGGACCTGGAGGCGTTCCTGGACGAGGTGACCATCGCGACGGGCCCCATGTACACGGGGACGGATAAGTGGGGGTTCTTGTGCTCGGCGCACCAGATGGGCAGCTGCCGGATGGGCGCGAGCCCCAAGCACGGCGCCGTCGACGGCAGCGGCGAGAGCTGGGAGGCCGAGGGGCTGTACGTCTGCGACGGCAGCTTGCTGCCCACGGCCGTCGGCGTCAACCCGATGATCACCATACAGTCCATTGCGTACTGCCTCTCCAAGGGCATCGCCGAGTCCTTGGCGCAGGGCAAGAAAGAGTAGCAGCCCACTGGAGACAATGCGGTTGAGTTGAGCTCGGCAGATCATACTTGTCAATACCATTTCAAAAGTCATATCGGTTTGATTTTTGAAATAATACGTTCTGGTATCGGTTTATAGTGATGTATCATTTCGGATTTAATATAATAATATAAGTATATATATCTTTATAAGTATATATTTGTTTAATTATATGTACAACAAATATAACTTGTAATATTATTTTAAATACATAATAGTACTATCAAATATAATATATAATTTAATAAATGGTATTATCAATTCTATCGGTATGATTGATATTAAAATCGATACGATCGGTATTGACGATATCGAACCGGTATTGATTATTATTGAGGTGGTACGGTACATATGGATACCTTGTATCGATTTAGGAATGGTATATACTGACCGGAATAAAATGGTATTGATAAGTATGCGGCAGATTGTTCACCTTATGTCATGAGGCGTAAGCTTTGGGTAGACAAGCAGGAGATCCTGAGTTTGAAGGCCTCGGTGACACGATGTGAATAAATAAAATATTTGTGATTGTTGAGGGATACCGCGGTTTGAGTTGTGAACAAATATGGTCCATGAAACTCGCTACAGCATGTCGATTTTTTGTCATTTTTAGCATATTTTTAGCCAATATTTATAGAAATAGCCGTATATACATGAAATTGACAAAAATGATACGTTTGCCACCTCATCACCGGACAGTAGCGCCCAACACCTGACACCTGGGCCATCGGAGCCTGTCCACCGGGCGGCCACCCGCCTGCCGCCCGGCCAGCAGGCAGCGTCCTCCCTGCTGCCCCGTCACGGGATGGCAGGTGAATTATGATTTTCATATATTTTTTGTTCGAATTTTTAAATGTACAAATAAGCTTAAAAAATTACAAAATTTTATATGCAACATTTCGACATAGCGTACTTTATTGTATATTTTTACAATTTTATCTAGTATGAATATTGCTGAAAAATCATACGACAATAATATTTTTAATATTTATAACATACAGCAAACGAGCTCAAAAATTATCAAAAAATTATGGAATTTTATGTGTAGCCTCCCGACAAAGTCGATACAATTGTGCAATTCTTTTGGGAATTTTATGTTTTATGAATTTGCCATGTTATTTTATGTTAATTTAATCATAATTATCGATATGCGATGCTTATTAAATTAGCGATTGAAATTGGTTGCATGCGTGGTTGCAGTTGGCTTGTAAGTTATGAATCGAGGTAATAGTTGAATTTAGTTTGGACTTGATTAATGGATTTGGAACCTTTGGATTTGGTGGTAAAATGGTAACAAAGAGACTTCATTTTGAAGAATTGAATGCGAAAAGATGACGAAATGTGATGTTGTGAACTAATAAACTTTATAACAAAGCTGGAAATAACACGACGCATAGGGTTTGGTTACATGCATAAGACACAACATCATGCACGATGCAATAAACTGAAGTACTCGTTTAATACATATGTGCCTTCTTGGAATAGAAAAAAATTCAACCTTCGGGGACTAATTCGGAATGGCCCGGCCTACTGTGTGGACCAGAGCCATTTTCTCTTTCTTGCGAGCTCGACGTTGAACTTTTCGGCGCCTCTTTTGCCTTGGCCACCTTTTGCCTCTTTCTCTCGCGCTCCCTCTCGCGAGCCTCGCGCTCCCTGCACGTGCACACCTGGAGATGAGCTTTCATCTCTCGACGTATACGCTTAGTTTGCTCATCGTTGCGGCACTCCTCCTGGATCTTGCAGACGAAACCACTCCTCGTAGTCGAGAGTCCACTGGTTATGTGGGTGGATCTCTAGGTCGATCCACTTGCGGTAGCCATATAGCGGTTCCGAGGACTACGAATAGACGAGAGAGATTATTAGTACATACTTTCAAAGAGAAATAGTAGGGGAACACACTGTAAGTGGTCATTACCGGCTGGCGATAACTGCTCGTGTTCCAACGACGGTCGAGATAGGTGACGAAGCGTCTAGGATCGCACCTCTCATAACTTCAGCACGCCTCATCAACTTCCGTATTGAAGCCTCCAGGTCCACACCGCCCGTAGCTTTTCTATGTATCATCATCTTTGATCTCCACGTGCTCTAGCGTTAGCCTGACTACCTCGTATGACATCCTCAATCGTCTAAACCTCAGATCTCCCTATCCTAGTCCCGGTCATCCCGTCACCGACCCTGATCGTCTCCATGCCCATTTGCACATGCAAAGACCAAAGAAATATTTTACCGGCACAAGTTCTTTTCAACTTGACTGTCATCAACACATACTTTCAAAACACACCTTTAACCATCCATCAGCATCAACCAGGTCATTCACGACCACAATATCCAACGCTTTCCAAAACACCAACTTCAGATCACTTCGAAATACCGTGATCGAAGCTTGACATGATCGAAATGCCATGGTTGATTTGTCGTGGTCGACGCCTGTCGTTTGGATCTACCGATTGGACTACCGTCCGTTCCTCCGATGACACTCGAACGCCGTCCGATACTACAATGCCACTCAAACGTTGTCCGATGCCCCTCGGACTCGATCGAAACCACTCGGAACCAACCAAAAACTACTCGAAACAGATCAAAACCACTCAGAGCAATCAAAACCACTCGGACCCGACTGGAACCACTTGGACGCTGTCTAAAACCACTCGACCTGGACCGAAACTTTTACAAACGTAAAATTCAATGCAACCCAAAAGTCAATTATTCATCATCACTAAAAGCACGACCACCATATGGTCTAACAAGGTGTCAGCTTGAAACCCCCACTGGGACCCATCTTCTTGCGACAGTACGAGAGAATGCACCGCATCATCATCAAGTCTGGAGGACACATAAGGCACCTCCGATGACACAATTCTTCCAGGTGGACCTGTCGTCTATTGTGGATCGTCGTCGATGTCATCGGTGCTTGGGTCGGTATCCTCGTTGGACTCCAACCCGACCGCTTACTTTGGTAGATACTCGTGACAGTCAATACGAGCTGACCATCACATCCCCTCCCCGTCATTCCACACGAAATCAGAGGCGACTTGTCCCTCCGATACAACACATTGAGTGGTATCATCTTGAAGCTCCGTCTGTGGTTCCCCGGATGTCGAGGGGCCGGGCTCATCAACATTTTTCGATGCTTGGCGCACGAAACTCAGGTACACCATCGGCCTCCCGTAAATGGCCGCCTCAGGCTAAGAGGCAATTTGCATGTACTGCCTCCATGCTACAATACCATTCACCTTCACGAGCTCCCACACACCATTCGTGCAGATGATCCCCTCAATCGCAGGTTTCATCGCCATTACCTAAGTGGTGAACTCCTACGGATGCAGCTTTGAAGCTCGTGAATATTTATCATGTTGAACCCCTCGGCCCAGAGCACCTTGTATTGACACGTCGGTAGGTCCAACCCGTCGGGTCCTGCCCGTACAAGACCATCTCCATAGAACACTGTCAACTATTCCATGTGTGCGACTACATGAAGCCACAACAACTAGATCCGCAGTAAGTGTTACAACAAAAAATAGTGGCAAGCAGCATGCAAGTTGCTGATTACATATGTGTAACTACATATGAATAATTCATTAATTAGCGACAATTTGATTACCCGTCCAAAAATTAATTACGAGTGATTAATTACCGTCATCTTTACCACTTAATTATGAGCAACAATTTGATTTAATTATATAGTACCATACAGTAACAAATTATGGATACTATACGCACACAAAAATATGAAAAAATATGGGTGAATTACTACGACCTACTTACTTCATTGTATGAACTACATTCATTACGGCTAATTAAATAATACTAACTAACTACAACTACGGGAATAACATCGAAAGCATATGACAAAAATTACCAGTCTTTTCGAGCGAAGCAATCATCACTACCGCATCCTCCTGTCGTGTCCTTCACAAATGTGCACTGCCTTCTGAAAAGAATGAGCTATGCACTCTTAATTCTCAGCGACGAGCGCGAGAATGAGCTTCTACGAGGAGCGATTGAGATGAGCGATAAACAACTGCAAGAGATTCGTATTTATGGCCGAGCGAAAAGGGAACATGATATGCTCACATCGCAAATTAAGGACTTATTGTCAACATGCAACATCACGGGTGATGGGGGACAGTATGGTAAGACTGACAAATATGGAGACGAGGGAGCAGGCGAGGGGGACGACACGGACATAACGACATATGTGTGGATGAGGGAGCGTGCGAGGGGAGACGACACGAACAGAGTGATAATTGTACGAAGGAGCCAGTGGGAAAGGGGGATAGCAACAACCGGCCGATATATGTGTGAATGTGAGAGGTCACACACTGCATAAGATGCCTACTGCATGATGGTCGTGCGACAGCCAATTTCAATCGCTAATTAAATGAGTATTGTATATCGCTAATTACGATTAAATTAATATAAAATAACATGGCAAATCCTTAGCACATAAAATTCCCAAAAAATTGCACAATTACATCGATTGTGTCTGGTGGTTACAAATAAAATTTTGTAATTTTTTTGAGCTTGTTTGCTATGTCATTACTACTAAAAATATCATTATCGTATGAATTTTTCAGTAACATTCATTGAGGATAAATTGTAAAAAAATATTACACAATAAAGTGCGTTATGTCGGAAGGCTGCACATAAAATTTTATAATTTTTAAGCTCATTTGATATATTTAAAAATTTGAACAAACAGTACATAAAAAAATCATAATTCAGGCAGAGCCGGCTTAATCACCTGCTGTCCGATGGCGGGGCGGCAGGGAGGGCGCTGCCTGGTGGCTGGGCTCCGATGGCCCAGGTGTCGGCCGTTGGACGCTGCCGTCTGATGGCAGAGCGACAGAAGTATCATTTATGCTAATTTCACATGTAAATGGCTATTTCTGTAAATACAGGAGCATGTCTAATGTGTATCGGTAAATAATGATACCGTACACACTACAATGTGTGGACGATTCATGGCACACTGATATCTGATGCCTTTTTTACTGTCCAAATGTATACACTTTCTTCTTCATTGTTTCGCATGTGTAGCAACGCATTAACTTGTCATGTACAATGGGTAGGGATTAATGCACATATGTGACCATTTGGGAGCAAAATATCAAATATGTAATGGACAAAAAGATGCGTAGCATGTGTTAATATTGGAAAATGGCACCACCACCATCCGCTTCAAATGATCAAGATGCCTGGATTGGTACAGCATGAGTGTTAACATTGGAAAATGGCTGTTCATGACAGAAAGAAAACTGAAAGATACATTTTGTTTCTGAGGCATATTATTATTGGATAAAGCGAATAACAGCACAAGAGACATGCTCGGTTCAGCTAATGGAACAAAATTATACTCACGGCAGCGCTGACACGGGCACTGTCCAAAACTAGCACCAAGATTCCAGCTTAACACAAGAACTGAGGGGAGCAAGATAAAATACAATATCTCAGTTACTCAGCTACATAGACATAGTAGTATTCAGATGATCCATAGCCACATCAACTATGTAGCAGAACGCTGCTCCAACACCCTCCAAGCTCCTAAGCACTCATTCGGGCCATCAATTTGGTCCCTGCAAGTTTGAGGATAGGAACAGTAAACAAAATTTACTTCATGTCAGTATTGCATGAGTAGAAGAGTATTGTACAAGGTTAGCACCCATCCATTGCATTTTTGTTTCTTTAGATTGCAGTGAAATACGACGCTAGAACAGGACAGATCCTGGATATCTAATTCTTATCACTGCATCAGAATTCCACGAGGTTCAAGCACAAGTGACACTCAAGCTAACAATGCTACTATAGAGATCTACGTATGAAGGGCCTTACAAGCAACATAAAACATTAAGAATGCCATTTAAAGAAATGAGTGGTTTAGATATAGAGCAACAAGTAGTGTCTAATAGCTTACGGCTGGCCAGAGGTCTACCTAGATGGAAACAAAAACAAGGAGAAAATGTTTGAGAAGTCTGATTTACCTGCTCTATGAACACCATTCTCGTGCATTCTGGAACATGCGCAACCAAGGACTGGGACCACTCTTCTCAACCTGCCATTCCTTGGGATACCATGGATATTGCCACATCATGAAGGAACGCTCTGGGTGTGGCATCATAGCAAGATGTCTTCCATTAGGGGAGCAAAGAGCCGCAATACCAAGTGGAGAACCGTTGGGGTTGAAGGGATAGACCTCTGTGACGTTATTAACATCATCGCAATACCTCAGAGGGGCCAGATTAGACTTAACAACACCAGATAAAACATTTTCATCTGGGAAGAAGGCTCTCCCTTCACCATGAGCACTCCAAATGCCCAAAGTAGAGCCTTCCATACCTTTGAACATTATAGCAGGAGAATCCCCTATGGCCACACTAGTAAACCGGCACTCAAAACGGCCAGATTCATTGTGAATGAACCTTGGCTGGGACATGTCTCCACCTGCACCAAGGGAACCTCCAATATCCGGTCCTGGCACCCAGCCAAGAAGAGCCATGAGCTGACACCCGTTGCACACTCCAAGGCTGAATGTGTCTGGCCTGTTGTAGAACTCCTGGAACTGCTGTATGAGGGGCTGGTTGAACCTGATAGACGCAGCCCAACCTTTCGCTGAATCTAGAACATCTGCATAGCTAAAACCACCAACAAATGCAATCCCCCGGAATTCCATTAGAGAAGCCTTCTGATTCAAGAGGTCTGACATTGTGATGTCCCACGGTTCAAAACCAGCAGCATGGAATGCAGCAGACATTTCCCTATCGCTATTGCTCCCTTCTTCACGAATGATGGCAACCTTTGGTTTTGAGGATGCAGTCAATAGTTTCTTGTCTGTGAATTTGGGAGTGAAAGACAAATGCCATGAAGGTGATGTACGGCTTTTTAAGCCTTCTTTCTCAAGATTGACACAAGACCTCAGCCGTTGTAGCTCCTCAAGCTGGAAGCTTGTTTCCTCCCACAAATCTCTGAGGTCTGAAGTTCTTTCCTTCAGGCGCACCTCACCATCAACAACCATCTCTATTTCTGGTGTTGTAGTTACTTCTCCAATTACATTGGCAGAAACCCCTGCTGCTTGAAGCTTTTGCTTTACAGCATCAAGGTCATTTGAGTGCACTTCGATAACAAGACCAAGCTCCTCGGCGAAAAGTTCTTGGAGAAGGTCATTATCTTTTAAGTCTATGTTGAGGTTAACACCACAGTTGCCAGCAAATGCCATCTCAAGAATAGTAACAATAAGACCACCATCACTAATGTCATGACCGGCAGAAATAAGACGTTCACCAAGCAATTCCTGAACAGCCTCAAAGACTTTCTTCAAGTAAGGAACATCTTCTATGTCTGGACAGTCATTTCCAATTTGATCAAACGCCTGTGTGAGAGCAGAACAACCAAGTCGTCGTTTTCCTTTAGCTAGGTCGATGTGCAGAAGAACTCCATCCTTCCCAAGCTTTAAATCTGGAGTAACCGTCAAAGTTATATCAGGACATGTCACATAAGCACTGATCACAAGATTACCTGGAGCCTTGACTACCTCGCCATCACATTGAGCTGCCATAGAAAGACTGTCCTTTCCTCCATCAATTGCAATACCAAGTTCAATCATGCAGTCAGCCAATGCAACAGCAGCATCATACATATCTGCTCCTTCTCCATCAAGCTTCGCAGCATACATCCAGTTACCGCTGGCTTTGACATCAGCAAGCGATGTAACTTTAGCCCAAACCAGATTGGTCAAGGCCTCCCCAACAGCAAGCCTTGCCATGGCCTTGGGATTAATTAAACCCTTTACTGGTTGTTCTCCAATGGCGCAAGCACCACCTGTCAGATCTGTGTAGGTCTGTGCAATTACAGCAACATCAGCAAGTGGAAGTTGGAGAGGACCAACTGTCTGCTGTTGTGCAACAAGACCTGTCACACACCTGTCAACCTTTGTGGTCAAGAAACGTTTTGAACATACAGACGGGAGATTCAATACTCGCTTAAGAACATCCATTAGTGTCACCTCAGGTGCAATGTCTAAGGGCTCACTCAATCGAGAAACTCGCTTGAATTCAAAGGTCTTTTGAGGCATATCTCCTAAAACCTTTTCAAGCTCAAGATCAACAACAGGGGGCGGAGGAGGAAGGCCATTAAACTTGGAATGCTCCACAGCAGCACCATCAATCAAAACAATCTTTCCACTACCATCAATTTCCCCAATGACAGCCATTGAAACTCTCTCTCTCTCGCAAAGTGACTCCAACAAGCTTCTGCTCTCAGGATTCACCAATAATGCATCTTGTTCCTGGTATTCAGCACCCCAGATCTCCAAGACAGACAATGTGTGATCACCAACAACAATTGAGCGGATGTCAATTTCAGCACCCTTAGGATAGATTATTTCTTTCACAACATTGCAATTTCCTCCAGCTCCCTGGTCATGAATGCTGATAATTGGGTTCTTCTCTCCCATTTCTGCACATGCCCTGATCACACGATACAGTTTCTGTGCCATCTCAGCATCTCCACGCTGCACTGCATTGAAATCAAGCTCCGCATCGTTCTGTCCGCTAACCATACTTGAGGCAGCACCACCACCCATACCAATTCTGTATGCTGGACCACCAATCTTCACAACTAGCATGCCAATTTCTGGATCCCCCTTCGATATGTGTGCATGGTCAATCTGCCCAATTGCTCCACTGAACATTATTGGCTTCAGCCATTCACGGCGCTCCCCATTTGGCAACCTTGTACCAAAATTTCTCGTAAATCCCTGAATTAGAGGCTCGCCAAACTTGTTCCCATAGTCAGAAGCACCGTCACTAGCATCAATAAGAATCTGTAAAGGAGAAGCTAAGTTCGATGGGTATGAAAATGATGAATCCTCCCAGGGTGCATATGATTCTTCGATTCGAAGATTTCCAACACAGTAACCAGCAGTGGAGGCAACGACAAAAGAACCCTTTCCAGTGGCATGTGTGTCTCTTATGCGGCCACCTGCACCAGTTTCAGCTCCTGGGTAAGGTGCCACAGCACATGGAAAATTATGTGTTTCTGCTGTGAATAAAATGTCAAGCTCGCGCATCATAAGGGATAACGGTGAAGTGGAACCCGGTTGTGCTGGACGTAGATGATTTACTGGGTATCCTTTTATTGCACTTGAATTATCCTTGAATCCAATGACAGAGTTACAAGGGTTGGCCTTCAAGGGGCTCTTCACTAACTGAAACAAAGTTCTAGCCATGGTCTCTCCATCTATCACAAGCTTTCCGTTAAAAAACCAATGCCTGCTGTGCTCACTATTGGATTGTGCTATGTCAAAAAGTTCCACAGTAGTTGGATTGCGCTTGATGTCATCTCTGAAGAGGTGGGTGTAGTATTTGATATCTTGTTCATCAAAAGCAAGCCCCATTTTCACATTTATTTCTTCCAATGCTCCCCTTCCCCTTTCAATGACTGGTATAAAACTGACAGGTTCTGGAACTACATCTGACCGAAATGATGTGAGCTTGCTAGGATAAACACACTCTGTCATTCTGTCATGAATCAAAGCAGCAAAGCTGTTGAGTTGGCTTTCATCAAGTGGGCCACTGCCAGTCTGGATGCGCAAAAGATATCTTCTTGACCTCTCCAAGCGAGTTACTTCCACTAATGATAGAGCTTTACAAATTGAGACAGCATTGGTCGAGAAAGCTGTTGAAAATGTCATCCGGGGACCAACCTCAACAAGGAAAGAATAAGGGCTCCTAGAGACTTCCTCCTCCAGATTGCTGCCAGTTTGTAAGTTCTCAGGTTCATAAGTTTCTGCTAGGAGCCACTGAAGTGTTGCAAGCTTCTCAGAAGTTAGTGCATTCTCCAATTCAACGTTGAAGCATTGCTCAGTCTTTATGTCAATAATATTACAAGAAACCTTTGCCTGCACTTTCCTGAGTAACTCCTCAGTCTCACTCTCTTGAAGAAATGGTTTACGGTAAAAGTGAATAATTCGTGAATTTAATTCCACATCATCAACAGATTCCTCGACCAATGGACTATTAACACCCCTGGATACCGCAGCACTGGGGGCAGGCATTGGTTGGATATTTGGAACAGTAACTCTTTGATTAGGTAACCTGCAAAGATGTCGCAGGCCCAAGTAGTGTTGAACCATTCGTGACCTTCTCAAACAAGGATTTCTTGCAGAGATGAAACCATGTCTTTGTTTTCCCTAAGCAGAGCACACACAGAGACACACACGATAATGATTTATTAAATAAAAGAGAAGCATATGTAGGTGATACTTCAACTAAGTGCATACCATATTACTAGGAAAGCATTGAAGGTGCAACATATTGCTTCCTGTCATTTCACCAGGAGATGCCATATTTCAGGCAAGCCTAAGATACTTCAAGAACCTGTAAAGCATGGAACAGGAAATCAGGCGTTGACCATAACTCAAGTTTAATCTACAAGGTATAAAACTACAAATTCTGTTTAAGTTATGCCATCTGCAAGTGGTGAAGTCAAGAATTTATTTCACTATATTTTAACTACGTAAGCTAAAAGACTAGTGTAAACTCATACACATGTTAAGACCAAGATCCTTACATATGGATACCAGTAACCGGTTCCTACAAGTGTTTACCGAGTTCTCTACAGTCTCCACTACTGTACAGTTCCAGAAAATCTGTATACCTGCCCTCAGGTCTCATGTGATTTTCTACTTACCTTGCAATTTACAAATTTACTCAATACACAGTTGCTATAGCCTACAGCCAAAAGTACTGCTTATTTTCTTTCATTGTTAGGTTTCACTGAAATGCTATACTCTACAATACACAAACAACACCATCAATAGGTTAAATTACAGTTTGTTATCCACCACAAGCAATACACAAATTAGATAACCAGCATTTTGTGCACGGGACGGGAAATGTCAGCATAGGAAAGAAAGATTTACATCAGCACGTAGCATGAAATCTTTTGTTCGACCATTTGGTTAAAAGGAACCGACGGGCAAGCATTTTCACACTGTATCATCACCATCAATCGCTGAACCTGGAAACGAGGATTAGGATAGTTCGGGGCTAACATTTACTAACATACTAAAGCTTGCGCATAATTGCTCCCGAATTAAGCCATGGTAAAAATTATATCTGAGAAGTGATTGCAATAACTGAGTACATGAACATGAACAGATTACAAAGCAATCCTCCGCAGTGCCCGTATCACGGTGACACCAACTTGAAACAATTTTCACAGCTTCTCATCACCCTAGCGTAACAAATAACAAAGGATACGCAATAGAAGTAGCAAAAACACCGGGAGCAAAAAGCTAGGGGAACGATCTACTCACTACAGTACACGGCCGCGCAGGGGGTGGACACCCTGAGGCCGCCGCTGCTGCGAGGAAGCGGAGCCGCGGAGTGGCTGGCGATGCCGCCTCCCGTGCTGGAGCGGCACGAAGCTTGCCGGGCGGGCGGCGGACGGCAGCACGAGCGGCGGCGAGGGCGCGGCGGCGCTGGTGCAGGGCAACAGTATCGGGTCGAGCGGCGGCGAGTAGGGTATCCTCCTTTCGCTTTCTTTTCCTCTTTCCCCCTCGATTTCCCCGGGTTATTATTTCTCGGCCCGCGTGATTGGGGCCTGTCGCGCATTTGCCAAGCTAGGTTGTTGCAATCATGGGCCGGGCCGACGAATCGGCTGACGCCCACGCCAAGTGCAAATCCAAGCCCGACCAGCCTGCGTACAGCGTGCATTGTGGGACGTGGCGCGGCGGTCGGTGGCTTCGACCACGGGGCATGCCACCGCCGACAAAACTCTGCGGTGGCGGGCACCGGCGAGAGCGTCCTCTCGCGAAAAGCCACCTATTTTTTAGGACATATTATCCTTTTAAATTGTACTTTCGAACAAGCCACTTCTATATATAATTGACATGTGGATGTATGGCCTAGCGTTAAAAATATATCGATAAATCAACTAGAATAAAAATAGGTATTTATATATGTGTGTGTTTAGTGGAAATCGTGTGTCTGTGCTCTGTAGGAGTCTAGTATCTCCATAAAAAATTCCAGTACGTGTTGAGAGGCGCCCGTGCAGAGTGAAGCTTACATCAGTCCAAAGGGACCATGACCTCTCCTTCCAAATTGAAATTCCACTACCAAGTATTGCGTCCTTATCTATATATCTACAAACAAATAGTGAGATTAATTGTACTTCCTTGCTTTAGAAGGCTAAATCCTTAAATCATATAAAAGAAAAAATCCTAAAACTTCTCTCATTAATCGAGAGAAAATAAGATCTTATGTGTCGGTGTTCTAATATCGATCTTATGTATGATTATTTGGATTTGGATGATCTATCAAACACCTGACTACACTGGGATTTTATATAGGTTTAGGCCTTCATCTTAGGAAATAATAACCCTATTCATGTGTGACTATATTGATCATACAGATTAAAATCAAAAGAGTAATGGCGAATGTCTTGTCCGTATTGCATATTTTCCTCTCTCCCCTCCTCTTCGACCCCAGCCTTCATATAGCGCACGAAGATGTGGCAGTTGCTTCATGCCAAGAGGCATCTCAACATTTCGGATGAGGAAACGTCTGACAGAGGTTATTGTCAGTGACTTGATTCCTCCTCGCCGTTAGGCGGTTATCGCTAAAGGTGGGGAGAAGTTATGAGCAGATATTCACAGAGAACAATCGCCTTATTAGACAAACCCACAACGTGGCAGGATATCGTAGACGAGCTGGTCAAAGTCAGGCTAATCGTAGAAGAATTTAAAATGACTTACGACTATGTTATATTCGTAGAAAACTTACGATCATGGAGTGGTCATAGAAAAGCTCACAACCATGGGGTAGTCATGGAAAGACTTGCGACAACATGGTTAGGTCTCTCCCTTACGAATATAATGGGTATACTTTAAGGAGTATTATGACATAATATGTTGTTTATAACTGTATAATAAATTGAGGATTATTATATCCTCATCATCTAGCCATGTACTTCAAGTGAAAATAACTTACTTGAGAAAGAGAGATCGTAGACGAATGAAGATCAAAAGCAATGCTTTTTCGATTTCTTTTGACTAGAAGTAGACTTGGTCAAGAAGGTAATTTTGCTTGAGTTGTAAAGACACGCTGGATTCAAATAGACAAATTTAAGAATTCGAATCAATTCTCACAAATTTGTCCGTTTGAACGGTTCCTGAAAATGTGGAACCGTTGAGCTCCCATGATCTTTAAATCAAGCGTGCGACTATAAAAACTTACCATAGGGTAACATTTAGGGCTCTTACTTTCCCCTTCAGCTCCATTGTTTTTCAAGTTTTTCGTCGCCAACCAAGTCATTTGCTTCCTCTTATCCAAATCCAATCCAACCACTTAGAGAAAATGACTGGAACCTCTTCTAAATGGGCGGTGTAGGAAATGGATGCTACGAAGATAAAGGTCTTGGTCACTATTGCAAAGATTCCTTCAAGGAAATTCGTGAAGCGGATCGAAGCTACCGAACAACATTAACCATCAGGGAAAATTGGGCAAATTCCAGTATTTCAATCTTGTTGTGGATGTGGCCTCCGATTACCCGCTTATCCTTTCCTCACATTGGTACTCGAATACTTTGTAGTGGAATTGGTGAACCTTGTTCCCAATTACATCGTCGTGTTGAGCGTATTCATATACCCATGCGAGGCTTACCTAGAGATTCCTCCAGACCTGGAGCTCTTTCGATACTATTATGAAATGAGCATACAGGGTGGGATTTCCGGGAGTTGTGGTCTGAAGCTCCATGATGGCAAGATGGAGTACATCCAGATGTTCACTTGCCCATCATGGCTGAGTTGGAAGAATAAGTGATTCTACTGAAAAACGACCAGTAAAGATAGCCTTTCTTTTATGGGAAAGGTTGCAGAGAATAACCCTTCCTGGGATTTAGTTTCCAAGGACCTTACTTGGATAGCCCCCTACATTCAATCCATCAAAGATTTAAAGGACAAGGGGCTTACCAGATGGCATGTGGTGAAAGATTTCATCGCGCGCCATATTAGCCCCCTGAAGAGACGAGCACATCCTATGTGGATGTACTCAGGGGCTAAGGATACGACCATGGACTGTAAGGAAGGTAAATAATAATAAAACCCTTTTTTGATTAATTCTGAGTTTTGATTATTGATCACTTTATCTGTCGATGCAGATCTTCCACAAGGGGATATCGACACCTGAGTCAAACTCATATGTGAGAAAGCTCCCTCACTCGATGTTGTGGCTCCTCGTATCTTGATAGTCGTATCTGCCAAGGAAAGAGAGGAACGGCTAAAGATAATCGAAAATCGATTTCATCTTTAGGATTCCGTAGGCGTAAGAAACGACTAAGTAATATTCTTTCTTTATACAGAAAGTTGGCATGATGAACCGTTGGGGCGACCAGGCGATCGAACTGATGGTTGTCCGAGAAAGAGCAGAGGAAGCTAAAGCACCTCCGCCAAAAGAAGTCGACTAGTGAAGACTGCCGACAAGCAAGGCAGAAGCTCGAGTAGTGCTCCTCCTTCATCTAGCCCCATCAAGAAATTCTTTGCAGATGTGATTGCTGCAGAGTAAAGAGGGACAGTCGTGTTGGAGCAAAAAGCTCTCAAGATCAAGGTACCTTACTATTATGATGACAAAACATTTCAGTTGACGCTTCTCATGGCTTTGTTAAGCAACTCAAAAAGGAGAACTGAAAATGTTTTATATCTTTTGTGAAGGAGATTGCTGTAGCAGCAGAACCTACGATCAAAAGGGAAGTCGCTCCTTAGATGGTCGAAACTGGCTTTAACCTACTCAGGACTTACGACCAAATGTGTTCGTAGGAGACCCCATTCCTTAGTGACCAGATGTGGTCATGGAGAAGAAATCGAAGAAATCCTCCTTAGGAAAGGTTTCTTCTAGATTTACGATCAAAGCAAAGAAAACAAGGTATATAATCGAAAGTATAAGAAAAGTATGTTACTCTTTTGTCTTCTATGATGGTAATGTGTTTCCCTTTTTGTGATTTTAGCCTGGCTCCTCCATCTTCCAAGGGTGCTCCTATCAAGAAGCCTCCTGCCATTCTCCTTGCCGTTGTAGAGATGACTGAGAGAATGGTCGAAGAATCGATCTCTACCCTAGGGTGGAGGCAGCCGTTGGATCTGAAGCAACTACGACCACTGAAGTGGTCGTAGAAGCAGAAGAAAAGGTAGCAAAAGGCAGGGCAAAAGTACCTGGCTAAGAAGTTGGAGGTACCTTCAACTGTAGTGCTGGGCAAGAAATCAACAAAGACGTTCCTCGCAATCTCGAAGGAGGAGCGGCTGAGACTGCCAATACTGAAGAACAAGGAGAAGAGTACCCCAATTTCTTCTCTAAGTTTTTTTTTGGCTCTGCTTTTGTGGTAGGATCTTCAACTGGGCAACCTTCGGTTTTGAGGATGCAATCAATAGTTTCTTGTCTGTAAATTTGGGAGTGAAAGACAAATGCCATGAACAGGTATTACATCCTTATTTATATATGTCCACAAACAACTGGTGAGATTAAAGGTACTTCCTTTCTTTAGAAGTCTAAAAGATCCAACAATAATCCTTAAATCATAAAAAAGAAAAATTCCCAAAAGTTCTCTCATTATTCGAGAGAAAAGAAGATCTTATGCATCTATAGAATGGCCCACCTATCATCCACCTTTGATTTCTATGTGGTCGGGCTCACGCCAGATCATATGGAGATCAAAGGTGATGGTGCGTGGAGAAGCTACGGGAGGTGCGGTCCTGGGGTTTCGACACGTGACAAGTTGGAGAAGTTAGAATTTTAGAAAACCCGTGTTAGGAAGGGTTTCGGATCCCTTATTTGTTAGAATTGGATTAGAACTCATGGGCTTAGGATAAGCCCAGGTTTTGAGCCCTAGACTATAAATAGAGATATGGTTGGAGGATAATCCTGTGGTTTTTAGAGAGACTAATTTTGTGTTAGAGTTTAAGAGTGACAGAAGAACACTTTGTAGCCACCATGATTTAGAAATAAAATTTAGACCTATTTTAGAAGAAAAGAAATCTACGCAAACAGTGCTTTCGTTTCTCATCGTCTCCGGCGTCTCACGGCAGTGCACCGAGCATCGTTGCGTGCGGCTGCGAAGAAGTCATCGCGTGGAGACAGCCACGTTCTCTGGCATATCGCGTGGAGACCTGGACACTGCGGATTGAAGAAAACCCAGCAGCGACGACGGCTCTTTCCTTCGCCTCGGTTCACGTGAAAAATCACTGTGTGTCTTGCATTGCCCGAACGACCACGTGGTTGCTGAATCACTTCATCTCGATTGTCGTGCGGGTGTGTCGGCTAAACACAAAAATTCTTCGTCGTGAAGCACAACCGAGAGCGCGCAGCAAGAGCTTTTTGTTTCTCGGTCCTCGGGATGCATCTTTGGTCCAGGAACCTACCCTGTTTGCTTTTCGTGCGTACAGGAGACACACACAACAAGCAATGCTTTTTTACTTTTTGCATACACTAGGAGACAACCAACTGAGCAACGTCAGCACAGCATAAAGGAAAATTAGGCCCCGTTTGGCACAGCTCAGCTTCACTAGTGAAGCTGTTTTTTTAGATTCAGCTTCACGAGCAGCTTCACCGGTGAAGCTAAAACTGTTTTAGAAAACTGTTTGGCAAAACAGCTTCACCAACAACTTCATGTATGGCTGAGAGAGGTCAATTATTCAAGATGCCCTTGTCTACCTGATTTGTTCTAACATTTGGAGTTGTATATTTGTATGTGGTCATATGAATTAAAAAATAATATATTTGAATGAGTATGAATTAAAAAATTAAAATAAAAAAAATAAAAAAAAATAAAAATCATTAGGAAGCAATATTAGTGCCTTGTTTATGTTTCGTAGTCACGAAGCTTTAACAAAAGTGCGCATGTCAACATAACATATCACATAGCAATATTAGTGCTTTGTCATGCCTGATGGAGAGAGTGGCAAATATGTGTAATTTTTTGTGAACTAGAGGGGCATTCGCTTCCTTGGAATATGGGCCTGAGGGAGAGAGCTGTGAAAAGCTACTTTTTTCAGCTTCACCTCTCTCTATTCCTTTGTGAGAGCACAAAAAAAGGAGCTTCATGGGTGAAGCTATTTGCAAAAAGGGTGTTTGGCAAAAAACAGCTCACAACAGCTCATGAAGCTGTTGGTGAAGCTGTGCCAAACAGGGCCTTACTATTTAGCAAAGTGAAAAGAACAAGAAAAAAATATTATTTTTCTTTCTTCTTTTTGCTAACGGTCCAACAGCAAGGGAAGTGCATGTAACTACATGTTCATGTATATGCGGTTTAGCATTTCCGGCCACTGGAGTCTCGCCAAGACGCCAAGGCGTAGTCTGCTTTGGAATCGGCAACCCGAAGCCTCCCATGCATCGTGCGTTGAGCCCGCGTCTCCATATCCGACTCGGCTTCCAGCTTTCGTCTCCGTTTTCGTTTCCGAACGCCGATCTTGCACGCTCGCGCGCACGGCACCGGCGACCTCTCCCTATACGTGCCCACCTTCTCATCACTTTGGCCGCCTTCCAGCTCCTCGTCTCAAAAGCTTCTCATCACTTTGGCCGCCGTCCAGCACCTCGTCTCAAAAGCTTCTCGTCACTTTAGCCGCCTAGCTAGCTTCCAGCTGCGGGCGTCGGCGCAGAATCCAGATCGTCGAACCGACTCTCCAACCGACCATTAGGCACCGCCTTATATTATGCGCTACGTGTAACATTTTTCTTCGGCGTGCTTTTTCTTCACTTTATTTATGCCTGCATTCCCCCGCTCCACAAGGCAATCGAACTACATTCTACGTCAATGGCGTTCAAGACCCAAAACGTCACGTCCCGCGGCCACGTCGCCGCCGCCGCCGCCGCGAAAAGGCCGGCCAAGAAGGCGCGCCACCGCTTGACCCCTTATACGCTTGACGTGTCTACGTGCTGCGCGCGGCCGGCGAGCCGCCGCGTGCAGGCGCTCTCCCCGGCAGACGAGGCAGACAACTTCGCTGCCTCGCGCACCGCGCCGGCCGACCCGCGAGAGGCAGCGACGATCGCGTACATCAAGGCGCACGCAAACCGCAAGGATAAATGGCTGGTTTCCTCCGAGCGGCCGCACGTCCGCGTCCGCTCCGACGCCATGCGGTGTCTGACAGTGCCCCTGTCCCAGGACGGCCCGGAGAGGCAACTATCCGGAGTGGTCCTGGACGCATCAGTCGAGCTGCTCAGCCGCCTTCAGGGCGCCGAGCACCACCGCAGGAACGGCCACCGCGTCCTCCTGCGGTGCGTCGAGGAGCAGGACTGGTTGGAGTACCTGAGCTGCCTGCCAAGAACGACCGAACACCTGACAGAGCAGGACCGCGCCGACATGTCCGCGACGGCCGGCAAGTACCTCCAGCACGACATGGTATTCTTCCCGGTGAACTACAAGGAGCACTTCTTCGTCACCGTGCTCAACTTCGACAAGGGCGAGTACCAGGTTCTGGACTCCGGAAACTACGCGCAGCACTATGGCCCTCGGTTCTACGAGCTGGCGCTGTCCAAGATTCGTGACGGCGTGGGCCGATGCATGGAGGAGGCCGGCCGGGCGGACGTCGCCGGATGGGAGCTGCACCTGGTGGTGGGTCTCCCGGAGCAGACCGACGGCTCGTCGTGCGGCTTGTTTGCTCTCAAGTGCATGGAGCTGTGGGACGGGGAGGAACTGGTGCAGAGTTTCTCAATGGATGACGTGCACGCGTTGCGGACGAGGCTGGCCGAGGAGCTCATCTTCTGGGAGCTGAATGAGATGCATGACGTGAAAGAGGAGATCAAGTCGAGGATGAGATCGACGCGTCCATCTTCTGCTTTACTTTGCAAAGGCACTTAGGCAAAGCAAACATTATTAGAAAGCGCTAAACAGTATTTGAGTGTTTTTTAGACTTAGAACACTCGGTTTTTTCTTATATATATGCACCTCTAAAAAATGTAAGTGATCCGAACTACAAAAAACACTCAAACCCCTTCTTTCATGCATGCACCCCTAAAAAAATGTGAGTGATTCGAACCACAAAAAACAATCGAATCTCCTTTTCTCTCATGTATGCACCCCTCAAAAAAATATAAATACTTTAAACCATAAAAACACTCGAGTGCTCCGTAGACACTACCAACATTATTATGCAGTTGTGAGTATGTGCATGGATGATCGGGCAACACGTCCGATCGAGTAGGACTCGGAAAGTTGTGCAGTTGTGAGTACGAATGTAAGAATACATACATACATACGATTTGTCTATTGAAAATTTGACTATTTTTTGCAGCAACATTAGTTATATTTTATGACCGTTGGATAGAGATCCCACGGTCCAGATTCATTCTCAAATCCTTTTAATTCTCTAATTAACCCTCACTACTACAAAAGAGTCTATACTGGACGACTACATCACAGGCGGTTCATAGGGAACCATCTGTGCTGTATTATCACAGACGGTTTTATAAAGCGTGATAGTGTATCGTCTATGATAAACAACTATCACAGATGGTTCATACGAAAACGGTTATTTATACAAACTATCTGTGATAGTGAAAGACATTACATACGGCTCGTATTAATAACCATTTGTGATAATTCATAGACAGTTATTTATACAAATCGTCTGTGATAGTGGCGGACATCACAGACGGTTTGTATAAATAGCCGTCTGTGATAGTTCACAAATGGTTATTAATAGGAACCGTCTGTCATAGTTTCATATCACAGACGGTTGGTGGTTGGAACCGTCTGAAATACGCCGTGTTATTAAATAGCAAGCGTGGTCTCAACAGGTCTATCTTCATTGTGCTGCATTGAAGAAGGTGGCCAGCTTTGGGGAGTTTGGTGAAAACTTACCGCTGGTAGATCTATCTTGTAGATCGATTTGTTCTTGGCGATTAGAGGTTAGTATTTGCTTCTAATAACTTGTATGCCTTGTAATATCTAGATAGAGATGATAGCTAGGTTTTTAGATCTAGCTAGCTAGTTTTAGAGAAAGATGGTAGTTTGCTCTAATTTAAGAATGACCGTACTCGTAGTTTACTTCAATATATTATTGCTTGATATTGCTTCACGAAAAGTGGCTAGCTACTTAATTTAGATATGGATAATTTATTATAAGGTGAATGATAATTATGTAAGTAACTAGACTGATTAGCTATAGTAGTATTAATAATCCAATTTGACACACATTTATTAAATGTGTAGCGTAGATGGACCGAAGCCGGATGTACATTGAGAACCATGTAAGTGAACAGTATATTAATGGCGTGTCCGCTTTTAAAAGAGCGGCCGAGCTGGGTATGTTAAAAAAGGGGATGGAATATATGTACTGTCCATGCATTGATTGCGATAATCTGAAAATATTTACCAACTCAGCGCAGATCAAAACTCACTTGATTCGAAGGGATTTCGAAAAGGGGTATACTTGTTGGACTAGTCACGGTGAAGTGAAGATTATACAGGAAGGTAGTTATAACATCGTCAAGGGAGACAATGATATGCCCGTTGTGGACTGTGCTTTCGATGAGGATAGATCATAGGATGACAATCTGGATCAGATGCTACGCGATGCAGAAGGGAACTATAGTAAGAAAGAGTTTGGTAATTTGAGGGCTTAATGGAGGACTCAGATAAACCTTTGTTCCCGGGCTGCAAGCCGCAATACACAAGGTTGTCATCCGTTCTAAAACTGCTAAAATTGAAGACAAGCAATGGTTGGTTCGATAAGAGTTTCACGACATTGTTAGGTCTCCTAAAGAACATCCTTCCAGGGGAAATGTGCTACCGAGAGCCACCTACCAAGCCAAAAAGATTCTTTGTCCATTGGGAATGGAAGTAGAAATAATACATGTATGTTCGAATGATTGTATCATCAACCGTAAAGAGTATGCAACCTTACATATTTATCTGGTGTGCAAAGCATCTCGATACAAGCGTAAAAATAACTCCAATGATGGGGAGGGCATCGAGGTGAAGTAAGGACCTTCTGCTAAGATGTTATGGTATCTTCCTGTAAATCTCCATTTGAAGCATTTATTTGCAAACCGAAAGGATGCAAGATTGCTACGTTGGCACTCGGAGCAATGTAAGAAAGATGGAATGTAAGATACGCTGTTGATTTTACCCAGTGGAGGAACATCGATAGGATGTTTATAAACTTCGATGCGGAACTGGGAAATATAAAGTTTGAGCTGAGTACAGATGGAATCAGGGGGCGGAACTGGGCCTCGGGCTGGGTTGGCTATAGCCCGAGGTCTAGCAATACTACTAACACTATCCTCCTCTACTATATACCTAAAAACTATCAGACTGGCAGCCCAACACGAGGCCTCAAAAATTATCGGCCTGGCAGCCCAAACAACAAATCAGCCCACAACAGCCCATCAAGTTAGCAGCCCATCCATGAGACATCCACCAAGACCAAGAGAACTAGAGAGGAAAACCCTAATCCCCAACCCCTAGCCCCCAGCAGCCCAAATTAGATCTGAGCCCCAGCCCTCTCCTACGCGTGCCCCCACCGCCGGCCGCCACCTTGCCTGCGCGCGCCTCCACAGCCGGTAGCCGCCCTCGCCCCTCACTCCCGACGCGGACGTAGGCACGCAGTGACGCTGCGGTACGCGCACCCCCACCACCGGCCGCCGCCTTGCCTGCGCATGTCTCCACCGCTGCCCTCGCCCTCGCTCCCGACGCGGGCGCAGGCATGCAGCGACACCGCGGTCCGCTGGCCGCCGCCCTTGTGGTCGACCTGCGTGGTTGCGCCTCCAACCTCCGGGAGTCCGGGTGCTCGTGGTCGTGGACCTGTGCCCGCGTCCATGGTTCCGCCCTCCAGCCTCTGCCCTCGCTCTCGTGGACCTACAGGACGCACTAGTTCATTAGTGAAGCATGAGTTAGTATTAACTCTTTGTTCATGAACTAAGTCAAGAAAATACAAAAAGATCTCTTTTATGCGAAAAAACTGATCTCACTAATTCTTTCTCATGAGACGGCTTACCATTGTACTAGGCATGAACTCAGGGGAAGTTTTGGTTGATCAACATTATTTTCTTAAGTTTCTTGCTTGGAGTGGTTGTATAAGGCTTGAGATCTAGCATATGGCTAAGAAAACAAAATCTTATAAAAAAATGGTTGAAATCAACCATGAATTTCTAAAAATGCCAAATGTGCTAAACTTGCTCAATTATAAGTGATATCTAGTGCTTGAACACAATGTTTCATTTGTGAACTTGTAGCACTCTAAATTAACTCAATTATAGCTTCTTGATTCCACTTAGAATATTGACATGACTTGACTTATTTTTAGATACCTTTAGCTAGACTAGGATCTTGAGTGACTTGACATATTAAGCAATCCATTTAATTTCAGATTATGACTTATTTAGCTTTATCTTGGCAATATATGGTTTGTCATGATCTAGATAGCACTTTCACCCTCTATGGCTTGGTGTAATATTTAGAAAGTCACTTTGGATAATCTTCATGGCTCCCATTGCTTAAAATGAATCAGATGCAGCCACTCTATTTCATTCATGCTCTATTTTCTTTCATGCATCTTGATGACTCTATTGCAAAAAGGGGGGAGAATGATAGCGAAAAAGGCTTTAAGGGGTACAAAAGGTATTAAAAGGGAGAATGCTTGATCATCTTGCTATGAAAATGGTCATGGTGAGCAATTGCTCTTTTCTTTGGACCATGAGCAAAATTGGGTTTTTGTGAGCTTTTAGGTGTGATCTGGAGCTTTTGTAGAAAACTTGCTCTTTCTTAGTGTTTGCTTCAGTTCACACTTTGTCAACATGGTCACGAGTTCCTTCTTCACTTCTGTTAGACCATGTGTGGCTTTTGCAACTTCTTGCTTTCTTTTCAAAAACAAACTCATCCTAATGCCTTTTCAGCGTTTGTCAATATACTCATCAAGTGCGATATTGTGAGACCATGTGGAGGTCACTCCATGGTTGTGATGAGTAATTGACCTTTAGATTAGAATTTGTGTAGATGTTGAGTTTGGTTTTTGAGGTTCGTGCAGAAGTTGGCTCTATGTCTGTAAGGTCTTACGACTTGGTAGTCAGCAGAGGCTCTTACGACTTGGCGGTCGGCAGAGGTGGTCGCAGTCATCCTTATGACCATGTGATCGATAGCCTGTGTTACGACTTGGTGGTCGTAGGCGCTATTACAACTCAGTAGTCGCTTTACGATTTAGTGATCGGCTGGCTCTACGACTTGGTTGTCGGCAGAGGCCCTTACGACTTGGTGGTCGGCTGAAGTCTTACGACATGGTGGTCGGCAGTGGCTTTTATGACTTTATGGTTGATAGGTGCTCCTACGACTTGGTAGTCGTAGCCTCTAGTCGATGGTCGTAACTCTGCCTGGCTTGTGATCGATAGTCGTAAGTCATAGCAACCAATTGTTGGGAGTCGTAGCTTCTGTTGAATGTCAGCGATAGTCGTACCCTGCGATCGATGGTCGTAGGCTATACTGGTTGATAGTCGTAGCTTTGTCTGCGCGTGATCAATAGTCGTATCGTTCTATAAGCGGTGGTCGTAGCATTTGCTGCATGGTCATAGCGACCTGTGTGATGGTCGTAGCAAGCTGCGTGGTGGTCGTAGCGGTCTTGTGTGTGGTCGTAGGCTGCTGAAGGAGCTCATAGGCTACGAGTACCTCATGTTTTGTCCTTCAAAGTACTCGTAAGTCATGGTAAGACCAGTCATTATGCTGAATTTGTTCACAGGAATTATTGATGTTTTGGTCAGAGTTGACCAGGGTGTTTATTGCTTTGTGCACATGAGGATATTGCTTGGTTCTAGGATTAGAATCAGTAATTTGGGTGCATATATTTTGATTGTGCAAATCGATGATTCTTGTGTATTGTGCGGTGCTATGTGATGGTTTGCTTGTTTGTGTTGGTTGCAGGACTTCGGAGCTAGGTCATGGTAAGGCGTGGAAGGACCGGGACTAGGCATAGGGAGGTGTTGAGGTCCAAAATGGTCAGGGAGACGCCGAAGATGATCGAGGCTAGTGAGGTGGTTGCAAGCCAGGACGACGAGGAACCGGAGCAAAAGCTACCAAAGATGGACATGACGGGCAACAATGAGGTGGACCAAGAGTAGGCTCAGGGAGGAGTCGAGGTCCAGAAGGTCAAGGATGCCTGGTGCCGTCATGCGCGGGGAAAAGTGTGTGGTGGCGGTGCACCAAGTGACTTGGGTCGTTTGCAAGCGAGGACGGTTCGGTAGGATCCAGATGCGTGAGAGGCTTGATGACAAGTCATTGGGGCCACATGTATGCCGCTTTGAGAAGCGTGTGTGTAAAACCTGGTGTTAGGTGGGGTTAATAGGTTATCCCCTGTGTGGACTAATAGTAGGATCGATTAGGTCTAGGGTCCGTTTGTGAGACTATTAAAAGGGAAAGGGAGGCAAGAGTTAGGGTTGAGTAGGTTGCCCAAGCCTTGGCGGCTGGCACCTCTCCCTCCCATAGGAGTTAGGTTAGAGAGTGAGTTGGCTCTAGGGTTAGAGCTTGGTCCTTCCGAGGTGAGTAGCCGTGAAACAAATCATCTGAGCAATTCATCAATCTTCGACTATGTGTTTTGTGTATCTCTTCTATTTGAGTTTGCTTGGCTTGTTTTGGTTCTTCCTCTGTTCTTCATTTTCTTCTGTTCTTCATTTTCTTCTGTTCTTCATTCTGTTCCTCTCCCTTCTTGTTTTGAAGGTGTTTTTGGCTTGTTTTTGGTGTTGTTCTGAATCACAGTAACATGTGGAATTGTACTCCAAGCCTTCTTGGCTATCCTTGACCCACGAGCAGTTCTTTTTCTCTCAGATTCGGTTTTGGGTGTTCTCGGTGAAATCTCGTGAAGCTCTCTTTTTGGTTGCTAAGTTTTCAATTAAAGTTCAGACCAACCTCCTGAGATCCTAACCATGTTGTGTGCAAAGTTTCATGGCCAGTTGAACTCTTTATCAAAAGTTATTCGGAGTCTGTATCTGGCGGTCATACACTCTCTGTTTTCTCCGTTCTTTCGAGAAGTTATGACCGCTGCTAGTCTTTCGACCACGGAAAGACTCAGATCATTTCGCGACTGGTTTCCGATTGCCCGATGGTCATAGATCTCATGGTCACATGCCCCCACTCCCTTACGAGTTGTTTACGATCGCAGTCGGTTATGAGTACTCAATGGTCTTCGACCATGTTGATCTTTTGACCATTCCATTGGCTTACGACCACGTCGGTTCTGACTGCACCCATCTATCGACCACGTGTCGGACTTATGATCACATTGTAAGTTTTGATCATGTTGTCGTTCTTGATTTGATTTCTTCGATGCTGCTGCTTGCTGTGACATGTGGGATCGTGCTCAAAGCCATTTTTGCTATTCTCTTCCCACGAGCAAAGATCTGTGCATCGTTCTTGTTTTCTAGTCGATTACGACCACACTTGCTTTCTATCGCTCAATGGTCCTAAGTCGTGTGGTCGCACGACTTCTCTGTAACCTCTAGTCGTTTACGACCCACATAGTTTCGATCGCTCAATGGTCATAGATTTCTCGGTCACATTCTGATTTGTTATGACCATGTACTAGTTTGAGGTTGCACGAATTTCTATCTGTACTTTGGTCATCTACTACGGTGGTGTCGACCACACATTGGTCTTCGACCACGTAGTTTGCGATCTGGTCGGTCTTTGACAGCGCTAGTTTCCGATCACTCATTGGTCCTAAATTACGCTGGTCTTTTGGCCGCACATTGGACATGGGACAACGTTGGTATCGACCACGTTAGTCTTCGACAACGTTGATATTCGACCACGTTGGTTATGACCACATTGGTTTCCACTACGATGGTTTCGACTACGTTGTCTGTTTCGACCACGTTGTCTGCCCTTCGACCATGTTGTCTATTTCGACCACATTGTCTGCCCTTCGACCATGTTGTCTACTTCGATCACGTTGTGCTTCCGTTTAGTGGTTGCATCTCGACCACACTGTGTTTTGATGTGGTCGTATTGGGCTCTGTGTTCCTCTGTTTTTAAGTAGGCATCATATCTTAATTTTCATAGCTTTGTAGTTATTGGAGAAAAAAAGAATATGTGAATAGTTGGAGAAAAAATCTTTAGGCATCATTCGCCCCCTCTGTTGCCTATCTGGTCCTACACTTTTTACTCTTATTTCTTTGCATTGTTCGTGACAATATAACATGTTTTTTCAAACATTTGTCTATTTTTCTTTATTTTTTCTTAGAAAAAATTAACAGTTATAAGACACAGTTAAAAATTTAAGTCATAAGCTAGTTAGAGCGCTGCCCTAATGGACATATGAGAAAGCTAGTTGTTGCGGGAGTAGCAGCTGTTCTCTGGGCAATTTGGAAAACGAGAAACACTGCATGTTTTGAGCATTAGTTACCATCTGATCCTCTCTCTTCTGTTCTCCTAACGGGATATTGCTTGAATCATTGGTCATTGCTACAGAAAAAAGGAATCAAACAGAGAGGCGCTCTGCAGGGGCGCAAAGGTGCTGGAGCAGGTGGAGACAGAGGTCTTCAACTCCGGTAATGGCTGGAACCCAAGCACGGCAAGGATTGCTGGAGTATGAAATGCATTGCTGCGATCAGATCATGGAAAAGGTGCCAATGGAAAAATCTAAAGAGAGGGCTTATCTTCTGTTGCTTGCTTGGAGACTCCGTTCATGGTTCAGAAAACTCTGTTTTGTCACTTGAGTCTAATCCAATGGATGGAGCTGGAGTAGTTTAAGTAGTTTATACGCTAGAGAAAGCTGTGGTCTCCTCTGTTTCTATCCACTGAGCTCAGCCTGCGTGGCCTCTCGGTAGCTTTATTTCCCTTTTGTTTGTCGTCGGTGTTCTGTAAACTCTTAGTTTCTAACAATAGAAATCGGAGGGTTTCCCCTCTGTTTTTTTTTTAAAAAACATGATCGATGTGTGATGTATATCTATCGTGATTGAGAAATACTATTACGAATAAGTTATTACGAATAGCATGGAGGGTACGAATAAGTTTTCAAGCATAAGTTTTCAAGCACCGGCAGCCGCGGCGTGCCGGCCGATCGGCCTACGGTCTCCCGTCGCCCTCCCACCGTCCCCCATTTTCAGTTTCCCAGTCTCATTCCCACAAGCACAATTGCACAATCACAGAGCAGAGGGAGGGAGCAGAGGGAGGGGAAGGACCGAAGGTGTACCTCTCGGTGGCCACCGTGGGAGCCCAGACACGTCCCCGAAGAAGAACCAGCTCACGGCCCCTAGCGACGCCAGCGCCGCCGCGGGTGATGTAGTCGGCGCGGCGATGGCCATCAGGAGCGAGCCCGGCGTGGAGCCGTGGCGGCAGCCCACCCTCCCGGCAGCGGGGAGGTGGGGAGGACGCGGCGGCGGCGGGGGAGGTGGGGAGAGGCGGCGGCTGCTGCGCTTAACCATTTACAGAGCTCTATTTCTTCACTTCGCTTCACAAAGAAAGATGACGACCATCGTCACCGCCTTCGCGTATAGTAATTTCGGGCTAGGCTTGGGCTGGCATGGTACGAACGCTGGCACGGTGGGCTTTGGGCCGTGCTTGGGCCTGGCCGGAGACGACACGGGCCGGCACGGCACGGCACGATGACATGACTGGGCTGAGCCGGCACGGCACGAAGCGGCACGAAGCACGATGAGCAGCTCTAATGCAAGCATTTGTACAGTAGGGACGGTTCGAGATTCAAGGCTAGATTTACGAAAATGACGAGACAAATATCATGGAGGGTACGAATAAGTTTTCAAGCATAATTTAGGTAGCTATTACGATCACGGGATGCTCGCATTGCACGCTCGGTTTGCTATACGCCGGACTTTTACAAACGTAGGTCCTTGGCTCTCAGATCAGCACTGCTCGCTGACGAGAGAGCAGAATGGGAAGCACGAGCAGCCAGAAGAGAAAAAAAAAAAGGCTTAGGCTAGGCTTTAGAAAAGCAGCAGCCAGCACTTGACTATTGTGCACAAGATTGAAGAGGCCATACTAATACAAATAAAATTCGCTAAAGATTGATGAAATACAATAGAAATTATTTTTTAAGACGGTGCGAGGGCCAGGCTCTGGCTCTGTTCTTTTCAGCTTCTAAAAGCAGATTTTCGACTTTCTACAGTAACTAGCTTTTAAACAAAGTATTTTTTCAAAATAGAGTCTACTAGTTAATTGTAATACATACTTTATTAACTTTATTTATATTGGCAAAAATCGTATGTGAGTTTTTGTTACTCTGTAATCTCTCGTACAAACAGTCTAAAAACTACAAACATAACCAAAAATCATAAGCCGCAGCTAAAAAAACAGATCCTCTCCCAGCCCATCTCCCTCCACCGGTGATCGAGCAGTCTCTCACCATGAGGTGAAAGGAGACCATACAAAGCTGCGTGGCCACTAGCAAAAGTGAGGAGGCCCTTTTTGTTTTTTGAAACCGGGCATGAGGGCTGCCCAGTATTAATTTACAGAGAGAAGAAAATAGGATACAAAAGTTTAGTTTGGCAAAAAACAGGGAAGCAAGCTAGAAATAGGACTGGAAAATTCACTTAAGGTGTTAAAGAGGTGTTTGAGAGCTCCGCTAGCCTTATAGCCCCCACTAGGATCCAAGTTTGAACCTCTTCTTTGATGGCAGTGATCAAAATTACAGGTGCAGTAGCCGTGAACCAGAAAATTCAAATGTTCCGCTCTTTCGAAATTTCCCATGTAAGTTCGTCGGGGAGACGTGCCCCCAAATGGTAACCAACTCCTATATGTGGTGTGGTGTTATGCTGACTGACCAATTGAAGTTTTGGAGCCAATTGTTCCCCATTAGCTCAGCCGTAGGCTATGGTTCTTTCTCGTGGAAGCTCAAGCCGAGCTTCAGAACGATGCGTTCTTCCTATTACCAATTGTTATAGTGGTCGCTGTCACAAAGAGAAATCGACATTGGTCATCACATGGGACTGTCACTCCTTACCAAAGTTTGTTTTATGCTCCTATTCTTGCTATAGCCATCTAACCCTTAGAGTCGCGGCGAAGCACTCTAGGTCCAAAAACCCAAAGGCCTCATATGTATTGATTTACACACTCTATCTCAATTGAACTTGCACATGCCCACCATTAGCTGAGGAGGCCCTTTTCACTGAGGCACTCGCGGCGAGTGTAATTTTTGGGGGATTTCCGGTGTCCGCTTTTTCGCCGCACGCGTATGACGGTGTACGGGCGACACATTGGTTTGGTAGTTCGATGCATCATGCAAGGAAGAGGCACAAAAGGAGAAGACACGGCTGTGAAAGTGCCACGCCTTCAGAAACCTACGAGTGCTATTACATGGAGGCTTAAGCACGTCTTTGCTGTACCTTGTACTGAGCAAAGATGGAGGAGAAGAATGCACGTCTTTTAATTTTTATTACAGTACTTAACTTTCAAACGTATTTTTTTTAAGACGGAGTCTACAAGTAAAATGTAGTACACGTTAAAAGCCCAACATCTATACCAACCAAAATCGTAAGTGAGTATCGGTCTCTCCGTAATCTGTACCGTAAACAGCCAAAATTCAAAAATTTCAACCAAAAACTCTTGATGATTTAAACTAGGTTGGAGAAGAATGTGGCATGGTCCCGTAGGTACAATCTGATGCTTTAACCAGGTGTACTCACGTACATTAAGGAGTGAAACTCTTGATGATTCGTTGTTTTTAAGTGACCTCTAATTTTTGAAAGATGAACCGGCCATTGATCAACGATGATTTAGGGCACTCACGATGACTTGGTACTATACTTTATTACTAGAGGGAAAAAGAGTGGTTAAATACGAATTTAGAGACAACCACTCAAATAGTTTCTATCTTTAGCTTGTTACTAAAACTAATATGCAGAGGAGAGAAATAAACTAGGTTGGAGGAAGATGGTCTCACTAATTTCTTAGCCGTCTTAAAAGGATCACAGCTTGCATGAGTAACAAACATACTATCTTTCTTCGCTCTCCCCCCATACCGCCCTTGGTATGGAAAAATACTTCTAGAAGAGAAACAATTCAACTGGAGCTTTCGTTTGAACAAGTCGGACATAAATACTTTTATGCGGCTTTCATTCTAGCGACAAGTAACTTTTTTTTTTGCCGCAATAGTTCTGAGCGAGTTGAAAAAAAATCACTTATTTTACCCACTCAATTTCGCAAAGACGATGCTTCCTCCCTTTTCTTTTCCTCTAATGGGGTGCTCATTTGAGTTTAAAGCTTAAGATTTTGGTTTTTAGCATTGTTTGAGATTTTTTAACTGTAATTGCTATTAATTTTTTCCAATATAATTAAATTTAAAAATAGAAAAGAAAAATGTTACGTGCTAAGGAGAAAAAAAATAAAAAATAGAAAAAAATAAAATTAAGAAGCTAGTAGATCAAAGCTAAAAACTGAAGCTCAAATCAGCCCTACAAAATTTCCACGAGAATGAAGCAAATAAATTAGTGAGAAATTTGTGCAAAATTCTTTGAGAGCTGTAAAAGAGGTAATAGTATTGTCTTCTTTTAATTTGTTGCTATTATTTGTTGATTCAATAGTAAGTTAATTGTTCTTTACTATTTTAATTTGCAATTGATTCAATGGAGAACTACGATTTTCAACTCTCCGAATTCGGCCTCTCGGTGGAGGATATGCAATCCATTCAAGAAGGATATCCATCCGCAGAAGGTCCACATCAACAACAAACTGGGGAGCCAGAAGAAGCGACGGCCCCAGTGGCGCAGGGTCCAATCGTTCCATTTTCTGCTAGATCAACAAGTACGTCCACAACCCATAGTACGGGTGCAAAAAGAACAAGAGCTAGTACTGCTCATAACTCTTGATTTAGTGTTGTATCTAGGCAAGCCACAACTAGAGATTTAATTACATATTATAACAATTGTCGTGAAAAATTGAAAGAAATATTTCATACCTGTACATTCTATATTGCTTTGACATCAAACATATGGAGTGGTAGGGCTAGAGAGGATTATATTAGTGTTGTTGCTCATTATGTTAATGATGACTGGGTAATGGAAACAAGAATTATAGGATTTAAATTAATTAATGTTTCGCATACTGTTGAAAATATTGCAGAATGTATTATTAAACTTGTAGAAGATTTTGGCCTCACAGATAATATTTTTTTTCTATAACTTTAGATAATGCAGTTGCAAACACTAAGGCTATGGAAATTCTTACTCTTTTATTTAATATTTATGCACAATCTTTCTTACTGCATCAATTTTGTACTTGTCATATTATTAATCTTATTGTTAAATCTGGTTTAAAAAGATTAAATGCTTGTATTGATTCTTTTAGGGAAGCAATTTCATATATTAATTATTCTAACCAACTAATAGCCGCATATAAGAGTTTTTGCGTAGCAATGAACGTCCGTCTGAGAAAATTTGGCTTAGACATGCCTGTTAGATGGAACTCTATTTACCTTATTCTTAAATATATATTACCACATAAGAGCATCTTATCTGTTTTTCTTCACACCCAAGGTCATTAATCTCGTAGCTCCTACAGTACAACTTTTAAGTGATGCTATCGGTTTCAAAGCTGATACCCTCGTACGGTTATGTTCATTATAGTTGCCCATTGCTATATGGATGCACAGTTGCATGGATCAGTACAAGAGAGACGGCGTTGAGGATCGCTCGATCGCCATCACTTTCGGACCAAGTTGATGCTGCTCTACTCATACCTGAAACTTCAATGGCCAGTCGTCTTGGTTCAAGCCACTACTACCAATCATCGGCATGCAGAATCTGCGCGCGAGTACAGACACATGCACCATGCTATGGAGTACAGGACAGATGCCGCCGAGAGATGATGAGGTTAGCATTTAGCAAGCCATCAAATCATGCTCACAAATCCCCGGATGCTAGCTACTCTTATCTGAAGCTTCAGTAGCACAGCTCTGCAAGCAATTTCGCTCCGATCAGAGCATCTCCAATTCAATGCGTCTGTCGTTGTTGACAGCTCCGTATACATGTGCGATGCTGTTAAGCATCTGTCCATGGCCATCGTCATTCACTTGTTTGTCTCAACGCTGTCTCATCAATCTTAGCGGAGTAGTGCAAGCAATTTCGCTTCTAGAAAGAAGCTACTGCCAATAGTAGTTCTAGTACAGTACTAGTACTATTGTTGCTGTGTTACGTATAGAGCTGTAAACGAGTCGAGCTCAAACGAGCCAGTCTTGTTGGTACAAACCCGAGCCAATCTTGAGCGAATCAAAGTTGGAGTCCAAGCCGTGATCATTCTGCTGTGGTTGAAATAGCGTGATCAAAATGCTATGGTCGTCAGACACGGTCATTTAGCTATGATTGATCTGTCATGGTCGTTCAGCTGTGGTCGAAATACCGTGGTCGATTTCTACTGATCGGACCATCCATCACAAGGCCGATTGGACCACCGTCTGTGGTCGAAGCTACCGATCGCCAACCGTGGTCGACCGAAACTTTCACAAACGTAATTTTCAGTGCAACCCAAAAGTCAATTATTCATCATCGCTGTATTCACGACCTCCACATGGTCTACCAGAATCGAGTCCTAACAAGTTATTCAAGATCAGCTCGTTGAAGCTCACGAGTTTAGGATCAAGCTCGAAATTAACTCGTTTAGAGCTCTAGTCGAGCCGAACTCGAGTAGCTCGTGAGACTAAAGTTTTTTACAGCCTGAGCTCGAATCACATGACTGATGTACACATCCACTCAACAGTAGTTTAGGGAGGTGCTTATTAGAGTTTCAGACTTCTAGCTTCTTATTTTCGTCTTTTTCTGGCTTTTAGCTTTTTAAGACTTTTTTCTTTTCTTTCCTTTTCTTTTTTATTTCTTTGTATTATCCGTGATGATAAAACATTTTTCTCTTTTCTCCTTTTTAATTTAATTATACTAAAAAACTAATAGCAGCTACAATACAAATAAATCCACAGCCGGAGGTTACAAGCTCTAATGAGCACCCATTGTGTATCTAGCTAGCTAGCTATGCGTGCGTGGAGGCTTCCTTGCGATGTGGCCATCCAGCTCTCCACAGGGCCTACCGCAATTTATGCTACATGAGGTTTTGCCCGTAAGCTTGTCTAGAACGTAGGAATTCCACGTGAATAGGCCAACCAAGAATGATAACCCCGTCGCTTGGTTCGTGTCTGGAGCTTGCCACAAGTGAATTCACCTGCTGGCGACGCGAGCCGAGTCCCAACAAGTCCCGTCATGGCGTGGCGTCGTCACGCCTATTTCTCACCACTCCATCCCACGGTCCCATCGCACTGCATTGCAGTCAAGGGCGTTACATCTCAGATAGAATAGATTTTAGTTTAAAATGTAAAAAAATATCTAATGTACAGTTCAGATAAATTCAAATAGTATAGATAATATTTTTATAGTTCAACCTAGATAGGTTAGATCATTCTATCAATGAATTCGAATCGTAACTAAATTCTGACTCCACCACTGCTTGCAGCGGTCACCTGCAGCACCAACCGAGCCCGCGCGGTCGGTGTCCTATCACATACAACACGCGGCGCCCTATCCAAACCATGCTTCGCCCATGCATAATGCGTCCGTGCCAGGCTCCCAACTGCCACCCGCCGCGCGCGCGCGCCTTTCCCCTGTTCCACCAGCAAAAACCGCCCGCCCGTCCGCTCACGCGCGCGCGGCAGTGCCACCGGCAATCCGCGATGCCATGCCAGGCTTGCCTGCCATCCGCGGGCGCGCACCCGCCGCGCCGTGCTGTACATTCGTGTGTCCTCCAACGGCAGCACAGGACGCGACGCCTAACCCTCGCATCAGCGGCACTCAAGGGAACGTCCAGGTCGGTGCCCTCCCGCTCGTCCAGCCTCCTTCCGCTTAACCCCATGTGGCATTTATTAGGTGGGTGCATGCGGATCGAGCTGGCTGGGCACCATCACCAGCACCGCGCCAGCCAGCGAGCCATCTCGATCGGTCGGTCGCTAGGTCGAAATCAATGTGGCCAGCCCACAACCCAACACACGAATACAACTATACAAGTAGCGTTTAACCCTTGAACACCTGTCTTTACATAAAAGTCTTTTTTTTTCCCAAAATCAGAAGGTGCGGCAGATAACATATGTTATCCACCATGCCTAGGAAGCTCGGCATGAGTCAGATGGCGCGGTAGACCGGGCGAGCGTGGAGCGGCAGGCCGGCGGGCCCATAGCGCTGTCCAGCCGCCCTTGCTTGGCAGTAGACCAAGCAGGGCTGGATAGGGATGACAAAAAAACTGGACTTGTTAGTTCGGTTCAAAATTGTTTTAATTATACTTGTTAATTTAAAAAAAAAGGTCATCCGTTCTCGCAAAAAGATCCCTGCCAAGTTTTTTTTCGGGAAGCACCCGCCACTTCACCAAAATTACGTATTCTTTGTTAGATAGCACCCCGCGGTTTTCCAAAATTACGCGTAGGTCCTTGTTCAATTACGTACAGATCCTTATATGTCCTTGGTTTTTTGCGAAAAAACCCTTTATTTTTTCGAAATTACGCATGTGTCCCCAATTTTTTTAAGAAATCCCCCGCGATTTATCGTCTCTTTTATTTCGGTCCACACGGTAGCTAGTGCGGCGTGCCACCGTGCTTACGTAGCTAGTAATCTACAAAGTCCTATCAATCATAGCTAGATCCCAATAAGTACTATTTTGAAGCTTGTAACTTTGTACATGTCTGTTTTATGTGGCTGTCTTATGATTTATGGTTGAAATTTTTTAATTTTATCTATTTGTGTGAGAATACGGAGAGATAGACAGTCGCGTTCGGTTTTGGTCGATATAAATAAAGTTAGAACAATGTGTACTACAGTAAACTATTAGACCTCGTCTTGAAAAAACACTCCATTTGAAAGCTAGTTACTGTAGCGAAGCCGAAGCGGTAAGCTAAAGCCGTTTTGCCGAACAGGTGACGAACTAATCTGGTAAACTCTGTATAGAGTTGCAGACTAATCTGGTTGAAACCATATTTCAGCCAATAAATGCATGCTTTTTTAGCTTTCTAGTGATTTTTAGCCTTTCTCAACGATCACTATTCATTATACTAATAACCACGGCCAAAAGTCATAAGTCGTAACACGAAAAAATAGACCCAAAGGTATTTTGATCGAGCACACAAAGGTTAAAAGGTGTCACACCATGTGATTTGGTCGTGCATTTAGTGATGATAAATAATTGATATTTGGGTTTCATTGACATTTACGTTTGTGAAAGTTCTTGTTAATGCACTTTTGTTGCTGGAGTTTTTAAGATAGCAGGTTTGGTCGGCAGGCTACGACCACGGCATATCGACCAAAGAGGTTGATCACGGCATTTCGACCACGGCATTTCGACCACTAGTCATAAGCACAGGTGAACCGGTCTTATCTAAAGTGAACTGGTCAGATTTCGTAAGCTCGTTTGCTACAGTAATTGATCGGTGGCCATAGCTGCAACGCTTTTCGATGGTCGTAGCTACAGTGCTTTAATCAATGGTTGTAGCTACAATGCTTTGTCCATGGTCATAGCTGTAGCACCTGGTCGGTGATCGGTAGTTGTAGACTTTGCGGTCGTTAGTCGTAGACTTTGTGATTGATAGTCATAGACTTCGCGGTTCGTACTCATAGGCTGAGTACTTCAATTCTTGTGATCTTCGAGTACCTCGAATACTCGTGTATGATGGGCCAGTGGTCTGACCGGCCTGTGCATGGTGGTCATACTGGTCTTACTGAGCGGTCGTTGCTTCAGTACCTTGGTGGTACTCGGTAGGCGGTGCTATAGTACCTAGTTGGTACTCGATGATGGGAGTCGATAGTTTGCATTCAGTGGAAATCATTCTTTGGTCTTTGCATATGCAGGTTAGCGTGGAGACAATCATGATTGGTGACGAGGAGGGCCGAGACTAGGATAGAGAGATCTGAGGTCCAGGGCGGTCGAGAATGTCACGAGGTGGTCGACTTACGCAGGAGCACGTGGAGAAGCTACGAGAGGTGCGGTTCTAGAGGCTTCGATACGTGAGGTGATGATGCGTGATGAGGATACAGGAGGTGCTATCTTGGAGGCTTTGTCACATGCTGAGTTAGGAGTTGTGGAGGGAGTCCATAACTGGGAAGATTTGGAGATTGGTAAAACCCGTGTTCGGAAGGGTTTCGGGTCCCTTGATTTTCGAAATGGATAGAGTTAGGCGTCCGTGTTTGAGGTGGACACGGTTTGGGATGTTAGCTTATAAAAGCAGATAGAAGCTAAGGGCTAACATGACCAATTTTGAGGGCTTTCGACAAGAAGGCTTTTAGGGGTGCCGTGAAGGCACTTTGTAGATGCAAAACATAATTCAGATATAAAAGATCAGATCTATTCCAAGAATAATTGGTCAACATCGGCGGCGTATTTTTCTGAACATCGTTTTCCTGTGTCCTCGACGGCGTGCTAACACATCGCAATCTTGTGAGCTACACGCACGGTGTCTTTAGTCGTCGGTTCAATACAACCGAGCAAAGCACGGTGTTGTCTTCGACTTGTTTTTGTTCCAAGCAAAACACTTCGGTGTCGAAGCGTTTGAGCGATTGAAACCTTCATCGAGCACGTGCAAAGCAGTCAAGCGAGCGGTTGTAATCTACATCTATAAGTTAGGTTGTTTGTCTTCTGGTTTGAGATTTGTTTGCAGATATTAAAAAGCGAAGGCAATCTTTTACACCCCCTGATTGTGGCACACGATGCTTCAAAAGGAATTTCTAAATTTGGGAAACCCAAAGAGAATGCATATAGAATATGATGATACTCTTATCATATTATCATACTAAAACCTCACTTGCCACTAGAGAATGCGAGGAAAAAATGTGCTACAAATCGTCAGTATCTTTACAATATGAGTATGATCTTTATTACGACACCATCCTTACATAACAACGCCATTAATTAATAAATAAATAATTAAATCGGTCCTTAAATCCACCACCACAAACAATAACAACACAACACAAGCAACTGCAAAATTAACGTACAAACCAACAAAAATATAGCCATATCCCCCCGCAATCCACAGGCTCCATGCATCGCCCACAAGTAGGCTGTGTTCCATCACCGTCACCGTCGAAAGAATCATAAGCTATATGCACCTATGAATCCTTTGTTTAACTCTTGTTCTTCGTCGTCTCCTCCGTTCTTACGTTCATCTTAATCAACAGAGTAGTAGTAACAATAATTAATTGACATCTTGATCGATCAGTCGGTCTCTCGGAGTGGACTTAAATCATGCCAGCTTAATATAATTCTTGAGTAATTGAAGAATTGATATGTAATCAATGGATCACAAGGCCATCATGTCCTTGACGAAGCCGTACTTCTCCATGAACGGGTTCCTGATCTCCTTGGGCGGGTACTCGTCGATGCAGTCCTTCCAGACGCCGGCGTCGGCGATGGGCTTCTCCACCGTCCAGACGCAGCTGTTGCACTTGAAGCCGGCGCCGAAGGTTAGCATGAGGACGCGGTCGCCCTTGTTGAGGCGCTCCTTGGCCTCCATGTAGCCGAGCACGTACCAGACGCTGCTCGCGGAGGTGTTGCCGAAGCGGTGGAGCGTCATGCGGGAGGGCTCGAGGTCGTGCTCGGTGAGGGTGAGCCCCTTGCCGACGCCGTCGATGACGGCGGCGCCGCCGGTGTGGACGCAGAAGTGGTCGACGCCGGCCTTCATGCGGATGGTGAGGGAGGACGAGGAGCGTTTCTTGCGGGCGAGGCGCGCCGAGAGGGTGGCGTAGGAGAGGCGGAGGAGCTCCGGCAGCGGCAGCACCCGCGGTGCCAGCACGCGGAGGTTCTTGACGAAGGCGTGCACGGCGGCGCGGGGGAGCTCCTTGCCGAGGTGGAACCCCGGGCGGCCGGTGTCGTCCTCCATCTGGAGCGCGCAGTTGTAGGCCTCGTCGGACGCGCCCGTGTGCGTGCGCACGACGTGGCGCAGCCGCAGCTTGGCTTGCGGCCGCAGCCGCGGGTCGTTGGTGAGGAAGTAGGCGCAGCCGCCGGAGCGGAAGAGGCAGTTTCCCAGCATGAAGGAGCGCTTGTTGCCGGCGTACCAGTTGGGCGCGATCGACTCCGACGTCATCACCAGCGCCACCTTGTTCGCGTGCGTCCTGCGTCAAGGATGGATACGCACAACATGAAAAATCGATTTTCGCTCGTATTTACCACTGAGTTTACTACTACCATGCGAAATCAACAATTCCCCGATCATGAATCTATCGATCTCAACCGTTGATATCACAACCCTTTGCATTAGACCTGCGAGTTGGGCCATGCCATGCCGGCACAGCATGGGCTTAACAGGCTTCAGGCTCCTGTCGCGCTTCACCGGCACGACTTGCCTTAGGCATGACCTAGGACACGACGGACCGATGTCGTGCCGTGCCGATCTAGGCTCACCCTTGTTGGACACATGGAGCCGTAGACACCGTCGTCGTTAGCCCATCACCATGGACGACACCGTCATCACCGAACCCCACCACAACGACAGCGATCGCGAGCGCCCTTCCCTTCTCCCTCTCTCCTGGGTCTAAGCAGCAGGGAGGCTGTGAAGCCTACCACGATGACGGGTGGCCATGAGCACCCTTCCCCTCTCCCTCGTTCCCAGATCTGAGCAGCGACCAGGCCATGAGGGGGACGACGGCGGCCACGAGCCAACCACAACAATAATGGCTGTCCTGCTGACCCTTTTCTCTTTCCTAGATCTGAGCAAAGCCAAGCCTAGGGAGAATTTGGGGCGGCGAGTCGGCAACGGACCACAGCAACGAATCTTCCTCTCCTCTCTTCGATAGCCATGGCAACATCGGCAAGGTGCACCGAGCTGCATCGGGCTTTTCGGGCCTTATTGGCCCGAGAACATCCCATTTGAGTGTGTCGTGCCGTCTGACGTACCTAATTCTTAGGCTCGACCTAGTAGTTCGTGCCACGTTGCTCCAGCCCGCCATGTGTCGTACCGTGTTCATGCCTGGGCCATGTCAGCAGGGTCTCGGGCTAAACTACAAAAGCACAGCTCAACTCCCAGGACTAGTTTGCATGGCGCAAACATTGTAATCCGCTATACTTGCTAAGCGATTGGAGTATATTCACGGCAACCCATTGTGTACATACCATTTCCATGTAAGGTTTTGGCTCTGTTCTTTTCAGCTTATGGTTTCCCTCGAACAAATAAATATGATAGTTTCTCTGCTGCTATTCCGAAGCGACTTGTCGATATAATATTTTATAAATAGTTTATTAGCTTTTAGTTTATCCGTATGAACGCTGGTACTATAACCAAAAAACATAAGCTGCAGCTGCACAGCAAAAAAAGAACACACCATTTCCTCCGTGATGTTGAATTGATGGTTGGTGGGGACAGTAGTGCACGCCACATTTCTCAGAAGAGACGAACGGATGTTCACTATTTGGACGGCAACGCCGTGGACCAAACGGTGAAATGGCAATGCAGGGACGTAGACTATGGATCTCCAGGCTGCCATTACTTACTGTGAAGGACAACAAAATTTATGGCTATGGTTAGTAGTAGTACACTACTAACTAAAAACTGCCGTAAAATGTACTTCTACCTGAAAATTTTCTATCGTCAAAATTACGGGTATCAGTCTTATCGGTGGATACGGATAAAATTTTATATGATCAAAGTATTTTGGATTCATTAAAATTTATCTAAAAATTCAAAAATTAAAAATTTCAAGTTTTAATTTTAAATTTTCATTTGAAAAATTCTAAAAATTCCTGTTATTGGTGGTTACCGATCGTATTGTTGCCCATCGATAAAATTTTCAAACCAATATATTTTTCCCTGACTGCTACAACATGTCCAATTGAGCACACAAATGTCATTCTAGTCATTTTTTTTTTCAAATTTGACCCTTGAAAGCTCTTTTTCAAACAAATAGCCACCTCTGTGGACTTACCGTGTGAGGCAGGCACTTGCCGAGCTACAGTAGCTCGGCGGGTGCCTGTCGCGCGGTAGGTCCATGGAGAGAGAGATTTTTGCAAAAAAGAAAGTTCAGAGTCTAAAATTAAAAAAAGTAGCTAGAGTGGTATTTTCAAACTCAATTCTAATGTGGCATGTTTTTTTCAACATTATGTTTATTAATGAAAAATGTAATGTATATTTCTATATTTTAGAGTGAGAGCATGAGAAATGGATGGTTTAGGTGGTTCTTATTTGGGCTTAAAAGCTTAGACTTATGACTTTTTTCTCTGTAGTGGCTCAAAACGCACGATAGCTATTGATAGTTTCTTATCGTAATTAAAATTTAAAAAATTAAAAGAAAAAAGTCATATTATCATAAAGGAATAAGCAGAAAAAAAGAAAAGATAAAAAATCCAAAAACTAAAAAAACCTGAAAAAAGATGAAATTAAGAAGATAAAAGTCAGAAGCGAAGCTCAAATGAGTAGGACCTTAATCTCGTGTCATGAGAAATGGATTTTCTTTTTTCAGCTAAGTGATGGCTAAAATTCTTAGGAGTTTTTTTTATAAGAAGGGAAATGTACTAGAAAGATCTTTCTACCCTAAGGTCATTTTGCCGAGCAGGAAAGTCTAATCCGTATTAATTTACAAAATATAAAATTGCATTAACTGTTTGATTTGATCGGCATATATAGCCTGAAATTAACTTCTAGGGACCGCTATTACATGAGACCAAAGAACATGCAATGTAGGGGTGTACACAACCGTGCCTGAAATTAACTTCCGACCGCTAGTACATTTTTTTGGGCCCAACTTTTAACGTCCCGCTCATTTCTGCTTGAATTTTTGACTTCTGGTTTATTTTTTACTATTCATAAATTTTGTCTTTTTTTGAATTTTTGGTTTTTTTGAGATTTTTTGCCGGTTCTTTTTTCCCTGTATTCGTTTGCGTTGTTCCTGATGAGCTAACATATTTTTTCTATTTTTATTTTTTTAATTTAATTATATCAAATAAGACATCTTCAACTACAGTGTAATTTTAGTCAGCTACAATACAACTTTAGCCATAAACCACTATTTTTCAGTCTAGCCAAGCACACCTGGCTTGTACCTGAACAACATTTAAGTGATCACACTCCGGTGGTGTTTCACACACCACATATATTCAGCGGTGTACTGGTGTTTTTCACCTATCTTTAGGGACTGCACACGTGTACATGCCGTCCGATCAACCGTCCGGATCGAGCAACGTTAGAAAATATAGTGCAAAATGTTTAGGGACTGACACTTTTATCAACCTATAGATAATTAAGGATCTACTGCTCCCACTCGCTACCTCTGGGATAGAATGAGAGTTATTCTGAACTAGACAAAAAAAAATTAAGCTCGATGAATCTCTACAAAATACAGAGACAAAAAAAAAAGATCTAAGCTAGACAAAATAAAATATACCTTGGTGGACCTATAGCTACAAAAACAAATACAAATATAGCTCAAAATTAGACATTAGTTAGTACTATAATTTGAAGTGACTAAGAGATAAGAAAATTTCGGTCGACTGAGAATTAACAAAACAGAAAATTTTATTGTTGTTTCACTAATGGTTTAATCCAAGCCGCTGAGCCCTGATCAAACGGGGTACGAGGGTACGTGCAGTCGATCTGTCGCAGTCGTAGTTATGAGACTGCAGCTGATCATAGTCCGGGTAAATCAGTACACACGCCAGACTTTTAACTGAGATCGATCGGCCGTTGTAATTTTGGAACAAAGAGAAATAAATGGAGAGTAGAAGGCATTTATTAATGGGGGGAAAACGAGAGAAGGGGAGAGGAGAGGAGAGGAGAGGAGAGGAGAGGACAACCTGAAGAAGTTGGTGACGAGGTCGAGCGCGATGAGGGTGGCGCTGCAGCCCATGCCGGTGAGGTTGTACACCTTGACATCCTCCCGGAGCTTGTAGCGGTTCACGACCCGCGCCGACAGCGACGGCGACGGCGAGAACATGGACACGTTAACGACGAGCAGGTCGACGTCGGCGGGGCGCACGCCGAGGCCTCCGGGCACCGCGGACTTGGCGAACAGCTCGTCGAGCACGGCGTGGAAGGTCTCGTCCATCTCCTCCATGCCCTCGGCGATGCGGTCCGGGCTCGCGTCCTCGCCGGCGATGATGTTTCGCGGGCCGTACGTCTCCTCACCGATGCCCGAGTTGACGACGACCTTGAGCAGGAACTTGTACTCCTCCAGCCCCAGCAGCTTGTTCCGCTCGATGATCTCGCCGCACAGGTCCGTCGGCAGCTTGCGGTCGTCCGTCGCCTTGTAGCACACGTAGTCCAGCAGGTAGCACCGCCGCCGCCGCGCCCGCGCCACCAGGAGCCGCGCCAGCATCGCCGCCGAGTAGGCCAGCAGCGTCAGCGTCAGCGTCAGCATCGTCACCAGCTCCATCGTTACAACTTACAGCCTAGCTAGCTGTGCACTTCTTGTTCTTCCCAAGGAAGAGATGGCTGGATAGCTAGCTATAGCTACCTACCTACCTAGATGGCAATGCGCAACGCGCGCGTGTGGTTGCTGCTCATGAGGCGAGAGCAGAGGCGTGACAAGCTAGGTGTGTGTGGGTGGTGGGGTTGGTGAGGAGGGGAGAGAGAGGGAGAAGAAGAGGGATTAGTGGATGGGTTTACAGGAAGGGGAAAGGAGAGGAGGGGAGTTTTATAGGGGGGGCTCGTGAGAAACTTGGTTTACTCTTAATTTCATCTTAATATTTTTCTCTTCGTTCTTTTTAAAAAGGTAGTTACTAACGTCGGATATCCGATCCGGATGTTAGCATCATACGGTCGACCGCAACATTCATCCTTCATGTATGTAACAATTTTCGACCATGTATGCAACAAAACATTTTGATAAAAATCTCGATGTTACGGCGGTTATTACTTAATGTTGCATACATGAATTTAGAATGTTGTAACAAAAGACAAACACTTACCCTATGGTAGGTGACGGCGAGGCCCTCGGGCGCAGCGATGGCAGGCGATGCGAAGGTGCGCGTGCGCAGCTTGGATCCGGCGCCAGAGGAGAAGACGGCGGAACTTGTGCAGCGTGGATCCTAGGTGGCAGTCGTAGCTGTGAAGTCGACGCTCCCTACGCGGGATTCGGGGCCAGTGGTGGGGTAGGGTGGTGGAGGCGGGAGCGGGAGCTCGAGTTGGGGCACCGGGGCGAGCGGTGCAGAGGAAAAGGCGGAGCTGAGGAGGCGGGAGGCAGCGAGGGTGGTTGGCGATGGTCTTTACGGGGTGTCAGCGGAGAACGACGAGCTTAGCGGTTCCCAAGAGGAAAAAACAAGAAATTATGGGGAATGAGAGAACGGAGCTTTGATGGATAAGATAAGGAGGTGGGAAGCTAGTGGGAATGGGCCGTCCGGATGCATCGGATGTCCAGTCCATATTAATTCCCTTTTAAAAAATGCATATGTAACTACTCTTGCTTTTGGCAAATGGAGTTTAAGGGACAACATGGCATGCTGTTCAGGGTCGTCGTGTTAAAACTTGGGTGCCTATGATCTAGTCAGGTGGGAGATTGAGAACGCACGCGTGCGCATGGATGTTGGTGTAAGTTGGCCGAAGACCTGCCGCACAGTGGGAGCTCGGCAGGTGCTTGCCAAGCTACTACTCGGTAGACACCTGCCGAGCTTCCCTGGTTTGGTAAGTATTTATCAAGTTTTGTAGGTCAATGAAGAGAACTAGTTTTTGCAAAATCAGATGTTTGAGATCGAACTTTTTAAAAATAGTTACAACGAAAAATAAGGGCTTCGACCACCCAACGCACACGCATTGCTTCAAAAAGACTAAATACTAGCTAGCACCAGGCTCCAGGTGCCCGGCCGGGCACCGCAACTCCGGCGAGATGGACAGCCTTGAATGCTCGCACGGGCATGGCGGTGAAATCCGCCGGAGACCTAGCTACGCAGCCGGACCTACCGATTCACGTGCGATCGTGCGAAAATCACTATCAACAGTGCGTATGGATGCATGGACCCGCCCACGGTGTCACGCACGCGTTTACATGGTGGAAGCGTATCCTCTGCTTTACGCAAGAGAGGGTACTCTACAGTACGACGCGGTGTCGCTTACGGTCGCGATGCTCACCCCGTGCGATAAGGACGGTCAGGATTCCTCTCGACCACCACCGTCTTCCAGCATGGCACACTGCCACTGTGCTCCTCTTCCAGTAAATACTGTAGCGTACAGTGTATGATCCATCCTTTTCTTCACATGATGGTTGCAGTCAGCTGTATAGTCGGTTTGCTCTAAATACCAACAGGTCAGGTACTCTGTTGGCCGGCTCCGGGCTCCGCCATGTTACCAAGAGGAAGAGAGAGCTTCTGTTAGTTTTTGTCCCGGTAAAGTTAGCTCAGCTGAAATGAAGCAGAGGGGGAAAAATGTATGCATGAACTGTCACTTGTCACGTTGTTGTCGGTCTAACTGCTAAAACTGCCTCAAAAGGAGAAGAGGGTAACTGGATTGTAGCCGTTTACAGTCTCCTTCACACCCAGGGGCGGAGTCACACTTCAGACAGGGTAGACTTCAGCTCAAGGTGTGGAAAAATATCTAGTGTATAGCCCGAGTAAATTCAGTCTAGTCTAGGTAACATTTTTATGATCCAGTCCAGATAGGCTAGATCATTCTATCATTGAAGCCGAGGCGTAACTAAATCTTGGCTCCGCCACTGTTCACACCTAGGTCGCCACTCGTAGGCGACCAGACTGGTGAACAGCTGAACACGGCAAAAGGGATCAATGCATTCATCCATCCGTGCTCGGGTAGATATTCAGATGCCGCCAGAGTGTTGGTTGGTGCACGTGAATTCCACGAGACGAACGGAACAATTCTTTCATAATTCCTTAAGAACTTACCTGCTTGAAGGCACAAATGTACCTACTGATTAACTTAGTAGGGTGACCTTTTTAGACGAGAACAAAAGCCTAAGCAAATTACTGTGTTTGTGCCAATGACTATATCTCACCTGAGGATAGACTGGCGAGCTTCAGACCCCAAGACCTATGACTATCTTGCATGATGCTAGACTTTAGTGAATTTCGGACCCTGAGATGTTACGTTATGTCTTGTCACCACGGATAGATCAGATGTAGAAATATTGGGCCCGAACACAAGACAATCTAAGGGCCGTTTATATTAATTACCGATGACTTTTGAATTTAGTATATAAATAGTAACAGTTTATAGAAAGTCATACAAAGAGAAACTCGTATACAATTTTGATCAATACAAATAAAGTTACTATAATGTGTATTATAATCGATTAGTAGACACTATCTTAAAAAGACACTCTATTTGAAAGATATGTGCTATAAAAAATAATTTACTATAAAAATAATTTTTAAAAGTTAATATAAAGATAGCCTAAGCATCTAGAAGCTAATGGCCATGGTGAGGTCACCAGTTAGGCAGTTATCTATCCTCATGGTGACCGTTTTCGACCCTATGTAACCGACATAGTTTTTTCCTTTCTTCTTTTTTTTTTTTTTTGCCGAGGTGTACCCGCCATTGCTGTTGTCGTATCAATATCAAACCAAGGACAAACCAAAGGGTAGTTATTGCTTCTTTCGGTTTGAACTTTAGGCTTATGTTTTACTATTTCTAAATTTTATTATTTTTTGGTATTTTAGTTTTTCTGAGTTTTTTATCAGTTTTTTCTTGTATTTGTTTGCATTGTCTATGATAGGTTAACTTTTTTTCTATTTTTAATTTTTAATTTTAGTTACACTAAATAAATTACCATCAGATACAATATAATTTTAATTATTAATCAGTTTATTTTAGTCTAACCAAATAATACCTTAGTAGGACGAGAAATTAGGAACCAGACTTGCAAGTGGTTTGGTGATGATTAGCTAAGCTGACAGCATGGATTGATTAGATGTGCCATATTAATTAACTAAGACTCAATAAAGTGGTTTTTTGGTTTTCTTTTCCCTTATTTTTTGTATCGCTTTAAAAGATATAGCGGCGTTTTTAATGTTTCTTATTTTTTTAACTCGAAAAATAACCGCTACAATGTATTTGCAACTAAAACTCTACCAAAAAACCGAAAATCTTTTTTTTTTAGCCAGGGCAGGCCGAAGCAATGCATGTGGCGGTTGAGCAAATGCCAGTACGGGGCAGTAATTCCTATCGAATCGTTCGTATTTGATTGAACGGCGGTTCTGTTAATACACGTCCATGCATCACTATCACCCACGCATGTTTTGTTTGCTGCTCCTACTAGCCGCTTGCCGACTGCCGTAGCCGTGCTATTAATTGCGTATTAGCTCATTAATCCATGGTTCACTTCTGTGGTCACACGAGGCATCCACAGCTAGGGAACCCTATTTTTCAGACAAGTACGCTACTAATTGATTGATTAATTTGCTTGGGGGAAAAAAGATCTCTAATTTATGGCTAGAGAAGTCCATTTTGGAAAAGAGAATTTCTTTTTGGCAAGCACCAGCTGTGCATACTTCATCTGTAAAGCTTTATTTTTGAGAAACTTTGAACTAGACAACTACCATCCCACAAAGAAAGTGGCGTGTAGTCAAAATTTTAAAGTTTGACTATTGATATCTTTCTAAATATGTAGGTTGGACATGTGTAAAACAATATATGTAGATTTGTCTCAAAGTACTTTCATAATGCCAAAACTATGGGCCTGTTTTTTTTTGCTGAAGCTTATGGTTTTTAGGTGCGGTTTGTGGCTTTTGGACTGTTTGTACGAGAGACTACATAGTAACAAAAATTCACATGCGATTTTTACCGATATAAATGAAGTCAGTACAATATGTCTATAATTAATTAGTAGATCTTATCTTAAAAAGATATTTCGTTTAAAAGCTAGTTACTGTAAAAAAATCGAAAAATAATTTTTTAAAACTAAAAAAATAGACCCTATAGCATAGTCTAGCAGTATGGTATCCTTTCTCTTTGACCGATGACTTCCCACCAACTGTAAGTTGGGTGGATTTTTCACTGTGTTCTTTGGTATTTGAATCCGTGACCAGTGGGTTGTACCTCTTAAAATGATTACACTAGTCAATTATTTCCACCTCCTGAACAAGTATTTTTATAATATTATAAATTTGTTAGATTGTGTAAATATATTGTGACAATAATTAGTGGTTAAAATTTGCACTTTTGTGGACCATAACAGTGCTGCCAATAACGTAAATGAACTTTATGACAGGCCCTGTTCATGAACAGTAACGAGATATCCACCCAATTTTCTTGTTCTTCGAACGGAGTATGACGAATTTATAAATGTTTGCCATATTGATAGCTGTATGACACCCAACCGTGCTTGATTGCTTCAGAGTACAATTCATTGCATTTCTTTGACAATTGGGCTCAATTTCAATCCGTTGATATGGACCAGTCAAAAGCAATGAATAGTACAAGGTCAAACAGTAACCAGAGTTCGTAAGGGTGGTGGCTTATGGCTGAAAAGCACTGTAGCTGGCTGAAAAAACACTGTAGATGACAGAGGCTTATTTAATATAATTAAATTTAAAAAATTAAAAAATATAAAAATATATGTCAGCCCATCACAAACAACGCAAACGAATACGGTAAAAAAAAAGAACCAGAAAAAAGCTCAAAAAAGCCAAAAGTTCAGAAAAAGACGAAATTATGAATAGTGAAAAATAAGACAGAAGCCAGAAGCTGAAGCCGAAACGAGCGGGGCCCTTGTCTTCTGCTCCGATTTGTCTAGTGAAGATGTCAGGGATAAATGAACACTGCTACATACCCGGAGATTTGATGTATATGACCTATAAAAATAGTCGAGTAAATTTCACAAAGGTATGACTATAGCTTATCCACAGTCACAGTTACTAAGTCCACATACTCACTGATGGATGTTATTCTCATTTCCCAAACGCTCATGTCAAGAACACCAATATAACTCAAATCACTTAGGATCCAAGGATCTTGTAAAATCTACTAAAGAAGGAATTAATGGATCCTTCAGATTCTATCTTCAGCTTCTGTTAGTCTCTTTTGAACTGAGTCTCATATACTCTCTTGATTTTCGACGTTCCCTATTTTGTTGTATCTTTTGTTGTTAATGGAAGATATCGATTGATGAGCATTCCATGTTCTTGGGTTTATGGTTTTATCTGATCTAAATCATTCCTGGATTGTTACTTGTATCACTTTTATATTTGCTTACCTGTATCACCTTTTATATTTGCTATGCAGCTAGTGTAACTTGTTGGTATAAACTTCATCCATGTCTTTGATAGTTCTTAGTCAATCCAGATGTGAATCCGAGAACATGTTACACACATTCTTGCTTAGTTTATTTTGTTGACACTTGACAATGTAAAGCATACCCTGGATGTTGCATAGATTTTTTTTCCGCTCACTATAGGCGCGCTCATCTTCAAGACACGTTCATGATATATGGGCCATCGTCGCATGCAAGGTCTGGCATTTATATGCATGGGGCTTGGAATATTTGGGCCGCGTGTTCGTCCAAAATCTAAGAAGACGTGTTGTCTCTTTTGAAACATACCGATGTGGATCTAATCACATGGGGATAGTTGTAGTATCTGTGTTTGTGTTTGGTACGAAAGTAGTTTCAACATTTCTGGAGTACGAATCCAAAAAAGAAGCAAATATGTTCCGACAAAAAGAAAAGAAAGTCAAGAGCACAAAGAGAGTTAATTAGCACCGGACGGCAGGCCTGGTGCCGCCCAGTGGCCAGACGGCAAGTTATTAGACCCACCTCTATTAGTGTTTAATCATCCGATTTAATTACGCGCTGCGTAAATAATTTTTAGAGGTAGCAAAGTGGTGCAAACAATTACATAAAAATTACACAATGTAGCACACTATATATGAAAGCTCTACAAAAAATTTCATAATTTTTCACGATCATTTACTACTTCTAAACATTTTAAAGCGGCGCATAACTGTTTAATCGCCTAATTAATTATGCATTGTTCTAAGAATTTTTAGAAGTAGCAAATGTTCTCCAAAAATTACAAAAAAAAAATTACACAACATACAACGATGCATCAGGAAGCTCCACAAAAAATATCATAATTGTTTGAGCTCATTTGTTATATTTACAAATTTAAACAATTATAAATTATGAATTAGACAGTAATTATGTAGGCTAATTAGCCGGTTTAATCACATGCCATCTTGTGGACGGGCGGCAGATGTATGCCGTCTGCTCATGATGTGATAGGTGCCACATGTCGTCTACTCTATGCTGTCATCTGTCCACTGGACGATATAAACGATATTTTTTATCAATATATTGCGCATATAGTTATTTTTATAAATATAATATGAAAATATGCTAAAAGTGATTCTCAGAGGCACGGTACAATCGATCCATGGTACTACCGACGCCACGGGCGTCGGGGGTGACTTGACCACTCTTCGTAGCCCCATTGTCTTCTTACTTCCCCTCTCCACAAATCGAGCCTAGCAACCTCCATCTCTCTCTCCCTCTCGCCTACTTGCCGTGATTTCCTTGGTCTACGCGCGAGGGGCATTCTTGTCTTTCCACCAAGTACCTGACATGGAGGCCCCGCCTGGGCCCGCGAGGAAGCGAAAGGACAGGGACGCCGCGGCCGCGGGCCCATCCTCTGCGGCCGCCGGCGCCGGCGGCAGCAACAGGCTCCTTGCCGGGTACCTCGCGCACGAGTTCCTCACGTGCGGCACCGTGCTCGGCGAGAGGCTTGAGCCCGGGCCGGAGGCGGGCCAGGGCCAGGGCCGGCCCGCGCGGTACCAGGCGGTGGCCGCGTTGGTGCAGGGCGGCGGGGCCCGCGTGCGGGGGGTGGTGAACCCCGCGCAGCTCGCCGCCTGGGCGAGGAACTGAGGCCGCGGACGGCCGCGGTGGTCGCGGGGAGCACGTGGCTCCCCCCCTTTTGCTTGGGTTTGGGTTGTAATCCCGCCCTGATCGTCCCGACCCAGATTGGAGCGATAGCTGGGGCCTGGGTGATCTTAGAAGTATCTGTTGTAGTACTACAACTTGGGCTGAGCGAGCGAGCGAACACGTTAAGGATGAGATTTGTTACATTCTGCTCCAAACGCTTTGTCATTGTATTATCCTAATACTAATGCTTTTAATTTGCTGTGTGTGCACTCTCTCTGAGTAGGAAACCTAACCAACACTGACCTGGAGACTCACTGTTTGGGTGTTTCATTTTGATTCAGTTCTCATTAAATCAGTCAGGCCGCGTGGAACGTAGGAATTTTGCAGGAAACGGCTCAATTCTCACAAGAATCGGGGGGTAAATTCCTGCGTTCCGAACACTCACTGTTTGGTTGGGTGTTTCATTTTGATTCTGCGCCTGTGTAGTTCCGTTCTAGGAAGCGAGAAATCCATGGCGCTTCTCGGCGCTAACTGGTTTCATGGGTTGCACTAGGAGAATGCTAGTTGGCTTTGGTGTAGCAATGCTCGGATACAACGTGATCTTTCTGTTCTACATACAAAGAACCTAGTTGTGGTGTGCAAATTTGTCTTCATTTCCTGATGGGATTCATCCACCCTACCCCCGCCGCATCGCGGCGTCGTGCTGCAGCCAGCCCGTGCCGCTCCATGACCCGCCTCGGCGGCCTGCACGGCGCCCGTCGCCATGATGGCCGCGAACTCCCTCTTGATCTCCTTCACCCGGTTCTTCGCCTCCCCGAGGGGGTCCGGAGATGCTGCGGTCGCAAAAGTGAATTTTGTGTGATATATGATTTAGGCGCGCCAACAAAATCGCTTCATTCGTCACATGTAACTACAACAAGTTCCACGACTACGTGTAACTTGTACTCATTACGACCACACAGAACAACTTACGACCACGCAGTCGAGCTTACGACCACACAGTCGTTTACGACCACTCGGAGCTATGACCACGTTGTCGTATACGAGCACTCGAAGTTATGACCACGTTGTCGTATACGAGTACTCGGAGCTACCATGAGTATCTAGTCGCAACTGGCAGTCGTAAGTCGTAAGTCTTACACGACTATGGAGATGGAGATACTCCACGACTAGCAAGTCGATTACGACATGCAAGTCGTAAACGCTCTACGACTTAAGAGAACTCACGCGATAGAGATAGAAGACTCAGGGTTTTTTTGCTACGATCAAAAGCACCTATTGCAGCTTTTCTGGAGACTCTATTTATACCAAAGGAGTACAAGTAATGGCCGTTTGAGCCCCTCCTAAACTTGCGCCATGACTACACGATCGTGCCATCCCACGACCGCAAACTGCGCATGTACTTTAACTGAACAGCAGAAAAAACTTCACTACGCGCACGACCAGGACGTCGTGGTTAACTTCTTGACGCGCACGACCAGGACGTCGTGCTCAACAACCTAACTAGATCACTTATTTTGACAGACTCCCCCCGATCTAGTTGCCATTTATGGTGACAATTCCAACCTTCTCACACAGACGCTGAAACTTGATCCGTCCAAGGGGTTTGGTCAGCAAGTCCGCCAATTGCTCGTCCGTCTTGATGTAGTCGATGGGGATTTTGCCGTTTTCGACGCATTGCTTGATGAAGTGATAACGTGTCTCAATGTGCTTGTTCTGGCCGTGGTACACCGGATTTTTGCACAACTATATTACAGACTTGTTGTCTACGAGTAGGGTTGCCGCTGATGCTTCCTCGTTGAGCAGATTCCTGAGTAACTCCCCAAGCCAAATCCCTTGACAAGCAGCCATTGAGGCGGCGACATACTCGGTCTCACGAGTCGACAGGGCGACGGTCTTCTGCTTTTGTGATTGCCAGCTTAGTGGACTCCCTCTGATGAAAAAGATCATGCCAGAGGTACTCTTCCGGCGACCAAACCCAGGAGCCGGCCGGTGTTTTGGACGGGCCAAGCAACCGGAATAATCCAAAATAAAAGAAGCAACGATAATTCGACTATACGAGGAATCAATCGACGAACCAGACTTGTGGAATTGGAGATTCTATGCTACCTGAGAGAGGTGTGCACGAAAGGGAAAAGGAATCGCCTTTCCTTCTTGCGCAGAAATATCTTTCGTGGAGTGGAGAGGAGAGGAGCGACGCGACGCGAAGCGGAATAAATTTTCTGTTGGTCGGCGGCGCACGAGCAGGCGGACAGGCCGGCGGTCGTTGGCCGTTCGTTTTGTGCAGGAACCAGCCTACCGTCTCCTTTCCGTTCTCTGCAAGCTGCAGGTCACGGTCAGAAACAAACACAAACGAACACTTTCTGTCCAATGGCAAAGCAACCAGTCTAGAGATTCCATGGCTGCCGGTTCTTTTGGATTCTGAACAGGATGAAAAAAAATTCATGCTCCGTCAGAACGAAATAATCCCTCCAGGGATCAGATCATCAGATGGCAATTGTGCAAAGGGTGTTTGCGTTTGGGTGCCTGAAGAGATCGCCAGTTTCAGTGGTAAGTGCCATGCGGTGGCACAAGGTTGAGCATTTAGGACAAGAAGTTGGTAATCAGAATTTGCAAATGTTCTATGATCCATCCTGCTGTCTGGAGTACAAGATAGCAACTTCCAGCCAAATGGTATGTACAAGCTCCTAGTAACTCGAATTTTACAAGCTGATATATAGACATGGATAAACTCAGGATACCTCGATTTACACAAGTCATTCATCGAAGACAGCCTTTTCTCTTTTGGTATGAAGCGCACATGGAATACGGCTGGCCGGCTGCAGATAAGGCGGCTTCAGAAAAATCTAGTAATAATTTTCAACAGGTTGAGCTCCCTTTAAATCCATGACAAGCAGTGGCGGAACCAGGATTTGGCTACGCCCCGGGCTAAACTCTTACAACCTAAAACTAACACTAATTTATACCCATACCACGATATAACAAAAGTATACTATAATTAGCTAATTGCATTACTGATATGAAACTTGAATTCCAATACTAAACAAGTAAATATAAAGCATAATAAGAAAAACATGGCACAATATCAAAATATAAAAAATATAACATAATAGAGATACAATTTGTGTACCTAAATTACGAAGATTTACTCTCTATTCTATCCTGTCATTTCTTCATTGATAGTTGGATATGAACAAGAACCTGTAAAGACAACATATGAGAGTAAATCAAACAGGTGTATGAATAAATACGAACAACACAATGTTCAGTTTTAATTGAAATTATTGCTCTCAGATGCAGAGTTGCTCAAGAATTAATTTTGGCCTTCTCAATACAATTGTCTATTCTTTAGAATTGATATGACAGTCTGAATTAGAATGTGAGCTCTAAACTTTACTAAACTATCACAAGATTTTGCATCCACAAAATCAATAGACCATTATCGGTTAACAGAACACACCAAAAGGAATTATCTCATAAAACAACACTCAGCAAATTAAGGAGCTTTGATCAATTCATACAGAAAATGATCACAGAATCTCAACGACAACAAGTAAACTTAAGTGAACTGACAACAGGCAGCAGAATACCGAAGATACTAGAGATAATATAACTGATGTGAAACACCCCTCCGACGATGAAGTGACCAATATGCTAAAGATCAAATGATAGCAGTAAGCATGACTAATAGAGCTCAATTCTAACTAGTTTAATCAGATCAATCTCAGAATTAGACATGTATCTTCATTGAGCATTAAGCCAATCCTCAAGCAATACATGCAATATCTCCCAGGTCTAGAACAATTAGCAAAGGATAATTGACTAGAGGGGGGTAGGCCGGGAGGCAGGAGCCAGGCGCCCAGGCGGCACTAGCCGGGAGGCGAGGCGGGCCGGTGCGGTGCGAGAGAGGCGGGCGGGCGAGACGAGGCGGCGAGCGGCGAGGGGAGGCGAGAGCGGAGGAGGAGGCGAGGTGCGAGGGGCGGCGGAGCCGGCAATGAGCAGAGGAGAAGGCGACGCCGCGAGGGGAGGCGAGACGGAGGAGGCGAGGCAGGCGCCCGGCGAGGGGGAGGGCGACGCCGGGCAGGCCGCCGGCCGAGACGGGCGGGCGGCGCGAGACGAGGCGGCGAGCCGCGAGGGCGAGGCGGAGACGGAGGAGGCGAGGGCGCGAGGAGAGGAGGCGGAGCAGCAAGTGAGCGAGGAGAAGGCGACGCCGCGAGGGGAGGCGAGAGAGGAGGCGAGGAGGAGCCCGGCGGGAGGCGTGAGTGGGCTAGGGTTACGAGGGAGCAGCAGCGCGGCGTGAAGGCGAAGAGCGGCGTCGAGCGCGGGCGTGAGGTGGACCCGCGGCGCGGCGTGTGGGCGAGCGTGAGTGGGTGGCGGAGACAGACGGGCTGTTGGTATTTGCTACCTGGGCTGAAATTTAGAATTAATACCCCGGGCTGGGCTAAAAATACATGGGCTATACATTGCATATTTTTCTCACGCCCCGGGCTGGAGCCCACCTTGCCGGGGGCCCAAATCCGCCCCTGATGACAAGATATCAAGGGCAACAGCAAGAGATGAGGGAATCCAACCTACTGTTTCCATGAGCACAGATCATAGGTGCATTAGTACAAATATACTTCAAACTGTTTCCAGTGATCTTGGTCTAGTGTCACCTTTGTTTCTTTTCACTTTTATGCTGAAAATAGATGATTGTTATGAGATAGTAACAATTTGTAGAGGGGGGATTGGATCATATACCCTCCCTTTAGTTGGGAAATTGAGAATTTACCCTCCACATCTCAATGACATGTGGGGTCATCATAAGTCACTGACTCGTGGGCCAGGAGGGTAAATCCTCAATTTCCATCTAAATGGAGGGTATATGATCAATTTTTTCTTTGTAGAGAGATACTCGTGTGCAATTTTGGTCGATATAAATAAAGTCGCTACAGTGTGTAATACAATCAACTAGTAGGCCCCGCCTTGAAAAAACACTCCGTTTGAAAGTTAGATACTGTAGAAAAAATCATTTACTATATAAAAAAGCAGCTTTTAGAAGTCAATACGAATATGTCCTTCGACAGTAACCGCAGTACAACAAATGTGCAAGGATTAGACCACCAGAGAGGTTGAGAAAAGCCTGGTACTTGCTAGTTTTAGGAAATTCATGGGCTGAAATAACAAGTTCAGATGTAATATTGAAGCAAAACATGTAATCCAAGGATGGTCTAAAGATTGATCCCACAACATAACGGATCTAAACCATGCCATTCACAAGGTCAAGAGCACGCAAAAATTCTGATGAATCAGAAAGAGTAACAAGATTGTGGGTTTGCCTTTCAGTAAGGGCATGGCTACACCACGCCATACCATTCAGTTGCCTTCAACGGTATAGGATCCAACCATCGAATCCCCATATACTACTTGGACACACCTGATTCACACGTAGTTGCTCCTCGTCGAAACCTCGTCATCGCCATCCTCAGCCTTCCGCGAGACTTCGCCGTCCTCCATCGGTGATTCTCCACGCCTTCCTTCCTCCATCAGTTCTCCATCCTCGTCCGCGAGGCACACGTTAACCCTCATAGACTTCCTCCATCGCGTGCACGGGAGCGCGTTTGAACCCTCGTTGTTAACCTCCTCTGCGGGAGCTCGTTGTCGTCCTTCCTCGCACGCACAGGAACTCAAACAAAACTCACATCCGTCCCCTCTAGGTGCATTGGAACCTCTTGGAATTCTCAAGCCAGTTTTGTTTTGGGCCTCCTTATGGTTCATGGTTGTTGCTTGTAGTGTGTTCGACGAAATGATTGGCTAGGTTTACTTTCAAAAATCTCTTAATCTGATCGTTTTCAGACAAATTGCATGCAACAGTACTAAGAAGCCCATATGTTACTGTTTAGATGGATCCAACTTTGTGGTTGAAATACCTGATGGAGGAGCTTGTGTCTATTTTCTATACGTACATGCAATCTTTGAGAAGTTCCAGGAGCAGTTGAGAAACACTACAAAGCTATTGCTAAGACATAGAGTTTTTAAACATTTTAAGTTTCATGTACTCACTGGAATCTTGACAAGAGTAATTAGTTTACTTTCAATATGTCGTTGGCAAAAAGCTTAAAACATGGTGTTATTCTCAATACTTGTTTCAAAACATATGAAATACTTGAATATTCTTGACAAAACTATGTAACTTGTCAAAAAACATAAGAACTAATGGCGCAAATTTATCTTAAAAACCATGAAGCATCGTTTAAAAAAATATTCAAACTTGGTTCACAAAACATGTTTGGAACTCATTGGAACTACTAAGAAATTTCCTAAAACTTGTATGAAACTAGAATGAACCTATGGAAACTACAATGAAGCACACTGAAACTAGTACGAAACTTCCTAAAACTTGTCTAAAACTAGAATGTGCTCACTACCTTGAAACTTGTTGAACTACAATTATGAAACTTGTTGAAACTAATATGAAACTTCAAAAAATTTGTACGAAACTAGAATGAACCTATGGAAACTATCGTGAAACTCATTGAAACTGGTATGAAACTTCCTGAACTTGTTTAAAACTAAATGAGCTCACTACCATGAAACTCACTGAAAGTACTATCATGAAACTTGTTGTAAGGAGGCAACTAGAGAACGGTGTACCGTTGCAATGGTATAGCAATATGTTTCATCAAGTTTTAGAAAGTTCTATGAAAACATTTGAAAAGGTTTCAGTGGGTTTTGCACATTTTGACTAGACTCTTATGCCAATTAAAGGACATAGAACTCGCTCGACCACAGGTTTTGACTTATCAAACCTGGTCTAGTACACTGCTTGATTCGATTAAATGTCTACGGGAAGATCATCCATCCCAATGTTTCAGGATGGCTAGCTGACAAGGGATGAAATGGAAGTGGGACTAGAAAGTTACTTGTCATTATTCACAATGGTAGGTCCACTCAATGTTAAGCAATGATTTTCGCTTTGGCCTGTGAATTTCCGATAATGTTGAATGACCCCGATTCTACGGGGTAGAAGTTAGAAAGAATAGAGCATGGAACGACCTTGTTATCTCAATCCAGTCACACGCTAACATGTTGTGTGTTTATAGCTTGACATTATAAGTATGAGATATCTTGTGGATAAAGTTGAGTAATTCTGTAGAGTATAATAAATGACATTCGAATACGTTGTGCTCCTGGTCAATAGAGTTATGTTTTATGGGTGATTCCAATAACAAGACATAAGTAGAATTTGAATAATCTTAATATAAAAATTGTGGATGACAAACCTCTTCTTAATTAAATATTATTTTACTATTTAAAATACAAGATTTTTTTACCATCAAACTTACATTTATTGTTGTCATATTATAACATGTGACACAATCCGGTTGAATTCCTTACATGTTGTTATATAGATTTTTCATGTGGCTTGTTGGGTAACTAGTGTACTCAATCTTACTTAATTTCATCAGACATCAGAAGAACAAATGATGCATCGGTTAACGTGTTAGTGTTACAATTGCACTCAATCGTTTCTGTGAGATTTTTTCAGATTTTTTTGAATGTAAGTTAAGTATAGGCTTGGGCGCCGTAAACCTATTGTAGTTCGGCCGTTAGGTCATATTTTAATCAAACTAATTTTTTTAAATACTCTATAGTAATCACGATACTTTTTTATTCGTAATTGTACTTCTGAGTTATTGTAAAAAATACGACGAATCTATTATTAAAAGTAGGGTCGTTACACCTATCATTGCAATTTTTAAAGTGCATGCACGATGTATGTATGTGTATTTTCAATAACGGAAAGGCTGGCATCGATCAATATACATCTGCATGATGCGACATAAAGCTATATAATATATGGGAGATAAGAGATTAGTGGGCCATGCTTGTATTAGGATGCATCATTAGGGCACTGACCCCAGGTGCTGCTAAGTACTAGTAACTTGTTGATATAAAGCATATGTCGATCACTGTTCATTCCTTTTTGACCCGACCGAGCCCACACACGGAGTCATGGGACGAGCACTGGGTGAATGACTGCCGCTGAGTCTGATCGATCGGTTCATTTTTAGGGTTTCTTTTTGGAAGCCAACTGATGTACCTATCGAGGTGCAGAGTGCCAGTGTCACACAATGATCGAGCACTCTGTGAGTAGTACTAGAATAGAGTATCTCTTATGTCCAATCTGATCTGTTCTCTGGCAAATCGTTCTATTATGCTAGTGGTCACAAGAGCATAGTTCCAAAAGAACATTTTCTTTTTGTTTCTAAAAATTACTTTTTGAATTTTTTATAATAACTAGTTTTTAACGAAGTATTTTTTTTAAAATAGAGTCTACTAGCTAAAAGTCATAAGCTTTAGCAAAAAAGAATAGACCCAATACTAGAAGGCAACATTGGTTGTTTACCCTTTTAGTTTATGGTATCACGTTCGATCGAGGTTGTGTGCTTTGTTAGTATCACATCTAATTTTCGTCGGAAAAAATACTAGTATATATGTCTGAGCAAACTACGTTCCTTCTAGTTGTAAAACTTCATCGGAACCATTTTTTTGTGGGGCAATGAAGTTGGGTTGTACAACTCACTACGGTTTAAATCTTAGTACCTATATTTATATACATAAGTACATCATAGTAGAAATTTTTTTGAGGTCATACATTTATCCCTAACATCCGTCTTTTAAGACGTGTACTAATGTTTACGGGTATGTGCATGTAGTGTGCATTCATAGTGCGGTAATGGTGTGTGCACGTGTGACTCTTGAGCGCTCAGTTTGGCGATAGCTAATGGTTTTTTTACTATAGTTGACTTATTTTTCACTGTAGCTGAGGTGATTTATTTGGCGTAATTAAATTTTAAAAAATTAAAAATGAAAAAACAGGTTAGTCCATATGGACAATGCAAATAAATACGAGAAAGAAAGATAAAAAAATCCCAAAAAATCAAAAAAATAGATAAAAAGGGGATAAAAACGAGCGGGTCTAAACGTTTGTGTTTCCACTTGGAGGAATCGATCGACCACGATGCATCCGAAAAAAGGGGATAACTTTATTTTTAGGTACACAACGTGTTCTCCAACCTTTGCAAATCGGTTATTACCTTAGTTAAGGGCTTATTTGGTTAGCAAGGGATTAGACCAGTCCTTTCGGATTAGAGGGGATTTTAGTTGAAATTCTGCTGTTCATCCGAAAGGGCAGGACCTTAATCCGTACGTATCTAAGCAAACCCTAAAGTACCATTAAGGTTATATCCGATTATTTCTAGTGCCGCGTTCTCGAAATAGCAACTTTTATATAAAAAACCCATTACACCCCGCGGGAACGCCGCGCGCAGGCTCCGCCACCTCAGCCCCGCGCGCGCCCGCGCCAACACGCTCCCGCCGCGTGCCCTTCCAAATTTTCGTACGGTCAGCTAAGGTAGTTTCCTGCGTTTTCCCGAAATTGCGTATAGGTCCCTGGTTCTTACGAAAAGGTCCCTAAATTTTTTTATCCCCTCCATTTTGCAGGATGACCCCCCGCGTTTTCGGAAATTGCACACGGGTCCCGTTTTCTCACGTACATGTCCTCGGTTTTTTTCAAAAAGACCCTTCGCTTTTTTCGAAAATACGTTTTTGGCCCTCGTTTTTTTTCAGGTCCTTGTTTTTCCCGAATAACCCCTTTGCCTTTTCCAACAAAAACGTTTTTACCCCCGGTTTTTTTACACCTTTTCCAACAAAAACATTTTTGCCCCCCGTTTTTTTACACACGGGTCCCGTTTTTTTACGTACAGGTCCTCGGTTTTTTTTCAAAAAGACCCTTTGCTTTTCCCGAAAATACGTTTTTGGCCCCTTTTTTTTGCTTTTCCCGAAAATACGTTTTTGGCCCCCGTTTTTTTACATTTCCTTGTTTTTCCCGAATAACCCCTTTGACTTTTCCAAAAAAACGTTTTTACCCCCGATTTTTTTAAAAACTCTTCACGAATTATCGTCTCTTTTATTTTGGTACCTACGGTGGCTGGTGCGGCGTGTCGCCGCGCCTATACTTCTAGTAAGCCATCACAAAAGGTCCGGTTCTGCTGGTGGCCTAGCATGCGAGAGATTTTTTTATTGAATAATCATTTTCTGAAAAGTATTTTATTAATAATCTCTTGTCAACTTTATTTCTAATTTTGATTTTTTTTCACCACGCTACCGCTCGTAGTGTGACAAGATAATACTACCACGTCAGTCATCCTGGCGTGAGCAAATCCTGTCACTCCATCATCAATGACGTGATACTGGTGTTTGGCCATGCCACCACCAATAAAGTAGCGAGAAGTGTTATTTAGTTATTGGCATGACAGCGTTGTTTCGATATACCATAGGTGATGGTACGGTCAAAAGGGTTAGATTTAGATAAAGCGGTGTGAGATTAGTAATAAAAATAAATTAAAAATGATTAAATAATAAAAATTGTTCACCATGCTATCTTCGTTCATGGCATTTTTTGAATGGCATAGTCGCCAACAAGGTAGAGGAATTACAGCCACAGTCCTCATCTTCATGCATCAGCGACGACCGGTGCAGGTGCAGGACCATAGAAGACCCCGAACGAACCCCACGGCAATCGCCTGCGCACCCGTGCCGCTGCCTCCTTCTACAGCGCTAACAAACGCCAAGAGGAGCACCGCAGCATCGGCAGGAGGAGGAAATGGGAGGAGGACGGCGGTTCGTCCCGGCCGTGGGGGCCGCGGCGCGCCGGTTCTCTTGCGGCATGATTGGCCCAGCGCGGCGCTAGATGCTGCCCAAACACACGTACGCACGGCGCTGCCCCCACGGTTGGCCCAGCGCGGACTCCGAGGCGAGCGTCATCGCCTCGTCAGGAATCGCGCCGTGCCGTCGTCGACCGTGAATACTCCATGATCGCACGGGAATGAAATGGAAACGCGTGTACGTGCTCGTTCGCGGAGCTCGAAATTTGCGAGATTCGAATTGCTTTTTTTGTGAACTTTTATGATTGGGTTCTTTTAGCCTATGCCTTGGAGATTTTAATTTATGATTTTTGAATTCTAATTTTCCATAAGAGAGATTATGAGGAGAAAGATAGTCATATGCAATTTTGCCTAAGACAGCTAAAGTAGTTACAATGTCTACTACAATCGACTTATAAATCTCGCTTTGAAAAGATGCATATTTCGAAAGCTAGTTATTGTAGTAAAGTATGGAAGCTAAAAGTAATGAGCTGATTCGAACCTAGCCATGTAGGATGAGTTCTTTTGAGCTGTGGTTTATGACTTTTGAATTCTGACTATTTGTGAGTGAGAGTACGAAAAGAGAGAGAGTCGCATACGATTTTCGTCGGTATAATTGAAGTTGGTACAATGCCTACTACAATCGATCTATAAACTCCGCTTTGAAAAGAAGCAATGTTTTAAAGATAGCTATTGTAGCAAAGAACAAAAGCCAAAAGCTTTGAGCTGGTTCGAACCTAGCCATAATCTCCTATTTCTTTTGTGAACTTCATGTAATCTCCTATGTGGGTGTTCGTATTGATTTTTTCTGATAATTTTGGTTACAACTTTTAGCTAAAATAAATAGTAGTGATTGAAAAAAGTATCTTTTAGAATGAGGGGGCGAGCGATGAAAAAAGTGAGGGGGAGATGTGTACGCGTGATGGGAGTGAGAGGAGTGGGATGTGTGATGTACCCGTGACCTCTTGCCTTTTTATCAGAAAAAGACGGTAGTGAGAGGAGTGAATAAGCTATTTCGAGAAAACAGGTGTTCATATGAACTTTTGCCTTTTTCTAAACAAAACTGAAACTAATACAGAGAGGACCTATATGTTTCGTGAGGTTTTCTTACGAAGCAGAAGAAATCGGTCTCCTTTTTTTGGACTCTTGGTTTTTTTTATTTTTTCAAAACAGGACGATTTCTGCAAATAGATTCAATAAATGTCTTTCCATGTCTAAAACCATGTATGTCGTTTGTGTTGACATCTTTACCGCCCATTGCCGTCTTGAAAGGCTTAGACAAAAGTCATCAGCTGTAGCTTCAAAGAACATAACCTTTATCTAGGGTGGGTTCTTTTCGGCTGCGGTTAATGGATTTTGATCCTAATGTATGAACAAACCAAATATCGATAAGCTACTTCGAAAAATCTGTCCCGATAAAACCGCTTTGAAATGATGGCGGATAATTTGCCCCGTTTATTTATTCGAAAAAATCATAAACCATATGCCCTGTTCTTTTTTGTTTTTTTTTGTGGCTTTTAGTTTCGCCTTCTCCGAAAAATCAAATAAGCAAGCTGACTTCTTAAAATATCTTAAAACTGTTTAAAAATCCATTTCAAAAAAAAGCAAAAACCCAAAGAAAGCAGAAAGCAAGGGGGCAGAGATCTTTTATACGAGCTCACGGGTATACTCCTCCATTTCAATTCAGAAAAAAATACATTTTTTCTGTCAGATTTTACGAGATGCTCAGATACGGGTTGAAAACCCGTGTACCGAGGAGGGGTAATTGAAACTTTTGTTTAGCTTCCCGAGCGCCTCGGGCTTCGTAATGCTCCCTTCTCCTGCGCTCCTCTCCCGCCTGGCGCGTGGGCCCGACCGTAACAGCGGCTGCACTAGGCGATGACTCGGACTTCCACGCAGCGTTGCTACCCTGGTCACTGACATCGGGACCCAGTTTTGTAGAACTGGGCTGAGTGCGCATGTGAGACGCCCGCACGTGCAGAGCTGGCGGCGGCGGGGTGGCGCGAAACTTTGGCGGGAGATTTCGGGTTCTCGCGGGATGCCATTTATTCGGCGGGAACTCAATAAGTGAAAATTAAAAATGCTTACATGTTTTATTGCATACATGAAATAAATCGCTTGAACTCCATGTACATCGAGAATCGAGATGTTGGGGCGGCCTCCCCGAACATTGAATTGATGATTTTTTATAAATGTTTTCTAGTTGAACATCTAACTGATATTCCGCTCGGTTGGGCTGAAAAGTTGTGGCTTATAGCTGAAATTATACTATAGCGGCTGAAATTTCATTGTAGCTAAAGGTGGCTTATTTGGCGTAATTAAATTTAAAAAAAATTAAAATAGAAAAAATAAAAAAAACCGACAAAAAAACTCAAAAAAAAACCAAAAGTACAGAAAAAGATGAAATTTATAAATAGTGAAAAATAAACCAGAAACCAGAAGCTGAAGCCGAAACAAGCAGCGCCGCATGCAGGTTGCAATAGTGGTGACCAGGAAACTGTAAGTGGTCCGAAGAAAACTGCGTAACTCAAAACCTCACCCAGGTTACCATGCGGCATCCAACGACCAGCACAAGTTCATGTTAGTGCCACTTGTACACTGACGAAGGATCCGATTCCAAGTTTCCGATTTCCTTTTTTTTCCTCCTGTCTTTCATTAGACTCCACACACCAAGTCGGCACGAAAATATAATCTTTACATCACGATGAATAAAAGATAGGTATTACTTATCTATTTATGTGATTTGATATTAGTATTACTTTTATTAGAGAAAAAAACATATAAACACTTACAAAACAAGAATTAGCCAGGTTGTTTAGGGGAGAAACAAAGAACCGAACCTTTTTAAACCATATTTTCCTTGAAAAAGTTCTGAACTCTTTTTCTTTGGACCTCAAAAGATTGAGAATTCACACAAGGCAGGGAAAGAAGCAAAGAGGCCGAGGCGAGTGGCTTCCCTGAGCACGAGGGACCGGCTCAGTTAAAACCATGAAAAGCTCTGAGTCTCAACGCCACCGTGCCCTGCTGCTGTTGATCGCGCCACCGTCCGCTAGCTTCGTCATCCACGTGCCGCCACCACCGAAGCTGTGCTCCTACTTCCACCAGACCACCACCTTCTGTCGGAATTTGAATCTGCAAATTCGAACCATCTGTATATTCTGAATTAGTCCCAAAATCAATAACAAGTTCACACGGTATCAACATTGATAAAATCATATCCGTACAACGAAACATCTAAGCGTAAACCGAATTTTATTAAATAGTAACAACGGACATTATAGTCAAAGTTTTACAATTATTACCACACAGGACTAAATGACATAAAATAAATTTGCAACGGAAGAAACTCTTGTTGTAGCCATTTGATATGCCCACAGGCAATCGAGTGGAAAGTGCACCCTAATTCGTATCGTCCTCAAAGTACTCCTCATAGAACTCGGTGTTCCTAGGTCTTCTTCGATGAGTAATCAACAAATGGCGTAAAGTCGTGAGTACATAAAGTATTTGGCAAGCCATAGAAAAATGTATGCAAATATTATTCATGCAAGGCTTAAATAAGAGTAGCTTTATGGCTATTTTGCAGAAAGCGGTATTGACAGCAAATACAGTAAATAGAATAAAAACACAATTAAAAAGATTATATACATCAGTAAACAAGTACTTTGAAACAACTAGTGAACTACCCGTTCACTTCACAACCATTCCACCAACCACAATTTCTTTTAAGATAAAAATCTATCTCCCATGTGAAATCACCAGGCATTGTTTATAACCGGGGACACGGCTATTCGAATAGTTTTCAACACTTTGCAGAGGTTATACAGCTTGACCGACAAGAGATAATCAATTTATAATGTTGACCAAGACACACTTCTGAAGGCGTGCGACATAATGATTATCACAAGGCTTTTACAACACTTTGTTTTAACCCAGTTCTGCTCGCTTAGGTTTCGCCTATATCCGGCCCCTCTTGCACCTAGTGTGAATGTCCAACCCAAGGTTCACACTTCAACCCAAACAGAACTAAATTAAAATATTACTAATTAATCAGCCAGATCCATCCCATACTGGCCATGTGGTTTTACGATAGGGCCCAACTCAATGATGCACAAGATTAAGTCCTTAGTGACCACTCAGGTGAAACAACCTCATCTAAAATGTGCTACCTGCACCCTCTTTACTGCACGATTATTAACTTGAGTATGAAACCAATTTTATTTAACTAGGCTCAATGGCATCCCCTGCCACGACACAACAAATTTTATTAACAGTGGCTTGCCCGCCACAATTCCATATATGGTTAAGTCAATTTTTCATGATAAATATGGTGAATGAACCTATCACACAACTAAAGCATGACTAAGCATACCTTTGTTTCCCATATTGGTATTAAAATATATCCAACTAAAATCACCCATCCTATGGTGTTCAAGAATATATGTCATTCACAATTATTCAAGGTGGCATACTATCAAGTAGGTATTTAATTAGTCCTAAAAATATTTAATATAAAACTAGCAATGAATGATAATTTAAAATAATAGAATTTTATAAAATAGGTACAATATGGTCAAAGGTTTACGACTTGCCTTCGTTGAAGCTGGAGTTTAACGCTTCCTGTTGGTCCAAACTGGCGTTGAGGACGTCAGATTCTACACGCATGAATCGACAGGAATAAACAAACAAACAAATAAATATAATTAAAATCACAAAATACAAAATATATATATCGGAAGGAATTTTATGATTTTAGAAAATTGAACGAGTCAAAACAGAGTTAGGATGAAGAAATACGGGCTTCTGGAAGAATTTTTGCCGTTATCGTAGACTGCAATGGTTGATCGAAGGCTAAGGGTGGTCGAAAACTATAGTAGTCGAAAGTCGGAGGTCATAGCTACAAAGGACGGTCGAAAGTCGAAACTATCGCAACTGGTCAAAAGCTACAGGAATTGGTCGAAGAACACAGGAACTGGTCGAAGAATATAGGAACTGGTTGAATGCTACAAAGTGATAGAATCTTGGTGGTCGAAACCTAGTGGTCGAAGCTTGGCGGTTGGAAGGCGTATAGTGGTCAAAAGCTTTAGAGCGGTCAGAAACTTTAGAGTGGTCTGAAGTTATATGTTGTCGATGTCTAGGGCATTACACCGGGGTCGACGGCCACGTTGGTGTGGGTGCCGGGGTCGACGGCCGTGCCGGTGTGGGTGCTGACACTACTACAAAAGAGGTTATACTGGACACTTACATCACAGACGGTTTACAGGAACCGTCTGTGCTGTAATTATTATAAATGGTTTATACGAATTACCGTCTATAGTATTTTCATAGATGGTTATTAATAAAACAGATATGTGGTAATGACAGATATCACAGACGATTATTTATTTAAAAAAATATCACAGACTATCTTTATTGTATAAAAAATCATCTGTGATATGTTTCCTAGACCACAAGTCGAAAGTCAACTACGACTACCAAGTCGTAAGGGCTTTTTACGACCACCAATCGATCGCCTACGACCACAAAGTCGTAGGGGCTTCTGCGACCACCAGTCGATCGCCTATGACCACAAAGTCGTAGACCCCGAGAACGACAGTCTCAAGTCGAAGGATCACCTACGACCACATGATCGTCAGGACACCTACGCCTATCAAGTCGAAGACCACAAGATCGACTGCCGACAATCACCCGAAGAGGCTTTGCCGATCACACACATCAGTAAACCGAAAGGACACCTGCGACCACTAGCCGTAAAAACCTTTGTCGACCACAAAGTCGTAGGATCGGCTACCGACCACATGATTGTAAGATTGACTACCGACCACACACAGCAGTGGTCGAACACAGTGGTCGTAAATGCTATTGCCGAGCAAGTCGCAAGGGCTTAAGATCTTACAGAGAGAGCCATTCTCTTCACAAACCTCAATTTGGAAAAGAAATCGTTGATTTAGTGTGCTGAATAAATTATGGACGAAAAATTTTAATCATAGATGAAAAATCTCAATCATGACAATCATCAAGTCGCACTATGGTGTCACTGTATATATATATGTAATCTCTGGCTCGGCGCATGGGATTCCGCCTACTTCGCCGTATTCCCGCGCCTCGGAAGCAGCGTTATTCCGGACGTGCGTGCGATGTCGTGCATGCGATCTTCCCGTACGTACGCACGTAGGTGCCTCCTGACTACATGACGTGACGCCATCGCCAGATATTCGCGTCCAAACGTGTATGTTTCAGTATCTACGTACACACATGTATATGCAGCTAGCTATATATTCTTGTAGCTAGACGGGATCGCGAGCTTCAAGTAGATGCGGATATCGAGCCAGTTACTTGTCTTACTAAGTTTTTTTTTAAAATTAACATAATTTAATTTAATATTATTTTTATTAATAGTTTGGAAGTATTTTTAGATTCAACCTAACTGCTACTGCTCTCTCTTTTATGTGTGTGTGAATCTAGTACATTGCTGCTCTTGTTGTGTGGCTCCTTTTTGTGTAATCCCCGTGAGGATACATGGTTCAGACCCTTCATTTGAATGGGTGTTCACTTCAACGCCCAAATTATTTTGCGCAATATCTAATATTTAGTAGGTATATTACACATATATACTAATAATTATATCAAATTCTTTGTATTTATATCCAAATACAATTTAGCCTACTCTTATACATTTCCCTCCTAAATTCACATACATTTTAGCACAGGATACATGATATAACCCAGGTGCATCCTCAATTCCCGTATCTCAAAACTCAAATTTCATTAAATAATATTTTATCAACTACAACATCCATACTAAAAGTCTTGGATCCACTGCACACCACTGTTCTTTTTTTTTGTATGGACAGAGAGTTCGAAAAGATGCCATAAGTTGCAATACAAAAATTAATAGTCACAGCTCACCAGAGAGGGCCGGTCATGTTTGATGGGAATCCTATGATTTCTGTGCTGCATGCCGTGTGTTCCCATCGTTTTCCGAGAAATTGATGATTTGTATTATTTTTATTTGCAAACTGTTTATTTGCTCTATAGTTAATTTTAATTAATAATTTATTCTATTTTTTATTAGACTGTTGATCATTTATCCTTTTTGATAATTTTACTCTTATCCACTACGACCACGGATACTACGATTACGCCCACTTCGACTATGGCCATGTCATAGTAGCAATAGTCGTAGCGACTGTGGTCATAGTAGCAATGGTCGTAGCGGCCGTGGTTGTAACGACCGTGATCGAAGTGAACGTAGTCGTAGCAGTCGTGGTCGTAGCGTTCGTGGTCATAGCGCCCATAGTCGTAGCGACCGTGGTCGTAACGGGCGTGGTCGAAGTGAACGTGGTTGTAGCGGTCGTGGTCGTAGCGTTTGTAGTCGTAGCGACCATGATCGTAACAACCGTGGTCGAAGTCGAAGAAAGAAGAAAAGAAGAGAAGGGAGGAGGAAGATAAGGGCAAAATTATTAAAATAGGCAAATGGTCAATGGTCCAGTGAAGGATGAGATAAATCATTAATTACAACCAACTATAGAATGAATGTGCAGGTGGCGAATAAAAATAAGACAAACTATCACATTTCTCTTGTTCTCCGGGCGTCCACGTCTGCAGTTCAAAGTGGACCGCAGCTGAATGCTCCGGCCCGGCCGGCAGGTACTAGCTAGAGTTGCTGCTGCATGCAAATCTACTATGTGGAGTAGTATTTTTTATCCGTTCCATCAATATATCCTGTAACCTGCATCTGCATGCATGATGCATGTACAGGTAGAGCTTACACATGAACTCAGTGTGCGTACATACACAGTTTCTGATTTCATATATCCCAACACGAAACACCACTGTTCATGGATGCTGCAGATTCTCCATATCACTAGCAGCATAGGCGCGGCGCAACGCCGCGTCAGCCACCGTACGTGTCAAAATAAAAGATGTGAGAATTTGCAAGGAGTTGTTTAAAAAAAACCGGGGTCAAAAATGTATTTTCGGAGAAGCTAAAGGTTTTTTTGGAAAAACCGAGGACCTGTACGGGAAAAAACGGCGTACGTGTCGAAATAAAAGATGCGAGAATTTGCGAGGAGTTGTTTAAAAAAAACCGGGGGCAGAAACGTATATTCGGAGAAGCTGAAGGTTCTTTTTGAAAAAACGGAGGACCTGTACGTAAAAAAACGGGGACCCGGGCGCAATTTCCGAAAACGTGGGGGGCCATACTGCAAAAAGGAGGGGCTAAAAAAATTTCTAGGGACCCAAAAAAAAATTCTAGGGACCTGTTTGCGAGAACTAAGGACCTGTACGTAATATCGAAAAAACCGGAGGAAAAGCCCTCACCGATCAGACGCAAATCCCCCGCCACGCCTTGCTGCTGGGGACGTGGCAGCGAGGGACGGGACATTCCCCCGGAAGTAGTAGCTTATGATTTCTAACTCCGACGTGGATAAGTGCTGGAGATGATGAGTGGGTAACATACGTGCGTGGGACGTGGCAGGTCACGGTTTGCAAACACGGCCTTGATCTTTCCACGTGGTGGATGTAGCGCGTACGCAGGGACGGAGCCACACTCTAGGTAGAATAGTTTTCAGCCTAGGATATAGAAAAATATCTAGTATACAATCTGAATAAATTCAGTTCAGTCTAGATAATATGTTCATGGTCCAGCCCAAATAGCCTAGATCATTTCACCACTGAGCTTGAGGCGTAACTAAATCCTAGCTTCGTTACTGCGCACGTACGTGGTTGATGTAGCTGCTAAAACGTGCGGATAAACAATGTGCCTAGACAATCTCCGAGTACATATGCATCACCTGATCATCACTCATATCTGTACGCGAGCTGATGATGATCACTAGCCAGCCAGTTCTATTTTATCACCCCTTTTAATTCTTTGTCGTCTTAGTTTGGAAGCCTCTTATTCGCAAGGTGTCATCAATATAGACGCGGCGATGGCGGTGGTTGTACCGGCGGTGCGCCGTGGCCATCAGCATTGGTAGGATTGCGCCGACGGCAGTGCGGAGTGAACGTCCGCCGTCGGCGAGCCTGGGGAGGGGTTGCCGCAGTTGGTAAACCAATCTAGAACAAACATGTACTAATTGCCATAAGATTGAACGAGCTTGGCTAGAGCAACGTACCAAGAAGCTTTACTTATCGTGTTGATACACTGCTACAGGAAAAGATATTACAGATGGTTTAAAAATATCACCGTAGACGGTTTCATAAGCCGTCTAAGTTTATGAGTCAGTAATGATATGAGGTCATCACAGACGACTTACGAACCATCTATGATACAGATTTTCACATATGGTTTCTACTAAAAATCGTTTATAATAGTTGACTATTATAGACGGTAGGTATTAGAAACCGTCTGTGAAAGCTGATATATCATAGATGATTTCAACTACAAACCGTCTATGATATATCACTATCACAAACAGTTTTTAGTATAAACCGCATGTGATAAATCATATATCGCGGACGGTTTCTACTAAAAACCGTCTGTAATAGTTAACTACCACAGACGGTTAGGGGTTAATAATTGTCTGTGATATTCTTTCTATTCGTAAATCTATTTTTGTTAGTTGACTATCTTAAAAAAATACTAGTCATACCCTCTTAAACAAGCAGATCAACACAGTATATATACATCTAATTCATATTCATTCATTTCAGAAAACAAGAACATTCATTTCAGAAATTAATCAACTGAAATGAAATAAATTACCCATCCATGAATAAATACACACATGAACAATTAAGCTCAATCTTATCCCAGTGAAATTCATTCTACATTGTGGAATTCCCTATTTTCTTTTATGACTTTACACAACAAGAAGTATGCACGCTGTCCTCGAATCTGTTTGAGGTCGGCCTGTTCCAACAGAGTTGTAACGATTGACACAAACTGTCGGTAGGAAAATTAATGTCGTGCAAACATATATAAATTGATAAGTATGAAATAATTATCGTAAGATTGACAAACCTGAGAATCAATATTATTCTTCACAGATTCGAGGAGTAGTTGCATGTTGTGGCAAACATAGAATCACAGGTGTTGCCCAGCGGCTGCTGGTGGCACTGCAAAAATAGAATTTGTTAGTTCGAAAGGCATTACTACAAAGTGTTATATAGGATTAATGTGTACTAGCAAATATCGGAAAATCTAGATCGTGTTGCAGGGCGTCGATCCATTCATCGGATTTCCCTACCTTTGCAATGTATGTATGTATGTATGTATACACACACAAAAGTAATAAGTTATATACGATATTTATCAGTATTACATGAACGTAGACCATGATTGTATACACTTACAGTCTCTAGCATCGAATGAGTAAGGTGTCGAGTGTGGAGAAAAAGAATAAGTCCTCGAAAGTCACCGTGAATATACAGTCATGAATATCGTGCTGAAGATGATCCGGCTTAAACTTGACGTTGACACCCGAGCGCTGTTATTCCTCTGGCTTATTGGCTTGTTCCATGTACCATGCATGCCATCTCTGGAAAGCCAGTCCTACGGTTAGGAGGTGCTCTTTCGGGATGACCAACTCTCGCCTAGCACGAATTTCTAGGCCAAGGGCGAGTAGGGGATCTCATCATCGGTCTTCTTCAGTTTGCCCTTGTCGTCTCGGCTATAGGTCAACTTCATAGTAGTTGACCGGACACGAGATGTAGATGAACCGCGCCCTTGCTGCGTCTGCGCAGGTAGCTCCGGTGCGGATAGACCCCATGGACTTGGCACCGGTGCAGGTAGCTTTAGTGCGGATTGCTCCTGTGGAATTGGCATCGGTACAGATACCTCCTATGGACTTGGCACCGGTGCAGATAGCTCGAGTGGACTTGGCACTGGTACAGGAGCCTCTAAGCAAATGTCCCTCTTGGGGCACTGGATGAATGTTTCAATGGCTTGTCCTTAGGGGTGCAAACGGGTCGGGTTAATCCCGACCGATCCGGCACCGAATCCGATTGGTACCGAATCCGATTAGTACCGAATCCGAAGAAAAAATATGGGTTAGGATATGGTAACAGCAATATCCGTCCCGAATCCGATACGTTAAGTTTGATTTCAGGTTAGTGCTACTATTTGACGTTTCATTATCTTTTGCAATGGTAAAATAAAATCTTCCACATCAGCTATTAAGTAGTAACATCAAGCTTTTGACAGTATGTCCTCTTACTCCATTTGTTATACTGCATGCATTCCTTACAAACAAGTAGGGGTGTAAACGGCTCGGGTTAGTCCCGACCGATCCGGCACCGAATCCGATTGGTACCGAATCCGATTGATACCGAATCCGAAAAAAAAAATATGGGTTAGGATATGGTAACAGCAATATCCGTCCGAATCCGATCCGTTTGCACCCCTACTTGTCCTAGAGTCATGACCTCGTTGTTTGGGGGCATCTGCAGCAAGACAACCTCGAAATTGGCATGAACAGTATTCACATTCACTTTTGTAAAACCTGGCACTAGAGTTATACTGTACACCAAGGCCCTAGACCCGGATGGATACGCCTAGCCCTAAGCAGCGCATAGGACAACGGAGGCATATCTCACTTGGAGCTTGCACTTCGTAGCCACCTACATAACGATATAAACTTAGCTACTCCAATAGGCCTATCAGTGGATCGAGTATTCTAAAGATAATAATTATTACCAGGATGTCATCGACAAGAAATTGGTGGTCGCTTTTTGAGGTAGCGTTGGATATGCAGCTACTCCGACGGTTGGGGGGCTGCCTAGCACAGGAGCGGCGTGGCTTTCTGCTGATTTGAAGGGATGCCGTACCTTTCCATCTGATCTTTAACATACCTTTGTATCTCATCTCTAAGGGATGTCGTAATGTCCTCTCGTAGTTGTGACTCGTGCTCGGCTTTGGCTCTCTTCCTCCTCCGGTATGTTTCGGAGTCCTCTGAGAAACTATGTTTTCAAGGAATATAAAGACCAAGGCATCTCGTATGACCTGGGTGCTCCTTATTTCCTAGGGCCGCGGAGAGTATATCTCTCTCCCATAGAAACTAGAATGAACCTTTGGAAGATTCTACACTCAGCGCTTCTTGCAAAAGCCTGACATGTCATTTCACTTCCTACAAAGTTATGGAGTAATTACAAATTAAGTAGTTTAATATCTTGCTAGGCGGCGGGACACTTCCTCGTCCGCAAGGTTTTAAAAGGAGATGGCCCCTGATGACACAGTAGATGACCTCACTCTTATCCAGTTTTGGGCGCGTTCATCAGGGATCCCGGCAAATGGCGGGGAGGTGTCCTGCAGGATTGCCTGCTCGTCATCCTTTCTCCACCGCGGGATTTTACCCATATACCCAGCGGTGCTGAGTCTGTAGGGTGCGTGTTTTTTTTGCCTAAAGGTATCGTGGGCCGCACTTTCACTCGTAAAATTGTCTGGCATCTTCATCGCCACAAACTCTTGCCATTGCGATTTTAGGAATCGATACTTATGGAAGGCCGTTAGATCCTTCTCCACGTACTAAGGATTGCACCCCCTTAGTCACACTCTGTTGCTACCTTAGCATGTGTTGCCATCCCCTATATACCCAAGTACCCAACCACTGTCACCACCACTGTGGTGGGTGATAGCTGGTACCAACAATGACACTTGAACATGGAGGCAAAACAGAGGGGAAGAAAACCCTAAGTGTTCTGGGTGACAAGTGACAATTTGACCTGATAAAGTACATGCAAATTCTCATTGTTTGACCCCACAAGAAAATTTACTTCGGGCACTCTCACGGGTCAAAGCATCTACTTAAATGTGGCTTAAATATTTTATGTGAGGCTGGTGTGCCTACCTACACTAGACGTGCATGCATACACAAAAGTAGCAGTGTTTCATCATTTTTTAGGGCAATTAAGAATTACAAAGTCATGTCATATCTATTCACATCACTAAAAAATAGCTATAGATATAACTATTTCAATTAGTAATATCTATCCCTGAGCTCAAGCAACAAACTCACCTAAATCTTCCGCCTCACCCTCTCCCTCACCTCACCAGATTCAATGTTTTTTTGTTGAATTTTGTGCCCAAATAATGTCTTGCATGAAATACTACTTCCTCCTCTTTCTTCTTTAATTCTTTCTCCACCTTATCATAAATCCTAATTGATATGCTAATTAGTACTATAGACATTGCCGACTAGAATTCATCGAGAGTGCTCTTAGAAACTTCACAATGCAATATATGTCTATTATAAAAATTAAAAATATAGTTATTATAGTATTTTTTATTATATACCCTATATTTAATGCTAAAAAGTGGATGGGTAACTATGGTATATGTCATTTAATATGGACATGTATGATCTAATGATATTACTTTTTTTTAGATTTAACGTCTCTTTAAACTTTGTATATAGTGTATTATTGGCTTATATTGCACGACGGAAAAGGCAGAGTCCATTTTGTTTGAAGCTGAAGCTGAATTGAAGACTGGTCGAATTTGTCAAACGCCGGCGCAGAATGCAAGTATCCTATCAGCTGGGATCAGCGATATCCCATTGTGAGGTGGTGTTCAGTTCGGCTTATTTTTGATGGCTTATGGCTGAAAACACTGTAGTTGGCTGAAAAAACAACAGAATGATGAGGCTTATTTAACATAATTAAATTTAAAAATTGAAAATATAAAAATTTGTTAGCCCATCACGACAACGCATAACGAATACGGGAAAAAAAGAACCGGCAAAAAAGCTCAAAAAAAAGCCAAAAATTCAGAAAAAGACGAAATTATGAATAGTGCAAAAATAAGCCAGAAGCCAGAAGCTCAAGCCATATTGAGCGGGGCTCCATTGAGTATATATATTTCCATCTCGCTGCCGATCGCTAGACGCTTGGACCAATGTGCCAGCTGCTTGCCCGCTTGCCCGGCCGATGACCACGGGTGTATGTTTTTTTTTTAACTCAGAAAAGTTTTGTAAGAAGAACAGCTAGCGCATGAGCTTTTAATTTCCTTGCATCTGGACCGTCCGATCAGAGGGTTTTTTTTGTACGCATGTAGTATAGTATATTAAAGTTTCGATGTACTTTCAATTTACATGATACTCCACTTTATCCCTGCACAGCACTCCTGCCAATGGGAGTACTGCACTAGCCTTCTTACCCCGTACATCGTCTTTAAGGTGAATGCCATTCAATTTGCCACGGTTTAGGGCATGTCAAATAATCTGATTTTAAGATTGTCTCTAAAACTTTTATCTCATATAAAAATAGCACTAGAAACAATATTTTTAACATAAACTATTTCTCTAACTATTTTATACTATTTTCACCATAACTTTATGCCCCCACATTCTTTTACTATTTGTGTTGGTTTATAAACTCAAATCGTTTCTTGTATAAGAGACTGTACATTATCTCTCATCTCTTCTCCACGTAGAATTTTACTCATTTTATATAACTAAGAAACAACTAAGATGATACTGTTAAAGATACCCTTAGTCACTTTCCTTCTTAGCACACAACCCAATAAAGGTAGGGTTCAAGCAAAGGTAAACCCCGGTACAACCTTCCATAATGTTGGCAGCAGTTTCATTCAGTATTAAACCAATGCACGATCATTTTTCCCATAGCACCATGAGGGGCCTGTTTTTTTGGCTTCAGCTTTTGGCTTTTGGCGACGACTTATGTCTTTTGGTCTATTTGTGAGAAAGAGTTTGGAGTAGCAAAAACTCACGTGCGATTTTGATTGATATAAATGAAGTCGCTATAGTATGTACTACAATCAATTTATAGACCTCACCTTAAAACGACGTTCTGTTTAAAAGCTAGTTACTGTACAAAAGCCAAAAAACATCTTTTAGCATGAGACATCACCACGCCATTAGCATGAGAAAACAACACAGAGAGGATGGTTAAGTTGCTGCATGAAAGCATTCTTACATGCGAACTGTTCACGCAAAATGGCACTATTACAACTTTTTTTTCAAAGTTGGTCTTCAAAGGTCCGTTTTTACAAATCCAGTTCTTTCCATGGACTTACCTAGTGTCGAAGGCGCAGGCCGAGTCACCCATGTGCGGCAGGTCCCAATTAGATTGCCGATCTCAATTAGTATTTGCTAATTAAATTGCTAATCTCAATTAGTGTTTGTGCTAATCGCGTGGCTAAGCACATGTCGCACATGGGTGGCTCGACAGGTGCCTACCTAGATCTTCTGGCTTGGCAGATACCTACCGTACTTGGTAGATTCACAGAGGAGGCTGGATTTATAAAAATAGACGTCCGGGGTCAATTTTGAAAAAAAGTTACAATAGTGTCATTTTTGTGCACAGTTCCTTACATGCACAGAAGTAGACATGACCACACCTTTAGTCTTCATTATTTTATTATTAATACCTGGCTTGATTACTGATTAGCATCCAAAAGATTTGCTGTTTATGTAGCGACAAGGGCACTTCATCAGGTGTATTCCATCTCCACTAAAATATCCCCATGGGAGTGGGGGCGGGGGTGATCTCCCTCCACAGGGGACGGGGACGGGGCCTGCTACGCTAGCGGCGTGGGGACGGGGTCACCTCCCTCGTGGGACCCCATGGGGACCCAATAAATAGTAGAAAACTATTTTTAATAATAGATTATAGTTTTTAATATGAGAAATTGTATTATTTTCTTATATATTTGACTAAAACTTGAATATATATGTTAGAATATATTTTTAAGCTATATTTAAAAAAATATGCCTAAATAATTATAAATTAGTAAACAAAGTTATATTAGTATTATTTAAAAATATTTAGCCTATTTTTTATCCCCCATGAGGATCCTTGTGAGGGTCTGATCCCCGCGGGGACCAAGGACGACGAGCCATCTCCTTCTGGTAGGCTTAGCGGGGTTGTGTTAGCGGGGTCAGGGTGGGGCCACGAGGGCCTCTCGGGACCCCTTGCCCCGTTGTCGCCCCTAGTCCCACCCTGATAGCCAAATAGAGAAGGGGGAGAAAAAAAGTTCTGTAGCTTAGGGCCTCTTTGATTTAGTGGAGTCTAAAAACACAAGAATAGGAAAAACATATAAATAAGATAAAAAGATACATGGCAAATAAAGAATTAGAAAACACAGAAATCTTGTAGGATTAAGTATTTGATTCGTTGGGAGAGGAAGAAAAAAGTGGTGAGAGTGGATGTTGTTTTTCCTACGTTTTTTCTGTGGAATCGAGAATGTAGGAAAATTTATCTCATTTTTCCTTTGATTGATTCCTGCAAATCAAACGGACAAACAGTTATCAAATTATTAAGAATGGGAATCCTAAGTTTTTCCCTTTGTTTTCCCTCCAAATCAAGGAATGCCTTAAGCACTATCATCTTCTAGCAATTCCCCCTGCACATGCATGGGTCTTATGCGCTGCTAACAAATTGGAGTGCCTTGTTCTTTTGAGATTTTGATTTTTGGTTTCTCCAAGGGTCTAATGATAAAAAGTGTATCTTGCATTTTTTTTATATTGTTATTAATACGATATTCATCGATGAGATGGTAGTTTTATCGCCCACACCGATAAATTAAGCAATGAAGATCTAAATAAAGGGTGTAATTGAGCACCCAATCTTTCACCCCCAATAAATACAATGCATTGGAGTTTTTTTTTTATTAGAAGAGCTGCATTTGACTAGAAATTTACAGGATATTCCAACTATCCACCTTGATGGAGCGAACGATAATTCAAATGAAGGGTACAATAAAAGCATACCTTCCCTATTTGCTCAACGTGGTTCAAGCCAATGGTATAATATGAATGCATCTTCCTTTGTTTCCTCATCCTGATCTATATAGAGCACTGATTTTTTTTAATTAATCAATACGCATTATAATGACAGATCATATTATATTCCGTTTCACAACCTTGATAAATCAAACGTGTTTCAAACCAACGGTCTAGTAAAAGCACATGTTCCATATTTTTCTCATTCTAATTAATACAAAGCATTGATTTCACCTGATTATATAAACGATTGTTGATGCATGATCATAGCTTCTATCCATCACATTTATCTCTGAATAAAGCAATTAATAACTCTCCACACGAACAGCCTAATGAAAATGCACATATCCCATTCGTTTGAGTTGATCAAAACCTAGCATTGTTTTCCGTCAAGAGGTACTCTATATGTTTTCCTCACATTGTATCTTTTGACCAAACCACGCCTAATTTCGACCTTGAACGTCCATTTCTGACCACACAACTCCAAAAAAATCGAATACATACAACGCACCGATTCCAAAACACATACGAAACACTAGACACTAAATGAGATGGACTAACCGTGCCAACCCAAAGCATAATACTGTTGGGCTGGCCCATACACAACATGGCCCAAGACTAAATCGGTCGTGTCGACCCCGCCCGACATGGCGTGCTGGCTTGAGTTACGATCTTAGTCTAGCTGGCCAAATGGCCTAGCACGCATAGTACCGTGATAGGCACGGGTGCTCGACCTAGGTACGGGTTAGCCCAACACAGTCTGTTAGGGCTCACGGTGTGGGAGTCGATTATGGAGGTGGGAGGCCTGGCGGTGGCAGGGAAGCCGACGAGGTGGGTAGCGGAGGAAGTAGGGGTCGGGGTGGGCGAGCCGTCTTGGCCGGCAGAGGAGAGGAGTGAGGAGCGAGCAATGAGTAGGTGGACGGGCGGAGTGGCCGGAAGAGGTGGGGGTGAGCATCGAGCGGAGCAGAGTTGGAGGTGGGATGGGGGACGAGCGAAGCAACACAATGACGGGGGCGGTGAGAGGGGGCAGAAACTGGGAGGTGGGCGGTGGCGCCCAGATGGCACGGTAGCGGTAAAGGACCGAGATTAGCTTGGTGTTGGCGAGGTCGGGTCGGCACCATGGCCGAGGCCACCAAAGACCGGCGGTGGCCAAGGGAGAGCATCGTGGGTTCAATCCGAGCTGGAGGAAGATAAACGCGGTAGATCCGGCGGAGGGGAACACAAAGCGACCAGCCGCTATCCGGGGAGAGCGCCGGGCAACGAGATCCACAGGTGGCGGCGGCGGTGGAGAGAAGAAGAAAGGGGAGTGGGACTACAGGAGAGACACTGAGACAGACTGAGAGAGAGAAAAGAGAGGGGCGGCCTAAATGGGCCGTCTGCGACCCGTCGGGGTTAATGTGTCTGGGCTAGCACTGCACGGCCGGTAACCTCCTTGGACCATACCTGGGTCTATGACTGAGCCTGTGGGCCTTCACGACACAACCCATTAAGTTAATCGGACCAACCGAGTCATGCTGGACGGCCTATTTTGACCAGGTCTATGAAAAACCTCCTCTAAAATTTCCCTAATTTCCCCTATCTAAAAACACATACTAAAAGCAAGTGCCCCTCTCTTACCTAAGCCTCCGTCTCTAAGGAGCCATTTGGATTATGGGAAATGAGGAGTGGAAATAGGATTATGATTAGAAGTAGAATAAATTTAATTGTTGAATCGAGATATTGAGGACTTGACTTAAGGTTATGTCCGTATTGGTTTTTACTTCTGACTTCTGCATATAAAAGTCAAAAGCCAATACGAACATTTGACTTCTTGAATCGGTTTCTCAACTCTTCTCGCTACCGTCTCGCTCTGATAATAAGGCAGGAGGTCACGGATTCATCATGCACCCTACTGCTCTCGCTCCCGTCAAGCGCACACATCTCTTCCTCACTTTTTGCAGCATTCACTTCCTTTTATAAAAATCACTTCTTTCCGTCACTACTTATTTATTTTTAGAAAAAGTTCTAAATTATAGCAAAAAATCACCAGTAAAAATCAAGGGCCTTCCGATCACACCTAGTGTTCCGTACTCGCATGCCCATTCTCCCTATCAGACGGCCCCTAAATAGCGACACCAGTCACCCACCTATCCCTTCTTCCCCTTCTCCGCGTACCATTTAAATCCCGCCTCCCTTAGCCTCTAATCCCCCTCGGTTAAAATCGCTAAGCTCACCCAGGCGAGCAAACCCTAGCCAGCCCCGCCCCCTCCATGGGCAAGTACATGCGCAAGGCCAAGGTCTCCGGGGAGGTGGTCGTCATGGAGATCGCCGCCGCGCCACTCGGGGTCCGCACCCGCGCGCGCGCGCTGGCGTTGCAGAGGCTGCAGAGGCAGCCGCAGCCGCAGGGGAGGGGCCAGGGCCTGGAAGGAGGGGCCGGCGGGGAGTACCTGGAGCTGAGGAGCCGACGGCTGGAGCTGCCGCCGCCGGCCAGGGAGCCGGCGGCGAGGAGGAGGTCGGCCGCGGTGGCCGCGGCGGAGCAGGCGGAGGTGGAGCTGCCCTTCGGGGATAACGTGCTCGAGCTGGAGGCCATGGAGAGGTCAGGCTTTTTTTCTTTCTTTTCCTGGTGATATTCTTTGGGTTCTTGGCTGTGTTTTGGGGGATTACCACCGGATTAGGGTTTAGGGTTTTGCGTCGTACGGGCGTTCTTGTTTGATATATCTCTGCGCGGTTTGTATCGAAAAGTTGGGATTTCTTATTCCCAATTTGCGCTTCCCCTCAAAATGTTCTTTGGTGTGTTTATTGGTTTGTTTGATTTGTGCAGCGTGCAGCTTCGAACTGTGGGTGGATTCTATTTTCCCCCAATATGTTTGTAAAGCTTTCGTGTTCTCTTGGGGATTTATTTTTGCTGTTTTAGGGACACTCCTTTTGCTGATGGAGCCATGCAGTTAGCGCGTTCTTGTTACTTAAATTCCGGTGTCTTTTCCCTTTTTTCTGTAAAGTTTTAAAGCCGCTTCTTTTGCTAATTTCTTGGCCTCTCGCTTGCTAGAAACCCATAGTATTCCTAAGTTTTAATCCAAGAACCACTTCTCACCTGCCTATTAGAAGAAATTATTGCAAGCAGTGGCCAAATGCTGGCAAGAATAACTTGTTGGTGACCAATTTTACCCCATCAAAGCCCCCAATTTTTTTGCTTGTTTTGATTTGCTGAAGATTAGTTAACCACTGAACAGTAGTGCTATGCTCAAAATTCTTGTACCCAAAGCCTAATTAAAACACTACTAGTGTACCTGGCCTCCTCTTAGTGGGGTTTCATCCAGTGGCCATGGCCTCCTCCTTTTAAGCAGCATCCTTTTCCCTCTTGTTCTCCCCCCTTCCCATGGACTCCCCCCTTGTTTTTTTGCTTGGAGGGGAGGGGCTTGGTTGGTAATGGAGGTGGTAGGGACCCCTCAATCTTTTAGCAATCAAAAGACCTCACCTTTTGCAAGAAATTTCTCTCATCCTTCCCCCCAAAAGAACTCTACTAGCCTGTCACTTCTTTGGGTTCTGGAAGGTGAGGAAATGGCATGTCTGGGTACAACCTCTTCCTGGGCCATTGCCCCAAATTGTCGCCGCCATTAAATGTTGAAGTGCAAGGGGGGTCCTCTCCCCTCTCCAGTACTACAGATTTGTGTGTGACCTTTAGTTCAAGCTAGGGAATGAAAGAACATTTTGGGATAAGCTAGGCTATAGCTTCTGCAGTTCTTGCGAGAAATATTTCAGCAAGCATCACGAGCTTGCAAGTGTTTTTGATTCTTGTTATCTTGCAGAAGTGGGCCTCTTCCCCTGCCTATATAGGTCAAAATTCCTATTTAGCTTGCGTGTCTCTGGTAGGATAGCCCCATTTGTAGCTACTAGCTTGTGTGAGAGCTACATGCATTGCACCATCAGCCAAAGTACCGCATTGTGGGGGCACTTGTTTTTAAGGGCAAAGGGTGTAAGTATGAGTGAGAGAGAGAGCGAGGGAGAGAGACGAACAAAGCTCAGCAGGAGGCTCTGTCATTTTTGTTGTCCATCTTTGGTGCACCATCAAGGCTGCAGGTGCCACAGCTTGAGGTGTCTCGGTGTGGGGATGACATGATCCAAGAGTGCATTTATTCGCCAACTCGGAGTTGTTTGCATCTCTAGCGATGGTATTTAGGAGTACTACCTCAAGAACTATGATCTTGAACAGTAGTGGGTCTCTAATCCTTGGCCTTCCATGCATGGACTAAACAGTACTTTGAGTGGGGGGTGTGTATGATCTAAACAACGTGCGCCTAAAATCATCCATGGCCCTCATGCATAGCCTGGTGCAGAGTCAGTGTGTGTTGTTGGGTCACTGTTGGTGGCCGGCCTAACTTGTGCAGCTGCTTCGGATGCTGGGGCTTCTTGCCTTTCGGCTAGAGTTATGGCTCCTAACCATTTTGTTGTTTCCTTTGGCCTTGTGTTTGGTTGTCTGCTAGCCTTTTTATGGTTGGTGAGTGAGATAGATATTCAGAGGGGAGAATGGTATGTGTTTGCAGGACCACGTCTGATGTTGATATGTGTTTTTTCCCTTATCGTATAATTGTATTTTGCTTTACCTGTGCATTTTTTTGTTTGTTGAGGATTGGTGTTAGTGGAACGTTTTGAAGCAGAGGGGAAAAAAAAAATCCTTGCTTTGATTTTTTTAGATTTTAATATGCATGATTTTGTTGCTAGCAGGGAGACAACGCCTTGCAGCTTGATTAGGGACCCGGAAACGATAAGCACCCCTGGATCTACCACAAGACCGAGCCACTCGAATTCCTATAGCAGGGTGCAACTGCAAACTCCAGTGCACCGCATTATCCCAAGTTCAGCAGAGATGGACGAATTCTTCGCTGCTGAAGAGCAACTGCAACAACAGGCCTTCATTGACAAGTATGGCATTGCTTGGTTCTCTCTTAATCAGTCATTGAGCAAAATATTCTGTTCATGCTTTGCTCCTTAAAAACTATGATGATGCATTGCACTAACAACAGACTGTTATGGCTTAATCTTCAGGTACAACTTTGATCCTGTGAACGACTGCCCTCTACCTGGCCGGTATGAATGGGTGAAGCTAGACTGATATATTTTCAGGCAAGAGAGCACCATGGACCTGTCCGCTCCCTCCACCTCACAGCCGTGGCAGAGGCGCATACCGTTGTGTTAGCTTTTGTTTCTGTTGTAAAAATTTAGGGTTAGCATGTAGCCTCAATGGTCTTGTGTAACATACAGAACTGATGCCGAGTTACACCCTAATCCCTCAACTCCAACGTAACCCTTAACAGCTCATTCTGTAAGGAACCACCACCTCTAGGGCCTCTGTCACCACTCACCAGTTGTTGGATTAATGAAGTAGAGCTAGATATTGTATCACAGTTTAACTTGTCCTGTGGGTGGCAATGGCATTGGCATGGCAGTGTGTGCCGCACTGCACCTGAAGTGCTGTAATTTTTGTCTAAACTTCTGCTCTTGCTATCTGAAAAGCTGGTTGCAATGCTTGAAACTTGTGGCCTTGTCCTGTGCCCCTGATATGCAGTGGTATCTCTCAGACTCCAGGATGCTACTGCCTTGTGCCATTATTGCTTCCATACTTTGCATTTGCTATGTTCAATTGCTCATTCTCTCAGCTTTCAGTTGCTGCAACGCTCATGTGAGTCTGGACTCTACTTGGAGTTCTCGGGTGGGTGAATGTGTGGTGCATGCTTGCCAACTTTTGTGTATTGTGTGTTACTCTCTACTGTGCTTAGTGGAATAGTGGGTGATCCTTTCACTGTGCAAGCTGCCAATGCTTTTGACTGTGATGGGTCATTTGGGCATGTTGCACTTGCACTGGCACACCTTTTTTTTACTACTCTGCGGGTGAATGGTGGTAAAAGAGGCCCCTTTTCAGTGTATCCTTTCACGCCCTTTTGGTGCCTGCCTCCAGGGCCTTGCTCCTTTTCACTTGCCATCCTGGTCTTTTTTTTTTACTTAAATGCTTGAATGGCGGTACTAATGATTTGCCATCAGATCGCGCTTTTTGTAATTAAAAAAAAGTTTACTCGAGTTTTGTTCTGTCGCAGTGCGAACTAACAGGCGCTTGATTAATTTTGTCTACTTGCTTACATTGGCCTTTACTCTTCTCCGTTCAGGGCCTGTATATACTGATCTACACGGTTCAGACTTCAGAAGCTCCATATGTTTCCGAAGACAATGATGGTAGCAAGATAGTATCCAAGGCCTGTGTTAGTATTGGTGATTTGGTGTATGTACATCCAACTTGCGGTGTTCAGGTACATTTCTCATCTGCATAATTTAGTTCCAAAACCCAAAGGTACTGCAGAACTAGCTCTATAGTGGTTTTATTTTTTGCAACATGACTTCCATCGTATTAGGCACTACATATTTGCAGTCATCTGATTCTATGTTCTTCAAAAGACCATGCAATTAGTTTCACATAAACTAGTGTATCTGTAGGATCGTATACAGCAATCAGAGGGGGTGAATGATTGTCTCCTTTTTCTTGGTACCTGAAAACAAATCTCAAACAAAAAAAAAATTTAGCTTACCATATGTGGATTTTGAACACAAGAAGCTTGACCGCTCGTTCGATCGCTCGCTTGACCCTTTTGTACGTGCTCGATGAAGGTTTCAACTGCTTGGTGTTTGACGCTCGCTCGACTGTTCGTTCGACTGCTCGCTCAGTGTTGATCTTCGACCAGTTTATACATACTTGTAATCTTCAACACCGGGAGCAGAACTTCTCGATCACGTGCGCTCGTCTGCTCTCCCTGCCGATACTGTTGGTGACGATGGAGTAGACGACTCGGCGTTTGATCAAGTCGACGGAGGGACGCTGTCTCGCCACACGCAACTCTACTTGGAACAAGAACAAGTTAAGACAACTCCCAGAAAAACACGCCGTCGGCGCCAACAAACTTTTCTTAAATAGATCTGATCTTTTATTTCTAAAACATGTTATGTGGCTACAAAATCCCTCCTGGCACACCTCAAACCCTACCACAAAAGCTTTATCTCCAAGCCCCACAAAAACCACACATTAGCTCTTAGCCTTTTCTGCTTTTATAGACTAACGTCCCAAACCGTATTCACGTCAAACACGAACACCTAACTCTATCTATTCTGAAAAACAAAAGACTCGAAACCCTTTCAAGCACAGGTTTTACTCAATCTATACGCTTTCCCAGTTATGGAATCCTTCCACAACTCCTAACTCATCACGTGATGAAGCCCTCAGGACCGCACCTCCTGTATCTTCATGACGCATCATCTATCTCACGTGTCGAAGCTCCCACGACTGCACCTCTCGTAGCTTCTCCACATGCCCCAGCGTGAGCCCGACCACTTCGCGTGACATCCTCGACCGCCTGGACCTCAGATCTCCCCATCCTAGTTCCGGTCCTTCTCGTCACTGACCATGACCGTCTCCATGCCAACCTGCACATGCAAAGACCAAAGAACGTTTTTTCCAGCACAAGTTCTTCCCAACTTGACCGTCATTAGTTCCATCGACCACAGAGTACCGAGTATTGACCATGCACTTAAGCACAAACTGCCATCAACGAGTATTGTAGCACCGACCACTGAGTACCGACCTGGTACTGTAGCATCGACCACCAAGTTCCTACCTGGTATTGTTACAACGACCACCGAATACCTACTTGGTACTGTAGTAATTACCATCGACTGGTTACTATAACTTCCAACCGGTCCATTGAAGCTCACGACCCATCAGACATGAGTACTCGAGGTACTTGAAGATCACAAAAATTGAAGCACTCGAAGCCTACGAGTATTGACCATGAAGCCTACAACAACCGATCGAAAAAGCCTACGACTATCAATCAGCAATGTCTACGACTATCAATCATAAAGTCTTCAACTACCGAACAACAAAGTATATGACCACCGACCACAAAACCTACAACTATGACAAAACGTTGTAGGTACAACCATTGAAAATTATTGTAGCTACGACCACCTAGTATGACCACCGATCAGCTACTGTAGCAGATGAGCTTACGACCATCAACTAGTTCACTATAGCTAAGACTAGTCGTTTTGACGTGATCGAAATGTCGTGGTCGAAATGCTGTGGTTGAAGTGTCGTAGTCGATGCCTTGATCATCTACCATGGTTGACTGCCGCTATGAAAACTCCAGCAACACGAGCGCATCGATCATAACTTTTACAAATACAAATTCCAATGAACCCAAATATCAATTATTTATCAGTACTAAATGCATGACCACCACATGGTCTAACAGTATCAGGTATCTGCCGACATCAGTACACATTCTGATGAATACAATACAATGTGGTGAAAGCAACCAGCATGATAGATCGGGATGCACACGAGAAGCGCACCGTGGTTGAAAGCAGGAGAAATGGAATCGCGGACGGAGAGGAACCTGCAACCAAACAAACGGACCGAGAACACAAATGATGAACCTAACCAAAAAAGTAAGAACCCAACCAAGAAAGCAAGAACTTACAAACAAAAAGCAGTTCCTCACATGAAAGCAACCAGCGCAATAGATCGGGACGCGCATGAGAAGTGTGTTAGATGGGCGTACGCACGACGCAAAGAAACAATATAAGCTGGACGCAGTGAAACCACGACCAAGACCCTAAAGTCGCAAACAAGGCAAGGAGCGAGAAAACTGAGGCCGAAGCAGAAACCCAAGAGGCACATGGAAGGAAAACTATGGGAGGGAAACCTTGTATAGACGCAGCCACGAAACCCGATCCGACGACCAAAACTGAACACACACCAGCAACTGAGCCAAGCAATGGAACGAACCAATAATGCGCCTGAAAGATCAAACTCCGATTAAATTGATTAAAAATGAGATTGATTAATCAAGCTTAGCTTAAATTGGTTTTGGTGCTAATGACAAATAACGTAATGTGATTTTAATGATAATATCATATATCATTATGTTGTTTTGGTGATAATGACAAATGCATATATGAGACTAATATGCTTGTTTGAGTGTTATTCATACTTAGTCTCATTTGGATGAAAATGTGAAATCAAAAGAGGTATGCATTCGAAATCACTCTCATATATTAATGCATTCCTTAGATCCAAAATATAGAATCAACTCCGCAATTTGTTCAAAATGAATATTTGCATATGTCTTTCTTTATATACACTTGTATGCACACATTCAGGGGGAGCTATCTATATATTTTGGAGTTTCATGAGTATTGATCCATACTTCTTTCAATATGCATATTTGAGATCTTTACTTTAAAATACATTGTTGAGTATATATATAACTTGTGTAGTTCATATATACTCATGTGTAATCGGGTTGTCAACTAACTCCTCCATTATGTCTTAATGGTTGAATAGTCAAATGACAATCGGATAAGTAAGCTTTGTGCTTACCTTAGAGTATACAAATTGTTGTGTATAAGTTGTATACTCGCAAATCAAATTTACATATCATTATTTGTTGAGATTGTCATGAATTACCAAAAAGGGAAGATTGTTGAATCTTGTCCCTCCATTATGTGTTATTGGTGAAGTTTGGTAATTGATGACAATTGTTTTGTGGACTAACGGTTTCCATGAGTTAGATGAATTGGTTAGGTTTCACAAATGAAGACGACTTGGGATGACTTCATGTGTTGAAGGTCATCTAGTCAAGATGCGAGATGAAGATGGCTTCGTGTGTTGAAGGCCGTCGAGAAGAACGCATCATGAGTTGATGCATGGAGATGATCATGTGTTGATCAAGTAAAGACCATTATGTGTTGATGGTGTTGATGAAAAGATGCATTATGTGTTAATGCATATCGAGAAGATGACCCAAGGCAAAGGTATGACTAGATATGGCTAAGAATGTGTTCCTAGTCTTTTACCGGTCTTGATGTTTGGTTGGAAGACCGGGTTGCTAGTATAGGTGCCGTACTATTAAGATGGGTCATGTCTAGTAGTTTGAGTCTCATCATGTGTTGATGACTCAACCTCACCTCGCTAACTCATATTGACATGAGATTTATATTTGCGAATGTGTTTTGCAAATAGTTGAAGCTCATGTGTTGAACCTTGTAACATGGGACTATGCATTGCGAATGTGTTTTGCAAGTGCTTGGAGTCCATGTTTCTATTCTTTGTGATATGAGGCTTATATTTGCAAATGTGTTTTGCAAATGGTTGAAGCTCATATTTAATCTTTGTGTCATGATTTCAAAAGTGTGCAAATGTGTTATGCAACTTGTTGAAAATCATGTTATAACCTTGTGTGCATGATATTATAGTTTGCAAATATGTTTTGCAAACTCATTGAAATCTCGACCTTTGCTCAAGAAAATCGGAACTCGGCTCGTGTGAGCGGTACTACCATGAAACGAAAATCCGGCATGTGTTGTGGTACTACTGGACGTGTGAGTGGTCGGCTCTGTGTGAGCGGTTGGTCCGGCGAGCGGAAGTACCGGCTCCGTGTGAGCGGTACTACTGGGGAGCGGAAGTACCGACATGTGTTGTGCGGTACTATTGGACGTCGGAAGCTCCAGATTCTCTTACGGAGCCTTTTTCCAGAGAGCGCCAAGTTTGGGCTCGGCTCGAGCGGAAGTACCGCGCCGACTTTGCGGTACTACCGTTGAGCAGAAGTACCGGTAAAATGAATGGCAGTATTACCGCGTCGACTGTGTAACGGCTAGTTCAGAGCTCTGACATAGCCGTTCTGATGGCGTCGAGGTGGGCGGTACCTACATTTGTTGGCCGTGATAGTTCCGCTAAATCTGAATTTTGAGGACTTTGCTCCAACGGCTAGTTTTTTTATGTGTGGTATTTATACTCCCTTGTGGCCGGTTGAAGATGTTGCTGGTGAACTTGTTGGTGCATGTGTTGCACTCCTTAAGCTAGAGAGAGGTTCCCCACTCAATTGTGCATATGTTGCACTTTGTGTGGTGGGAGAAGAGGACTAGAGTGCTTGTGTTGCCTCTAGTGGTGGACTTTGTGTCCAAGTGAGCTAGTGCATTCGTTGCACGTGGTGAGAGTCAAGTGAGGGACTTGACTTGTTACTCTTGGGGTTTGTCGACTCCTAGACGGCGTTGGAGGTGTCGTGCGCGGTGATATTTTTAAGAAGGTTGTGAGAAGACCCAGCGAAGTTGTGAAGGTCGGAGCTCACCTACCCGGAGCGGGAAAGAGCTACCACTAGTGGATTGAGGTGTTTCGGCTTAATTCGTGGAGCCGGTCCGATTAGTTTGGGCTAACCTCAACGTGGACTAGGGGAGAGCGGCAACTCTCCGAACACCACGGTAAAAGAAACCGTGTCAATTGTGGTTTGTTTCCTTGTGCCTTATTTACATTCTAGCAATTTACATTCATAGAATTAAATTGACTGCTTGTATACCTAGGATTGCAAATCTTAACCTAGGATAGAATTTGGTGCACTTAGGCGAAATTACTTGTTGTAGGCGCTATTTAAGCTAAACCAAATTGATTTACGCTTCCGCATTATATAGTTGGTTTAGGAAAATAGAAAAGCTCTTGAATTGATTAGCAATAATTTGTAGAGAAATTTTCGACCACCTATTCACCCCCCTATAGTCGGCCTCCTCGATCTTACAGCGGCAAACGGATTTCTCTAGAAGCCAGCAAGGCAATATAAGAAAGACAACAACAATGCAGCGGAGAAGCGGTACAATGCGAGGAGACATGTAGATGGGAGCGCTGGTAGTATAGCGACACGAAGATTCGCAAGAACACACGGAGCTGACCCGAAGGTAGTGCATCGCGCGTCCGCCCGATCGGATGGCCGATGCAGCAGCGATGTAAAGAAGAGTTTTTCTGCAAAAAAAAAACAAGGACGTATTGGGGAGGAATATTAAAAGTAAGGACTTCTTTGTAATTTCGGGAAAGCGAAAAACTTTTTCGCAAGATCAGTGATGTGGCACGTGGGAAGACCGGAAATTCCCATATGTATAATATAGGTATAATATAGGGAGTATTGGAGGTATCCTTTTCGTGCATCACGAGCTGCAAAAGACAAGGGAGCTAAAAGTGTAGGTAAAAGTTGGAACTTGCCCATCCTGATCATGTGTGCATCTTAAAAGCCTCAACATGTACTTTGTTCTTGCCTGTGCAGTTGGTCATACGATTGCCCTACTCAAAACTCTCTATTTTCTAGGGCTTTGAAAGATAGATGCCCAAACATCTCTTGATGGACGTGCAACAATTATTCCAGCATTAAGGTTTGTTTCATCTGCACAAGTAGAACATTTTTTTTCTGATTTTCTAGAGCAGATAATACTAAGCTAAGCTATACAAACCCTAAAGCACCCGCAGTTACTACCACGCAAACCGCCCGTCATCTGGCATTTTGTTCCTTCAGAACTCACATCACTTCGTTTTTGGTAGAGCAAAGAAGCACTTCCCAACAAGTATTTCACACTCCCCGAAAAAACAAAAAAAAAAGTTCACACATCACACGCCATTTGTCGGTCGCAGGATCCTGCTCTTTCATGACACATCAGAAATCCCAGTGATCAGATTGTCGTTACTGTTCAGACAGCAGCATCAAGCACAGACGTAATGGTTGTTCTACAGTCACAGAAAGGCTTAACCTGTCCAGATTGGTGGCTCTTTCCTGTACAAACCGAGGTAATAACTTCTTGGTACTTGCTAGTCTTCAGAGGTTTGGAAGCCATGCTACGGACGAATTTAACATTAGCCTGTGCCATCTTCAGACGTAGAAGACTGGGTGGCATTTAGAACAAACATGCAGAGGTCCCCCCAATCACTTTGGCACTTAACTAGAGGATGATTTCATCTGACCATTTGGTCAGGTGTTAAACTATTTTTATATTAATTGTGAAGCTTTGAACGGAATATGGAACTAGGAACTGATTGGTGCTGTACAGTGTGTGTTGCAATCAAGACAGAAATTAATCCGTAACTGAATGAAGCAATCATCTCTGAACTGCAATCCAAAATTCCAAATTGCTTTTTCTTTCTTTCTTTTCTTTTCTTTTCTTTTCCTTTTTACATTCTCTGGATGCTGTTACTTAGAAGAGAAGGTCCAAAAAGCGCAGAACATTTTTCTTATTTTTTGGTTCTTGTGCATCTACTCGATTAAAGTTTACGTACGGAAACCAGTGGACCTCATAATGCGGCATCACAACAGCATGTTCAATCCTTTGTTTTACTTCACTCATAGGAAATGTTTGTTCAAGAACTAAGATATCCTGACAGGAAACGGTACAGGCACATTAAACACTAGCAGCAGAAAGCCAGTAAGAACCTCTGAACTCTGATATCTTGTCTAAAAAAACCTTGTAAATACGACATCAAAGCATAATCATATACGATCTCCCTAGCCTTCAGTCTCTAAGCAAGTTTTACTTTTACAACCATAATGTAACGGGTGGATAACCATGAAAATATATAAATCAATCATTGTTTTTCTTTGTGCCTCCTCTGAAGAACCTGTAGCTCATAGTCATTCCAAAGAGATTATGAAGTGAAATACTCCTGCTCAACAGCAACATCTCATGGGATTCTTCCCTCCATCGGTGTGGTAATTAATGCACACGAAACTAATCAAACTATTCAGGAAGATGAGATAACAGTGCATCCATCCATGTAGGGCATGGTGCTATGGAGAGGAGCAGCTCCTGGCCTGTGCTGCGACGGCACAACTGGAGTAAATGGCCATCATCAAGAGGTATGCTGCTACTACTTGTACGGCATCTACATGCATTCAGTTTTTTGTAAGGGGAAACCGTAGTGAGTGGGGAGGGAGAGAGTGGCAGGAGGAGCACTGGGCTGGTGTGCTGCCAGTACACCATTCATTGTTTCATTTGCTGCACTGTCTGCTTGCTTGTCCTGAAACTACCACAAAGTTTATGCAGTGGTCGGTGTATGTGTGCATAGACCAATCATCACAAGATGGACGCTTTGGGCGTGGAAGGGTGTGAATTCCTCCTCCTTGAGGACCGGGAATGGAGTAGGGAAGAATTATTGGTGTTTTTTTTTTGTGATTGCTGACTGCATTTACCAGGGTGGTGTGATGACAAGAGATCAGCATGGTAAATCCACGGTAAACTAAACGTGAGTGACGATAGGATAGTGTGAGCGAAGAGGAGCAAGCATACCTTACCTGTTAAATGCAGAAGAACTTCAGTCACTGTTGAAGTGCATCACTACCAAGATAAGAGGAAATATGGCTTAGTTTGGCACTGTGGTTATTATAATGTACATTTTTAGTTGCTACTTTCAGATACAATGATAATTACTTACAAGTATCATTTTTTGGAAGCTATGACAGCAAGTTCTTTAACTCCAATTGCTGAAGACGCATAGCACAGGAGCCACTTATACTAGCTTTGAACAAGATAAATGCACAAACCCTTCTATTTGTCTCGGGCGAGGCAGCCCCACGGCCCATGGGCCGTTGATCCAAAAGCCTAACGACAAAAGCCCATCTATCGCCCATATATCAACAGACTGCTAGACTCGGCGACGCAAGCACTACGATCAATTTTTTTTGCAGAATCCACAAATAATTCCATGTAATTACATGTACACCCCGTTTGGCAGCCCGTAATTGAGTCCGGAATCCCCTGAAATTGGAATCGAATTTCAAGAGTGAGTTTTGGCTGCCACCGGAATTGAAATTGGAATCGGCGGTTCCACCGCCATTCCAGCACTCTAGTTACACCTAGCTCCAATTCTTCTTCTCTCTGTCGTCACTACGAATTCGAGCAGTAAACTTAGAGACATCCTCGGTCAAATACAAAGACTGCTGAAGACGCGAAGGGACCTAAAGAGAAGCACTCAACTTTTAAGTGTATTCAATATAAGAGTCTAGGGTTACAAAAATGGTCTCCCCCTCCTCCATTACAGGGAGTCATATTTATAGAGAGAGGAAAAGGCAAGTGAAGTTACAAGATTGCCCTCGGGGCCTAGTTTACTCCTAAGGGTATTTGTGTCATTTGCCTCACATGGGCTCCGCTACGTCCGAGACTCCGGGGTCGGTCCGAGGTTGGCCATAGACTCTTCTAGGTTGGCCTTGCGTACCTCTCTCGGGATTGGCCCAGACTCTTCCCGGGTCGGCCTCACGTATCTTGCCCGATGTTGGCCCTAGACCCTTCCGGGGTCAGCCTAACGTACCTCGTCTGGGATTGGCCCTAGACCCTTCTGGGGTCGGGCTCATGTACCTCGCGGGGGGTTGGTCTCGTGTACCTCGCCAATAGTAGGTAAGAGTTGGCCCGAGGTTGGTCGTGGGACTGTAGACCCTCCAACGGGCGCCGCTACTCCGAGGTGGTTATGGGTCTGAGGTAGCGCTGGGACCCTCCGCCAACAGTAGGCCCTCGCCGATCCGGGTGGTCGCTAATCGCCCGCTCGGGCCGGCGCAACGACTTGCAAAAGGGGTCGGAGCGCTACCTTGGGTCGACAGTCCCACCAGTAGCCTGCAATGCATTCCGATAACGTATTAAAATACTTTAAGTCCTCACGCAAACCTCGAGTGATAAGTTATGCCCGCGCCTCCAAGTTGGGTTCCCTTGGTGTTCGCTAAAGGGCCATTGCTCCGCTCAACCGATTTTAGGTCGTATCGGGGAGTTCACTATTGCACAAAAGGACATGGAGTCATGAATAGTTATGGAGTCCAGCACCGACCGCCTAGATGTCAAAGTTACGTGGAGGCGCGGGGTTAGGACTTAGCCCAAAGAAGTGCCTTGTGAAGTTATTTCTCGACCCATTGCGTTCGAGAAGTGAAGGTATGCGCGGGAGTGCCAAGCTCGACTTTCTTAGGCATGGCCTCCAAAGGACAACACAACTCAGGGGTGTGAAAGGTCAACCCATATGAACATGTTAGAAATAAGTGCCTAACTTGCTAGTTCAAGATGCATGGAGTCCTTGGGTAATCGGATTGTTGCGTGACCTCGGTGGGATGGGCATAGATATACCGCTAGTTTGAGGTGCGATGGAGCTTCAAGCGCACGAAGCCGACTGGGGTGTATGTATCCCTACGTGCAAGCTCGATTGGTGATGTCGAGTTGGACGACATCTCGAGATGCGGTCGATCGATGCATGCCAACATGCCGAGATGTTCAAGATCAGTGAGCATACCCAAAGGTAGCCTGGTGGGGTTCGACCTTCAAGGCGAGAGGATACACGCTAAGTTGTTGCCTGCTCGACCCATCGAGGTACGACACTAAAAGCTTGGAAGTGTGCCACGTGCTCGGCTCACGGAGGTGTGGCCCATGAAGCAAGGAGTGCCTGATGGAAAGTTATGCTCTGTCGAGGGATGACCCTCGAGGCTAATCACACCGCTCCCGGAGGATGCTCAGAAGGTGTCTGGGGATGCAGTCCATAGGATTGCAATCGGAGCGGATATGGACGGATATCACTTATTTTGTATCCTATTCCATATTTTTTTCTTGAAGTCGGAGTCAGACACGGATAATGTCGTATATCTATTTTTCCATTCCGTATCCATTCCATAATCTTTCAGACGGTCGGTCGGGATGAAAATTATCTGCTTCTTTGCACAGGACATTGGATAGTATGGTACAATCAGAGCTAATATGGAGAGATAAATTACTGAGATATTGAGGGAAGACACTCAGTACTCCCGCTTGTTTAGATATGACAATCGCCTATACGTTATCTTGTTCCTAGGTGAAGTCACAACAGACTTCCTCATATCACTTGGCATACAGATATATACGGACGGATATCACTTATCCCGTATCCTATTCCATATTTTTTCCTCGGAGTCGGATATGGATAGTGCCGGATACCCAACTACCCTCTCCGTATTCGTTCCGTAAGCCTTCGGGTCGGTCGGACGGATGAAAATTATCTGCTCCGTTTGCACCCCTAGCAGTCCATGGAGCGGCGCACGTGGACGAAGGCTGGGGCGGCGCGCGCGGATGAAGGCCGAAGAAGAGCGTGAAAGCGACCTAGGGGAGTCAGAGGCACAACTTTCCCCTTCATAGGCGGTGTGACTTCTCGCTCAAGATTCCCACGGACAGTGTCAACTGTCGTCGGTATGGATTCGGACAATAAATTTAGAGGCACCCCCGGTCAGATGCGAAGACCGTCGAGGGCATGAAGGGTCCCAAGGAGAAGTACTCAACCTCCAAGTGTATTCAATATGAGATTCCAGGGTTACAAAAATGGCCTCTCCCTTCTCCATTATATGGGGTCCTATTTATAGAGGTAGATGGGAAGGCAAGTGAAGTTACAAGATTACCCTCTGGGCCTAGTTTACTCCTTGGGGTATTTGCGTCATTTGCCTCACATGGGCTCCGCCACGTCCGAGACTCTGGGGTTGGCCCCGGACTCTTCCAGAGTTGGCCTTGCGTATTTCACCCAGGGTTGGCCCCGGATCCTTCCCGGGTCGACCTCGCGTACCTCGCTCGAGGTTGGCCCCAGACCCTTCCAGAGTCGGCCTCGCGTACCTCGTCTGGGGTTAGCCTGGACCCTTCCAGAGTCGGCCTCGCGTACCTTGTTCAGGGTTGGACCCGGACCTTTCTAGGGTCGGCCTCGTGTACCTCGCCCGGGGTCGGCCTTATATACCTCGCCTGGGGTTGGCCTCGTGTATCTCGCCTAAGGTTGGCCTCGTGTACCTCACCCAGGGTTGGTTTAGGGACTTGCTTGGGGTAGACCCTCCAATGGGCGCCGCTGCTCCGAGATAGTTGTGGACCTGAAGTAGCACGGGACCCTTCCCCAACACTCTCCCAAGTCAATTGCCTAGAATCGAGCATCGTCACAAACCACCACTCAAGCTTCTTCCCAATCACAGATTCGAGGTGAGCACAACGCCTCCACCTCCCCGCCGCCAAGCATCTCGACGCCTCCTGTGCAATCTCACGGTGGCACAAAGGAGCGGATATGGGCGCAGCCATGCTGAACTAGCGGAGGCAGGGCGGCTTTGCACGACACATCATCAAGACGCAACTTGGCCATGGCAGTGGCTCGATTGGACGAAATAGTACTGATGCGGATGGATCCACAGGATGAGGTTAAATCCAAGGGTTGTCTAATCTTCATGATGATAAAATAGCTAGACACAAGTAGAGTACAGATTATAGGATACAATTCGCACTAGGATAGATAATTTCACTCTCGTATACACCACAGTACACGATCGAGAAATAGAGATCAAATATTAGTGGGCAAATACCTACACCACAGTAGGAACTAGTAAGCCAAAATGAAATTCTATATTAAAATTCACAAGGACATAGTAGAATTGGAATGAAGCCCCGACGGCCAAACACCAACACACACACGCATGTATTTTATTCACAACTCAACTCTCATACATGGGTGCAACGCGTTGACTTTTATAGCCTTACTTGCTTTCGGCCAAAGCTAAATCGACTAGATTCTAACTCAACACGATACCAAACATCTGAATAATTTAGACTCATCTAATTAGCCTAACACGTGTTAGACTAGTAAAACAACTGATGTGGAAACTGACCCTACTAGATCGATCGATTCAAATCAATTCGGTGCTACACTTGTTCTGTTGTTGCATGTGATCGTCACGGAGAGAAAGAAAAGCACGCAGATGGAGCCCTATAGGTTCTATCCCTATCATGCGCACAAGAATTCCTTCGGCTGAAAATAATCTACAGGTTTTGAACTCCTGATCTCGATCCTTTCCTTTCCTTGTATTTTGACCTTGAAATAACAGTAGATATCTTCTAGGATTCTGATTTGTTGCATGTTTCTCCAACCTTAACTAGTAGAGATAAGAATCCAACTTGAATACAACTCGGAAGTATTGGTATGCAATTAAATGAATTGGTTTGGGAATTGACTTGATCACACTTGAAAACATACCCGGTAGAGGTGTAATCGGAGCGGATACGGACGGATATTGCTTATCATGTATCCTATTCCATATTTTTTCCTCGGAGTCGGAGTCGGACATGGATAATGTCGGATATCTATTTCTCCATTCCGTATCCGTTCCATATTCTTTCGGATGGTTGGTCGGACGGAAATTATCCGCTTCTTTGCACAGGACATTAGACAGTATGGTACAATCATTGCGAACATGGAGAGATTAATTACTGAGATATTGAAGGAAGAACACTCAGTACTCCTGCTTGTTTAGATATGACAATCTGCCTATATGTTATTTTGTGCCTAGGTGAATTCACAACAGATTTTCTTATATCATTTGACATACGAATATATACGGACGGATATCACTTATCATGTATCATATTCCATATTTTTCCTCAGAGTCGAAATCAGACACGGATAGTGCCGGATACCCATCTACCCCTTTCGTATCCATTCCATATGCTTTCAATCGGTCGGACAGACGGAAATTATCCGCTCCGTTTGCACCCCTAAACCCGGAGTTATCCACACATGCGCGTGTGTAACTTGTTACATGTACATGGTGCACACCAAATTGCTGCTCATGCAGTAGCATGTAATGCCCCTATTTCTAGAGGTGCTGGTAATCTCTGCAATTGCCCAAAATTGTTCAGTTTTCAGAGTACTGTACACGAGTGTGCACCACAAAAATACATGCTTACAACAAAAGAATCAAACTTTATTACAGGATTATGGTTTAACAACCTAGTTCTGACACAGCTGGCATGCAAGCCCAAAGTTATCATACAATACAAAAGAAACTCCCAGGCAAACTTGAACGTGGCTAAGACCTAAAACCAGTCGTCTTCAGCAAAGTAGGGTTCTTCTTGAGCTTTGTCAGCAGTTTGATCATCACAGTTCCACTGATCTTCTATTTGTTGTTTAGTAAGTAATGAGTACAACCGTACACAACAAGTTACAAGTGTAAATCCTAACTTAACTGCTTGCAAGGATAATCAAAGGAACAAATTATACTGGTTCTATTAACTTGAGTGGATGCAATTTTATTTGTAAACAGGAAAACAAGAACAAACTTATTAAGATTAAAGAGGGTTTACTTTCAACAATTATTTACTCAGCTTACTCAAATTAAAACATAATGAAATCTACTTATATCTCGCTGTTGGAATCACCCATTAAATATAGCTTCATTTATTGGAAGCACGACGTATTCGAATACATTTATTTCACTCTGTAGAGTTGTCCAGCTTTACCCACAAGATTTCTCAAACTCTTAATGTCAAGCTATAAACACACTTCAGCTAGCGTGCGACTAACTTGAGAAAACAAGATTTTTCACTGCTCAATTCTTTATATAGGCTCTACCCAGTAGATCCACTTAGACACGGTTTACACTGGCTAAACCTAATCTCTTCTGTCCGTCCTAAGTGACCCCTACTATTGTTAGGTATGCTTTTACCGTTCCACATACCTAACTCCCCAACATCCACACTCCTGCCTTCTGTAGAGATTAAATCGAGTTGAGCAGCTACTAAACTAGGGTTGACAAGTCAACACCTATGGTTGAGCGATCACTCCTGCCTCTTGTCCTTACTTTTCACTTGAGACTGCCAACCGCATCCCTCTGTGCTTGACGGCACTACCACCCATCTGCTCAAACCTCCACCCTAGGGTAAGGTTGTGGACTCCAACTATCTCCTAGCTTTCCACGATTCCTCCTTACTTTAGAACCAGTTTAACAATTCTACCTGCCAAAAGCCAAGTCACTTAGTAGTACAAAATTTTGAATGAGCTAGTCTACAATTATTTATATAGTAATTAAATAATACTAAGGTTGTCAAGGTGAATACAGCCTTAAATTAAACATGGCATTTTTCAGTGGTAGGACATAACTAATTAGCAAGTCAATCTAAACATTTATTTAATTAAATAGCATTTCACAAACAACATTCATGCAAATACAATAATTAAATAATTTAAATTTTATGGAATTCAATATGATCAAGAACTTGTAACTTGCCTTGCTGTTTGGCAAATTCTACTAGCTCGAAGACTTCGGTGCCCGGTTCCAGTCCTTGTACTGTCGCCTCAGAAAGTTCGGGAGCTAGTGCAAACACATAAAATAACATAAGTCCGTACTTGAGTCTAATCAAGTTAGGAAAAATAAACTAATTTAAAAAGGAATAAAATGAAATAAAATTCAAATGGAGATGTTTTGATTTATTTGGAGCTCAATTTGATTTCGCGGCGTCGAAACGATCGAAAAGGGGTATTTTTTGGAATTTTCTGAAATTTTGGGTGAATAGTGATGAACAGTGTAAACAGTGTCGAGCTGGCCCACATGAATAGTGCAGCCCGCCCGCAAAAACAGCCCGCTCGGCTAAACAGGAGAGAAGGTTCGGAGCTTCTCGGCAGCATTTGAGTGTCTTGGTGGTTCTCTGGCGAGGTTAAGGACAATTTGGCCATTTGTGGGGTGGTTTCAAGGTGGTGTTGGTGGTTTGGGTCGGGAAATGCCCATCTGGGCTGTCCATAGGAGGGGTCTTTTGGCCGGTGGTAGCTTCCGCCGCCAAAGCTCTCGACGAACGCTCATAACCAAGCGAGTTCACCAGCATGTTTAGGGAGCAAAGGAGGTTCTATCGGTGAAAGCAATTGACTTTTAATCGAAAGATGAAGAAGATTGAGTCTAGAGCTCACCGGGCTTAGGGGAGATCACCGGTGGCGCTACGGTGACTAAAAACTCGATTCACTGGTTCTGGTGGGAGTCTGAGAGTGGCGTGAAGCTATCAGTGGAAGCGAACGAGCTTTAAACGCGAAGAAAGGCGGTGGAAACAGGAAGGTGGTTCGGGTGTCTCTCGTATGCGGGTGAGGAGAGGCAATGGGGCTCTCCTGCATGAGTGATGTCATTGGTGAGGTGGCTCTGATGCCTTTGCAGGAGTTGGCAAATGTTGACGCCACAGGTACGGAGGGTGTGCGCGTCAGCCAAGAACGACGAGCTGAGGCGGGAGAGAGAGGGAGTAAGCTGGGCAACGCGTGAAGCAAGGAGGAGGGCAGGGGATGGGTGACCGATGGGTGGGATCACGATGTCAGCTTGGTGTGAACGCGAGGGAGCGGCGCGGCTGCAGCTTCAGGTGGCGACACGAGGGCGTGTAGAGCGGCGGCACAGGAGATCGGTGGGGTGGTGGTGTCTTTGGGGGGTGCCAACGAGGAGTGAAGACGGGAAAGAAAAGAAGGTAAGTGGATTTTAAAAAAAAATTGTTAAATTGGGTATGGATTGGAATTCAAAAAATTCAAAATTTTTGAAATTTTGGAGTTGCTTCATAGCACTTCCTTATGCACTTGTACGTCGTTGTCCTCGATCAGTGTACAAGGACCGAAAAACATGCGAAGAATTAGTATACGGTATCTGGGCCGCATCAAGTACCTCCTCCGTCGCCGTTGAACTCCGTCCATCACGACAGTCTGCATCCTTGCCTGCAGCAAGCGGCGGTGGCGGCTTAATTGGTGCGAGCGGAAGGCTGCATCTTTGACTGCGGCAAGCGACGGCGGCGGAGCCATTGGTGCGAGCGGAAGCCTGCGCTGGTGGAGCGGCCAGGTATGGATTGCTGCTGGATTGAGGGAGTTCAACGCTGCTGGATCATGTGAGTGCGATCTGAATTTCCATGTTGATTTTTCTGGTGAAAAGAAGAACATCTATTCCAATTCCAAAGGACACAAAAAAGAAAAGAGCAGGCCTCGCTCCATTGAGCTTCAGTTTTAGTTTCTTAACTTCATTTTTTTCTAACTTTTTGGCTTATTTTTAAGTTTGTTTTGCCTTTTTCTTTTTTTGCTTTATTTCTTTGCATTGTGCGTGATAATGTAATATTTTTTCTTTTTTAAAATTTAATTACGTAGAAAAGCTAATATCAGCTAAAACCGGCACTGCTCGGTTTAATTGAAATAAGCTAATTTATGATTAAAATTGTACTATGATTGACTAAAATCACACTGTAACTAATAGTAGTTTATTTGACATAACTAAATTTAAAAAGTTAAAAATAAAAAACACTTTAGCCTATTACGAACAATACAAATAAATGTAGAAAAAAGAACTGATAAAAAAGCTAAAAACACAAAAAGCTAAAAAAAAATAAAATTTAGAAATAACAAAAAATAAGTTAGAAGAAGCGAGCAGGTCCAAATCTGCACAAACGAGCATCGAGAGTACTCGACGACTAGCGCTGTTTGCAGCGCAGAAATTTTAATGAATTTCGAAGAAAGATTGTTCCCATGAGATTCGCATGTCTCAAATACCCAAATCATTACCCTGGGAGTTCAGGGCTGGACTTTTTTTTTATCTAATTTCGTTCAGCATACATCAATTTGTTTGTTTATCCATTGTCCAAAGTCCAAACCCTGCTAAACTAACTGCCACGTAGTACAACTGAACATGGCCAGCCTACCGGTATCTCGCTTCCCTTTTCTTTTCCCTTTACGATAGTAGTTGCTTTTAAGGGCGCTTTGGTGTTCATTATGGCTTATTTTTAGTGGCTTATAGCTAAAAAGCACTGTAGCTGACTGAGGCTTATTTAACATAATTAAATTTAAAAAATTTAAAAATATAAAAAAAATATGTTAACCCATCACAGACAACGCAAACGAATACAGGAAAAAAAGAACCAGCAAAAAAGCTCAAAAAAATCAAAAATTAAAAAAAACAAAATTATAAATAGTGAAAAATAAGTCAGAAGTCAAAAATTAAAGCCGAATCGATAGGGTAACCTCCCTCCAAATGACACGCCATTTGGGCAACCAAGCAGCTGGATTAGCGCCCATTTTAGTTTTTTTCCCCTTTGTCCTTTGAGCAAGGTGTCTGCCAGAAGATGAACAGCAAAGCGACTGAACTAATTAACTTCAGGAGTGGCCCTATCATACAGAGGAAAAAAACACGTAAAAATGTACTTCATGCGTGGCTGCTTTTGAAGGTAGCAGCTGTCCTCTGATCATATTGTGGGCACGCGACAACGTAAAAGGGTGGAAACGCCATCATCTAAACTCTTAAAGCCAGCAGTTTGTTTTGGAAGGCGCTGCAGCGGATTTTGGTAGAAAATGAATAACAGAGACTAAAAGAAATTAGTTTTAGAAGGCAGATATGAACAGTGGAGAAAATAAGAGAAAGATACGTGCGCGAGACGAGAGCGAGAGTGGAGTGCGTAATACGTTTATGGCCTCTATCTTATTTCTAGAGTGAAACGAGAACGAAATGAGTAAAGAAGTCGCTTCAAAAAGTCAGATATTTATATTGATTTTTGACTCCTCTATACAAAAGATAGAAGTAAAAGTAAATATAAACACCTTTATTTTGAGCTCGCCAACTTTTCCCCTTGTATTGTGCTCTTTGTTTGCAAGGATCTTTCGAGTTGTTTTTCTTGAAACGACAGTAACCTTGAAACTTCTACTGGAGTCATTTGTCCGTACACACTAAACGGTTTGATTATGTTTGCTCCCTACTTTCGTATGACTACTATTTGATTTATCTAAAACAAGTTAAGACTACGATTCACTGATAGTGGGACCCGCTGTTTCGCATTTTTGCAAAAAAGCATAGCAACTCCCCAAAAACTGAAACATCAGCCCTTATGCAGGAATTTCAGTGATTGAAAAAGCAAATTCTTTAACATACGATGACTTCTATGAAAAAACTCTATCTACAGTTACTGTAGCCTATGTCTTTTAACTTTAGTTTGAATATTCGTATAAACGAATCAAAAATCAATAAGTTATTTTTGAAAGCTATTTAAAACTAATAAATTATTTTTAAAAATTATTTTAATGAGTAGTTTCGAAATAATGATAAAAGAAAACATATTTGCTCGAGGAAATCATGGTAAGCTGAAAGGAACTGGCCGCCGTATGGTACGACTATGACTTACTGCTCTTTCCACCAACCCCCAACCACTTCTTGTAAATACGCAAGCACCACCTCATGATTCAAATAAGGGTAGATATTTCTATCCCACTCCCGTTTCTTCAATTTTGGAACGCTTCTCCCTCTTTGATGAGTTGGAGCTCGGCTTGTTGATCCGGCCGCGCAAAACTGTAGCTTTCTCGGAACTCCGGCCATCCTTCGACCCTGGTTCTCCGTAATAGGTGAGGAACTCGGGTCCGGCCGGAGTCCGAATGCGAGGCTGGGTTTGCGGCGGCGGCTGGCCGAGTTCTTGACGGAGTTGGCGGCTAGCTGGGTTCCCTTTCGGTAGGAGGAGAAAAGGCGAGCGAGTTCTTTAACTTAACTAATCGATGCTTTATTTTAGCCTCGGTTGTTTGGCTCTTTTACCTTTTTTGCTTTATTCTTTGTGATATTTGATTCGCACTTTTGCTTTCTTTTCCGGGGCTTTTAAGACCCGGAGAAGAGGTTGCAAAGTCTAAAACTTGCATTCAATTGGGGCAATTCGATAGGTAGGCGGTAGATAAGGCTTGGTGGGCCTTTTCCTGGGGGAATTCTCTTGGTGTTCTTGGAATAAAGGAGGGATTTGTTTGGGTCCGTAGGGTCTGTATTTAGGGCTAGTTCTTGGGATTTTGGCGGGGAAACTTTGTTCAGATATCTCGATCTGCCGTCGCGGCGGCCGAATCTTTGTTCTTGTTCTTCATGGGTAAGTCTCTTTTGTCGAAAGATTCCTCCTTTTTATTGCCCAGTTCGATCTTGCTTTGCGACATTTGAGTTTGGTGAAGTTCTCTTGTTTCTTGATATGGCATCCACGAAATCCTCGTGTCTTGAGTAAACTACAGAGTCCATGCCGTAGTGGAGTATCCCTGAGATGTACTTTGTTTACTGAAATTGTGTTCAAGTTTGCTATATATTGATTGCGTATGACTTAGTTATAATAGCATGAAAAAGGCTATATTATGTGGTTATTATTTTGGTTATCTGTCACAAAATGTTTGTTTAGTAATCTTGAATACGTTATCAAATGTTAGGTAATTGCGCCGCGAGATGGGACCAAATATGATACAGCAGGATGGAGGGTAGGAAAGGGAAGGGAAGATTCAGGAATTTTGTCGTGCGAATGGCAATGGAGTGCTTGTGCTCTGGGGAGCAGCTGAAGGGGGCAGATGAGACCATCCGGTCATTGGACTCTACAATCACCAAAGATTTCTCAGCCAGCGGGTACTTGTCCCGGAATAGAGAGGTCGAGCAGTACCTTGATAATGGCAACATCGAGGAAGCGGAGTTGTCGCTCCGGGAGGGTGTTTGCCTTAACTATGAGGTTGGTGTTTCCTTTTGCGAAATTGATTTTGTTGCTGTGATAGAATATGCTGAGAACTGAGTCGCTTGCTAAATGTGAAGTCTCTGAACCTGCTTTCCTGTGAGTATCTATCTTGTGCTTCCCTGTGAAGTAATTTTATTGTGAGTTTGTGACAGCTAGTATGCATCCTAGTTAGGTTAATCTTGAGTATCTATTTTCATGTTATGCTTGTGAAGATAGTTGTATATAAAATTCAACATGCGCTGAACTTGACTGTTTTTATGGAATTAATTGAACAGATGTATGCCTATCTTATGTTCTACCAGAATTTTCTCACTAGCTCCCTTCTGTTTTAAGAAGCCACCTGCCTTATCCTTTTCTGTTTTAGTGTTTTATGATCTGTCATACAAAAAGCCATTTTCTATTTGTAAGTCTTACTAGTTTATCTGCAATATACGCTACACAAGCACTTTATATTCGAAGCTTTCATGGGTAAATTCTTTCTCCCCTTTCAGAAAAGCACCGATTATTTGATTACCTCCAAGTTTGTTCCTTTATTTGATCATATGCTAGAATATCATTTGTTACTTGACATCTTCAGAATTTTAACATTTGTGGACTTAGTGATTGCAAGCTTGACAGCCCTATTTAGTGCAAAATCATAAAGTATGCTTTCACAATTTGCAGGAGGCAAGGGCGTTGCTAGGAAGGCTAGAATACCAACGGGGACATGTAGAAGCGGCACTTCGTGTGTTTGATGGGATAGACATATCTGCATTAGTCCCTAAGATGAAAATCTCAATTGCTAGAAAAGCAGATTGTCGGAAGACTCGTTCACAGGGGGATTCTCCACCAATGCCCTTGCATGCTGTCAGCCTACTCATGGAGGCCATATATCTCAAAGCAAGAGCACTACACGATCTTGGAAAGTTCAAAGGTAAACCCATCTCTCTGCCACACACATGAACAGGCGTGCACATTCACATGTGTGTGTGTGTGTGTGCCCACGCGCGCCAATGCTTAGATTGTAGTTCTTTGGTGTTAGAAAAAAAGACTGTAATTCTTTTTTGAGATTTCTACAGTCATGTGTGAGGTTACTGTAAGCATAACTTCAATTCAATTTGATTTTGCAGAAGCTGCACAAGAATGCAGAATGATATTGGATATTATGGAAGCAGCAATACCTGAAGGCTTGCCAGCAGGCTTTGGAAAAGATTGTAAATTGAGTGAAATAATATGCAAGGCTGTAGAGTTTCTCCCCGAGCTATGGAAATTAGGGGGGTTTTCACTTGATGCCATATCTTCATATAGGAGGTCTCTTCTCAATAATTGGAATCTTGATGGAGAGACCATAGCTAGAATACAAAAGGAATTTGCTGTTTTTCTTCTATACAGTGGCTGCGAAGCCCGCCCTCCAAATCTTCATTCACAGTTGGATGGATCATTTGTACCTCGCAACAATATAGAAGAGGCTATTCTTCTTTTAATGATTCTATTGAGGAAATTCAATCTCAGGAGGGTTGAGCGGGATCCCACTGTGATGCAACACCTTTCGTTTGCACTGTCCATGTCCGGGCAGCTAAAGCCTCTCGCTAGACAATATGAAGAATTGTTACCTGGTATGCTAGACAAAAGAGAATGGTCATACAATGTTGCATTGTGTTTCCTAGCGGAAGAAGATGGTTTGACTGCCCTGAATTTGCTCAAAAGGATATTGAAGTCTGGGGAGGATTCTGACAATCTCAAAGAACTTCTCCTAGCCTCAAAGGTTTGCATTGAGAAAAGTGCTCATTCTGAAGGTGCTTCCTATGCACAGAGAGCCATAGCCAATATACAGGGAGGATGTGAACAAATGGCGGGTGTTGCAGACCTTTTGCTTGGTGTTGCTCTTTCTAATCAAGCTAGATGTGCCATATCTGATATAGAGAGAACTTCTTGGCAGTGTGAAGCACTGGAGGTGCTTGGGAATGCTGAAAAAAAGATGCATGGGAAAGATTCTAGGGTAATATACAATCTCAGCCTTGAAAATGCTGAGCAGAGGAAATTAGATGCAGCGGCTTTTTATGCCAAGAAGCTGGTGAAATTAGAGTCTGGATCAGAGTTGAGGAGTTGGCTTCTTTTAGCTCGAATACTGAGTGCTCAAAAACTGTTTACTGATGCTGAAACCATTGTTGATGCTGCTCTTGATCAGACTGGGAAATGGAGTCAAGGAGGTCTGTTGCGAACCAAAGCAAGAATTCAAGCTGCACAGGGGCAATTCAAGGATGCAGTTGAGACATACACCCAACTTCTTGCTGTCGTTCAACTTAGAACCAAAAGTTTCAGTGCTGGAATCTCCTTGGCAAAGGTGATGTAAAACTTCTATTTTGAAGTCTAACAGGTGATGTAAAACTTCTATTTTGAAGTCTAACTGAAGGAATCACGTATTATTGCTCAAAATTGAAATTTCCATGTTGCTGTTAGAACAAATATTTGGTTGCATTTTCTGCCATCTGGAGCAGCATGCATTATATAATGATTTGAAGAAAATAAGATATGAGCATTTGATATACATTTTGATTTCAATATTCATGATGAGAGCATTGTTCTGCTGATGTAATAGTTGCCCTGATCTCCTTTTCAAAAATAGGAAAAATCCGAATACATAATATTTACATTAACCAACAACAGCCACAGGGTCAGTGCTGCCAGCACTCTTTCCTTTTACTTCCAATTTTTATTAATGTAATGAATTTGGTGGCATTCATGCATGGAACTAATGAGCACTTTTTTTCAAGTGCTAAGTAAAGACGACCTAATTGACCTCTTCAGCTTTTCATGCTGCTGAGTAGCAATTAGAAGGCCACTATGTCTCTCACGTTGTTGTATCACTTTTTTACAGGTTGCTAAGGATGATAAAAGTCTGGAAATAGAGACCTGGTATGATCTAGCTCTCTTGTACCTAGGCATGTCACAGTGGAGGGATGCAGAGGTTTGTGTATTAAAGATAAGAGCCAACAGTCCTTATTCTGCGTTGGCTTGGCATGCTAAAGGTGATTTTTGTTCATTTCTGAAATCTCATCTTCTTCAAATTTATTTTCATTTTTGGGAGTTGGTATTAAAAATATTATGTCTAATCATTTAAACATCAAAGTTCCACTTGGTTTTTACTCGGTCTTTCTGTTTAGTATTGCAAAATGTCATCACTGGATAAATTGAGTCCTTTTGTTTCAAATTTGAAGATGTAAGTGTATGCCATTCTGTAGGTACTAGGTACAGCATTCAATTTTCAATTGAACCCATACCTACATGAGCTTCATATCAGTCATAATGCGTGTCATTACAACTTTTTCAGTAAATCTTTCACAAAAAATATTTTTTTTTATTTTTACCCGAAGATACTTGTTTTCATATTATTCACATAGATTTTATTTCCAGGAAAACTTTATGAAGCGAAAGGTCTTCGAAAAGAGGCTTTGGGGGCTTATTTCAGAGCATTAGACCTTGATCCTAAACATGTTCCAAGTTTGATATCAACTGCTATTGTTCTTCGACAACTTGGGAACAGGCCATTGCCTTCTGTACGGTGCTTCCTGTCTGATGCACTGCAACTGGATAGAACAAATCATGTGGCATGGTTTAATCTTGGTCTACTCCACAAAGAGGAAGGTGGCAGGTCAGCAACTGAGGCTGCTGAATGTTTTCAAGCCGCGGCTCTTCTTGAAGAAACAGCACCCGTAGAACCTTTCAGATGACATATATGTACAGGGGCTATAGAAACTGTAAGATATTGCATGTCTTTGCGAAATGTTTCACCTACACTGATGAATAGTATATTACAGAATTTCACACATGACCTACTGCGGGAGATTACAGCATCAGACACTGTTGGAAATTTTTTGTATAACAATTCAATGCATAGTTCCAGTTAGTTTTCTATATAGTATTCTGAAAAATGTTCTTCTCGATTTACTTTGTGGAGCAACTTTACTCACTGTGATTTACAGATGGCCAGACCGCCAGGGTACCAATATAATGTCAGTATATCTTGAGAAGCAAAATATCGTAAGTTTGAGGTATCGGTCTGTATATGTTGAGAAATCTGAAAAGATATAAGATGTTCTGGGGCCTTCAGATTTTAGTCCCTTTATTGGTCAACTATAAAGTTTCATCAGACAAAACCTATAATGTTTCAACAGAATGAGAAGTTATTGATGCATTGCCAAGGTCTTGAAATTTGCTGTAATCCAGTGGCTCTACTTAACCTTGTGACGACATGATAATGCTTAGATACTGGCGGCAATTATGCTTCACTGGGTCACAGGCAATACTGATAGCATCTGTACTGTTAGACAAAAGAGTTATAGATCCCATCATAGGTACGCCACAATCTACAAGTAGCCACCTCAACCAAGTAATATCTGCTATCATATCTCTCAACACTTAACGAGAAACTACAGTATGCTTTTTGTCTTCCAAGTAACAAGAGAGGAGCCATAGGTAACAAGGGAGGAACAAAAAAAAACAGTAAGTAAAAAAAAGAACAATGATCAGAAAGATCACTAGCCCAGATTGTATTGGAGTATGTCTGAAGCTGTAGTGAGTTGGAGTTAGAAAAAAACAAACGACGAGAGATAGTTCCACGCAAGTAGCAAGAACATGAAGAACGTGATTGTAGTGAAGGTGGGTAGAACGAGTCATGAACTGACTCAAGATATGAACAACATAAGCAATATCAGGACGGGTGCTCATAAGATACACTAAACTCCCAACAAGATGGTGATAAAGAGTAGGATCCTCGAGAAAAACACCATCAGTGGCATAAGCTGAAGGGATAACTCCATAGAAGTCTCAGCAGAGCATCAGTCAGACTATAACGATCAAAAAGATTCTGAACATATTTCTGTTGGGAGAGTTAGTAGCCCTTAGACGTGGAAGTGACCTCAATCCAAAAGAAGTATGTAAGAAAACCAAGATCAGTCATCAAAAACTACTCACTGAGATGCTTCTTCATATACATAATGAATGAGGAATCATCGCCAGTGATGATCATATCATTCACATACAAAAGAAGTAGTGTCCTGCCCCAAATTAGCTGGATCATGGGAACTGATAGTAAAACCAACAATGGTAATAACGGAGGTAAGACATGCAAACTAGACACGAGGAGTCTGTTTGAGGCCATAAAAGTACGACAGAGACGACAGACATGCCCATCTAGAACAGAATACCTATGTGGTAGCTATAGTACGGGTGGTCTCAATCAAATGGCGATGTTTGCACTCAGCAACCCTATTTTGAGCATGGGTAACTAGGGCTGTGCACATATCAACCGAACCGAAAAAACCGGACCGAAAAAACCGAACCGAACAGGTCAACTCGGTTTGACTGGTTTTCGGTTCGGTTTTTTTATTTATGGTTTTTTGGGTGTTCGGTTTTTTCGGGAAAAACCGATTAAAAACCGAAATACCGAAACACCTCCGCGTGCAGCAGGTGAGCTTGGTGATTCGGCGCCTTGGCCTTGCCTTTTTGGCGCCTTGAATGATTGGATCGCTTAGACAGACCCCCACCGTAGGCCGCTATAGCTAGCAGGTAGCTCACCTAGCTGCTTCATTCTGCAGCTCTGCTTCTAGTAGTAGTAGCAGGTAGCAGCCTGGGCGCCTGGCACAGAGATGGCCATCCTAGTCTCCTAGACTCCTAGTTGTTCTCTTGGTGCTTTTTTTCTCAATCTCAATTCTACACAGAGGCAAAAAAAAGCAGCACAGTCCTAATTTTATCAAGTTTTAGCAGAGAGCTCTAGCAGGCTATAGTCACTATATTATTTGCAATTTGCGTTAACTTTGGTAAATATGGTATTTACCGATACCGCACCGAAATAAATTGGGATTTACCGATACCGAACCGTATTTTCAAAAATACCGTATACTACCGAACTAACAATACCGTATTTACCGAACCGATTTTACCGAATTAACCGAACGCACAGTCCTATGGGTAACATGGCAAGAAGACTAATAAAGAGTGTTTTGCTTAGAAACAAACTGTATAAAAGCACCAGAACAATATTCGCCAATAGAATCACTGCGAAAAGTACAAATAGAGGACTCAAATTGAGTACAAACCATCGTTGCAAAGCTACAATATATCGCAAGAAACTGACCACGATTAGACATAGGGAAAAGTCATGTAAAGCGAAAATAATCATCAATAAAATCACATAGAATTTATGTCCGCATTTAGAGACAATAGGAGCACATTCCTATACATTTGAATGAACTAAATCAAAAGGATGAGACGCCAAGAGCTCACTAGAATGATAAGGAAGTTGTAGTTGTTTATCTAGCTTACAACTTTGGAAAAATATGGTTGTGTCAAAAGTAATACGTCCAAGAACACCTTTATGAACTAATGAAAGAATGCAGGACCTACACAAGTGACCTAAACGATGATGTCACTGTGCAAAAGCTCCAGAGGTGGTGGCAATAGTGACAGTAGAGGTAGATGTAGAGGTGATAAGAGCAACTGAGGTGGACAGCAGGTGGAGACGATCAAGGATAGAGAGACCCTGACGATTCCTATGGCGTCAGCCAGTCCCAATTATCATCCTTGTCTATCGATCCTAGACGAAACAGGTATGAGAGTCAAAACCAACCCTACAACCGAGATCAGTGAGCTGACGCACCGAGAGAAGCTGCATGGTAAGCTGGGAAACATGGAAAACAACTGGAACAAAAAATTCAATGGACAAAAAAGTACCATGACAACCGACAAACAAAGGAGTACCATTAGCTGTCTGAACGGAGATAGGAAAAACAGAAGGTTCTACTGAAGCGAGAGATGTTGAGTTTGGTGTCATGTCAAAAGAGCACCAGAGTATAGAACCCAAGAGGCATCTGGAGGAGACGTCAAAGCTAGACTGACAAAACCTGTTGACCTGTGAGAAAGCTGTTGAAGGCCTAACAGAGCTGCTAAGCAGAGTCAACTCAACCTGACGTGTTGGTCTTTCTTCTTGTAGAGAAAGGGTCTCCCTGTCCCCCTTGGATCATCCATCCCTACACATTTTGTTCTCCTTTTTTGCATCGCACAACTATGGTACTCGTGTCTAAAGTTCTTACAAAAGTTGCACTGAACACCAATTGGTGCAAAAACAAGTGCCTAGAGAGGAACTATAGTCGAAGCAGAAGGGGCAGTAAGCACAATCGGAATAGACTGTGCTGCTAACTTGCGCCAAGCTCCTCAGCTCAAAGCATCGAAAGAGTCTCGATAACAGTCGATCTCGGTGAGTGGCTGAGTAGTTAAACCCTGATGGACTCAAAACTCTGGGAAAAGATGGCAAATGAAGTCATAAAGGCGAAAGCAATCACGATCCATTTTTTGCACTTTATGGCACTTCTGACAAATCGGAGAGGCCAGCTCATCCTGCTGATGCCAGAGACTGGCCAGGGCTCGGAAGAAGTCGTCGACAGAGGAGTTCTCCTAGCAAAACATCTCTAACTCACGCTAAGGCAAAAAGAACTGAGCATTACTGTCTGCTGGTATCGCTTGCGCAAGTACTCCCAGATCAGATGAGTGGAACACAGACCAACAATGTTTGGCTGGATAGAGTCATCGACGCTGACCACCAGGGTGGCTCGAATACGGGCCTCATCAGCACACCAGCCCTCGAAAGCGTCTATGGCAAACTGAAAGGTCTCATCAGCAGTATTAGCATCAACAACCGCCTCTGCCTCCTTGGCGGCCTCATCTTCTGCAGGAGGTGCAAAAGTAGACTGTCTGGGAGGAGGCTGAACCGACGATGGTGGACAAAGTCGAGCACCAGCGGTATGTCCCCAAAGGAGAAGACCATCAAACGTGATCTCCATGAGTGAAGACTACAACATATAGTTTGTCCCATAGAGTTTATTCCTAAGAATAGGATTGCAGCTGATGGAACGAAAGCCATCAGTAGACAGCGTTAGACGATGCGGTGACTAAGGCAACGAAGTCTAACAGACAGCGCTGGGTGGCGTGGTGGTTATTTCGACGTGAAGAAGGACATGATCTTTTCTCTCTTTTTTGATATTTTGGAAACACACTCAGTAAAGAAATCGATTAGGCTTCTTCATGGGCTTAAAGAAGCCGACTAGGTTTCTTCGTGCGGCTTCAGCGGCGTAGAAGGCAGTTGGTCCCAAAGGCGATGACGGCTGGCAACGATTTGGAAGCGACACCCTCTCTTGCAGCTCCGGTGCAGGCGGCGGGCGGGCCTGGCGGTGGACGGTGGGCTGCCGGGCCTCCGAGTGATCTCCAGCACGGTCGGTCAATGAGGCGGCGACTGATCCGTGCGGGGGTGATCGAGGCGGCGGCCTCATGGGCAGCGCCGGCAGACGACATAATGGCAGCCGATGGAACTAGGTTAGTGTCCTAACTCTGATATCATGTTATAAATATTATGTGTATATTTATGAGGTCCAATAAGCAATATATAGAGAGGGTATAAGAGACTATATACAAAGATAACCTTATACATATAAGTAAATACAAAAGAAATATACCTACTCTAACAGCTAATCCGTCCACAAACAACCAAAGTTGTTGGATATGTTAGTGTACATGTGCCTGATATTGTATTTCTTGTATATATGCATGATATTGTATTTCTCTCTAGTGTAGGGGGTTCTTTGTATTTTTCCCTTGGTGTGTATACCTAGCCCAATTGGGCCATAGCAACACGAGTTCTATTGCACAGCTTGACAGGATAGACTGCACATACTTGTGAAGCATTAAGATTGCTGCTATTGCAACAGTACACTATGTAGGCTTTCCCAAAGGACTTCCTCCATGGAAGACCCTTCACTGTTGCTCATGCAGCAGCTTAGTTAGTAGTCTCTTGTCATGCACTAATGAGATAGTATGCTAACAACTTCAATTAAATTATGTCGCAATCTTCTGGTTGGTGGTTTTGCTCAAGTCTGGTGAATGTTTACTGGCATCTGGTCTATTCAAGAAGTTCAGCATTGATGAATTGAAAGATTCCCTCTCATGTTTGTCTGGTAAGCTCCCTATTTGCACATGTGCTTCTATTTTATGTCTTTATCATCTTAAGTTTTTGCACTGAACTTTGCAGCTTATCCTGTATTGTTTGGTTTCAAATGTGCAGTGAAATGTCAATTACTCCACAGAACACTAATTTGTAAAGCTTTCCTATTTTACTTTTCAATTACTTTCACCACAAAATCTGAAGATTTTTGGATTCTCCAAGTAAATCTTAGTTCAGACTTTCATCAAATGACATAATTCAGTCATTTTTCTAGTGTTTTCTGTTTACTGACTTCCAGCATGGCAACTTGAACATGCATTTTGAACTTCTTTTTAAATACATTGAAGTTCTTTGCCTGAGTAGGCAACAAACAACGTCTACAAACCACAAAGCTCCACCTTTGAAAACTGAAGCTGCAACAAATGTAACAGGCAACCCTCAGGAGGCAGGCTGCCAAATAGTAAGCTCAGTGCAACTCTTAAGCCCTTCAATCAAGTCTTCTCCATGGCATCCACCATGCGAATTGATGAGTGAATGGTACGGCCTCGTTCCTTGAATCTTCGGTGAAGTCATTGTGCATGAAGCATCGAAAATGTCCAGGGGATTCTCGTGAATAAACTATAAACCTGGGATTTAAATTTTGGCTGGGAAAAATTTTTGGTACCCGGCAATATAACCGAAATTCGGAATTTTCGGTTTTTTTCAGATAATTTCGGTCAAAATTCGAATGGACACTTTGAATTCAAGAAATTGAACTGTTTTCAAAAATCTCGGCGAAATACTAATTTGTATTGTGCTGGATGTGATGTTTAGGGGCAAGTTCTAGATATGGAAGAAGAGAGGGGACAAGGCTGAGCAGTTGAACACCTCCAGTTGAAGCCATGCCGCCCCCTCCCACCTCCCTTGCTGCAGCCGGCGCCTCCCCCTCCTTCTTTGCTGCCGCCGCCGCCTCCACCTCCCCCTTGCCGTAGCCAACACCTCCCCCTCCTCCATTGCCGTTGGCAGCGAGTCCCTCTCCTCCCTTGCCGCAGGCGGCACCTCCCCCTCCTCCTTTGCCACCGACGCCGCCTCCACCTCTCCCCATGCCGCAGGTGACGCCTCCCGTTTCTCCATTGCAGCCGGCACCGAGTCCGCCTCCTCCCTTGCCGCCGGCGCCTAGTTCGCTCCCCTCCTTGCTGGAGGCAGCTCCACCCGTCCCTGTGCCGGCGTCGCCTCCTTCCATGCGGTCCTAACTGGGGTTGTGGTTGGCTGAGGCGATTCACGAATGAGAATGCACGAGAGAACACTGTTGAGGACTTGCGTTCTTCAGCCGGTGGCATGGGCCAAGATATTCAAACTTGGGTCGAAAATTCTGGCTGAGTTAGGCTTTTCTCGGTCACTCCGAAAAAACCGAATTTCAGCGAAAATTGTAAAATTTTGGCTGGAATTTGAACCCCTGCTATAAACCATTCTGTAGTTATTATCTGACAAAAGGAAGTGCCGTTTACCATGAATGCGATCTTCTTCTCTTTTTTTTTCACTTCGGCTTCGTTGTATCACTCAAGTCATTAAGTTGTAGCACTCTTTCCAATGAGAAGGGAAGCTCTAGTTCTAATGATTCATTGGTCGTGTTCTCTTAGACTTAATATTAACTTATATTTATACTGTCTATAATAATTAATTGTTAAATAATGTGTTTTTCAATACAAGATAAATAAAAAAATTATAGTAAAAAATATACTGAGTTCAGCTGTGAAAAAACGAGGGAGATATACGTGCACACGATGGGAGCGAGATAAGTGAGGTGCATGATATACCCGTGATCTTCTATTTTGTCTCTGAAATGAGACGGTGGCTAAAGAAATGAAGAAACTCCTTTAGAAAACCATGTGTTCGTATCGATTTTTAATTTTTGTAAGGAGAAACCAATACCGGGACTTAAAACCCTTACCATGGAGCACGCGCGTGTACGTACGTGCGGGTGTACCGCGGCGCAGCGCAGCGCCGTTTTCGGCTCCCCCTTTGCCCTTGCGGAGCGCCCGAGCGCAACGACGTCCGCATCCGCTTCTCCGAAATCCCATTCCCACCGGCGCGCGCTGCCGCGCAACAGCAGCTTGCACTCCCTCCTGGCCTTCCAAATCCGCCGCGTCGGGCGCAGGCACCGACCGCCAAGGGCGCCGGTGGAACCGTGGAAGGCACCGCGGCCTGTGCCCGCGCTTGGGGACTGCGTCAGGCTGTTGGCCGCGGAACCGCACTGAGCCGAATCCAAGATAAAATGACAAATATTCCGCATATTTATGCAAGGTTTATACGAACGCCTAGAGGCCACGATCCAACGATAACAGCCAGTTACAAGTTTGTTTATTTTGTCGATCATTCAGACTAGAAAATGCATGCTCAATTCTTTTCCAAGTCCAGAAGTATGAGAAGACGATACGTATTATATTACCACGAGTAGCTACATCTTCTTTCCCCAGCACCAGTCATCTCAGGATGTCTTGCGGGTCAACCTAGACATCATATGCTCAGATCTCTGCATATGTGAAAAACAAGTGTGTGCTTAGAGCTTGTCAAATTCAGACTAGCCAGTAAGATGATATATAAACTCATACTAGTATAAACATAGAATGACTATAAGAGTTAAATATGTAACTTCGTAGCCTCATTCAATGCATATATCTGCTATGATCCATCGACAGTACAGTGATATGAACGGATCACTTCTGGTCGGTACTAGTACCAAGTCAAGCAGGTAAGCATACAATACTATTCCAAAATCTTTCGTGTGGAGGGCACTTGCTTCAATATATGCACCATGAGCTTATCAGAAACAGGGAAGCAGGTAATTAAACACTGGAAGCAAATGCAAACCTGTTCAGTGTAAGGAAGATACTTCCCATCAAATGTGACCACCACACGATCTTTCCCATCAGCACCTTGAACCTTGTCAACTGAACAGTAGAAGTCTATAGCTGACATGCTGCAATAGGCAGCAATACAGAAATGAGATACATTGAGTCATTTTTGCAAAGGTAAACTACCCTTAGAATTGAGAATTGTACATATTCGAGTGTTTACTGAGATTCTTCAGGCACAGATGAAACTGTGCAAGAATTCGGACCATCTCAAGTTCTAATAAATGTCCTATCTTACAGGCAAACACAAAATGATTGATCTATACAACAAAATGAACTCAACGATGAAGCCCCACGGAATGTGTTGTTATAAAGGCTTTAGAAGTTTAGATCCACTCCTACTGCACAGAACATTAAGCATAACAAATCAACTTGCTAAATGTATCACATAATTTTGTTCATGCCGAATTACCTGGAACAAGAACTAATGTATATATGGAGCATAGGTAGATCTCTTACATTCCATCACCAAACTCCTCATTGATAATCTCCTTGATGCTCTCTCCAAAATGCATAACAGCTTCATTCAATCTGTGTGCAATACATATTAACACTTTTAATAAGAATGCTATTCAAATATGTTGCAGATGTGCATTGTCACATAAACTTAAATGAATTATGTAGATAACTTGAAAATCATCTGGTTAATCCTGATAAATTGGAAGAAAGAAACAGGATTGTGCAACGAACAGAAAGTTAACACACTGGATAAAGGTAGCATGGTACTACTGTGGCATACTGTTGAAAGGAAGATTAAAGATTTTATCAAATTCAACAGGAAACTAGAGAAGTAAGATATTCCAAAAAGAAAATGGAGGCATCAATAACAATACTCACAAGTAGCTAGTACTTAGATATTGTTGTACTCCAATTTCTAACTTTTATAGAGATCAGCTCATTGAAATATCATACCAAGCAATGAAAGCTGAGAGTTAGACACGAATCACCACACTATTGGTGTAAAAATGTTAAGTGGAATGCTCTTTGTCGAACATGGTGAAATTTTGGCAACTTTCCATCTGGCCTCTCTCAGGGCTTTAGTTGGCACAATAGCAAACATGGATAAGGTCTCATTTGTCACCAAGTAAAGATTAGTATGTTATCACTTAGTTCCACCATATCAGCACAAAGAAGATTTCTTTCCGCTCACATGATCACTCGCATCCACTACACCAAAGCAATTGCAAAGCCCTCGCGCCTCCAATTGGCACCAGAAACTACAGATAACTACAAGATGACAACAAGATTAAGGCACAAGGCACCTGTATATGGCGGGCTCGTGGACGATGTCCGTGTGGTAGGACCGGAAGGGCGGCTGCATCATGAGCTCCACGAGCTCGTCGGTGAGCCCCGGGACGGCCGCCCGCAGCGCCGGCGCCGTGTCGGGCTTGAGCTGCGCCTGTCGGCGCAGCAGCTGCGCGACGTAGACGTTGGTGAGCCCCGTCTTGGCGGCGATGTCGGAGAAGCTCTTCCCGGACTCCGCCTTCGCCGCCATCAGCCTCCGCACCACCGCCGCCGTCGCGCCGCCGTCCTCCATGCCTGCCGCCGCCGCCGGCGCTCGCCCGCGAGGTACTCGATGAACTGGTTGGGGAGGTGGGAAGGGGAGGCACGGGTCTGCGTGCTCTGCTCGCGGTCGGTTGGCTTGGGCCTTGGGTGGCTGTGGTTGGCTGCCACACGGCGGCTTGAAAGCGACGTGGAAAAAGTTTTTGGCACGGAGCGCGCGAACCGAGACACGTATCTGTACGAGTAGTAGGAAAGGTAACTGCGTTCGGTTATTAGGCGACACATCTGAGTTAGGTTTGGGTCTACTCGTATTTGAGTTTGGTCTGGGTCGATACAGTACGTTGGCCCGGCCCGTTTAAGGTTGGACTAGGCTTTAGGCTGGCCCATAGATATGCCGTAAAACCAGAAAAAATCTAACAAATCTGATAATAGGGCTCTGCTTTTTTTACTTTTAGTTTTTGTGTTGTGATTCATTCGAAAGTCAAGATAAATAGAACGATTTTTTTAAGATTGCCTAAACAGTTTCTTAAATCTAAAATTATATATGTTGTTTATCTGTATACGCTGCTGTCTCGAATCACAAATAAAAATCAAGCTCGTCTGAGTTCTCAGAGTCCACTCCCGCGATCAGCGAAGCCGGATCCAGAAACTTATACCTGTAGCATCAATCCTTCGTACTTTCATATATCTATAAGTGAAAACAGAAAATAAAAATAGAAAGGGGGTTCTGAAGAAAGATGTGATCAACATACAGCTCCATCACGAATTTTTGGCATATATAATGTCTTTTGAACTCGAATTTACGAAAATAGTCATATACGTACAGTATTAAAAAAATAGTGCTTCTATCGTTCGGTCACGGACGACAACGCTCTAGAGGTGACATGTGACACCTGCCATCTGGCCGTTCCTACCGCCTGGTCACTAAGCGGCAGGCCACCTGCCATCCACCCACAAAACAGTAGTGATTAAGTTGGCTAATTAGCTGGCTTAATTATCTGTCTACATGATAAATTTAGAGCGCATAAAATTTCTAGAAAATTACATAATTAGGTCGACTGTGTCAGGAGGATTCACATACAATTTTGTAATTTTTGGAGCTCGTTTGCTATATATGATAACTCCTACAAATATCAAAATCGTATAAATATTTGAGCAACATTCATAGCGGATAAAATTGCTAAAAATTTTAAAAAAATGAAGTATGTTGTGTCAGATGGTTGCGCATAAATTTTCGTAATTTTTTGAGATAATTTGCGATATTTAAAATTTTAAACAAATATAGCGTAAAATTATGAATTTATATAGGTAATTATACCAGCTAATTAGCCGGTTTAATCACTATCGTTTTGTGAGTGGACGGTAGGTGGCCTGCCGTCTGGTGGCCGGACGGTAGGTGCCTGCCGTCCGCCGGCCGAACGGTAGGCGCCACGTGTCATCTCTGAAGCGCTATCGCCCGGTGACCGAACAACAGAAACGCTATTTTTATCAATGTCACACATATAATATTATTTTTGTGCTCGTAAATGTGATGTACAATTCTCTAGAGATGCGCAATTTTCTGCTCGTAACCATCAGATAGGTCGATTGGAGAAGACGTACTCGTACCAGCAGTACCGTACCGTTCTCCGCTGCCTACATGAATGCTGATCGAAAAATGGCTAGACAGCCGTGCCATGATCGGCTACGTCTTCAGTCAGGCGTCCGTGTTTATTTGTTTTTTTATGATTTATACCTTATTGTTTTACTATTTAGTACTATAGCTAGTTTATTTTATATTGTACCTATAAATATTTTTTGACATAATTAAAATTAAAAAATTAACCTATCATAAATAATACGAAGAAATACGAAAAAAGAAAAAAAAAGCAAAAAAAAAGAAGAAGAAGAAAAAGCTAGACAATGATGAAATTAAGAAACTAAAACTTAGAAGCCAAAATGAGTAGGTATAAATGAACTCGAGCTGGGAGCCTGGGATGTTTACCTCCTTGGAGCAACTATAGATATTACTTGTCATTTCAACTTTGTTAGTGTAGCTATGGCGTGTCAGTTTTTTGGTGAGTGGAAGAGAGGAGAAAAAGGAACGTGCTTTGTTACTCATGCAAGAAGTGAACCATTTTAGAGGGCAAATTAGTATTGACAAAAGAGTGCATTGGATGATTTGTTACATTTTTGTGGGTCTATCCTCTCTCTACCTCATCATTCATTATTGAGCTGTTACTATTTAATTTATTGTAGGCCTCTAGTAACAAGCTATTGAAGAGCTTTTTCTAAAATTTTCTCCAAGCTAAAATTTGGCAGTCTGACTTTTTTTTTTTTTTTGCTTTTGAGCTATGACTTAGTATTGAGATGACTGAATTGCCTTAGTTCTAATGTCGTTAATAAGTTCAATTACAACCCAACGATTCCGAAGCTCGTCATGGCCGGATGGGATTTGTCAAACAACGACACCAATAGATAGATGCAGAGTCCGAACCATTCTTTTCACATACCACATCCAGAGTACGAATGATTGTTGCAGATACACACTTTTATTTATTCTACAACAATTACAACAAAATGGCATAATCAAATCCATGCTCCTCAACTACCAGCTATGCTGCAGAAATCATTTCCCCTCTCCTGCAGAATCAGTCGAAGCTAGATGTGCCTGAAATAACACTGCAAGTCTCGAGAATAGCCCAGAACCCAAGGCATGAAATAAATTGAATAAACTAGTTCATCAGTTAGCCATATCATCTTCAAATTGAAATCTGGACGCCGAAAAACATCATCACAACTACTGTTAGTTAATTCCTCGTGGCAACAAAGCACAGTTGTTCCCAATGAAAAAGAAAAATGTTCAAACTGCATACTATAAAGTAACATCTGTTCATTTGCATCTGTTGCAAGCCACAACCAGTTTTCAGCTTGGACTTGGGGGAGTTGGGACTTGTAGCAAGAACTGATTTCATTGACTTCATCGACGAACAGCAAGAGCTGAACCACTTGTAAATATTGATTTCATTCACGAACAGCAAGAATTGAACCAATTGAGCTGGGATTTGGGGATCGAGATGTTAATGGTTTTTTCTATTACATGCAAGCATCATCCACAAGAACAGACCCAGCGTCAGGTTTTCTCTATTGGATCCAAGCATCCTCTACGAGAACTCACCTTCAGATCGGGGGTAGGAGTAGAGGATGGCGGCCTAGGGGAGGAGTAGAGGACGACGGCCGGTGGAGGATTCGAGGACGGCGGCGTCGGCGGCTCTGCCGCGTGGAGGACGGCGGCGCGGGTGAGGTGGACGGCGGCGCCGGGAGCGGCTATGATGGAGGCGCGGGCAGGACGGCGGCGCCGGGATACGTGGTCTCCTGCGTCGGCAGCCGGTGAGTGGTATTTGGTGTAATTTTAACGAAATTGAGTGGTAAAGAGTTATTTTCAACCCGCAAAAGTAAAAAAAAAAAGCATATATAAATTAGCTTTTGACTTATAGCTACAGAGCAGCTTAGATTTTTTAAAAAACCATAATTAAAAAGCTGTATCTTTACTTGTGCTTTCTTTTTTTTTTTGGATTTTAGGCTAAAGAAAAAGTCCAAACAAATTTGCCCTAAGCGTGGTATGGATTTTCTCTTATAACAAGGTACGAATGAGCTCGAACACACGCAAAAGATTCCAACGGAGGCCGGGCATTCTGGGCAAGGCCACATTGGTCATAAAACTAGGGAAATCAATAAAAGGCATCTTTGATTTCTTGGATAGCCTTGTCTACGGTAGGAAATCGTTGCCAGCCGATGGCTCTCTCAAAAGCAAAGGAACCAAACTCACGTCGATATAAGGTAATATTGATTTAACGTTGAATTATAGAGATGAAATTCTATTAGCTATGATATACTCCTAAGGTACAGAAAAAGTAGATGTAAAAATCCGTGCATTTTTTGTCAACCGATACAAAGTATTTATAGTCCAAAAATAGTTGATTCAATCTTAGATTGCACTTCAAGTCTCTATTTTTTGTGTCGGCTCAACCTTTCTTTTATAGAGCCTCTGTCTACTTTCGAATCTTCAAGTTTTCAATCTCTCGTTGACAATTTTCTTCTTCGCATCTACCTTTTCTAGTTGGTACCTTTCAAGATTTTGTTTGTTTGTTAAGAATCAGATCTGATAAGGGTTTAGTGTTGGATCTTGTGGGTCTCGTAAAAATTGCGATGAAGTGTTGGGTTCTTAGGAGCTTCGGATTAAGATTGAAAATTCCGGTGTAGTACGATAGTCTTACCAGAAAGTTGAGATCTTAGGATGTAAAGATGGAATCTTGGAAGCTTAGGATTTTGGTGCAAGGATTAGATCATGTAAAAATTGGTACTCTTTATGTTATGTTTTTAGATTCCAATTGTTACGTGAAAGGAGTATGCTTTTACGAGCCGGGTCAGCTTGAGGATGCGCTACAAGTGGTCTTATGTTTTTTACCTACTTGACATTTTATTCATGTTCTCAGACGGTTGGCACGACTAATCAACATGCATGATATGACATGCTTTGATTCTTCACATAAGAAAGAGGCACGACACGTCGGCACAAACAATTTACGACCCATCTATGTTCGGTCGCATTTTTCCTAAACACTTGAAGCAAAGAAACGTCCTCAATCATGCTGCAGTAATCTTGACAGCAGCCATGCCGTGCCAATTAACCCCTTCAATTCAAGCCGTACACGTACTAAGGAGTAGCACTGCCACGCGTCAATCGTGCCGTACCATATTTACAGCTGTATCAGGCTAGATAGACGACCTGACCGGGCACAGGTATTCAGTAACTTCTCAACAAGTTGCTGTTGCTTTTCATGCATTTAGGTTTCAGAGGGTGCGTGACCGGCGAGCCGCTCGACCGACTTGCCGTTGCGTTACTGCGCGCAGCTAGCAGCTAAAAACCAGAGCATGCAAGTCTACCCAACATATGAATTTTCTGTACCAAATTCTAGGTGGCTAAATTTGTTGCCAACACTGGCTTCAAAATGAACTCGAGAGCCAAAAGAAAATGAAACCTTATCAAAAATTTTGATATCAAACTAAACAACGGCCAAATCTTGTCAAACTTTACGAAGCTTGGCAAGGCAAACTCTGTCTCTCAAACAAAACAGCACCGTACTGCGATACCGGTTGGAACATGCGAATTTCTGTAGAATTCCTACGGTAATCATCCTGCTTCCTGCAAAATTGGTCCGCTCCACACAACCCACCGCCACATGTACATGCAGGCATGTACTTCTAATTAACTGCGTATCCACGCTGGTTACAAGGTTCGCGACGTGGGGCATGTTTTTTTTTATTTCTACTTATAGTTTTTTTTGTCTTATAGTTTTTTAGCTATTCATGAGAGAGAGTGCAGAGTAACAGAAACTCATGTGTGGTTTTGAACGATATAAATGAAGTCGTTATAGTGTATACTATAATTAACTTATAGATTTCGTTTTAGAAAGATATTTTGTTTGAAAAACTAGCTAACGTAGAAAACTCGAAAAACAGGTTTTAAAAACTGACATTAAAAGAGAAACCCACATTTCATCGTAAGTATGGTTCAAGGCAGTTTGCACTGCTGAAGTGCTGATTGCTCCGGTGGTTTGTGGACATGGCAGTTCCGAACGATCGGTCGATTAATCGTTGGTGGTCGGTATACCGAACCGACAAGTATAGTATACGTGGAGAGAATATAGCGATCTCGAACGATTAATTAGCCCTTTTTTTTACAGATTTGTCGTTTGTTTTCCCCGATTAATTGGTTGTTTCCCTGTTTTATCGTCTTAATAAAGTATTTTTACTTGTTATTTCCAATTTATTAGTAGTTATAATATTATGCAATGTGAATGGCCATGTAAGAAGGTTCAGAATATTGTTGTGATGAACTATTGCAATGTTTCTGAAGTGATTATTCGATTTTGTAAAAGACTGCATTCTGGTTGGGCTGTTTACTGGAATATTCAAGTTAAGCGGTTTGACCAGCAGCCTTCGACCTCAATCCGTAGTCAGAGGCGTAGGCCACGATTGATAGTCGATAGTCCGAATGGCATTGTGTTGGACGGTCCGATTGGCAGATCAACCACGACAGATCAACCACGGCAAAACGACCATAGCGGGTCAACCACGGTAGATCGACCATGGCAGGTCAAGCACGGTAGAACAACCGCGGATGGTCACAGCTACAGTACCTGATTGATAGTCATAGGTACAGTGACTGGTCGATGGTCGAAAGCTACAGTGCATGGTCGATAGTGGGAAGATACAATGCCTAGTCGATGGTCGGAAGTTACAATACCTGATCGGTGATCAATACTCCTTTATGACATAACAAAGTTATGTAGATTTAAAATCTTGCTCTAGTGCTGATTTTCCAGTTCATGAGCCTAGTTTCACTGTTCATTTGCTGATTTTTCGGTCAGACCAGTTTTTACATGGCGGTTAGACCGTAAATACTACACCGGTTAGACCGCCATCTAAATTGAGGTCAGATCACCAGTAGTAAGCTTTGGGCAAAATTTGTTTTCTCGAGAGCTTTGATTTGAGTGTTTGATGAGGGCTATATTCTATGTAACTTCCTAGTTATTGGAGAATAGAACATAAAGTATTTAGAAAAAAATTTAAGAAGGTACGATTCACCTCCTCTGTTGGCATCAGGTCCTACACAAATGCCATACATAATATGTATCTACAAATGTAAAGTATATAATTTAAGTTATGACTAATGATATTTTATATAGTGATAACTTATTATAATATTGATAACTAAATTATTTTAAATATAAATGAGTATATTATTATGAAGGGAGTCGCTTCTATTACGAATATATAACTGTCCGTTAAATCATAATTAATCGGAGGCATAACCATTGATTGTTTGGTGGTGCCCTTACGGCCAATGAATGCACGCCTATTTCACAACACCGGTTCTCACTACGACATTACTCCTAATTAACTATGTATCCATGCTGGCTACAAGATTCACCGTATTTTTCCTGTTTGCGTCACAAAGCCATATTCAAAGGAGCTGTACGTACGTACGTCGACTGTAGTTGATAAAAATACGTCCTGTGCATAAGCCAAGTAGGCATGGCCTTTTCTATGTGGGTGCGAATCTCTTAGGTGGGGATTGGAGTGACAAGGACCGATCATTCATACAACTCGAATGATCGACAATCAGGAGACTCGATCAGCACACGTTGGGCGTCTTTTAGTTAAGCTTCGACATCTGGTCACTATTGGCAATGGCAGAATAATTGTAAGCCAGCCATCCATGAGAGTAGCATGCACCAACTTAATTAACTTGGCAGTTCTCACAATTAATTAAGCATGTAGTAGTGCTGTATGTCAATTAGGGGTGGGAAATGGTAGCAGATAATTCGTTTTATTCGATATTCGTATCCGAGAAAACACGAATATGGTAAGCAAAATCCGTATTCGAATGTTCGTATTTGTATTCAAGAATATTTGTATCCGTATTTAAGAATATTCGTATTCGCATTCGTATTCGAGAATATTCGTATTCGAGACTATTCGATTCGTATTCGATCTATTTCCTATGCCTAACGGTAACTGGCCGGTTACTGAAAATTTTGGGGAAAACCTGGACGAATTTTGTGATTCGAAACTTGAATTTGAACGGTTTGAAACCGGTAATCGTTCCGGTAACCGATGAAAAACCGGCTTTATTGTACCGAGATTTGTTAAAGAAGTTATAGGAGGATATTCGTATTCGACCGAATTAAATACATATTCGATTCGAATTCGTATCTGTTACAACATTCGATTCGTATTCAAATTCGAGAATATTCGAATTCGTATTTATATTCATTTTAAAATATGGATTTGTATTTGTATTTGTGACTATTCGATCGTATCCGATCTGTTTCCATGTCTAATGACAATGGCTGAAGTGACGAGGAATAACCATGGGTTTTTGACACCCGGCCGGCTGGGAAAACAACTGAAAATGTGTCCTAATATATGCGTTGCCAACTGGCCGGTTTCCAAATGTAAGTCATCCGGCTGGTGTTTTATGCTGTGTCGCGGACTCCTTGGTTCAGATGTAAATATCCATGCGTCTCTATGGTAATACCTATAAGTGAAAATTTGCTCGCTAACACTGCGACGTCGACGTATATGTTGAAAAATTTATGTATAAGGATGAAAAGCATGGCCTAGAGCCCCATGTTAGTGATGCATCGTTGTTAAAAATTTAAGTACTTTGTGCTTGCAAAACATTTTCATGTTAATGACACTTTGATGCAGCTTGGTTAAAATTTCCCCACCCCCCAATCCAAATCTGTAAAAAAAACACGTCCAACCATTGTGCCTAATAATTCTCGATGACAAGTAGACCCAAGTGGACGTGGTAAGTTTGGAAGCAACGGTTTTTTAGTTTTAGTCCCCTAACATATTTTTTTGCATAAAAATGGACCACTATTCCAGCTCAAAAGGTACGGTAAATGACACGTGTCTGTTGAAGTACAAGTGAATTGCCCATCTTTCCTCATCAGCTTAAGCTTTTGGGTGAACTGGTTGGTGCATGCAACTCAATATGGTATCAGAGCCAAGAGGTCCCGAGTTCAAGACCTGGCTGACGCAATTAAAAAAAATTAATTGCAGTCCACTTCTATTCGACGTATTAGGCCTAAAGGAGCCTACACGTGAGGGGGAGTGTTGAAGTACAAGTGAATTGCCCATCTTTCCTCATCAGCTTAAGCTTTTGGGTGAACTGGTTGGTGCATGCAACTCAATAGTGTCATCTGCCATGCCGTCGTAGCTTGACAAGTCGGGTGGCACACAGCTGGGTGAGCTAGTGTGGTAGGTGACTCCTGCCAAGCCGCTATGCCTCGCTAGGCATTGTAGCAACACTGTTCTACACTGTAATGCTACTGTTGAGCCATTAATTAGTGCTAAATGTAATTAATTAGTGCTAATAGCAATTAATTAGTGTTAATTAAGCACTAAATTAATAGTGTTTTATTTAGTACTAATCACATTTAATTAGCACTAATCATATAGTACTAATTAAGCATGCACGGTACTTTATTTCAATCATAATTAATTAGTACTAATCATATTTAATTAATGCTCATTAAAATTAAAAGTTTTTTATGAGATAAAATTTAGGATTTAAAAGTTTTTTATGAGATAAAATTTAGGATTTACTCATCTCGCTCCTGTCACGCGCATGTATCTCTCCCTCACAACTGCTCGCTTGTAAAAGTTAAAATAGCTAGACGACGTAGGCAAAAGTGCATGTCCTGTCTTCCACGATTTTTGTTGTGTAGTATAAAATGAACTCCAGTGCTAAATTTATGTGGCATGTAAGCAGCTCAAGTAAAAGTCTTGTGTTAAATTTTTAGCTCATTCAGACAGCAAATGCTCCCTTGTATGGTTGACGGAGACGAACGACATAAAGAAAAGCATGTGTGCTGACTTTCATTATTTTTGTTGCACTGTGCGGAACATAAATTCTACTGGTAAATTTTTATGGTATGTTCACAGTTCAAGTGAATGTCTTGTGTGGAACTTTTAGCCCATTAGGACAACAAATGCTCACTTATATAGTTGGTGAAGACGAACGGCGTAGGAAAAACGCACGTATTGACTTCCATTATTTTGTTGCGCGGTACGTATTGAATTCCAGTGGTAAATTTCTATGCCACGTTAGCGGTGCAAGTGGGATTACAATGTGGAATTATCAACTCATTTGGATAACAACTCTTGCTTGTATAGGTTGAAATAGCCAGATGGCATAGATAAAAGTGCATGTCATGCTTTCTATGATTTTTGTTTCGCAGTACGGAATGAATTCCAATGGTAAATTTCTACGGCACGTAAACGGTTCAAGTGAAAGTCTTGTATGAAATTTTCAGCTCGTTCGGATAACAAATGCTAGCTTATATTGTTGACGGAGACAAAAGACGTAGGGAAAAACTCGTGTGTTGACTTTTATTATTTTTGTTGCACAATACGTATTGAATTCCATCCACGAATAATTGATTCTAAAGGTCCTAAAGAATTCCTAATGGGTTTCTACCATTTCGATGCATCTGACACATTAATTAAGTATTCAAATATGCATCAGGATAATTTAAATGGCAAATATACCAATTTAATCGATATGCATTAAATTTTAATCTACTAATGACACTCAGTTTATTTTATTAATCAAACATACTTGTTAATGGTGTTTCACAATTTAACATGATTGACAAAAATATACTAAGCAATTTAGCATGCATTGGAATGATCTGGGTAGATTTGCGAAGAAAAGAATTTTTTATCACGCGTGTTTATTCTTTCCTTTTCTTTCTATCATTCCCTCTTCTCTTTCCCTCCTTTTATTTTCCTCCTCCCTTTTCTTTTCTTCAGTCAGACCCTGTCCATGCAGCCTTATCCCTTCCCATTTCTTTTCTCTCGGCCGCTCCTCCTTCTCCCGATCTGGATCTAGCGCATCCTCCCTCTTGCGTCGCTGGCCTCTGCACCTTATGTCGTACTGACCCTCGGTCATGGCACCACCGCCTCTCGGCTCGGGACCCCATGCCCTCTCTCCTCGTCGGCCCCTTCAGCTCCCTACATCGCCACCTCCTCAAATGCCCTATGTGCCACCTCCCTGGTCACCTTCTTTGGATCCCTCTGGGGTCTCTCCTTGCTTCCTCTCGGTACCGACCCGGCGCTTGGCCGTGGCTCCCCTAGTGCTGCCCTTTCCCCGTGGTGGCTAGGGTTTGCTTGGCTCACCAGCATCGTCCCTCTGTGTGCCACTACCTCCATGGCTAACACTCCTCCCCTTTTACTCTTCCCTACTTCCTCATCTGCCTTTACTTATTCTAGTTACTTGATTTACTTATGTTCATCTTTATGCTTTACCTTCCATTTTTGATTTTGGGCCTAACCGAGGGTGGTGTTATGTGGTTGCTATGGTGGGGCTTGAGATCATTCCATGCGCCAGGGGAGCATGGAGTGATTGTTGGGTGTGTGTAGCGTGCCCTACACTACGGCGGCTTGCCTCCTCGGTATTCTTTCTTTTGCCTATGCCCTTACTGTTTTGTGCTCTAGGTTGTTGCATGGGAGTAAACTGTGATCTAGTATATGATAAAGTTATATTGTGCTCATTGCCGGTTGCTATTAAGTTCTTGGTGATGCTATGTTAGAGATACTTAAGTAAGTGGTTCGGCTATCCATGTGGTCCTAGGTAACATATTCATAGGGAAAATGTGAGTATGGCCTATCTTGGTTGAGCTGGATATCGGGTTGATTTTGGAAGCGATTGAGGAAGTGGCCATGGTGGTCATTTTCCCCCTTTTGTCGGCTGTGCAGGTGGGACCTTGTGGTCACTGTGGTCGATCCCCTCCTACTGCGGCTTGCTCCTGGACTTTGCTAGCTCGGCCTTGATCTACCCTTGTATTTGCCAAAGGATTGTGGCTCGGTCTTAGGGGTGATCTGGAATAGATTTGAGAAATGGAGAGGATGAACTGGGGGTGGTTCTCTGTGTGTTGGAATAGATTTGAGAAATGGGGAGGATGAACTGGGGGTGGTTCTCTGTGTGTTGGTTTGTTGCTCGACTGTGTGTGGTCTCTGGCTCCCTGGTGCATGGTTGTATGCGGTCTCTCTCCTCCTTGTGGCGGAAGGGTTTGCCCTTATCCGATGACTGTGCATCCCTATGCTCTTTGTGCTTACTGTGTTAGGGGGGATGGATTGAGATATTTGTGTTGTTGGGTTGGAAAATAGATTTCTAAATAAATTCAGTTTTGTTTCACTGCCGGATTATGACCTTACAGCTGCAGGAGGTGCCGATTGGCCCTCAGACGGTCTGGTATCTCTATGAGTGGAATGTCTAGCTCAAAATTTACTCTAGGGTTCTAACGGCAATTCTTTACTTTATTTCTCTTCTTCTGTTCGGTCTTTTTTGGCGTCTTTAAATTAGTTCTGATCGCAATTAAAACTGTAGTGCGGTTGTGATTCCGAATTCAGTAACTAATGTATGAGATGCTATACAGGTAACTTTACCTGTTTCCTTAGCTTTGATTAACTGTAGAATGTATAAGATGATATATATGTAAGTCATATTCTCTATTATTCCGAATGTATTTGTATATGCATGAAATAAACCCCATGTAATTTTATTTCCCTATTATATTCAATGTAATAATTAAAATGGACCGTAAAATTTTAGTTGGCAATTTATAGCACTACTTGTAATTTTTCACTTTGTTGCATGCCATTCAATTACAAATTCTATGCAATGTTTTAGATTTGAACGCATTAATTCATAACGTTAATTAAACGATTCGATTAGTGCTATTACTCTTAATTAACCTCCCTGCTTAGCTTAGTTACATGAGCCGCCCCGTCTAGGCGGCGATGCCGGAGAAGCTCTTTCCGGACTCCTTCGCCGCCATCAGCCGCAGCACCGCTGCCGCCTTAAAGCCGCTGATCTCCTCTGTGCCCGCCACCGGCGCTCGTCCGCGAGCTGCTCGACTAAATGGTTGGGGGGTGGGGCTGCGAGTGGACTGCGCGAGGTGGAGGGCACGGTTACATATGCCCATGGCCTCTTGCCGCACGGCTGGCAGCCGGCTGCTACAGCGACGACAAAAAAATGTTTTGGCACGGAGGTGGCGGTTGGCAGCCGGCTGCTACAGCGACGGCAAAAAAGTTTTGGCACGGAGCTCGCTCCATACGATTTCGTGTGTACCAATCCTTACGTACGAGAGGTGGGCAAATTACGACGGCTATTTACTTCGGGCTGTTAGTAGTACTTGCCGTCACCCATAGGTCTGTTCTTCACGATTTTTAAAAACGATTTTTGAGATTTACTATAATATCTAACTTTTAAATAGAGTATTTTTTAAGACAGTATATACAAATTAATTGTAGTACACGTTAAAAGCCTAATATATATATCAACCAAAATCGCAACCGAGTATCTCTCCGTAATCTCTGTCGCAAACAGTCAAAATTCAAAAATTTCAGCCAAATACCATAAGCCGCAGTCAAAAAGAACAGACCGTACATTTCATTTTTCGCATAAACGTGTTTCATGCATGCATGTTCCATTAATCTCTAGTACTTCTCTCAAAACTGCTACTCACATACACGGTTGGCATCTAGCTGTACGTCTGGCGGATCGAGGTCCGTAGTCTTCTTACCAACTGTATCATGTTGGGTTGATTGGATTAAGCGTCTATTAGTATTATTTATGTATGTTTTTGATATTTGAGCCGGTAATGTACTGGTAGAATGGTACACGCCGGTGGATGCAGCGAAGGGGAGATACTATTTTTTCATGTGCCGCGGGGACTAAATACAGAAATCACACTACTGTAACACTGTTGCATGCAGTAGCTCTATATGTCGCGATTAGGTCTTATCACTGAAGCTCGGATTAAATCAACTAGTAGCAGTGTGTATCACATCTATAAAAAAAATATCAATTAGTATTATATACTCAGCATTAGAGTATTTTTTTTACACTCAGAGAAGAAATATTCAGAGACCACCGACCAACCCCCCACACCCCCAGTCGAGTCTATAAATTGAGCTGGCGTACGCAAGCTAGTTGCATGCCCTGGTACAGCTAACAAACAAGCAGCTGCAAGGCCCCAAGATACCATGGCCACAAACCCCGGCCTCTTCACTGAGTGGCCATGGACGAGGCTTGGCAGCTTCAAGGTACCTTGGTTTGCATCACCCTCCTCCTGCACTCCACCCTCTCCGGGCGCGTAAGAAGACTATTTTTTAGATCCATCCATGTCTGTAATACTGTACCATCCTGCAGTGATGCTCTTATTTGAGTCCACTACTGTTCTATCACTAGTTTATTTATCCTGGGAAGGGCTGGCATTGGTCATATATATATATACCAGGGGTTTCATGTGCTGCGTGCAGTGTGCATGCATGATCGAACATGCATCCTAGTGAATTTCCATTCTTGTTTCATGCTTCACTTGTTGCCTTACACATGCGTGGCGAAACTGACGACCAAGTCGGTCGGGACGTGTGCTGCTTGCGTATGCAGTACATCGTGATGGCGCCGTGGGTTCTGCACGGCGGCTACCTGGTGGCGACCAAGGGGTGGTGGGAGGTGGACCTGGGGTACATTGCCATCCTCCCCTCGATTCTGCTCCGGATGCTCCACAACCAGGCCTGGATCACCGCGTCGCGCCTCCAGAACGCGCGCGGCAGGCGCCAGATCGTCGACCGCGGCATCGAGTTCGAGCAGGTCGACCGCGAGAGGAACTGGTACGTACGTACGTTGCGTCGCTTCTCCGGCCGGTTCCCGATCGGCATGCATGATAGCCCGCCGCGGCGTCATAAGTGCGTATATGTGTGTGTGTGCGCATGGCAGGGACGACCAGATCATCCTGAGCGCCATCCTGCTCTACCTCGGCGCGCTGTACTTGCCGGGAGCGCAGCACCTGCCGCTCTGGAGGACGGACGGCGCGGTGCTGATGGCGCTGATGCACGCCGGCCCCGTCGAGCTCATCTACTACTGGCTCCACCGCGCGCTGCACCACCACTTCCTCTACACCCGCTACCACTCCCACCACCACGCCTCCATCGTCACCGAGCCCATCACCTGTACGTTCGTAAGCCCGCTCTCGCCCCAGTTTAGCCGCCGAGCTAGCACATGATCTTCCTTTCCTGTGGTTAACCCTAGACGCCTTGCATATGCGTGTACTCGTTTCTGCATCTGCATGCTTCCTTTATGACCAAACAGGCGCTATCAACTACTTACCAATTACAATCACAATCTCCCGATGGCCCACCTACAGGAAAAACAAAGAAGAACACAACACAACGTTAACTAGGACAGTATATATACTGGTACAGTCGCAAATCAAACCAACCGGTGCTCTTTCCTGATGTTTTAGTTCCTGCGGTCAAAATGTTCAGATTCGGCCTCTAATTACCCTATATAAAAGTATTTTAGATTGGCCACAGGACAAATATTATTTGCCGTTAAAATATTCCATAATTTACGGATGTTCTAAATTATGCACTATATTATGATTTAAATCGATGGTGAAGGTTTTAGTTTCTATATTGAAGAGACCATAAAAAGGAAGTAACATCACATATAAAAGAAGAGAGGTATTTATATGTTACTGCTCCTATCTACATGTATAATCTCAAGTTACAGCGCAGGTATGATCTGCTTTTCAAACATTGTCCCTTTTCACTTCTTGACCCTTTTTTCTGCAAGATGGCAAGATATATAGTTCCCCGACCATTGCAAGCAGAAGGGCGGCAAGTTCATTGTTTACCTTGCAAACAATCGCAATTTACAGCAACCATTTTATGTGCATCAAATTAATGGTCACCTTGATCTTGTGGTGATGATATTGTTATGTTTGTCCAGCCGTCATCCATCCATTTGCTGAGATCGTGGCCTATGAACTGCTGTTCTCAATCCCAATGATCACCTGTGCCTTGACTGGAACTTTATCCATCATCGCGTTGGAGATCTACTTGATCTACATTGACTTCATGAACAACATGGGCCACTGCAACTTCGAGTGGGTGCCCAGTTGGCTCTTCAAACGGGTCCCCCCTCTCAAGTATCTCATGTATACACCATCGTAAGTGTCTCATATATTTCTTATAGAACTCAACTCTCCTTTTCGTAATATCCTACCCAAACAAAGGCAGACAAGGCTCAGTCAGTTAATATGTACTTCACTCTGCAAATTTTATTTTATTTTTCATGATTGTCTGCTGCTGCTCCCAGTGTGTAATCTGAACTTTTGCATTTTGATTAGGTTTCATTCTCTTCACCACACTAAGTTCCGGACAAACTACTCCCTTTTCATGCCATTCTACGACTACATATACAACACCATGGACAAATCATCGGACACGCTGTATGAGAATTCACTCAAAGACAAGGAGGAAGCAGTAGATGTGGTTCACCTTACCCATCTCACCAGCCTGCAGTCCATCTATCATATGAGGCCCGGGTTTGCCGAATACGCCTCCAAGCCGTACGCCTCCAAGTGGTACATGCGGTTCATGTGGCCTGTGTCGTGGCTCTCCATGGTGCTGACACGGGTGTATGGTTCTTCGTTCACTGTTGAGAGGAATGTCATGAAGAAGCTCAGGATGCAGTCATGGGCCATACCAAGATACAGTTTCCATGTGAGTTAAGAGAGAGAGAGAGAGAGTAGTTTCCATGTAGGAATCATGTTCAGTTCACAACAACCTGTGAACATTCTAACCAAATAGCCAATTAACCTTTTCCTTTCTGCAGTATGGATTGAGTTGGGAGAAGGAAGCGATCAATAGCCTGATTGAAAAGGCGATATGCGAAGCTGACAAAAAAGGAGCAAAAGTTGTTAGCCTTGGACTTCTGAATCAGGTATGCAATTTCTTTAGCTATTCCAATTACAAGTTGAAATTCTGTACTCCCAAATGGTAGTCATGCCATATAGATGAAAAGGCAGGAAAATAAGCAAATTGGCAGCATTAAGGTTGCCAAGTTCCAATTGTGCTAATAATTCTGAATTTCACATCATTAGAAAATGCTGACTTATTTTATATATGAACTCATGCATAACATAAGTTGTAATTGACAGGCACATAGCCTCAATGGAAGCGGGGAACTTTATCTGCAGAAGTATCCGGAATTGGGGGTAAGACTTGTGGACGGCACTAGCTTAGCTGCTGCAGTGGTTGTCAAGAGTATCCCCCAAGGCATAGATCAAGTGGTACTTGCAGGAAATATTTCAAAGGTTGCTCGTGTTGCTGCCGCAGCATTGTGCAAGAAAAACATCAAGGTAATTAAGAACCAAATACTCACATCTGCTTCACTTTAATCACATCCAGAAATGATATCTTCGTACTAAAATCTAACAAGCAACTCATCCTGTGCAGGTCATAATGACAAACAAGCAAGGTTACCATTTCCTTAAGCCCAACATACCAGAAGACGGAGCTGACAATCTCTTACTTTCAAAAACCGGCACAGCAAAGGTAAGAAGGGGCCTATGCGTTTCTTCCAATCTCTTAACAAATGATCAGAAAATGGCATGACTGGTTGCCCTAAAATTTTGCAGGTGTGGGTAATTGGAGAAGGTCTGGATGCTGCTGAACAGTCCAGGGCACAGAAAGGAACACTGTTTATCCCATACTCGCAGTTCCCGCCAAGAATGGTACGCAAGGACTGCTGCACCTACTCGACGACTCCTGCAATGGCTGTACCTAAAACACTGCAGAATTTGCACTCCTGCGAGGTAAATAACGCGATGAACTGCAACACTGAAAGAACTTCACTGCATCGTCTGACCAAGCTCGCCATTTTTTTTCTTCCTTTGCAGAATTGGCTGCCAAGGAGGGTCATGAGCGCGTGGCGCATAGCTGGAATTGTTCATGCGTTGGAGGGATGGAACGAGCACGAGTGCGGAGACACCGTGCTAGACATGGAGAAAGTATGGTCTGCTGCAATTCACCACGGCTTCCACCCCGTTGCTCGAGTCTGATCGATGCTGTGGTCGCAAGTCAGTACGCTCGCTGGAGCCATGCTATGGAAGAAGGAACAGACACACTGGCTAGAAGAGACGTAGCATCTAAGTAGTTTGATCTGCCGTCGTTCGCTATGAACCGCGTTATTCACGTCCTATGATCACGTCCTATGATCAAAGACTGAATAATAAGTCCGTTCTGTATCGTTCTCTGTTCTTGCATCAATAATGTAATTCGATAAAGAAATAAGCACGGGCGTTGTGTCCACACTCTCGTAAATGTAGAGCTGTCTGCTGTGATACGGTTCGACCTGAACACAATCCGTAAAGAAATAGTGGTAGCATACTCCACTGAGAGAGAATTCATACTCCACTGAGAGAGAGCCATCTGGGTGAATCTTCATCCTCACTCAAAAGCTATTGTGGTCAGAATATTTTTGAGCTCCCCTAGATTTTGTTGTAGGTTCTCATTTAGCCATCTTCTGAAGGTGAGATTCCAGCCTTCAGCAGCTAGATTCTTAACAAACACAGATTGTTTGTCACAAATAAAATAGAAAACAGGGAATTCTCCTTCAAAGGAACCTCACAACACCAACAATCATTCCAAAAGTCAGTTTTTTCTCCATTGCCAATAACCATTTCCCTTCGTTTGAAGTATATATCTTTAACTTTTTTTAGCGAATCAGCCCAACAGGCTGAGACATAAATTTTGTGTTTCACTTGAGAAATGCATTTACCACCAAGGTATCTGCATCTCACAATTTCTTGCCACATTCCATTTTCAGTTTCTAATTTCCACCACCATTTACACAGAAGACTGATATTGAGTTTCCAAAGGTCCTGGATTCCCAGGCCTCCTTTTTGTTTTTGGGAGCAGAGATTTTCCCTGTTGACAAGATGGTATTTTTTCTTCTTATCCCCTCCCTGCCAGAGAAATGATCTTCTATGCTTATCCATATTTTCCAGAAGCAGTGACTTATTCATGCTTCTTTTCCAATCTGCTTCCAAAAGTCTGTTAGAACATAATACCAAAATCCTACACACACATTTACTCGTGGACACATACTACACGGGGGAGACGAGGAACATAGACACACAGAGAGAACTTCCCGACACGAACTTAACTTGCGCCGGATTTTCTCTTGTCTTTCTATTCCATCACTCTCCATTTACTCAACATATTACCTGGCTTAAATAGCCTCACATAGTGGCTAACAATAGACTTAGCTAACAATAGACTTAGCTAATAATAGACTTAACTAACAATAGACTTTCTCCACTAACCACTAACTCCATGCAGCTATTCTCATGCCACTTCTCAACGTGGCTTTGACTAGCCCCCTGCATGCACACACATGCATGCAAAATGCAATAACAATCAAGATTAATATCCAACATTCCCCCCTAATCTTGATTTGCTAAACTTCACAAGACAATCGATCTCCTGACGCATCTCCAAGGAGTTTTACCATCTTCTTGCTGACCATGCGGCCGGCGACACAACTTGCCGATGCCTTTCACTTCTTCACTATCGGTGACACACCTCGCCTCAGCTCCAATTATCTTTTGCCAGTACCATCGGCCACGGAGACTCGGACCAGAGCTTACATTAGTGAGTTCTTAGACACACCTACAAGAACTCACGCTTTCTCGTGGACACTACTAACACAAGAATACACACATGTACAACAGCTAGACAGGAGTACACGGAGAGAACACATTTCTATTCTCTTGTACTACTAAACTCTTCGACACACAACTAATTCACAGTGGAGGTAAACAGAAGAACGTCATGAGCACACACACAGCTTTTGGCACTCGACAAACCCGGAGCTTTTCCATGTGCTCTCATTCTTTATCCTCAACAATATGTCACAGGAGCCCGCCGCTCCGTCATGACATCGCGCCGCATTGCGCCCTACAGGCGTAGCGCCGCAGCCGACGAGATCCGTCGTCGCCCGACCGAGCCACGTCGCACGACTTCTCCTTGCACCTCGCTCTGATACCAATTGTTAGAACACAATACCAGGATCCTACACATATTTACCCGTGGACACACACTACACGGGGGAGACGAGGAACATAGACACACAGAGAGAATTTTCCGACATGAACTTAACTTGCGCCAGATTTTCTCTTGTCTTTCTATTCCATCACTCTCCATTTACTCAACATATTACCTGGCTTAAATAGCCTCACCTAGTGGCTAACAATAGACTTAGCTAATAATAGACTTAGCTAATAATAGACTTAGCTAACAATAGACTTAGCTAATAATAAACTTAGCTAACAATAGACTTAGCTAATAATAGACTTAGCTAACAATAGACTTTCTCTACTAACCACTAACTCCATGCAGCTATTCTAATGCCACTTCTCAACGTGGCTTTGACTAGCCCCTGCATGCACACACATGCATGCAAAATGCAATAACAATCAAGATTAATATCCAACAAAGTCTTCATTCTCTAGATAGGACGAGCGTACTGGGAGAGCGAGCTTAACATTGTGTTGTTTACATGGTTATCTACGTGCTGAAATAAAATGTTTTTTAAAATGCAGGATCAGGATCACGGACATCAAACTCTGATAGAATAGGATTCTTCAATCCTGTCATAGCATTCATGGGACATAATGGTGAGGAGGATGCCGCTGAAGGATCAGAAAAGCCACAATATCTGAAACATTCATCAACAGCAGAAGAAAATCATAGCATCTCCACTGAGCCAACTACATCTAAGGCAGATGCTTCTAAAGTATCGGGAACAACAAAATCTCCAAAGCAGCCTTCAAAATTAGAAGAAAATCTTATCAGCTCCACTGAGTCACCTGTATGTAAGAAAATATTTTTGATTACTGAAATGCCGTTCCTTCCTGGGTCATCACCATCCTACCACTTGCACTTGCTCCATCCTAAGCCTCGCACAATCCGTCGATTGCTGCGCCTCGCTTCTGAACTGATCTCGTCCTTCCTTGCACGCCTGCCTAGGCTGGAGCACCTGCTCCCACGACTGCTTTGGCTTCGCCGTTACCTGAACCTCCTGCTCCTCTCTCTTGGACCAAATCCGTCTGCTTTTCCGCGCATATCTCAGCTGAGGCTACACCACCTCTCACACTTGTGTTTGTGCATCTTGTCTCCACCGATGTCCGCGTTCATTCCACAAAATCACAGAAAAATGCACCAACCTATACTCCAAGCCTTCCACCTTGACTTACTATGCCGGTTGTGCCTATGCTTCCTCCTGCGCCATATGCACGCTATCAGGACTGCTCCCGACTGTCTGGTCTGCCATCTGTAGCACCTTCATGCATGCCGTGGGCCTTCCTATTGCCGACTGCATACACGTCTCTCAAAACATGACGCTCACCCGAGCTGCTGCACTCCTTTGTTCCAATTGTATATCCCCCTAGGATCCGCACTCTCAGGCTTGTTGCCTGGCTCCTCCAAGCTCCCTTTCAGACAAATTGATTTATAAGTTTTCAAAGAGATCTTGTACAACCGATTCGAAGACCTCTTCACTTTCATCAACAAATCTTCATTCTTGTCATAGACACGCAAAAAATTCATCTTGCAGCAGCACCCTACACCTTTCTTCTGTCATCTGCCCGAGACTGAGAGGCGAAGCAGCAGGATGATACTTTGTCTTCTGAGAGGTCGGAGAAACAGGTGGAACAACGACCTTACTGTCAGAAATCACATGGACAAAACCCCCACATTTAAACAGTATATTTTTAGCCTTGGGCGCAACCTCAATCACGCCTCCAGCTATAGCTCCATCTACTACAGGTGGATGTTTCCTCACATTCTATAAGAAATCATATTCTAGATCTTGATTAAACTTACAAATTTTAGATTTGTCTAGGACAAAAATGAGTCTTTTCTTGCCTCCAATAAATTTTTCGAGAGTGTTCATGAGGTACTCACACTCCCGAAAAAAAGAAGCACATGAAGAACAGGGGGAAGAAGAAGATGAAGAACCAGAAGGAGAAGATCGATAGCACGTGCATATCTCTCCTTGTGTACGGCCGTCTCAACCTTGAGGGCTTCGCAAGACACACAAGGGGCAATCCTAATCCTAGCAATTGGGCCTCATAACTCTCCCTAAAGGTCTTCTGTATTTCCTCCATTTTCGCCCATACTACAGCACATAACAAGCAATCAAATTTTGGCTTCTCTAGTAGATCCTTAGTTAGCTTCATATATTTTTCATCCAATGCAATTAATTCAGATTTCAGTTTTTTACAATTATTACATGGTGAGCTAACAGGTGTCTTAGAAGCATATTGAGCCATTATCTTGTTATTATCACACATGTCATGAAATTATTTAGAAACATATTCAATTTCAACAATCAATTTAGGATAGTTTGCACAGGAAGTAATAGGCTCCATCAAAGTAGCTTGCATTTTAGCGACTTTATGATCTGCCTTCTTTAAGTTAATCTTCAAGTTGTTACAGCTATCACAGGTTTCAGACAGATCAAGAAGTGTGGTATATAATCCTCTAAAAGCATTGTCCTTATCCTCATATGAGGTGTAGAGTATAGTTTCAACAGAATCAGAATGTAAAGAAATAACTCTAGATATCTCTAATTCAGCTAACAAACTAACATTCTCCACCTTAAGCAACCAGCTCAGAAATCACACTATCAAGCGAGGTCCTTAGCTTCTCCATATCTCCAAGCAAGAAAGCACATACATCACAGTCGTCACGTGAGGAAGCAAATCTAAGTGAAGTAATCTCTCATGACAAGCTCTCTACCTCCTCTAACTCACCACACCTAATTCTAGACCTAGCATAAAACTTTTCTAACTTAAGAAAAGCATCATTGAGCTAGTCGTAGGAGGGGCATACCTCATCGGAGTCACTATAGAGATCATCATCACTGATGCCATTCTCGTAAGCTATGAAGCACATCCCAGTGAATTTGTCGCCATCCTTAATGTCCTTCTGTGGATCATCCTCGCCGTCGTCGTCGCTCCAGTCCTCCATATCACTGAAGTTGAAATAATCGAAGGCGGTGAGGACGCGGTGGAAGAGCTTTTTCTCCTTGATGAAGTTACGGTACTTCTTCTCCTTGCCTTGATCACGAGCTAGCGGCTTTTTGTTGCAGTTCTTATTGATGTAGTCGTTTTTTCTCATGTCGTTGTGGTCGTTCTTGCTTTTCTCCAGTTTGGGGCAGTTCGTTCGAATGTGGCTGGAGCCACCACACTCGAAGTAAATCATCGGACCTCCTTTCCCCATCTCCCTACCCTCTTGTATGTGTGTGAGAAGTTTCTAACTAGGAGGGCTAGGTCACTCTCTGGAAACTGCTTGAATTATTTATCGCTTATCTCATACAAAGCAGCCAAAGAGGATTCAGAAGCACCATCAAACGATGCTCTAGAGGCAGAAGTGGGATTAGTGACCAAGGCCATCGACTGCGACTTTGTCTTGCGAGAGACGATGTCAATTTCATGAGTCTTGAGGCGTGAGTAAAACACATCAAGAGTCAAGGTCGATAGATCAGTCGTGTCCTTGATGGTGGTCACATTCATCTCTCAAACCCTAAGGTCCAAGGTAGAAAATATCTAACAAGCATTATCCGAGTCTGAGCATGTGAGACCAATGGCTCGGAGGTTGCTTAATATCTTGTAAAATCTACCAAAGCACTCATCCAAGGACTCACCAGTAAACATCTCAAATTTGTTGTATTCTCTCTTGTACTAGTCCTATCGGACAGTCTTGATTTTGGTGGTGCCCTTGTGGTATGCATTGAGGGTCATCCAGATGTCGAACGCCGACGTGAGATGAGAGATGCAATCAAACTCACTCCGGCTAAGACCTTGAATGATGATGTTCCCATCTGGCGTATTCATAGCCGTGATGTGCTCATTGGCAGGAACAACGAATCTGGTCTTAACCTTTCTCTAAATCGCATAGCCTTGAGCTTGTATGTAAGATTCCATCCTACCCTTCCAAAAGGGATAGTTGACCCTATCGAAGAGAGGCGGCTTACTGGAATACTTGTGTGCCGCCATGGCTCTGAAGACCAGTTAAGATCTATAAAAAGAGATAACCACGCTCTGATACCACTTGTTAGACCAGATGGCAACAGAGGGGGTGAATAGTATCAACTCAAAAAATTTCCCAAAGTATTCAAAATTTTATCCTCAAACACCTACATTTGTGTGGAACACAAAATCCTCAGCTGAAAAACCAAACCAACTAGCTCAAGTCAACAAAACTTAAAACCTAACCCTTAAAAGCATTCTAACTGGCCTTCAAATGGTGGTCTGACCACTAGTATATGGGCGGTCTGACCTCTGCTATAGTAAAATCAAAGAAATAAATAGTAGTTTATTTCAAATCCGAAATCGATGAAACTTTTGATACGTAGATCCAATGATATAAAACTTTTCAAGGATCTTCTCTAAGTTATCAAGAACATATTCCAATAAACAATCATAGAAATCATGGCCAAAGTTGAGATCTTTTTTAGTTTGAAGGAAAGGTGCACCGAAATCGAGTCAAAACTAAAATTGATGAATACAACTTGCTCATGGGATGATGATAACCAAGAAGGGTCTAGATGTGTTCCCATGCGTCACATCAAGTTAGATCATCATAGAAACCAAGCCAAAAATCCTCAGATAAAGAGATGAACCAAGATGTCAAAGTCAAGCAAAACCGGGTTTCCTCGTGAATCTTGCTGTCAAAGTGTCTAAATGGGTGAAAATGTATTTCCAAAGATTATCCCCATCTCTTACACGTCTTTGGTATAACAAGATCACAAGAAGGAAAGAAGAGAGATCAAATCCAACTAAAAGTCAACTACATCAATCAAACACAAGAGAGACTCAAGAGTTACACAAAGTTTGATGTATTTCTTACTTGAGAAGGTATATTTTATAGCCACTCCACCTTGGAGGATAAATAGCACCCAAGATACTCACTTTCAAACCCTAACCCTAAATCTAGAGAAGAGAGCACAAGAGATGTGCTGGATGGTTAACCTTACATATCTCCATCCCAATCTCTTTTATAGGTAGGCAACCGGCCACCTGTCACCTTAGTGGATACTATCAACTATTACAATAGAGGAAACCCGTTAAGCCCCCACGCATGGGTTTTACTCACACAAGTTCACTTATGAGTGTGTATTCGCTAAATTCTTAGCCTTGATCCTCCTTAATCAATCCAGTTCCACCTTGTCATAAACCACTCTCCAATGCATCGTCCATGCACATTGGTTTTGATCCAAGATGATTTCTGGTATTTTAGTCAAACTACCAAAATATTCTTTCTTGACCCGGTCATCACCAAACACAGCAAGCAATCGTCATGCTTGCCACGTGTAAATGCACCACTATCTTGCCACGCATCGTCAAGTCTCTCCCATTCTGGTTCCACCGAACCACGGCTCACTTAGCCCGTGCAAGCCACATGGCGCCATCCCACCGTTCGAACTCTCGCCTTCAACATTTTCCACATTTCTCATATCATGCTTGAGCTCACCATCTAACCTAGCATTCTCCCTCATTCTAGGCCTCAACTCTTCCATGAGCCTAGCCTCAATCATCGTCGTTGACCACAGTTGACTCTAAGCGACCCGGCACATCGAAAGACAAAGAAATTATTTCCAGACACAAGTTCTTCACACCTTGACCTACATTAGCCAAGACATGCTAAATGATTGAAGCCAACCATGAATTTCCAAAAAAAATGACAAATGTGCTAAACTTGCTCAATCACAAGTGATATCAAGAACTTGAGCAAATGTTTCAAATTTGAACAATTTGAACTAGTAGCACTCTAAATCGACTCAATTATAGATTCTTGGTTCCACTTAGAATATTAACATGACTTGACTCATTTTTGGATACCTTTAACTAAACTATGATCTTGAGTGACTTGACATGTTAAACAATCTATTTAATTTCATATTATGGCTTATTTAGGTTTAGCTTGGCAATACATGGTTTGTCATGATCTAGATAGCGCTTACACCTTTTATGGCTTGGTGCAATAACTGGAAAGTCACTTTGGATAATCTTCATAGCTCCTAATGCTTAAAATGAATTAAATTATATCGCTCCATTTCATTCATGCTCTATTTTCTTCCATGTATCTTAATGTCTCTATTGCCAAAAGGGAGAGAATTATAGAGAAAAAGGTATTAAGGGGGTGCAAAAGGCATTAAAGGGGGAGAAAGCTTGGTCATCTTGCTATGAAAATAGTCATGGTGAGCAATTGCTTTTTTCTTTGGACCATGAGCAAGATTGGACTTTTGTGAGGTTTTAGGTGTGATTTGGAGCTTTTGTAGGAAACTTGCTCTTTCTTGTTGATTGCTCCATTTCACACTTTGCCAACATGGTCATGAATCTCTTCTTTTCTTCTATTGGATCATGTGTGGCTTTTGCAACTTCTTGCTTTTCCTTTTTAAAAACAAACTCATCTTCAGGCATTTTCGGTGTTTGTCAATATACTCATCAAGGGGGAGAATGTGAGACCATGTGGAGGTAACCCTATGGTTGTGATGAGTAATTAACTTTTGGATTAGAGTTTGTGTAGAGATTGAGTTTGGCTTTTGAGGTTTTTGCAGAGGTTTGCATTTTGGCTATCGACTTCGTGGCCTATGACTTCTGGTGTTGTCTCGTTGTTTACGACTTGGTGGTCGGTAGGTACTTCTACGACTTGATGGTCGGTCGAACCGATCGGTAGAACAACTTGGAGTGATCGATAGCTTCAGTGCCTGAACGATCTTGTGTGATCAATTGTCATAGCTTGTGATCGATGGTCGTAGCTCTGTCTAGTCGTGATCGATGGTCGTAGGCTGTGGTGTTCGGTAGTCGTAAAGCCTGGTGACCGAAGTCATAGCCTGGTGACCGAAGTCGTAGCCTAGTGATCGATGGTCGCAGCTTACTACCTGGTCGTGATCGACAGTCGTAAGCTGTGTTGTTGGTAGTCGTAAGCCGTAGCGATCGATAGTCGTAGCTGATGTAAGCGATGGTCGTAGCGATCTATGCGGTAGTCGTACCTTGTGTCCTCGATGGTCGTAGCGATCTGTGCGCTCAACGGTCACAGTGATCGGTCGTAAGCAGTCATAGCTTCTGCTAAATGTGAGTGATAGTCGTAGCATTCTGTATGCATGTGCATTTGATGGTCGTATCGTCTGCTACATGGTCGTAGCAGATTGCAGTGTGGTCGTAGGCTACTGGAAGGATCTCGTGGGCTACGAGTACATCATTTCTTGTGCATCCGAGTAGTCGTAATTCATATTAGACCAGTTGGTTTGTTGATATTATTCACTTGAATACATTTTGATTGTGCAAATTGATGATCTTTGTGTATCATGTGGTGTTATGTGATGATTTGCTCGTTGGTGTTGGTTGTAGGACTTCGGAGCTAGGTCATGGTGAGGCGTAGGAGGACCGAGACTAGACACAGAGAGGTGTTAAGGTCTAGAATGATCAGGGAGACGCCGAAGATGATCGAGGCTAGTGAGGTGGTTGCAAGTTAGGACGACGAGGAACCGGAGTAGGAGCTACCTGAGGTGGACATGACGGGCAACGGCGAGGTGAACCAGGACTAGGCTCAAGGAGGAGTCGAGGTCCAGATGGTCAAGGATGTTGGGTGCCACCATGCGCGAGGAGAAGCACGTGGTGCGCCAAGTGATTTGGATCATTTGTAAGTGAGGATGGTTCGGTGGGATCCGGACGTGTGAGAGGCTTGACGACAAGTCATTGGGTCCACATATAAGCCACTTTGAGAAGAATACGTAGTAAAACCCAGTGTTAGGTGGGGTTAATGAGTTATCCCTGGTTTGGACTAATGGTAGAATCCATTTGGTCTAGAGTTCATTTATGAGCCTACAAAAAGGAGAGGGGAGGCAAGAGTTAGGTTGAGAAGGTTGGCTAAGCCTTGGTGGCTGGCGCCTCTCCCTCCCATGGCAGTTAGGTTAGAGAGTGAGTGTTGGCTCTAGGCTTAGAGCTTGGTCCTCCCGAGGGGAGTGGCTGTGAAACCAATATCTTAAGTGAGAAATTCAGCAATCTTTGGTCTACCCTTTTGTATATCTTTCTATTTGAGTTTGCTCTGTTCTAAGTTTTCGCTTTGGTTCTTCCTCTGTGTTCTTCATTTGCACACTTTTGAAATCATGACACAAGGTATAGATACATGGACTTAACACATTTGCAAAACACATTCGTAAACCTAAGTTACATGCTAAAAGGATTATGTATGAGTTTCAACTATTTGCAAAATACATTTGCAAACATAAGCCTCATACCACAAAGAGTAGGAAACATGGACTTCAAACACCTACAAAATACATTCGCAATGTATAGTTCCATCTTACAAGGATTCAAACACATGAGTTTCAATTATTTGCAAATCACAATCGCAAATATAGGTATCATGCCAAAGAGAGCTAGAGCAAATGAGGTTGAGCTATCAACACATGAAAAGACTCAAGCTATTAGATATGACCTCTCTCAATAGTACGGCAACATATATTAGCAATTCGGTCTTCCAACCAAACACCAAGACCGGTAAAAGACTAGGAATACATCTTTAGCCCTAACTAGTCATACTTTTGCCTTGAGCATCATCTTGAAGCTTGATGACGCACATCTTTACTTTAAGTCCGAGTCATTGTCACTTAAATTCCCTGTATGATCATCTACTCTTGTACATGCATCAACTTATGATGCATCTTCTTCTTAATAGCCTTCAACTCATGAAGCCATTTTCCATCCCACATTTTGACTTGATAATATTCAACACATAAAGTCATTCCAAGTCATCCTTACTTGTGAAATCTAACCAAATCATCCAACTCATGAAGAATGTTAGTCCACAAAACAATTGTCATCAATTATCAAAATCTCGCCATTAACTTATAATGGAGGGGCTAGATTTCACAATCTTCTATTTTTGGTAATTCATGACAATCTCAACAAATAATGAAATAGAAATTGATTTACGAGTATACAATATGTACACAACAATTGTATACTCTAAGATAAACATTTAAAGCAATTAACTCATTTGAATAGAAGTATTTGTCTTTAAAATTAGTTGCTAGCTAAGCTTACACATCTGGTTGTCATTAATCATCCAACCATTAATATATAATAGAGAAACTAGATGACGACCCAATTATGAGTATGTATGAACTACACAAGTTATATATACTCATGGGATAATTTCAAAGTAAAAATCCTTAGCATGTGGAAAGATGAACATAGATCAATATTAATGAAACCTCAAAACATAGAGTGATCTCCCCCTAAATATGTGTATACAAGAATGTATAGTGAATACATATCCACATATTCAAGCTAGACTACTTAGTGAAGTTCAATCTATATTTTTAGATCCAAGGAATGCATTAAGATATAAGAAAGGTGATGTCGAATGCATACCTCTTATGGTTTTTATCTTTTTTTTCCAAATAAGACTAAGAAATGTTATAATCAATAAACAAATTAGTCTCACAATTAGATTTGTCATTATCACCAAAACTATTTGTCATTAATCACATCCAAAGGAGACTAGGTCAAAGCATAGTTGATAAATGGACTTGTTCTTTCGAATACACACACACGACATTTTTAATATCTTAGTTTGGTCTATAATGTATTTAAAGGAAATGATTATTTTATAATTGATTTAATTATTTGCTTAATTAATTATATTTAATCATTATTTATTGGTTAAAACAATTAGAAACTATGGGTCGCTACGTAAGCTCTTCTTTCCCTTTGTCTCTATATACATATATAATTACTATTCTATACTCAGGTGTAAAATACGTGCCAGAAAGTAACTTCCGTTTATGAGTAAAATTACTATCAAATACATGTAGAGTTACTGACAGTTGTAACATTATACAACTGGTAGGAACTCTACATGTATTTGATAGTAATTTCACTCACACACGACGGTAACTTTCTAGCACGCAAACATAGAATAGTGCGGACGTATAAAATATCTTCTACTCTCAGGTATAGTTACTCCCACCTCTGATATACCACCTAAACGAACTGAAAATACTCTTTTATCACTTTGGTATACTCATATAGTAATTATAAGTACTCCAATGTGAACTACACGAAAAAATTGCAAGGAATCTATATTTTTTGTATATTTTATAAATACCTTTATATATGCATATAAAAAGGAGTATATCTAAAAATATGCATACCACCTATAAAAAAATGTATGTGTGTGGGTGGGTGGGTGGGTATGTGTGATCAAACATCTAAGATGTATCACTATAGTATCATATAGGAAATGGCATTTTTTTTTAAGAAAAGAGTGTTATCGTCCATACATGCGCGAATGAGAATGGCAGAATGTACTATAGAATGGTGCAAACGATATCATGCTTATGTGGCGTATACTCCATGCAGGGCTTGTTTTTTTTTTTTTTTTGCTTCAACTTATGATTTTTGGCTACGGCTTATGACTTTTAGGCTGTTCGTGAGAGAGAGTATGATGCAACGTAAACTCACATGCGGTTTTGACTAATATAAATAAAGTTTTTATAGTGTGTACTATAATTAACTTATACACCTTATCTTAAAAAAATATTTTGTTTTAAAGTTAATTACTATAAAAAAATCAAAAGCAATTTTTAAAAGGTGAAAGGAAAAGATCCAACACCATCTTTGAGTAATTTGACAAGAGAGGTGCAGCGGACGGCTGGGGACCGGGGGACGGATCCCACTCGCACTACTGCTCGACAATTTTCATGTCATTTGAGTAAATCTGACACAACACACCTGCTTTCTGCCCGGATCGTGAGGTGGCGATCGAGATATCGACCAGCCAGTTTCTAGATGTAATTTGTCCTGGTGTTTTTTATGTTGTCGCTTTACGTAGGACCGCGTACAATTTGACTGGTTGATGGTCTCTAGCCGGTATGACATCTAACTGTCCCGTTAGTTTCCACTAATTGCATGTCTGTTAGTTTATATTTGTGTTTTATTTACCATCACAAGAAAAACGCGCGTACATCTCTTCTTAGCATACGTCTAAATAGGCAGAGATTAAGAATAAATTTATGATCTCATAAAATTTCTACTAAAATATATTTCTATATGCATAATAGATAAGCATCAAAATTTGAACCCTGATAAGTAGAATTATATATTTATAACTTATCCATCCTACCAAGAGATGGTTCCCAGTATTTGTGTTTTTAATCTGATTTCGTAGAACCTTACATATACTAATCAAGAAATTATGGTATTTAACTACTACTTGTTTCGTATAGCTTTGGCTCATAAGTATCTTTCTATACAAAAACATTAACAAAGTGATAGTAACTTTGGCTCATGTTGCTCTCAGGGAAAGAAAAGCAGACCATGTACATATCGTTTTCACTAGGTTAAAGAAATCACAAGCCTGCTGTAGTCCTTTTTTTCTTATTCACGAGGAGAAAAGGATGTGTTCGTACTTATGCACACAGCACACACATCATCAAACATATTTACACACTCACACACTCATGTGGATGTGTCCAACGCACACGTTAAGATAAGATAAAGACCTTAAAGTCACACGGAGTATGGAGACACACTTTGATTACTGAACGCACCTACATTACATGTGTAACTAGAGAGGCACGGCTCAAATAATAAATAGTACCCGACGGAGATTAAGAATAAATTCATAACCTCACAAAATTCCTACTAAAGTATACTCCTGTGTGCATAACAGGTAGGTACTAAAATTCGAACCCTGATGGATAGAGATATATATCCATAACTTAACCACCCTACCAAGAGATGGTTTCAATATTTATGTTTTTATCTGATTTTGTAAAACCTTACATATGCTAATCAAGAAATTATGGTATTTAACTACTACTTGTTGCGTATATAGCTTTGGCTCATAAGTATCTTTCTATACAAAAACACTGACAAAATGGTAGTAACTTCGGCTCATGTTGCTCTCGGGACAAGAAAAGCAGACCATGTACAGATCGTGGTCTATAGCAGCAATTCGTTTTCACTAGGTTAAAGAAATCACAAGCCTCCTGTAGCCCTTTTTTTTTCTTATTCACGAGGAGAAAAGGGCGTATTCGTACTCATATATACATAACATCAAATATATTTACACACTCACATACTCACATAGATATATCCAACGCACACGTTAAGATAAGATAGAGATCTTAAAGTCTCACGAAGCATAGAGACACGCTTTAATCATTGAACACACTTCTCAAATAATAAATAGTATCTAAAAGATATTGTTTACATAAATAGTATCCTCTCAAATGATAAATATTATATAAAAGATATTTTTTACATAAATAGCATCTTAAAAATAAGACGCTCTAGATTCGAGCCGGACGGATAGACTGCAAGACAGTAAGCCAAACCATCCGTGCACTCAAATTCACCTGGCGGGAAACACGTTCTACGCCTTTGCGTTGCCATGGCACGGCACGAATATCGATGTTGGCGCGGTTGGATAAAAAAAATGAACACACGAGATCCATCCATGAACTGTAGCAAACACTGAAGCAATAAAATTTTTATCTGTTTACTATAGCACTTTTGCCGTAACATTTGATCCTAGCCGTTGTTTCTTTGATCAAGGGGTAAGGTTGGGAGAAAAAAATTGGAAAGGCGAGGTTGGGAGATTGGCATGCTAGTGTAGTGTTTCCCATTGTAGATGATATCTTTCCGATTGGGCCTATTTTTCATATATTGTTTAAATAAATAAGTTATATCTTTTTATCTTTTAAACATGCTCTAATAATAATTATAAGATACCTTAAAGTAAGTTCCATAATTTTTTATAAAAGTCCACTTTTTATAATATAATTTGTGTATATACTCCTTTTATATATAGAAAAAGGGTATATAGCAAAAATAAAAGGTTCTAACAAAATTTTTCAACCATGTCGTATTAGAGTATCTTAGAATTAGTATTTAAATATACCAAAAATGGTAAAGAGGTATATTGGAAGATATGAGTATGTTCTCCTAGGATCACAGAATATATATGTTAAAGTATGGTACAAATTCATGTGTGTCCAAGTGGACACATATGCTGACCTCGTCTCGGTTTTGTAATATCCTAGTACTCTTATTTTCTAGCCTATATATATCCCTGTAGTCTCATGGTTAAGATACACCGAAGTTCTTCGTACTGGTAATCTCTCCTTATATAGTGATATTCTCTTGTGTCTATGGTTTTCCCGCAAGGGTTTTCATGTCAAATCATCGTCTCCCGTTCTTTTGATAATCTATTTTTTGTTGTGCATTTTATAACAAGTGTACCAGAGCTTTGGGTTTCGAGATCCAAGCGATTGCCCCATGAGGAACAATCTCGACTCCCGAGGCGGCTATTGTGTGCATCTCGATAACTGCACGTCTCTACCTTTCAGTTGAATCCAGACTAGAGTCGAACGTTGTATGTGCCTGTTCCTACCAAGACATGTTGAACCTAAAGCGGAGTTGAAGTCAGCAAGGGCGAAGCAGAGTCAAAAACAACCCTGCCATCGTGATTAAAATCCATCATAGAGGAGCAAACACGCAAATTATCCAGAGGATGCAGCAACATCCCGCATTAAACTCGAGCAATAGTCACACGTCAATCGAGAGGAGAGAGAAGAAAACAAAAGGCAAAGCATGCATCATGTGCTGTCAGCTTGAGTCTAATTTTTTGTGACCTTACGCACACCCAAATTATGAAATTCTTTTGCTTGATGCACTCAACAAGTGTACCAAGAGCTTTCAAGCATCTTGCTACATGCACAAGAGAAGATAACACCATTTACTACAGGTACAAAAAAGTGTACCAAAGATTTTCGTAAGCCCTTTGCTAAGTGCATATGAGGAACCGTATCAGAATATTTCAGCATACTCAACTTGGTGATTTCGACTCGTCTCAACTTCGTTCAACGACTCGACTCAATACTAAGCGTCGACCTGCGCTCTACCTCGGCGATTGTTCTAGTATTAGGTTCGCCAGCACCTACCCTGGTGTCATACTGAGCTATCTCCATTGATGATCTTCTCCCTGAGTCAATCGTCATCTTCCATCAAGAAGTTGTATCATCAGCTCTGTATATTTTTGTTGGAGTTAGAGTTCATTGCAATTCATGCCGCTATGCGTACTATTGGCAGCATCCATGTTGGATTAATCATTGGCTATTTCTTCGATGATCCATCGTCTTTAACCAGTTACTACGGTGAGATCTGCACATATAGAGTCTATGCTAGAGTTGCATGTTTTCAACATTACATATATTCTCCACCAAGCAACAAGCATCGATTGGCGGTAGACTGGCATATATAGTTGCATTAGCAAATCTGCGCTGGTAGCTCAGGCCGATCCCATGCATGAATGACATGGCCAAAAACGCTCCCCCTCCCGATGCAACGAGGCTACAAGCATTGGCATGCCCTTCAACATCCTGTATGTTGCATGCCATAGATCTCCACCACAACTGCCGGCTTCGCGCTCCTCTCCGGCTCGATGAGGAGTGCTCGGCAAATGGCAGCCCCTCCGCTTTCCAGACCCATAGCACAAGGGTGATATGAGGATCTAGAGACAAAATCAGATCTCATATTACACTTGAGATTCGAATAGCATGAAGCAAATCACACACTGGATCTAGTGTGTGATTTGCTTCATACTAGTTGAAGCCCAAGGGTGATATGGGGAGCTCGAGACAAAGTCAGATCCCATATCACACTTGTGCTTCAAATGGCACGAACAAAATCACACACTGGATCCAGGTTGATATGGCACGACCTGCACTGGTTTTACACATCATTGTCTAGGTGCTAACTCTAGCTAGGAGATTTGCACCCGTTTTTGACACTTATTGCCAACCTAATGAAGTGCAGTTATTTAACATGCTTAGTCAGGAATGAGACTTAGGACCTGTTTGTTTTAGATTTTTTCTTGGCTTAAAAGCAGAAAAGCCAAAGCCTAAACAAACGGCAGGCTTTTTCTTGGCTTTTGTAAAAGCCAAAAGCTTGCTTATAACTAAAAGCCATAAGCCTGTAGTGTGGTGTTTTTTTGGCTTTTGCGGAGTCAAAATAACTATCTACCACTAGACTTCATAAAAATTACGGCCAAAATGCCATCGTATATACACCGTCATCCAGTTGAACCGTTCATATTCCCACCCCTCCCCTTCTCGGCCGAGTCACCCAAGCGACTGGTTGCAGCGCGTCCTGCCCTCCCGCGTCCCCAGAGCCCCGCAGCCCTCCCGCGTCCCCAGAGTCCTCTTCCCCGTCCCCGGAGCCCTGCAACCCTCCCGCGTCCCCGGAGCCCTGCCACCCTCCCGCGTCCCCGGAGTCCACTTCCCCGTCCCCAACACCGCCAACATCCATCCCACTGCCGTCGACGCAGTATGCCTCCTCATCGCCGACATCCATCCCGCCGCCATCTCATCTTCTTCCTCATGAGATCCTTTTCGACACCGTCCACTTCAACCCAAATCCGTCGTTGTCATCTTGGTATTGCTGCACACCTGCTCCTTTTTCCCCAATTTTTGTGGTTGTTACATGCGAAATCTGAAGTCTGAGAATATTGCACAAAATATGCATTGGAACAATTATGCTATTAGATGTACAGACATTGTGAGCATTCAACTAATGAAGGAATTCATCATTATGAACTTTCTGATGGAATGTCGGAAGAAATACAAGTAAATTTTGTATAATTAGAATCTGGATTAGTGGTGGCATTCTACAAAGTTCCAGTGATATAATTGGATACGATAGCTTTGGCATAATCTTGAACTATACATGATCAGCCAGTTATCAGCCAGTTACTTTTGAGTAACTATTTTATCTCTCTGTGTGACAGTTAGGCATTGAACTATACATGATCTTGAACTATACATGATCTTGAATTGTACATGATCTTGAACTATGCATGAACTGCCATTGTTTGATTAATTAGTGAGTAAAGAGTATTAATTACTGAGTAAAGGGTGAATGCTCTTCAGGCTCTATTAGTGCCATTATTTGATTAATTAGATGGAACATGATCTAATTTCAACCTCTATTCATATTTGATCTGCCATTGTTTGAATTGTACATGATCTTGAATGCTCTTCAGAAGATTGATCATATTTCTCTTGAATTTCAGCATCTATTCATATATCATATTCTTTTCGACATAAGATTTCTTTGTATAGTAATTTTACATTAGTGAATATTGGTATGAAATCTGAGCAAATGGAAACAATTGTTGTAATTCCTGTGTGTTGTGTATGAAATGAAAAGTGTCTAGATGGATCTACTTCCTCTATCCAAGGCAAATTGGGATGCATTCTCAAACAGGGCATTTTGCCAGATTTGTAAGGAGGAAGTTGAGGCTGGTAATAAGTCCATACATTGTTTGAGTACCACTGGATACAAGAACCTGCAGCTCAAGTTCTTTCAGAAGACAAGGAAAAAGTACGACAGAAAGCAATTCAAGAACCATTGGGAAACAATGAAGAAAGTATACAGCATGTGGAATGAACTGAAACTAAAAGCAACTGGGCTTGGTTGGGATCATGCAAAAGGAACTATTGATGTGTCCGATGCTTGGTGGGATGATCACATAAAGGTAGCCATTATGGAAAGCTCTTCATGTTTTAGTTCATAATCACTGCAATTCGATTTTGTTTTAATCATTCTTATTTGTTTTGCAGAATTATCCAAAATATAAGAGTTTTCGTGATGGGCCCCTTGAGAACCTAGCTGAGTTGGAAGTTATGTTTGCAAATGCTCATGTGACAGGTAACACTTCAACCATCACGGGTGAGCCTTCACGTGAAGTATGTATTGTTGTTGATGTTGATGCTTTGGAGGAAGGCGACGAAGCTGCAGCTGCCGATCCAGAAACCAATGAGGACGTCGATAAGAAACAAAAGGGCTCTATGAAGCGTGGGGCTGGTAGTATTAATCCTAGCCTAAAGAAGAATAGGAAAAATCCCATGGCGAGGGATTTCAAGCATATGGTGGACATTATGGCTAAAGGCCATGCTCCGAGTGGTCCGTCCATAGCAGAAGTCATGGATATAGTTGTCCAAGCTGGCATGGTTGAAGGAAGTGATGAACACTTCATTGCAACAAGGCCCTTTACTAAAAACAAAAATAGAGAAGTGTTTGTAACTATGAAGACCGATTAATTAGCTCAAAAGGATGTATGATCTCAAGATGAAGAACAATTAGAAATTTTTTGTTGTACTTTTAAATTAGTGAATTATTCGGTTATGTCTGCACTCGTATTATCCATTAGTGATGGTTATGTAATGAAGTTAAAACTATTGAGTTAAGTTATGATCCCGAATAACTATTGAGTTTTGCATTATCACGCAGTGTTGTTACCTTGACATATGTGATAAAGTTACTGATCATGTTGTTGGTTTGTAGATGAGCTCATCAAGTGAAATTGATGGTTCAACAACCGAAAGCACTTCTAGCACAGGTGAAGTTGAGAAAACAAATAAGAGGAAGTTACCATTTCATGATTTTATTGCAGCAGCTGCTTACATAGTTATGTACTATTATGAGACTTACCTAAACAAGAGGAATAAGAGACAACCACTCATAACTGGATATGAATGGGTTATGGAGCAACTGAGTGATGACAGAGATTGTTACAACATGTTTAGAATGAGTAGAGATGTTTTTTATAGCTTGCATGATACTTTAGTCGCAAACTATGGCTTGAAATCAACTACACAAATGAGTTCCATAGAATCTTTGGCTATATTCTTATGGACAGTTGGTGGCCCTCAGTCAGTTAGCCAAGTCACAAATCGCTTCAAGAGGTCAAGTGAAACAATCTACAGAAAATTTCATAAAGTCTTGGACTGTTTGTACCGTTTATCTAAAGATAATATTAAACCAAGAGATCCAAAGTTCAACACAGTTCATCCAAGACTTCAAGATAATCGCTTCTCTCCTCATTTCAACAATTTCATAGGTGCAACTGATGGCACGCATGTACCTGTTGTTGTGCCAGCGGATGAGCAGGTTGTACACACTGGTCGCCATGGATATACATCTCAAAATGTGATGGCGGTGTGTGACTTCAACATGAGGTTCACTTTTGTTGTCGCTAGATGGCCGGGTTCAGCGCATGACACAAGGATATTCGATAATACTTTGGACAAGTATTCAAATCGGTTTCCACATCCTCCTGACGGTACTTTTGCTTATTGAACATATAATTAATTGTTACGATGGCGTTCTCGATTTGCATCGTCGACACTTATATGTTTGTCATGTGTAGGAAAATACTATCTTGTTGATGTGGGATATCCCAATTGAAAGAGCTATCTAGCTCCTTACAAAGGACAAAAGTATCACCTACCGGAATTTCGACAGGGTCGACAACCGAGTGGCAAATACGAGGTGTTCAATCATGCTCACTCCTCCCTTCGAAATGTGATTGAACGTTTATTTGGTGTGCTCAAGATGAAATGGAGAATCTTGTTGGCTATGCCAAGTTATGGCATGGACAAGCAAACACAAATTATAATTGCGTGTATGGCGCTTCACAACTTAATCCGAGATAGTGCTTTACGCGATGAACTTTTTGAGAGATGCGATGATGATGAAGACTATGAACCAAACACTACACACGCTGGACCATCTGGAGGCAACAGTGGCAGCAGATTGGTAGTGGATGATACAAATATGTGTACCTTTTGTGAAAGTATTACTAATTCCTTGATGTCCGTAAGAGTATAGATAATAGGATAATTCATATTATATGCAATATATATGATAGGTACATATTACTTTTACTATAAATTGCAACATTTAAATTCTAATTGCAATGTTTGCTCAGCTAATGTTAATTACAAGATTAATACATATTAATTAGAAGGGTATGTGCTTCCTTTTTATTTATACATGCAGAAGGTACAATATCCGGCTTGACTTTGTATTCGGCTTGCACGTACAGCATCCGTATATTGGTCATTGCTCCATTTGTATGCTCAACAATTAATCAAAACCCTCAAGGGTAATTCAGTCTTTTTATCCTTCACCTGCATCTCAACAAACCAACCATCTTTAAAAAAGCCAGACTACCAAACAAGCTAGCTTAAGCTTAAAAGCACCCTGCTTATAAGCTGGTTAAGCCAAAAAGCTGACTTTCAGCTATAAGCCAAAAAGCCTAAGCTAAACAAACAGGGTCTTAGGACTACTCCCTCCAGTCACAAATACATCTTATTTTAGAATGAGTGCAGTCAAACTTTTAAAATTTTGACTATTGATATCTTTTAAATATTTAGATTGGATATATAAAAATCATATATATATATATATATAATTATCGCGAACAGTACTTTCATAATATTATAATATTATTGGTTTTTATAAATATATTATAATATAAATTAATAGTTAAAGTTGTATTTTGGGATCGTACCGATGTCCGAAATAATGTCTTTGTGACCGGAGGGAATATGTTTTTTGAGGGAACAATCATGTGGACCTTGTTAGTCATTTATAGGCAAGAATATAATAACGGTCTTTACTTAGATTTTGTTTAGGTCAGGAGGGGGAAGACACATTCATGCTTGTTAATACCAAATCACTATGCTTTTAATAATTTGACAGCATTGCCACACATCAGCCTCCGACAAGCGCCCGTGCGCCACTAGCACGAGGATGTTCTCTTGGGATCTCACACACACACACACAAAGACACGTGCACAGACAGACACGCGCGAGTCTATAAATTGCGCGGGTCCAAAAGACCGTTCGCTGCATGCCTGAACAAGAGCTTGCTAGCACTAGCTCGCTCATCTCCCTGTTCGCAAGAGTACGTCTAGCTGCAATGGCTACAAACCCTGGCCTCTTCAGCGAGTGGCCATGGAAGAGGCTTGGCAACTTTAAGGTACCTAATTTGCATCACACACACCCCGGTGCATGCTGGGCTGCACCGACGTGATTCAGTACCATTAGCATATCGGTTTTGCTATTGACAAGGCGATTGAAATTTTTTTGTCTCTCAGTCACTTGAAGTTGCACTCTCAATCAACTAAAATTGCACCACCCTCCAAAAAAAACAGCCCCCCTCCAAGTGCAACTTCAAGTGACTGAGAGACAAAAATTTCAGTCGTCTTGACAATAGACACTCGCATATGTAGCGTAGCTTTCATGCACGAACTTCAATTCCAGTGCAAGTCTAGAACTCTTCCAAGCTGCAAACATGCATGGAAGCTTTGCTAATTGCTACACGGATATATATGTGAACTTGACGGTGACGTGTGCACGCGTGTAGTACATCGTGCTGGCGCCATGGATGCTGCACGGCGGCTACCTGGTGGCGAACAAGGGGTGGCGGGAGGCCGACCTGGGCTACATCGCCGTCCTCCCCTCGATGCTGCTCCGGGCGCTCCACAGCCAGGCCTGGATCACCGTCTCCCGCCTCCAGAGCGCGCGCGGCAGGCGCCAGATCGTCGACCGCGGCATCGAGTTCGGCCAGGTCGACCGCGAGAGGAACTGGTACGTAGTAACGTACGCGTGTTTCTCCGGCCGGCGGGTTCCCGATCGGCATGATAACCCGCCCCGCCGCACGGCGTGATAACATGACAAACTCTGTGTCTGTGTGTGTGCATGGCAGGGACGACCAGATCGTCCTGAGCGCCATCCTGCTCTACCTCGGCGCGCTGTACTTGCCGGGAGCGCAGCACCTGCCGCTCTGGAGGACGGACGGCGCGGTGCTGATGGCGCTGCTGCACGCCGGCCCCGTCGAGTTCCTCTACTACTGGCTCCACCGCGCGCTGCACCACCACTTCCTCTACACGCGCTACCACTCGCACCACCACGCCTCCATCGTCACCGAGCCCATCACCTGTACGCACGCAACAGCTAGCCCATAACTTCGTCGTAATAGCCACTGAGCTATGCGTATGGTTATGTAGGCACATCCATGTACTCATCTTAACTGTTGGTAGTACTTCGCATCAACCGACACCGACTGCCTTTCCCAGCGTCGCGTCTGTTTCTTTCAGACAAGAGACACTGGCCTGCAGTGACCTGTCGTGATCACATCTCGTCGATCCTTGAGTTTAGGCATTTGAGACTCAGGACTTGACCCGGTAGCGAGTTAGGGACGACGAAGGACAAGGAATTCTGGGACCATTAGAAACTGGAAAAGAGGGCCTTTTGGCAAGTCAAAAGCCATGTGGTTTTTACTACAGTACCTAACTTTCAAACAGAGTATTTTTTCAAGACGGAGTCTATAAGTTAAACGTAGTACACGTTAAAAGCCCAACATCTGTACCAGCCAAAATCGTAAGTGTGTATCAGTCTCTCCGTAATCTGTACTATGAACAGCCAAAATTTAAAATTTTCAATCAAAAGACATAAACCGCAGTCAAAAAGAAGAGGCAGAAAGGGAAGCTGATTCGTTGCTTTATGATTCCTTTATGAGCAAACGGAGAAGCCAACGCTATCACGCACGTACGTACACCACACCGTCCTGTTGTTCTACTATACATGATTATCGAAGTTTTGTTTCGGATTCAACCTCTGATAATTTTTTACAACAAAGTACTACTACATCTAGTTCAATTGGACACAAGACATAAGTATATTATATCACTAGATTTGGTGTGTTAAAATGCTTTCTTAATATTACTCTTTTTTAAGACCTACTAGTATACTATATTACTATATTCCTAACAAAAATATTTTACTACTGTATATCATCATCACAGAATTAATTGCCAAATGTTTAAATTTCTATCCTGAAAACCGTACGGGGTCAGTCGTATTCTTTACTATTATAAAAGAAGGAGTTGGTGGTTGGTCCGTCCTCACTCCTCTCTTCTCAACCATCCAATTTGATCTGAACCATTTGTCTCTCTCCTCCTCTCTCTCGGGATACAACCGCCCACCCCCTCCACTTTTCCCATCTTCTCGCACATTCTGGCCACCCTTCTCTCTGTCGCTTGCTCTCCAATGTTTGATGTGTAATCTTTACTATTATAAAAGAAGGAGTTGGTGGTTGGTCCGTCCTCACTCTTCTCTTCTCAGCCATCCAATTTGATCTGAACCATTCGTCTCTCTCCTCCTCTCTCTCGGGATACAACTGCCCACCCCCTCCACTTTTCCCATCTTTTCGCGCATTCTGGCCACCCTTCTCTCTGTCGTTTGCTCTCCAATGTTTGATGTGTAAAGTTGGCCAGACAATAAGTTCCGTCTCATTATTTTTATGACTCCGTTGCAACGCACGGGTCTCTAACTAGTCACAAATAAATGAAGAGGGGGGATACATATTACCAGTTTACTGCTGTGCTGTTGTACTGGATGCTCCTACAGTACTACACGTAAAATTAATGTAGAAGTCAAGTAACAGTGTGTACGTATGTTTTTCGTAGGGTACAAGTCATACGCACACCCACTCACAAAACATTTATACACATGCATACACGTCCTCTACACACGATAGGATCTAATTGGAGGCTCTACAACCTTCGAAATACAAGCATGTGTTATCCCACTGAACACGTATGCGTATGTACCCCCCTAAAGGGTGCTGTTTGTGGAACAGTGTGTGTACGATATGTTGGCACTGGGAGGAGGTAGGAGTTTTTGGCATATATGGCAATGTTTGAATCCGTATTTACAAAAAATGATAGTATGCGCGTGGTATTAGCAAAAATAACCTTTTTGCCACTTGGTCACCGAGCGGCGGCACGTCGGTGTGACATCTCACCGCCGCCCGCCCTTTGTGCGAGCAAGTGAGAGGACACATTGTCGGGAGAGACGCTGTCAAAGAGACGCTCCCTCCTGGCCGGCACCGTCGGAGATGCCGCCGACTTCTAGAGTTAGGTATTGGGGGGAGGGCCGCAGAGAGGACACCGTCGAAGGGCACAGGGAAGAGGACTTAAAGGACGCCATCGAAGGGGCGCGTGGGCGGGTGGCGCCGCCACTACCAAATCGTCGTCACCATCATCGTCTGAAGTGGAATCAGGGAAGAGTTTAGGGCTTACACAAGGGAATTCGACGTGGGAGGGTTTTTTCGCAAAATGTTTGGGTGTCGCCCATGGGTGCATCTGGGCCGTCCGTTCCTGATCGGATGGCGCGTCGCTGGGTGGCTACCCGCCTCAATCTGGAATGTCCGTTGGTGCCGGGACAGCTTGGATGGCGTGAGTGCATAAGTGCACAGGAGATGTGAGTGCATAGCAAACATTGCCATATATGTATGTATATGTATCTATATGTACGTGCGTGTGTGTGTATATATATGTACATATGTGTGTACATATATATACACATACATACATGCATACGTATATATATATGTACATGCATATGTGTGTGTATGTATATGTATAAATATATATATATATATATATATATATATATATATATATATATATACACATATATGTGCATACATATATATACATATATGTGCATACATATATATATACATATATGTGCATACATATATATATACATATATGTATATGTACATATATACATATATATATATATATATATATATATATATATACATATATATATATATATATGTATATGTATATGTATATGTATATATGTATATGTATATGTATATATGTATATATGTATGTGTATATATATATATATGTGTGTGTGTGTGTGTGTGTGTGTATTACACATAAAGTACATGCTAATACGACTGCTAACCAGCTGCAAAGAATTGCGAGAGATTGCGAAAGAGCGAATGCGAGAGAGCTCGCATTTTATAGCGAGAGCGCGGCGCGCTAACGAAGAGCTGATAATGGCGAAAGTGAACTGCACGCAGGGAGACAGATGTGACGCAACCTCCCTTTCAGTGGTTTGTTCCCTCGTCGCATCTGCACGAGCACTCAATTTCCATGAGCCAAATGCCTACGGCCCACTCCATTCGTTCACATGTGTATTAAACAAAGCAAATAAACAGGCGGGGTCACCCCTGGCACAGGATGCCAAGAGCCTGCCGCCCGGCCCTGGCGCAGGGGGCCAAGAACCTGCCGCCAGCCATTAGAGGCCGGTTAAGCTTGGTTTAAGGGTGCTAATCACTTGGAGCCTGACCACTGGGCGGCAGGCCACCTAGAGCCCGGTGGCCAGGCGGCAGGTGAGACGTGTCAACTGCACGGCGTCACCTCCCGGTGACCGGGCGGTACAAAGGTCATTTTTGTTAAAACCGCACGCATAATACTATTTTTGTAAATACGGATTTAAATAGTATCATATGTGCCAAAAACTATACATATAGTTCCAGTACCTTTCTTTTTTTATCAAAGGACATATTCAGTGTGGAGGCACAACTCTGCAGGCTACTATCGGGCAGCTAGTCGGTAGTGGTAAGAATTCATTGCCCGCGAGAAACTGGTGCTGCGATAAGAATTCGTGTCAATACGTGTTAGAAGATGCTAAAAGCTTCTCCAAAGAGCGAAAAAAAAATACATTGACATAGTTCACAAATCATTGCTAAACTCCTAATTACAATCAACAAATGTGTTAATACAATCAACACGTGTCACAAATGAAGGTCAAAAACAGAGTGCCTAAACGAAAGGAAAATGAGCAGGAGGTAATTTCAGAATTGCTACAGTGGTTTACTGAAGTACTACGATTCTATGAGAGAAAAGGGACCATGACTCATGAAACATATCGTCCTTATCTTGTTATGTTCGTGCAGCCGTCATCCATCCATTTGCTGAGCTCGTGGCCTATGAACTTCTGTTCTCAATCCCAATGATCACCTGTGCCTTGACTGGAACTGCTTCCATCATCGCGTTGGAGATCTACTTGATCTACATTGACTTCATGAACAACATGGGCCACAGCAACTTCGAGTTGGTGCCCAGTTGGCTCTTCAAACGGGTCCCCCCTCTCAAGTATCTCATGTATACACCATCGTAAGTGTTTCGTATATTTCGTTATATAACTCATCTCGCCTTTTGCGTAATCTGAACTTTCGCATTTTAATTAGGTTTCATTCCCTTCACCACACTAAGTTCCGAACAAACTACTCCCTTTTCATGCCATTCTATGACTACATATACAACACCATGGACAAGTCATCGGACACGCTATATGAGAATTCACTCAAAGACAAGGAGGAAGCAGTTGATGTGGTTCACCTTACTCATCTTACCAGCCTGCAGTCAATCTATCATATAAGGCCCGGGTTTGCCGAATACGCCTCCAATCCGTACACTTCCAAGTGGTACCTACAGATCATGTGGCCTGTGTCGTTGTTCTCCATGGTGCTGACGTGGGCCTATGGTTCTTCGTTCACTGTTGAGAGGAATGTCATGGAGAAACTCAGGATGCAGTCATGGGCCATACCAAGATACAATTTCCATGTAAGAATCATGTTCAATTCACAAAAGCTGGTATATATAGTAAGCAGATTACTAACCTTTTCCTTTCGCAGTATGGATTGAATCGGGAAAAGGAAGCAATCAATAACATGATTGAAAAGGCGATATATGAAGCTGATAAAAAAGGAGCTAAAGTTGTTAGCCTTGGACTCTTGAATCAGGTAAGCAATTTGTTTCATTATTCGAAGTATAGGAGTTGAAACATATCTTCTGTACTCCAAATGGTAGCTATATCCATATTATTCGAAGTATACAAGTTGAAACATATTATTCGAAGTATACAAGTTGAAACATATCTTCTGTATGTCAAATTGAAGTCACAAAAACAGGTCAGTAGTCCATGATTACCTTCTGTAGAAGTAAAAGGTTGTTGTGTATATGAAAAGCAGGAAAATAGAAAAACTCTTGGCAAGTTGGCCATGGACAGTTATTCGAATGGTTCTAAATAAATTATGGACTTCATATCATTAGAAAACGTGACTTAATGTATGACCTATTGCATAACAGAAGTTTTAGTTGACAATCATATCTTTAAAATCAGGCACATAGCCTCAATGGAAGTGGAGAATTTTGTCTCCAGAAATATCCGAAGTTGGGGGTAAGGCTTGTGGATGGCACCAGCTTAGCTGCTGCAGTGGCTGTCAATAGTATTCCCCAAGGCACAGTTCAAGTTATCCTGGCAGCAGGAAGTATGTCGAAGGTGGCTTGTGCTGTTGCTGCCGCATTGTGCAAGAAAAATGTCAAGGTAAGAACTAAATACCCACATCTGTTCCAGTTTAATCACATGTAGAAATACTTTTTTGTAGTAAAATGTAACAAGCAACTCATCTTGCTCAGGTCATAATGACAAACAAGCAGCATTATCATTCCCTTAAGGCCAACATACCAGAAGATGCAGTTGACAAACTTATATTATCAAAAACCGGCACTGCAAAGGTAAGAAGGGGGGAAATGAAGGAACTTCTGCATTTATTCCGTTCTCTTCAGAAATGAATAGGTGACACCATATAAGAGAGCATAATGCCTAATCAACATATGGCATCACTGGTTGGCATCAAATCTTGCAGGTGTGGGTAATTGGAGAAGGTCTGGATGATGCTGAACAGTTCAGGGCACAGAAAGGAACACGGTTTATCCCATACTCACAGTTCCCACCAAGAATGGTACGCAAGGACTGCTGCACCTACTCGATGACTCCTGCAATGACTGTACCTAAAACACTGCAGAACGTGCATTCATGCGAGGTAACAAGGTCCCAATGAACTGCATCTCTGCAAGAACTTCAGTGCATGATCTTATTAAGCTGACCGATTTGAATTTTTTTTAAGAATTGGCTGCCACGGAGGGTCATGAGCGCTTGGCGCATCGCTGGAATCGTTCATGCGTTGGAGGGATGGAATGAACACGAGGCCGAAGAGACAGTGCTAGACATGGAGAAAGTATGGTCTGCTGCAATTCTACATGGGTTCCGCCCCGTTGCTCAAGTTTGATGCTCTGGTTTCAAGTCAATGGAATAAGTTTTAGATAGCTGTGCAATAAACCATGCTATGGAAGAAGAAGCAGACATTCTGTCTGCAATGGTTAGATAATTACTGTATTATTCAGCTCCTATGATAAAAGACCAACGATGACTTAATTCTGTATCACTATCCGTCATTGCATCAACAGTGTAAGCCAGCAAAGAAACAAGCATGGGCATTGTCGCACAGTCTCACAAATTTAGAGCTTTTATACGTTTCAACCTGATCACAAATCCATAAAGAAGTAGAGGCAGAATGCAATGAAGCAACTAAATACTGAATTTGCTAGCTAGCAGTGATCCCATATTGTCTCGATGAATGCAAACAATGCTTGGCCAATTTATGCTCCACTGACAGAAAAGTACAGTAACTTCTCGGCAAAGCTCTTCTAAAACTTCAAAAAAAAATCAGTGGTAGTGTAGTGCTTATTACTGAAATGAAGGACTTTCTAGTATTTGTTCAAACAAGAAACTATCTCTGGATGTTGTGATAGTAAGTATTATGCAGTGAAATGAAGATACTGAAATGAAGGTTTGTTTACCAGTTTATCCACCTGAACTGATGAAGTTCTGGGAATTTTTGGTTTGTACAATTGTACTGCATCACAACTGGACAATTGGTGATTGATTACATATTAGCGATTCCACACTAGTACCATCATTTAAAAAAACATTTACTTTCCGTTTAACCAGCACAAACTTCACACTGCCTCTGAATTTGCGATGTTCTCTCCAGTGTTCTTATACAAAAAGTAAAATAAAGAAAACATAGCAACTGATCGAATAGGAAGAACTCGAGAGGATGTCCCGAAACAAAATTACCTCATAGCGGACGGCGGCGGCGGACAGGGCGGGCGACGCCGGGCAGATGGACGGAACCTGGCCAAGGGCCAGCCAGCTCGCACCAGCAGGCAACGCGGCCGCCTTCTTCTCGGGCGGCCGGCACGAGAGACGAGACAGCGCGTGGCCGTGGAGACGACCGACGAGTGGCAGACCGGAAATAAGAGGGCCAGAGCGATTCTTAAATTAGAGGACCGACGAGTGGCTCGCGGCGGGCCAAATCCACTTACAGGCCCGTTTCTTTCTGGGCCCAGAGCCAGGATCGCATGCGCACCCAACTCAAATTTCGGCTGCTTGGTCGTCAGTTATGGCCCGGTGTGGCAGTTCATGCCAAGGTTGTCAGAATCCTAATCCTATATAGGATCAATTTCTTGCAAGCAGAATCGGATCGTAGGATCACGATTCTATAAAAACTTTATTTTAAATATAATAAATTCGTCAATTATACAAAATATCACAATCCAGTAGATTCAGAGTTCATAGTTCCATTCTGAGCAATATACAAGTTCAAAATTCGTACTACGGCGGTACAGGCAGCAGGTACCACAAAATGCAACAGGTTCACACCAGTATAGACAGCAGGTATAGAACTTCAGATTACATCATATTTTAATTGAAAAGAACATAATGCAACAAGAAGCAACCAACCACATCACCAGAAATGATCTAAATTGTCGCCTACATCAGGAATTAATGGCCTAGATGAACTACCAACACATGAGACAGATGGGCTTTCACTACCTTTGCCGAGTGGTTGGCTAGCATTTTCTCGCAGGATATCTTGTGCTAATAACTTTCTCCTTTTTGTATCAGCATCTTTGCAATGATCTCCAATAACCTTCAGGAAATGTTGTTGCGTGTTCAGGCGGACGTAGGGCTGATGGACGCAGTGCGGGATGTGGTGCGAGACGCCGCGCAGGCTGCCCTCCGGCGCCTGGCATGACAGCCGCACCGCCTTCTTCCACAGCCTGAAGAAGCCCTGAGTCCTGGTTGCACCTCGTCAGCGGTGGGAGGAAGCTCTACTCGTAGCCTGTGGTTTGAACAAACGCATGATACAAGATGTAAGTTCAATGTAAACACTACAAATACAAATGTTGTAGTTCTCCATGGAAGATTGACTCGAGGCCATCGACGAGCTCCTGAACCACGTCGTCTTTCGCACTTGCTGGGATCTCGGACAACTCGTCGACGGTCGCCCTGGCCAGCTTCATCGGCTAAATTGCTGACCCGGCGAAGGGCTCTTCCTTGGACTTGGGTATCCAGCTCTACAAACAAAACACGCAACACATTTCGTATCCCCATCAATGGAGAGTTTGATAAACTTTCAGCTTGACACCATCGAGGTGTTCAGTTACCTCAGTTTCATTGGCTCTGAGGAGGCAGTCCATGCCAATCCTAAGCCTGTCGTCCATCCAAGCCTTGAGCAAGCCCATCACGACGGACTCCACCTCGTAGGGCTCCATTCCATGTCGCCGACGACGGCCTTGGCCCGGTCGTTGTCGCAGTCAACCGCGTCCTCGGCCATCATCTGCGCAAGTGCCTTCTCCAGCCTGCTCGCCGAGTGGAGCACGTGGCCGATCTCCTCCGTGAGGATGGTGACCTTGGCCAGGTACTGCCTCAGCACGACGAGAGCCACGAAGGCGAGGTCCGGCTCGACCTGCCCGGTGATCATGTACTGCTGGAAGACGACCCAAGCGAAGCACACGTTGTGCACCGCCCTGCCGATGCCGAGGATCGGCCATGGCTTCTTGATGAGCTCCAGCAGCTCGTTGACCTCGTCCAGCACGATGGTGCACTCCCTCAGGTCGAAGACAGTCTGGAGGAGGGCGACTTATGTCAGATCGACCGGGTCTAATCGGGTTTCACTTTTTGGGTCACAGGTCTAAGTGGGCTAGGCATTTATGCCCACAAGCTGCCCTTATGCAAGATCTAAAATAACACCCTTATAAGCGATATTAAGTCTTCTCTCTCCAAAAAAATTAGTTTAATTGGTGATGTCTCCTTCACACTTATAAGTTATGTTTCTTTCTTTCCCACAACCCATGTAGGATTAAACCCAACATTATCCCCATCCCACATTTGTTGTGCACTTTTGGCGCCTAAGCTCTGATACCAAATGTCTGATAACATAGAGGAGCATGTTGAGTGGGTAGCCATCGGCCCAGTGGCACGCATTCGTCGTGGTGGCCGTGCTGCCGCCGTCGGAGCACCAAGCAAGGGCGTGCACAACATATCGCGTCGGAGCTCTTGGCCATGTCGATGGCGTGGATCTCGATGGCACGCATGACCTCATGGAAGCAGAGCACAACGGCATTGAGGCTATCTAGGGGGAGAGAGGGGTGGAGGATCAGGCCAGCCTCCAGAAGCTTGATCTGCCAAAACTACCACTGGTGGTACACCGTACACCTCACCGTCCGTGAACTCCACCAGCTTCAGCTGCCGGAGGCGCTCCAATGGGACCGACGTCGACGACCACCGAGCCTTGAGCCCGAACGCCTTCTTGACCCGACTGCCCATGACACTGCCCCGACCCCTCGCACCGACGCCGGCCACCAGCGATGACACCTCCCCCTCAGACGCACCACCGCCCCGCGCCCCGACGTTGAAGGCCGCGGGGTCGGGCGAGCGGCAGGACATGAATTAGATCTCGTACACGGTCTCACGGAGCTCAACGAGGACGAGCGCGTCAACATGGCCGAAGGGGCAGTCGATTTCGGCCGCGGCGAAGTCAAGCTCATTGATGTCCGACGACCGCGTCACCGAGGAGCTCGCAGAGGCGGAGCACGAGCGTTGGTGGTGCCCCATGATCCCCTGTACGTTCCGACCGAGCCGAGCAAGCAGGCGGTGCTGGCTAGCGACGTCGCCCTCTCGGCCGTGCTATGGACGACACATGAGGACAAGGAGAGAAACGTGCGAGAATTGGAAGGGGGAGGCAGCTGCCAGCTAGTGCATGGCGCGCCCAAATGGAGGTGAACTATTTCAGTGCCGGTGTTCCAGGGGAACCAAGGGCTTCGCTATATTTATCTGAAGTTATTTTGCCAGAGATGCAGGCTTTGTAAGTTGACTGAATTGTTCTTCTAAATGTAGTCAATTTTTGTGGCCCGTTGTGTTTTGCACAGAGCAATATGTGTCAGCCGCTGGACACTGACCTAATGATCAAAATATGACTCATGCCTGACGGGGGAAAACAGATGCTGAAGGAAATGCTTCAGTATCTCGTAAATATGCAGCACTCGCGCACCAAAAGTATGTAGTGCAATCCTGCATCGTAATTGATGATTTAGATGTACATCCAAGTTATGCATATGCATACATAATACCCATGCAGAGAACAGCACTGCATATTTGTAGCAGCGAGCAGGGTAGTGACAAACTGACAACATATGAAGCGCAACTGGTAAATTCGAGCCATGCAAATCAATTTCCTGACCTGATCAGCTTCTGATGATTCCAGAAGAGTAAGTGAAAAAACTAACTGAACAACTTCGCAAAGCGTTCACAATACGACTACAATGTCTTGCGGTCTTCAGTCTTCCACTGATCTGGGGTGATTACTAACCAGAGCAAAGAATAACTTGCAACGCAAAACTTGTTCAATATTGGCACTTCAGGAAATGGATCAAGTGTCAGAAAGGACAAAAGATACAACCATCACAGTACACCTTAATCACCATCAGTTTATACTTTTATAGAACACAGGAACTCATTATCAAATGTTAAATGTACTATATCAAGGGCAGGTATTGATACAAATGAACATACAATTTGTAACTTACAAAGTCCACATCAGTAATATGCACTGAATTTGAGATTGTTGACACAAAGCTAGCTTGCCGATTTTAAAACGTAAGCCCTTTGGAACAAACTCTTAAGCTAATTCAGAGGCCACTGTGTTTAATATATGCAATTGACTTGCCCTTGCCACATGCAATACAAGTTCCCTGGGAAAAAAGGATAGCTAGGGCAGTAAGAGATGAAAACCTGATTGGGAAGCAACTAAGTAAATGCAAATTAAATTTGTATGGACTTGATGTGAATGTGATTGAGATGTCCTTGTATTCAATAAAATTTCTTAACTCGGATTCCAATCAATTTATCAGGCCACATGCCCCATACATTGAATAACCTTTCTAAACTAATTGGTTTGGACCTGGTCAATAACAATCTTACTCGGCAGATATCTGACCTGATATTCCGCTACTCTCTACTGAAAGACCAGTGGTACTACAATGCCTCGTACCATGATTTCTCCAGCAACCATCTTGATGGAACAATACCTGGATTTTTCTGTACGTTGGCTTCTTTGGAGACCCCAGACCTTTCCAACAGTAAGTTGACTGGACAGCTCCCGGAGTGCTGGTGGTGTCTGCAAACTTTGGAATACATGGATTTGTCAAATAACTGTTGGCCCAACTCAGAGAAACTTTGGAATACATGGATTTGTCAAATAACTGTTGGCCCAACTCATAGAGAGAACTCGTAGAACACACACAAAATGATGAATACAGATGAATTTTGCTTTATGCTGCATCTCTTTTTTTATTTGCAAAGCAAGACCGGTTACATGCATGCTATAAAAACTCCATTACTCTAGCGTTACACAACGAAAGCACTACAAGCAGCACTAATCATCATAACTCCAAGCGTTACATAACGTATGCATGCATGCAGAGTTATTACTAGCACAGGGGTTACCAACAATCACCCCTAATCCCTGTGCACGTCCTTGACGTCAATCAGAGCTCGTTGGTCTTCAGTTGTTAGTTCTGCAAGGAGTTGTGCCAACCACACTCCTTGGCAGGGTGCTGATGTCTTTCACTTTTTCACCGTCGGTGACACAAGTTACCGACGACTTTGACTTCTTCCTCAGCTCCAATTATCTTTCGCCGATGGCGCAACTTGACGGCGACGGAGACTCTCATCAGAGTATACACAAATGAGAATTTGGACACAACTACAAGGACTCACATACACATTACATCATGCACTGACACATCTACGTGTATGAGCACGATACGACTATGTGCACGTATGTAACACACCTCCTACGTGCACGACCAAATAAATAACACATGCAACACACATACTGTGCCAAAAAAACTCAAAATGCAATCGTGCACTTATACTCGTACACGAACTCAACTAAATTGCACCAAATAAAAAATAAAGACTTCATGTTGGATTTAAAGTAGTGTTGGTTCATCCTCTGCACCCAGAAAAGGTCATGTTCTTTTCAGCTTCTAAAAGATGTTTTTCGGCTTTTCTACGGTAACTAGCTTCTAAATAGAGTTTTTTTTTCAAGATAGGGCCTACTAGTTAATTGTAGTACATATTTTACTGACTTCATTTATATCGGCAAAAACCGCACGTAAATTTCTGTTACTCTGTAATCTCTCGTATAAACAGCACAAAAGTTACAAACTGCAGCCAAAAGCAACAAGCCGCAGCCAAAAAGAACAGGCCCAAAGCCACCTCCTTCTTCGGCTCGCGGCACTCCCTTATAAAATATCCGTAGTCCTAACAGTTATAGCAACGTACCTTCGCCTTGTCAAAGGCGCTCTTCTTCTTGCCGGTGCCGTTGCGGTTCTTCATGCGCACTAGCCATTCCTCCTCTGTAAGAAGTAGGCAGCCACTTTCATGCCCACCTTCACCACTATTGTTATCAAGCTCGTACCGCTCTTCCACTGACTTGAGTCTTCCGGTGAGCTCCTCGACAGACAATGTCTTCATATCGATCAGTTACTCGATTGAGATGGCCACCTGTGTGTGCTTGAAGGGAACAACATGAAGAAATTTTTTTACCACACTTTCCTCTTCTAGCGTTTCCCCAAGAGTACGGATGTTATTGACGAGTCCCATCAGTCGCATGGCGAAATCGTCAATGAACTCGCCATCACTCATACGGATCATCTCAAACTCCTTGCGTAGAGTCTGCGCCTTTACCTCGCGCACGCGCTGAACACTCATGCGCATCATGCGCACGGTCTCCCACGCCAGCTTGGCAGAGTCTTTCGCCGCTAGCGTCGCCAACATATCCGGTGGCACCGCTTGTAGGATGGCTGACAACGCCATCCTATCGAGCCGGTACCCTGCATCGCTGGGGTCGATGGCCTCCCAAACTCCTTGAGCCTGCAGGTTAACTCTCATCAAGAGAACCCATTCGGTGTAGTTTGTCCGCGTGAGCATGGGATAGCACACCACCACCCCCGCCTCCTTGACCTGCTGCACCACTAGCCGCCGACCATCACTGCTGCCGGAGTCGTCCCCATGGCCTCCATTGCCACCAAGAGGAGATTTCGATCCGGACATCTTCACAGAACCGATGCACAGCTCTGATACCAAATGTTGGCCTAGCTCATGGAGAGAACTCGCACATTGTTTCCTCTCTAGAACACACACACAAGAAGATGAATACAGATGAGTTTTGCTTTGTGCTGCATCTCTTTTTTTATTTGCAAAGCAAGACTGGTTACATGCATACTATAAAAACTCCATTACTCTAGCGTTACACAACAAAAGCACTACAAGCAGCACTAATCATCATAACTCCAAGCGTTACATAACGTATGCATTCATGCAGAGTTATTACTAGCACAGAGGTTACCAACAATAACTTCCTCCAAGGTGAGCTCCCTGACTAAACATGTGGCACTATTCCTGTTCAATCTCAGCACCCGGGGCAACAATAAGCTCACAGGAAGTTTTACTATAGTTCTACAAAAAAAGTGAAGAGGCAATAGTTCAACGGTAATATCCCCTCCTGGATTGGGGTTCAGGATGGTTGTCCACAAATAAAAACTCTCCAATTGCAACCAAAAATGTTTGACAGTAGCATACCTTCCCAAATATCACAGTTTTCTAAACTACAGATCCTAGATTTTTCTCATAATAACCTTACAGACCCAATACCAATAAGTCTTGCAAACCTTTCTTATATGATGACAAAACAAGTCACAGATTTCACTAACGGAGAGCCTGGCTATTTGTAGTATCAGGAAGTACAGCTTGCCTGAAAGAATGGGAATCACCATTTCCATAAAATAAATCCTAATTTGGTGGGAATAGATTTATCATGGAATTCACTTTCCGATGAAATTCCAGAAGAGGCTGACAAACCTCCAAGCCTCACCTTACTGAACAGGTCTAGAAATCATCTGTCAGGTGGCATTCCCAAAAAATATTGGCAATTTGACATCACTAGAATCTCTCGACTTGTCATGTAATGAAGTCTCTGGGCAAGTTCCACCAAGTATCTCCAGCTTGATGTACCTTGGATCACTGCACCTCTCCAACAATGATATGTCAGGCAGGATACCACCGGTAGCCAACTTCAAATACTAATCGATCCTTCAATATACAGTGACAGCCCCGGACTTTGTGGGTTTCCATTAAGTAAGATATGCAGAAATGAACAGAATTGGACAGATGAGCACAAGTTACTGTGGTCATACTACTAATGCATGGCAGCCGGAATCATCTCTGGATTTTGTATGTACTGGATCATCATGTTTGGCATCAAGTGGGTCTGGCATAATTGGTTTCGTTGATAACATGCAAAACAAGATATTCAAAAAGGTTAATACCATGACGACCCCAAGATCTCCAAATTAATGACTAGTTTTCACTTTTCAAACATTAAACAGTAAAAATAGATGACAGAAGTATGGACGAGTTTATTTGCTAAATAAAGACACGAAAAACTTGTGCTGCTTAGCCACTGTTGCAGTAATAAAGGCAATATCCACTATGTGTTGTATCTTCTGTCAACTTTCAAATTGTGTATCTGGCTAAGATTGAATTATGTGTTGTCTTGTCTACCATTATTAGAAAGGGAAAAAACAGTGAACGAATGCAAAACTACGATGAAAAAATCCATGGAAAAAAAGAGATGTCATCTCTAATTTGTTTTCCAGAGTAATCAGCTTGAATGCCTGGTTTTGAAGCAAACATGCAAACTACAATGCTGTTTTCTCCATGCAACGTAAAAATGACACAAAGATGGTGTGAAATCAAAGATCAACTATGCCCATAAATTCCAAATCCAGTTCCATATATCCAGGTCATCTAGTACAAGATTCATCTGATCACCAATCAACACATCATCAAATTCATCTGATCACCAATCAACACATTATCAAATCTTGATGTTCTTCAACATTGCAAAAAATCATATGGAAGTATAAGCATTTTGCACACATAACGAGCAACAACAATCATCCAGTAGCTAGTTCACAGGAAATTACATCAACACAAATCTCAATGTTATGCTATTTTCAGATTTTAAATTTTTAATCAAATCATAGTTGCGTGAGATACACTTACATGAATGTCATTTCTTTGCTTTTACAAATACACAGCTAAGATTCAACTTTTACGCTTGTAGCACCTCTGGCTACGATTTCTTGTAAAGGAGACAAGGGCACACAATTACACATGGTGGCATATTTAACAGACTCTCATGATGGGCTACGAAAGAGAGAATGAAAAGATATCACTACACACTGGGCTCTTTTTTAAAATAATAATAATAATTTTCAAATAACTAATATTTTATGCATTTTTTAAAAAAGAAAACTTCTACGGTCAAACAAATCTGCTCTTCACTTCTCACCAAGCCGCACACATAGAAATTCATTAGTTAATACTAGACCGGGACAGCTTGTATCGTTCCTGTCAAATTTAACTTGAATTGGCTAAACCAGGCTGTGCTAAAGTTGTATTCAACTATTTGGGCCAGAACGCCGGTAAGCCAAGCCAGGCCCTAAACGCCAGGTTGTGCAAGACCTCCCATGCTCAAACTCTACATTAGACTACCTACTACTACTACATGTTAAGAATATGTGATTCGTAAACTAGGTGATACACTGGTTTGAGAATGCTGGGGTTTAGTCCCTTTACTGTAATAGTAATAAATTTACTACTAGGTGATACATCACACATTCTTCTCACTTGTATTATGTGTTATGAGTGTTCATACTTAGCTTCAACTTCAAGTTCATGTTCGACAACCATACTAGTTTATGTTTTACTTCAAACAACTTGGCAATTCCCAACAAGCGTAAGACATGCGACTAAGGGCCTGTTCTTTTTGGCTGAAGCTTAAGGCCCTGTTCTTTACGGCTTCTAAAAGCGGTTTTTGGCTTTTGTTACAGTACCTAACTTTCAAACATGATACTTTCTCAAGACGGGGTTTACAAGTTAATTATAGTACACGTTAAAATCCCAACATCTGTATCAACTAAAATTGCAAGCGATTATCTCTCTTTTCTATAATCTTTGTCACAAACAGTTAAAATTCTAAAATTTCAGCCAAAAGACATAAACCGCAGCCGTATCAAACAGGCCCTATGGCTTTTGGCTGCGGCTTATGGCTTTTGGGCTGTTCATGCAAGAGATTACAAAGTAACAGAAACTCACATGCGATTTTTACCGATATACATGAAGTCGGTACAGTTCGTACTACAATTAATTAGTAGACCCTATTTTGAAAAGATACTCCGTTTAAAAGCTAATTACTGTAGAAAAGCCGAAAAGCAGCTTTTAGAAGCTGAAAAGAACAGGCCCTAATATTGTTCTATAATAACACTTTGATATTATGTTGTATGCAGTCTAGCTATTACAAAGCAGACAATTCCATGTGTACAATTGAGTGGAATATATGCTAAATTAGTAGCAGCAAAGCTTCCATATCAAGATATGTAACTACATTTTGAGTATAATATGCCTCAGCACACAAAATTTAGGTGTTATATGCATCACAACAACAAAGAGAAGCCTCTAGGCACTTAAAATTTCACCTATTACGTGCATACAATGTATTAGAAATTGTATTAAATTTCACCTATACATGCACTAAAAGGAAGCCTTCAGGAGGGGGGAGGGGGGCAATGGACCACGCATGAGTGTCTTTCCATAGACGTAGGCACCACAAGTTAATGTATTAAATATTGTAATCTACAGATTAGCTGATTAACTAGCCTACATTGTCGCTACAAGTGTATATATCATAAAATAACTTTCTACTTTATATACATAGACCTAGAAAATAAACAAAGAAAAGACCAAAAATAATGAATCATGCTAAATCTTTTGTGTAATGCTGATTGTATGCACAAAACTCACAGTGTAGTGACTTCTGTATATCACAGCAAAGCGGATTATGCCAAAATCATTACTACCTCTGGCCACACAATGGTGTTTTTTCCTACTTCGTTGTGATGCAATTTACACCACTAGTTTTATTATCATATATGTATGTGAAAGGTGAATAAATACAAGATTGCGAAAGTATTCTTATGAAAAATTGTACGCATTCATTAGTTACTATGTGGTCAATCTAGAAGATATTGCTGGCCAAAATTGACAAGGTTTGACTGAGCCATGATGAGTTGGTGATACATTTTTGTGACCCGAGTGTACCATTTTCTAAACCTATAAGGAACGAAGGTAAGTGTCATCTTAATATGGTTGCTAGGACAAGTACCACGGTGAAAAAAGGTTTTCCAAACGAAACTTAAAGACAGTTAATCTTTGCTTCCACATACCACCATCTTGTAGCACAGCACAAGATCCTCGACAAAATGAAGCGCTTAAAAAGCTAGCAGCTTGCAATCTTTGTCAATGCTTCGAGATTGGAACTTTTCATCAGCTCATCAAGTAAAATCGGTGGATTTCCCATGCCCTTTTCACACGGCAGATGCAAAAGGCCCCGCTTGGACATGCTCTAAAAAGGAATAGCATCCCATGCAACCTGTACAGAAAGGAAATGTAGGAGGAAGGACAATTAATTTGCTTGCCAAATGCCTTGACCATTCTACTCTATGGTTTCTACCTGTAAACCACTAATCAAGTAGCATCACAGATTTCTCTGTATCTATACTACCTTAGAAATTGGCGCTACCATCTTGCTGCTAATAAGCTCTTATTGCTGCTCAGGTAATATCGAAATTTAAGGCCAAAAGGCTGGAAGGAGGTAGGGGTTAATCATTTGGATCTATTATGCTTGTTATCCAGCTACATACCAAATATCACAAACATACCCACAGCTTCATCATATACTCGAAGAATGTAACATTCCAGTGCAATAAAAACAATTGCACTACACTCGAACATACTGTTAGAAGCAGCTACAGTATCAAAACTCTATCACTGCATAGAAGTTTCAGGATTGGCATCTGTTGCAAGCCATTAATGTTAAATAACAATATGGCATAACACCTTAACTCCAAGGTGAGCTAGGGCAGACATGCAAGCACAGCACCACAGATCAACACAACCACCAAAGATAAAACATTTCAGATTTATAGCACAACAGAGGTAGAGCAATACCCAGCATAAATACTACTGTCAAACACAAATATATGATTATGTAGAATAGAGGTACAACTAGATAATTTTGTCCATAAGCAGTGAAGCTACTCTAGCTTTAAAACTAGAGATGAAGCAACCTGAAACTCCACTCATGACAAAGCACACCGAAGGATAAGCTAAACTTAAAAATAAAGCATTCCGAAGATATCGCTACTCCATATAATAGCTACTTATTGACTAGAAGTTCTAGTAGTAAGCCACAAAAGGTGCAAGCATTCCAACCCGGAGAAATACTGATTTAACCAGCAATCGGACGATCTTCAGGAGGCTGAGAGCAATCAGAGAGGCCAGAGTAACACAATAATACATAGACTGCCCAGATGTGCTGGTTCATTTCATAAACGCTATAATGGCCTCCCTTACTGAGCAACCCTAGGTTGCACACCACCATAACCACTGCCATAATTTGATTGGCCTTCAGAAGCTCCATTGACTGAACCCCCAAATCCTCCACCTTGTGAAGGATCAGTCCAAGCATTTGGATATCCAGAGTTGCCATTCCCACTTCCATATCCAGCACCATATCCAGATGCTCCACCAGTAGCAGGATTGCCAGCACCATCTCCCCGCCCTCCATAAGCACCATATCCTCCAAGATTACCATATGACCCATCTCCTCCATATCCACCATACCCATAGCCCTGGTTCCCATAGCCGGAAGCTGCACCAGGGGTCTGAGTAGTTGGTGCATTGCTACCAGCAGCAGAGCTATTCCATGCACCATAGCCTGCATTGCCACCATAACTCCCGGTGCCATAACCAGATGGAGCTTGACTGCCCCAGGGTCCTCTATTTGTTCCTGGAGGACCACCTTGGTAACCAGAACCTGCTGCATTTGGATTGCCGTAAGGCCCACCATACCCAGCAGGAACACCACCATATCCTCCAGCACCATAATTTCCGTATGCAGTTCCAGGGTTAGCATGTCCATATCCATATCCAGTTGCACCAGCACCATAACCTCCCGCACCATAACCCGGATAGCCACCACTACCCTGCTGCGCCTGCCCGTATCTGCTAGCATCACCCCTGCCATCGTAGCTGCCAGCGTTGGAGTCTGGGCCATTGTTACTATGAAAACCCCCACTTCCCATGGAACGCCCGCCACCAGAGCCGGGGTTTGCCTCCCGAGGCAGTGCGCGCTTCACCTCCACCATCTTCCCGCTCAGATCATGGAAGGTCTTGTGCAGCACACGGTCAACCGCATCCTCCGAGTCAAAGGTGATGAACCCGAACCCCCGGGGGCGCTGCGTGTTCTGGTCATACATCACGACAACATCAGTGACAACCCCGTAGGTCTGGAAGTAATGACGGAACTCGTCCTCCGTCAGACTGGACGGCAGCCCGCCGACGAAGACCTTCTTCGTCCGAGCACCACCCGCATCCCCACCGCAGCCACCTCCTCCGCCGCCAGCGTGCCTCCCCGCGCCAGGGTTTGCCACCTTCGCGGCCTGCTGCTCCTCTCGCGAGAGCGCCCGCTTCACATCGACCTGAGACAAAACAGCACGACAAAGACGCCCGCACTTGTGAGATAATCCTCGGCGCGCACACGCTCACACCCCCAGCCTCGAGGCGGCGGGGTAGATCAGAACGCGACCGAAGCGAATATTCCACCCGAATATTCCGCTAGGGTTTGGGTGGGGAGGGGAGGGACGAAGGGAGAGAGCGGTGGTACCGTGCGGCCGTCGAGGGTTTGGGGCTCCTGGAGCGCGGCGTCGACGGCGGCTGGGTCGGCGAAGACGACGAAGCCGAAGCCGCGGGGGCGGCCGGTGAGCTTGTCGCGCATGACGGCGGCCTGGGAGACCTCGCCGTAGGCGGAGAAGTGCTCGCTCAGCTTCTCCTCCGTCGTCTCCCACGAGATGCCGCCGATGAAGAGCTTGCCCTGGTCCGACTCCATTTCCCCTCCGCTCGGATCCTCTCGCGCTCGCGTGCGGGAGAGAGAGGCGGGGGTGGGAATTGGGGATTTCGGCCTGGGGCGCAGGCGCAGGGGTTTGGGGATATTTTAGCGCGTGGGGCGGGGTGGGGTCTGGGCCTCTCGAGACCCGGGGGTGGGGTGGGGGCGTGGGGGGGGAAGATAATTCGTTGTGAATTCGCCCTTTCTGATTTTTAGAACTTTTTATGCAAACTTGGTGCTATATATTTTGATTAAATTAATTCAACAGTTTGGGTTAAGGCAGATGATGATGATAAGAGTAAATTACACTTTAGACCAGGTAAATTATCCTATTGCCATGTTCATATTGACTTCTAAAAATTGTTTTTCTATATTACATACCTTTTAGACGAAGTGTCTTTTCAAGACAGGGTCTACTAGTCGATTACAGTAGATATTGTAGTGACTTCATTGATATCGGCTAAAATCACACGCAATTTTCTCTCTGTTCTAGATTTCTCTATAAACTGTTACTATTCGTAAGTTAAACCTAAAAGCCATCAGCAAAACCCAACATAAACATCCCTTAAGTTTCACTTTGCACCACCCCTGTATGCAATATTGTGGTAGAAAACACCAAGTAAATTGTCCTAAGTATCTCGTTGCTTCTAACGGAACACAGTAAAGGCCCTACATGTCATCCCTCTCAACTCTCTCTTCATCATAGTCATACCACCATAGCCTCTACTAATCGCCATCACAGTCAACCGCACCACACATTGCCATCCAACTGCAACACCGGTGCCTGCTCATGCCCCCTTCTACCTCTTACACCGAAGACAAAGCAAAGGAGGTCATCATCGCTGTTGAACCATGGACGAACGGAGTTGATGAAGAAATTGTAAGATGCAGGGATGCGTCGAAGAGGGCGGAGGAGGGAGAAGGGGGAAAGGAGTTTGCCATCTAGTTAGTGGTGGCATTGAGAGATCATGTGGAGATGATCCCATCTTTATGATGAGTAATTGACCCTTGGTTGAAGGTAAATTGAGTTTGTTTTGGGCTTTTATTGCAAAGTCTTAACTCTGGACGAAATGAAGTCGGTACGACTTGTCCACGGTTCGCACGACCACGTTTGGTCGTGGTCGAAACTCTTCCGAGTGTTTGACGACCATGGTGGTCGTGGTCGGAAGGTTATACGACCACGTTGAACTCAATCGGGTGGTCTACGACCACGTTGTGGCGCCCCGCGAATTTGAACGTGATCGAAGTTCACCGGGTAGCGTCACGACCACGTTGGTGGTAATCAGATTCGGTAGAAGCAACAGACGAGTTCTTTGGCCGTGGTCGGAAGGGTTTACGACCACGTTGGCAATTGGGAGCGTTCGATCACGTTGTAGCGCTCGAGCTTCGACCACGTTATGAGCCCTCGAAGATTTGACCACGCGGTCTTTGGTATTTTCGACCACGCGATTTCCGAGAGCCGATCTTTTCTAGCTTTCGACCACACGGTAGTATCTCTGTTGTCGGATGATCGACTACGCATAAGTTTTCGGTTCGGTTTTCGCGGTGTTATCCTCTGTTTACGGTCGTTCGACCTAAATGCGTAGCGGTGGTCTTGCGTGTCTTTGGTCTGTTCTCACCCCATACGACCACGGTCAAAACTCGACACGCTTTCACGATTACGACTACGGTTGTCTTGATTCGACTTCTTGTTTTATTGTTCTTTGTGTTCGATTGAGCTTTGTTTTTCGACTTCTTAGCTCTCTAGCTAAAGGAGAAGAAGAACTTGAGGAGGAAGTTTTAAGGCACCATTCACCCCCTCTGTTGCCATTTCGGTCCTTCAATTGGTATCGAGCGGTTAGCTCTTCTTCATAGATCTTAACCGGTCTCAAAGAGCCATGGCAACAGACAAGTATTCCACCAAGCCGCCTATTTTCGATGGCCTGGATTACCCCTTCTGGAAGAGCCGAATGGAAACATATATCCGTGCTCGGGGTATACTATTTGGCGGAAGGTGAAAATACAATTTGTTGTTCCCGCCGATGAGAACATCAATGCCGGAATATGGTCGATGTTGAGGCAAATGCAAAGGCAAGGAACATCATCATACGAGGATTGAGCGAGCGAATTTGATCGCATCTCTCACCGTCGTCCGCTCACGACATCCGGGTGACCCTCGATGCATACCATGAGGGCACCTCCCGGATCAAGACGGTTCGACAGATCGGTTCAGCGAATCTGACAAATTCGAGATCTTTGGTGGAGAGTCCCTTGACGAGTGCTTTTCACGCTTTCACAAGATTTTGAGCAATCTCCGAGCGGTCGGTCTCACATACTCCGACTCGGATAACGCTCGACAGATGCTTTCTGCACTCGATCTTCGGGTTTGGGAGATGAAGGTGACTACCATCAAGGACACCACGGACCTCTCGACCTTGACTCTTGATGCGCTTTACTCGCCTCAAGACTCACGAGATTGACATAGTCTCTCGTCGGTCAAGTCAATCGATGGCTCTAGTCACGGATCCCACTTCGGCTCGGTTCTTCGCCGATTCTCTTTGCGGATTCTCCTCGCCGCTCTCGTGACATAACCGATGATCGGAGAGCGACTGCGGATGAGCGACTAGCCCTCCTCGCACGGAGATTCTCCCATGCTTACAAAGGGAGGAGGGACGGAAGGAAAAGAGGACCCGTGATTTGTTTCGAGTGTGGTGGCCCCAACCACATTCGAGCAAACTGTCCCAAGTTGGGGAAAGGCAAAGTCGACTACGGCGGTTCCGGCAAGAACGACTACTCCGACAAGAACCGCAACAAGAAGGCCCCAACTCCGACGCAAGGCAAGAAGCCGTTCGCAACTTTGGGAAGGCCAAGAAGCTCTTCCACCGCGTCCTCGCCGCTTCGACGACCTCGACCTCGGCGAAGTGGAGGGATGGAGCGACGACGACGGACGGGTGATCAAGAACCCAAGAGCGGCGACGACTTCTCCGGCATGTGCTTCATGGCCCTTGAGGCGAGATCACGACAATGAGCTCTACTCCGACTCGGACGAGGTATGTCCCACCCACGATCACTCAATCATGCTTTTCTTAAGCTAGGTGGTTTTCATGCTAGAGCTAAGTCTAGGTGTACCGAGTTAGAGAAGGAAGTAGATAGATTGTCACGGGAGCTTACTTCACTTATATCCGCTCCTCCGTGACGATCGTGATACTGCCGTGCTTTGCTTGGAGACATGGAGAAACTAAGGACCTCGCATGATAGTTTGTCCTCTGAACTTTGAACTAGACATTGTTAAGGTGGAGAATGTTAGTCTGCTCGCTGAACTAGAGATGTCTAGGATTGTTTTTCCTTCATCTACCGTTGAGACTACTTCTTGCACCTCATGTGAGGATAAGGATAATGCTTTTAGAGGTCTTTATACATTGCTTCTCGATCGCCCGAGACTTGTGAAAGTTGTAACAATTTGAAGATGAACCTAAAGCAGGCAGATCATAAAATTGTGAATTACAAGCTTTTCTACTTGAGCCTATTGCTTCTTGTGTGAATTGTCCTAAATCGATCACGAGCTTGAATCATTTCCAAACAGTTTCAAGAAATGATTGATCATGATAAGAAGTTGGCTCGGTTTGCTTCTAAGGACCTGTTAGCTCACCATGCATTAGTTGTAACAAACTAAAATCTAACTTGATTGCATTGGATGAGAAATGTGTGAAGCTAACTAAGGACCTACTAGAGAAGCCATCTTGTGCTTGTAATGTGATTGTGAAGAAGGGGGAGAAGCCCCCGGGTAAGGTAGAGACGCCTAGCGATGCGAACCAATCTGCTAGCGTGGGATCGTCCCTTCTACGCCTACCGTGCGTGCACAAGCCGATCTTCCCTCGCTGTTGGTCGTTCTCCGCCTCCCTTACCTTCTTGTTTCTCCTCCTCCTTGCTCCTCTTGCACCTCTCTCTTCGGGAGTGTCGGTACCTTATGAACACTCTCGAGAAATTTGTAGGAGGCAAGAAGGATCTCAATCTTGTTCTAGACCAATCAAAGATTTGCAAGTTCAAACAGGTCTAGGATATAATTTCCGTGAGGATGTGAGAAAACATCCACCGTCGTGCTCGGACCCATAGCCGCAGGTGTGATCGAGGTCAAGCCAAGAACAAGAAAGTTCAATTTAGATCACGGGCTTTGTCCAAGGATTTCGACAAGAAGGTGATTTCACTGCAGCTTGACCCTCGCGAAGCCATCTCATGCTACTTCACCCCTCGTAGGCGGTATCATTGCACCTTCGCCGAAGGATGGGCATCGATTGACCAATGCTTCAAGCGCCAAGATCGCGCCAAGAGACCGTGGCCGAGTCTCTTAGGCGATTCGTGGTCGACCCGGACCTTGAGTGCACCTAAGACCAACACGAGGTCTAGGTTTGCTCTTGTTGGTAGCTTTGGGCGACCGAGGATTTGGTTTTCCGAGTTTTCGTTTTTGTCCTCGTGCTCCCCTCGGTCGTGACTTCCGCCGTCCCGAGGGTAGATCTCGTTCCATCGAGATAGCTACCGCGGCGTGATCGCGCGTCGCCGGTGCTCACTCGCTCTCCGTAGTAGTCGGACCCAAGAATGCCCAGTGCGCACATAGACCTTACGCTTCTTTGAGCGACTGAGGCGAGGGTAGTTAGAGGTCGATCGTGTGTGACTACTTCTTACGCTCGACGTGTGACTCAAGATTGGGTGCCAAAATCTATGTTGATTTATCCCAAGATCGAGACTTTGCTCTTGTTGACTCGGGTTCACGGCGGGGAAGGAAAGGTTTGGCTTGTAGACTCGGGTGTTCACGACACATGACCGGAGATTCCGTTGGTTTTCTTCCTTGCCCGAGCTCCGGTGATGAGACGATCACCTTGAGATGCTTCATCCGGGCGTCATCGCCAAAGGTACTTGTCGCATTAATGATTCATTTATTTTGAAAGATGTTGCTTTAGTTAGCAAGTCAACGGTACAATTTGCTCTCGGTCTCTCGACCACCGATGACAATTTCGAGGTGAGCTTTAAGAAAAACAATTGCAAAATTCTTGATTCTTCGGGTAGTCTGGTTTGCGGGATTTCTCGTTTTGGGAGGATCTTTCGTGCTGATTTTTCTGAGTCTTCTGGTGATCCTCTCCGTTGTTTGCTTGCTTCTGAGTCCCGCGATCTTTCCTTCTGGCATAGGAGACTTGGTCATATTGGATTTGACCATTTGACCCGAGTTAGCGGCCACGATCTCATTCGTGGTCTGCCGAAACTCAAGATGGTCAAAGATCTTGTTTGCGCTCCATGCCTAAGACGGCAAGATGGTTGCCGCTTCTCATCCTCGGTCACGATTACTATAACCGATGCACCGGACGGTTGCTCCATATGGATACGGTTGGACGGCTCGAGTGCGGTCGGCGGGAGGGAAGTGGTACGTTCTTGTTGTGGTCGATGACTATTCGAGGTACTCTTGGGTGTTTTCTTAACCTCGAAGGATGAGACGTTTACATATTTTCGAGGTCTTTTCAAGAGGCTTTCGTTGAGCTTCCGGTGCCTTACGAGCGATCCGCGATGACAATGGCACGGAGTTCAAGAATTCCTACTTTGAGAGTTTCGTGGTGAGGCAGTGTAGAGCACCGTTCTCTTCTCCATACGTCCCCAGCCAGAATGGCGTTGTGGAGAGGAAGAACCGTACCTTGGTCGAGATGGCGGACGATGCTTGATGAGTACTCTACACCGCGGAAGTTTTGGTGAGGCTATAACCACGCGTGCCATGTTTCCAATCGAGTTTTCTTGGGCACACTTGCACCGCACTTCTTATGAGTTGAGATACGGCGAAAGCCCGGTGTTTCTCATTTTCGTGTGTTTGGTTGCAAGTGCTTTATTCAAGTCCGGAACCTAGATAAGTTCGAGTCACGTTCTTGTGATGGACTTTTTCGGGCTACTCGACTTCTTGGCGGGCCTATAGGGTGCGGAGGCTGCGAGTCTAGTAAAATGGTAGAAACACGTGAGGTAACTTTCGATGAGGCGGTCAGGGACTAGGCCCGATATCTCGAGTTCACTAGAGCATCCGAGACCATCTTTGTGGATGATGAGGATGATGGAGATGAGGGTTGTCACCCGATCCAGTCCCTTCTCCACCCCTTGAGGTGCCTTCTTCCACCGCACCTCGAGGCGATCGACCCCCTTACCTTCGCTTCCGGAGCTAGTGGCTCTGTTCCTACCCCGTCAGGTAACGAGGTAGAGGCCACTTCTTCATCTCATCCTGGACCTCCTAGACATATCCAAAAAACTCATCCTTTGAGCGGATCATTGGAGACCTCTTGAGCGGGTTACCCGCTCAAAATCCGCTTATCTCAATTCATCTCCATTACGCTTTCATTGCCTCCTTTGAGCCCAAAGATGTTTCTCATGCTCTTTCGACGAGTCTTGGATCAATGCTATGCATGAGGAGCTAGAGAGTTTCGAGAGAAACAAGGTGCGGACGCTGTTGAGCCCCTCGAGATCACAATATCATTGGAACCAAATGGGTGTTCAAGAACAAGCAAAGTGAGGATGGGGTAGTCATTCAAACAAGGCTAGGTGGTTGCAGTGGGTACTCCTGTGTTGAGGGTCTGGATTTCGAGGAGACCTTTGCCCCTGTAGCTCGTCTTGAGGCCATTAGAATTCGCTTGCCTTTGCGACTTCTAAGGGTTTTAAGCTCTACCGGATGGACGTCAAGAGTGCCTTTCTCAATGGCTTCATTGAGGAAGAAGTCTATGTCGACGACCTCCGTGTTTCGAGAACCCCAAATACCCTAGTCATGTCTTCAAGCTTTCCAAAGCGTTGTATGGACTTAAGCAAGCCCTAGAGCTTGGTATGAGAGGCTTAAGTCCTATCTATTGAGACATGATTTTGAGATGGGTAAAGTTGACAAGACCTTGTTCATTCGCGGCTTGGCAATGACCTTCGTCGCCTAAATTTATGTCGATGACATTATCTTTGGCGGCTCTTCTCATGCTCTAGTTTCACAGTTCTCGGATGTCATGAGCACCGAGTTTGAGATGAGCATGATGGGTGAGTTGACTTTCTTCCTTGGCTTCCAAATCAAGCGAGACTCGGGAGGGTACCTTCTTGCATCAAGGCAAGTACACCGTGATCTCCGAGACGCTTCGACATGAGTGATGGAAAGCCGGTGTCGACTCGATGGCTTCTACTACCACACTTGACCCGAGATGAGGACGGCGAGCCAGTTGACCAAAAAGAGTTGAAGTATGATTGGCTCTCTTGTACCTCCGCCTCGAGACCGGACATACACTTTTCTCGTGTGTCTTTGTGCCCGGTTTGAGCTTCTCCTCGCGAACTCACCGCCAGCGGTGAAGCGCATCTTCGGTACCTTCGAGCTACCATTGACTATGGTATCGGTACTCTTCCTCATCCTGTCTATCCCTTAGAGCCTATTCGGATGCGACTTTGCGGTGTAGGATAGATAGGAAGAGCACTTCGCACCGCCGGTTCATTGGCACTTCTCGTTTCTTGGTCTTCGAGGAAGCGATCCGGTGTTGCAGATCCACCGCAGAGGCCGAGCACGTTGTCGCGGCCGATTCTGTTGTAGCCAAGTGCTGGATGGTCTCGACTGCGAGACTTTGGGTTAGCTATCGATCGTGTTCCGCTCTTTTGCGATAACACGCCCGCAATTAGCATTGCTAAGAACCCGGTGCGGCACTCTCGGACCAAGCACATCGATATCGATATCATTTTCTTGAGACCATGTAGAGAAGGGTGACATCGTGCTCCGTTTGGAGAGTGACCACCGTTATCGATATCTTCACCAAGCCTTTGGATAGCACGAGGTTTTCACTGCTGGGAGAGCTTGGGGTGGTTTGTCCTTACGGACTATTGTGAGGGAGCTTTGGGCTTTCTCGCTTTATCATATTAATTATGCTTCAGATCCTTCTTGTTGCATCGCATTTTGGTGCATTGGGTTTAGTCCTTCTAGCATAGGTTAGAGTGTGTCTCTTCTTGAGTTGCTTAGACTTCTTGCTCTTATCTTGTGCTTTCGGGATAGTTGTTTCTTATCTCACTAGGTTGAGCTCACTCACTTCTTTTAGGTTCTAGCGAGGTTGGGCCACCCTCGGGTGAGCGAGGTTCGTGTTTGCTCTCTAGTGTGCGTTTTTCTCGACAGCTGTTGTCCTGGAGACATATAGGGTAGATGAGAGTCAGTCTGAGCCATAGTATCCTCTATATCTTATCTATGCTTTAAGGGCCACTGCTTTTCCGATTTATTTGCCGACTCTTGTTTTTATTGCTTTGGTTGTGGGGAGTTCATTTGGGAACTTCTAGACTTTAATTTTGACTTAAACTCAACTTGAACTAAAAGCTGCATAACATGTTGAGGGGGAGCTGGTTTTTCTGCATTGCATTCTGCATTGTAATATAACCACATTGAGCCTTGATTATTATCCGGTTATGACATGCTTTCAATGCTTTACACATTGCCATGATTTGTGCTCCATTGCTAATCGATCATGACTTTATATGTGTAGTCAAGTCTTTGCCATGATAGGTTAATCAAAAAGCCAAAATTTGACCTAATTCATGTCTTGTTCATATTTGAGACTAGTCAACCTTGTGTTATCTTTTATGATTCTCGCCATGTCAAATAGGGTGAGTTGAGTCTTGAATCTTAGTTGAGCAATAGATTGAGCTATCTGGTTTCTTGATGACACATAAGTTAGTACAATCTATCAAAAAAGGATCTCTTCGTGCGAAAAACCGATCTCACCAATTCCTTCTCATGAGACGGCTTGCCATTGCACAAGGCATGAACTCGGGGAGATTTGGATGACCAAGATCATTTCCTTAAGCTTCTCGCTTGGAATGATCGCATAAGGCTTGAGGTCTAGCACATGACAAAAATATGATTGAAAACAATCATGAGATCTCAAAAGAAAATGTCAAAAGTGCTCAATTTAAAAAAAATTCAAAGTACTTCAACAATTGTATCATTCTTGAACGAACAGCACTCTAGTTGGCTCAACACTAGCTTCTTGATTCCATTTAGCTCATTGGCATGGCTTGCATCATTTGTGGATATCATTAGCTAGACTAAAATCTTGTTTGACTTGACTTGCTAAGCACTTCAAATTAAAAAAATCGATTATACCATCCGTTAGCTTAGCTTCTCTTTACATACATAGTCATGATCTTTGTAGCATACTTGTATGTTATGGCTTGTGTAATACATTTGGTCATTTTGGATAATTCTCATGGCTCGCATACTTTGAATAATCAAATCACCATTCCATCCATCATTTTGACTTATTCTCTCTTGCATACTTGATGTGTTTATTGCCAAAGGGGAGAATAGATTGGAGAAAAAGAAAATTTCTCAACTTCTGGGAACTTGCTAGAGCTTTGGAGATCAATTTGCTCTTTATGTATTGCTCTAGTATTCCTTCTGTCGACATGGTCATAATTTCATTTTCTTTCCTTGGACCATGTCGGCTTCTACAAACTCAACTTCATATTTTTGGTGTTTGTCAATATACTCATCAAGGGGAGATTGAGAGATCATGTGGAGATGATCTCATCTTTATGATGAGTAATTGACCCTTGGTTGAAGGTAAATTGAGTTTGTTTTGGGCTTTATTGCAAAGTCTTAACTCGGCGAAATGAAGTCGTGTACGACTTGTCCACGGTTCGCATGCGACCACGTTTGGTCGTGGTCGAAACTCTTCCGAAAGTCTTTGACGACCATGGTGGTCGTGGTCGGAAGGTTATACGACCACGTTGAACTCAATCGGGTGGTCTACGACCACGTTGTGGCGTCCCCGGCGAATTTGAACGTGATCGGAAGTCTACCGGGTAGCGTACGACCACGTTGGTGGTAATCGGATTCCACCGAGCAAGCAGACGAGTTCTTTGGCCGTGGTCGAAAGGGTTTACGACCACGTTGGCAATGGGAGCGTTCGATCACGTTGTGGCGCTCGAGCTTCGACCACGTTATGAGCCCTCGAAGATTTGACCGTGGTCGGCACTCGGCGCTAGGGTTTACGACCACGTTGTGGGATCGGAGCCTCGACCACGTTGGGCGGTCGGGCGTTCGACCACTTTGGCCGTGGTCGGTGGGCGTCACGACCACGTTGTGGGAGCTCGAGGCCTCGACCACGTTGTGGGAAAGGAGCCACGACTACGTTGTGGCACTCGGTGGTGCGACCACGTTATGCGCTCGGAGAGCTACGACCACGTTAGCGCGAGAATTGAACGTGGTCGAAACCGCGTTCGACCACGTTATCGGTTGGATGACCGTGGTCGTGCGGGATCACTAAAATTGGTCGTGAGGGTGCATTTCATGTCCGATTACGGTGAGGTTTGGTCGGTTGGGTTCCTTGTGAAGTCATGGACCTTGTGGACTGGTTTGTTCACTATTTTGACAAGGTTTGGTAAAGTCTATTTTCGTGGAAAGACTTGAGCTCGGTTTGAGCCGAGCGAGTTGTGTTTTCTGTGTGGATCGGTGCTATGTGATGGTTTTCTTTGTCTGTGATGGTTGCAGGTACTGGGAGACATGTCTTGGTGAGGCTTAGAGAGGTCGGGACTAGACATAGGAGATGTTGAGGTCCGAGCGCGTGGAAGCCAAGAGGACGTGGTCTTGCCCGAGTGGTGTAACCGTAAAACAAACAAGGCATGAGGAGGAAGCTTGGGAGGCTGGCAAGGGCATTTTGGAGAAATGCCAAAGCCGCAAAGGAAGTTGTGTCCTCGGGAAAGCACTGAGTTGGTGGTGCTATTGGGCAAAGCGGTGGAGCCGTTGCCCGGGTAATGGGCAAAGCACTGGAGGCCTGCAGCACTGGACTCTCAGAACGGTGGTCTGTTGAGACCCGTTAGCGTGTGAGACTATAAATAGAGAGGTTAGGTCTCGTGAGCGAGGTGAGGTTGTCCCCGAGTGCTCGAGTGTTCCTCTCTATCTTGTGTGAGTTGTCTCGGTAAGAGCATGGATGCTCGTGTACCTCCGATGGAGTGGTCAGAGAAACCTCCATGTGCAATAGAAAAGATTGGATTCATCTCTCGTATCTTTCTCGGTTTTGTTCTTGAGATGATTTGTTTGATCTGTTTGCCTCTCTCGTGTTCTTTCGATCATATGTGTTTTGTCCGAGAGTTGGCTTGTGCTTCACTTGCTCGGGGACGGGAAGTTGTTTTACTACCTTGCTAAGATCATTCCCGAGAGCAAAAGCGAAATCAGAGAAAACCGAGTTACGTGGTTCTCGCTTTGGAGCTCTCTTCAGTTTTCGACTTTGGTTTTCTCCTCTTCATTGTGAAGACTTTGAGGTTCTTGGTATTTTTACTTCGAGAGATCTTGTACGAACTAAGTTTCAAGTTTCATTCATTTGGATCTCGTGCAAAAGATCTTTAAATTCTTGCTCCTCGGTCGTGCGCGACAATGAGTATTTCTGATATCGTTACATTGTCGGATCGTCACCTATTTGACCACACGTCTTTGGTATTTTCGACCACGCTGATTTCCGAGAGCCGATCTTTTCTAGCTTTCGACCACAAGTAGTATCTCTCTGTTGTCGGATGATCGACTACGCATAAGTTTTCGGTTCGGTTTCGCCGGTGTTATCCTCTGCTTTCGGTCGCTCGACCTCGTGCGTGTAGCGGTGGTCTTGCGTGTCCGGTCTGTTCTCACCCCATACGACCACGGTCAAAACTCGACACAGTTTCACGATTACGACTACGGTTGTCTTCGGTTACGACTTCTTGTTTTATTGTTGCTGTGTTCGATTGAGCTTTGTTTTTCTGACTTCTTAGCTCTCTAGCTAAAGGAGAAGAAGAACTTGAGGAGGAAGTTTTTAAGGCACCATTCACCCCCCCCTCTGTTGCCATTTCGGTCCTTCACGGGCGTCATTGGGGAGACGCACTGGCAGCGATGAGCAAGATTTGGGGATGCAATAGCTTAACGGTATGGCAGAGTGAGACAGTGGAGATGTCCCAAATCTCGCTAGAGAAGTGGAGATAGCGTGCTTCGTTGTGCAGCCCCACCACCGATCCGCTACTCCATCCACTCCAGCGCGTCGCTCACCCTCCTTGGTTGCCATGGTTCACCATTTGCATCGAATTGAAGGGCATAGGGAGAGAACAAAAGAGGTTGGAGGGGATGAGAGACATTAAGAGAGAGCATTTCACTTATGGGACCCACCAAGGACAAAATTGTTAATATTCTCACTGACATGTGGAACCTATTGATTCTGTCTAAGATAACAGAGAATAACGGGAGGTGGTGTTTTCTGCAACAATCTTTTTTCGTAAAGGTGGTGTTATGTAAATTATTTGCAAAACCCTGTGCAAAGTGAAATTTATGACAATTTACCTAGTTCAAAGTGTAATTTATTCTAATAATAATATATGCAGTAGTGTCTAGGTTAACTAGCCAAATATCGACGCAATTATGATTGCTAAGGTACAAATTAGCTATCGGAATTTGTTTCCTACGCTATTTATGTTTTATCATGTACTAGTTGATTATCAAAGTTCGTTTATACCGCGATGTCTGTTCTAACAAAAATTGCAACAATAGATAGAAATACTATCTGAGCTGAGTTGTTGATACTTTATCCATTCTTGTAATGTCATTTTAGAATACATAGTTAACCTTTTAAAATTTTCACCGGTAATATACACAAAAATATTTGGATTTGTCATGTGAAAATGATATTACCAGATTTATCATAAAAATACTTTCATAGCATTACATGTTTAATATTTGTTACTATCGTATAATTATAATGGTCAGATGTGTGTATTGGAGATTGTATCGAATATCAATGTCCAAAATGACATTAAAAGAGAATAGATAGTAGTTGTTTTGTAATCCTCGCAAGTTACAGCTACAACACAAACACCCCTCCCGTTTTTTAAATACTAAAATCAGATGTGATTTTTTAAATTTGGATGTTTTGGCTTCCTTATAAAAAAACATGTTCTTTATGGCCGTGGCATATGGCTTTTGGCTGAAAATTTAGAATTTTAGCTGTTTGCGACAGAGATTATGGAGAGAGAGGGATGTTTGCAATTTTGGATGGTACAGATGTTGGGCTTTTAACGTGTACTACAATTAACTTGTAGACCCCGTCTTGAAAAAATAATCCGTTTGAAAGTTAGATACTATAGCAAAAGGCAAAAATCGATTTCAAAAACCGAAAAGAACAGGTCCTAAATATCGGGGAAGCTAGTACTTATTAGAGCAACTTTATGCCATGCTTCCCTCGCAAAAAGAAAAAAAGCTTTAGGCCTCGCTTAAAATGCAGTAAATTTTAACCAGTTTTTGTGTGGAAGAACTATTACCTATGAAGTTTGAGTGAAATTTCTTTGAAATTTCGAAACAGGCCACTGAAAAGGTGGATGAGTGGACTGAAGATTCAATCTCACCATTTTGGCCCAGGCTGAGTTCTTCTGTATAGGAGATCGACCTACTATTTGATCAAGCTAATTTGCTGCATTACCTCTTAAACTGTCGCTGCTATACTGCTATCCAACTTGATAATAAGGAGTCAATCAAGAACAATCACACAAAGCCACTCCAGTGCTCTGTTTAGGAACAATTACCTCCTAGGATAGTCTATTGTACGCTCAACAGTTTTCTTGAAAAACAGTTAGACTTTGAGCCGTTGGATCGATATCCAATGTCCCATACATCCCCCACATCCTATACAAACTCCTCCATCCCCACCCTAACCATAAACTCCTCTCGCTCTCTCTCTCTCTCTCTCTGCCAGATGCCGCCCTCACCCCCTCCACCAGCATCGCCTACCTCCGCCGTTGCTACCGCCTCCTCCTCTACCGACGCCGCTCCCCTCCCCCCACCTTCTTCCTTGCTTCTAGTTGATTTGCATCACCCTAGACAATAGGGGTGAAAACGGATCCAAATTCGGTCAAATTATCTGGCCACCGAATCCTAAACTATCAAATCTGGATACCTAATATCCGAATTCGAATGAAAAATGAATGCAAATGTGGATGTTGAAGTGGCAAAATTCCGGATGCAGATACGAATCTGGTAAGGCCTGACGTGGATTCAAAGCCACATATCCGAATAACATCCAAGCTCTTCCCCCTCCTTGTCTTCCCCGCGCGGCCACTGCGGCTGGCCACGTCGCCGTCCCTCGACTCGGCTTCTGTCAATGTACGTCTAGATCCAGTCCCCCATCGGCCAGCCAACCAGGCGACTAGCCTCCTCCTTGGCTCCTCGGCTCCTCAGCTTTGCCTCCCAGCTCTTAGCAGCCCGGTCGTGTCCACACTGCACACCCACCTAGCGTGGTGGCACCCTAGCTACCCAACACTTTGATGCGTCGACGCCCACATGATGCGGCATCACACAGATCAAGAATGCTTAAGCACAAATACATCACACAACATCTACACGACTAGATCTGGGAGAATACGGAAGGGGCAGGGTCAAATCGTAACAAGGATTCACATTGCCGCACAACGTTCATAGATTGCCATAGTAGGAGGACTGGTTGACGAAGGCGGTGGACTATGGTGTGCCGAGTTAGGAGATGGATGAGGGGACAAGGTCACTGCGCTGATGCGAGATGGCCAAGGGGACAAACTCACCGCACCTAGGGGAGACGACCAAGGGGATAAGGATGCCATGCTTGGGGGGAGATGGAGGATACCATGCCTGGGGGGAGATGGTTGAGGGCCTGAAGGCTCGTCGTGGCCGTCGCCAAGGGGTGGTCATGTGGAGACTAGAGGATGCCACCGTCGCCGTGGACAGCACCGCAAACGAGCGCCACTGCCGTAGCCCATGGGGTTCCGCTTGACCTCCACCTCCAGATTTAGCGCGGGGGATGCGGTGATGGACGCAGAAAGGAAGGCGATGGTGAGGTGGTGGGAGCGGGCCGAGTGGGGGAGGCTCGGAGGTGAGCGCCTAGGCAGCAGTGGCGAGGTGGGGGTGGCAGCGCCTATGGATCTCTTGGGCTCCCTCTATGTCTCTCACGCTTTCTCTTTCTCTCTCTTATGAGACAGAGAGACCTAGAAAGAAATGGGGAAAAGAAGAGGAAAGAAAAGGGGAAAAGGAAAAAAAGAAGAGGGAAGGGGTGAAAACGAGAAGGGAGTGGCTGCATAATTGGAGGGAATGGAAAAAAGAGTTGGGAAAAAAGTGTGGAAAATAAAGATGATGATGGGAAATAAAAAATAAAATAAAAATTGCACATAATGCAGTAGGCACACAAATGTTTGGAGGGAAAGTAAAATTTATTCATTGTTGGGTATAGATACAAAATTACTGTCGCTAAAAATTGTTGTGCAAGAATCCAAAATGCTTTGAATAAGCATACTACTGTGCGAGTCATCCCATCCTAGGTGTTGCTATATTATATATCATAGTGGTATACAGGGCTTATGTGTTATTCCATCCTTGCTTTGCTAATAGTGGGATACTCTGAATGTTGTTATGAACGCTGAATATTGTTATGAACCCTGAACTCTGAAAACATATTGTAACTCTGAACTCCGATTTTGAACTCACAGTCATGTGATAGATGATGAGGGAATATACCGGAAACAAATTTGAATGATCTACTACAGCCGTGAATCGTGACCTGCTGCTCATCGCCGCTGTAGAGGCTACGAATAATTATTGGAATCCGAAAAATAATCGAATTCGATCCGATTTTGAGTATAATCTTATCCAAAGTCGTATCCTTCATTTGTCCGATCCATATTCGTATCTGTTATTTGTTCGATTCGTATTTGAATCTGAAAAAAATATAGATACGATATAGTTTAAGCACTATCCAACCTGTATTCGATCCGTTTTCACCCCTACTCGTTAACCTCCATCGCTGTCCTCTGATTTGCGGTCAGTGGTGCCGCCACCACCGCCATATGCCACCAGAGAAGATGACCTGGTCGGCTGGAGCTCAAATCTCCAAACAAATCAGAAGGTCAAAAATCCGATTATTACCCTAAGAAAACACGTGACAATTTTTTTAGCAATTTCATTACCTATTTACCTCCAAATAGGGCGCAGGCTTCTCGAGTTTAGAAAGCCATGCATGTTCAAAGAGAAGCTAACGCTCGTGTTACCGTGTTAAGTGTTCCGTGATGACATCGATCGATCGATCGCAGTGTACACGCAGAGCTACACACATGGTGACATGGCGACCTGGATAGACTAACCCCTATTGGACATAGTCCACTGCGCCTACGGCAGCAGATGGCTGCTGCATCGCCACCTCCCGCTGCAGCAGCTCCCCGCCACCGCCGTCGACGACGCGGGCGACCTCTGCGTTGTACACGTACAACCGGCACACGACGAAGAAGACGACGAGGTTGGCGCAGTTGAGCACGGCGAAGAAGGCGTAGTAGTGATCCAGCCGCGAGGCGTTGAGGTTATCGAGGATCCACCCGGGCCGGCCGTGCCGCCGCGTGACGTGCGACACCGTCGACAGCAGAAGGCTGCTGAGGAAGTTGCCGACGCCGAGGCTGGTCATGGCGTACGACGTGCCGAGGCTCTTCATGCCCTCGGGCGCCTGGTCGTAGAAGAACTCGATCTTGGCCACCTCCAGGAATGCGTCGGCCACGCCCATGAGCACGAACTGCGGGAGCAGCACGAAGATGGTGAGCGGGATGGTCGTGCCCTTGCTGTCGTAGATGCCGTGCTCGCGCGCCACCGCCAGCCGGTGCCGCTCCGTCACCGACGCGACGCCCATGATGACGATGTGGATGACGAGACCGACGCCCATGCGCTGGAGCAGCGAGATGCCGCGCGGATTCTTGGTCAGCCGCTGCATGAAGGGCATGAAGAGGCGGTCGTACAGCACGACGGCAACCAGCATGGAGATGGTCACGAATCCCTGCAGGCTCGCCGGCGGGATCTCGAAGTGCGGGCCGATGTGCCGGTCCAGCGTCGTGCCCTGCTTCACGAACAGCGTGTTGATCTGCGCCATCATCGCGCTAGGCACGAACGTGATGGCCAGCACGGGCAGCATCTTGAGCATTTGCTTCGTCTCCTCCACCTGCGTCACCGTGCTCAACGACCACCGCGACGTGCTCCCGATCTTCACTGCCGCTTTGCTCAGCACGCTGCACCCAACAACGGCGAAGAAGACCAATATGAGACGACGCACGTACGTGCCAATTCACGTACGCTAGATCAGGAAACGTAATTTCGAGATGATCACCTCAGGTATGGCGTGTACGGCAGTGGGGACGTCGTCTTCTTGGCGTAGTGCTCGGGGTCGAGCTCGTGCAGGTCGCGGGGGTCGACTGGCGCGGCGACGGCGCACTTGCGGGCGGCGGCGACGATGACCCTGGCCATCTTGGCGAAGGAGCTCTCGGAGGTGGGCTTGTGGCGGTAGAAAGGCGTGCCGGCGGTGAAGATGGCGATGGAGACGGCGAGGCCGAGCGTGGGGAGCACGTAGCCGATGGTCCAGCCGGCGTTGTCCTGGATGTAGACGAGGACGGTGTTGGCGAAGAGCGTGCCGAAGAAGATGCTGAACATCCACCAGTTGAAGAAGGAGAGCTTGTGCCGCCGCTCCCGCGGGTCGTGGTCGTCGAACTGGTCGGCGCCGATGGTGGAGATGTTGGGCTTGGTGCCGCCCGTGCCGACGGCCAGGATGTACAGGGACAGGAAGAACACCCCAGCTGCAGGCTCGACGCCTTCTGCTCGCAGTTCGGGTCCGCCGTGCCGGCGCCGCACCTCGGCGGCTTCAGCGACGGCAGCGACACCGCCATGGTCAGCAGGCTCATGCCCTGCGCAACCATTAGTGGACGAATTAAGAAGCCGTGAGTATACGTTTGAACGAGTTAGTTGATCGTGCATTGCAGCAGAATTTAGGAGTTTGGGTGTGTAGTGTTGGGCTGAATTGCTGATCAGGCTTCATTTTCTTAAGTTTTGTAGGCCTGTGGGCTTTGTACGACGGCCCATCTGGATACTTTCCCCAGAAAATCTCTGCTAAAGATTTCACATCACACCATCTGCGATAATCGTCATTTTTTTCAAGCCTTTCACTCAGAGGTAAGGCAACTCTTTACACATCTGTAGCTTTTTTAAAAAAAATTGATCCTAAATGTCTTTTTTTTGTAAATCTAGACTTCTTATCGAGTCAGTACATACCGAGCTAGGGGTGCTCGGCAAGACACTGGCCACCACTAATCATAAAATATATTGATTGATTAGTTTAATCATGAGTAATTAACGCTATTCAATTACCTACCGAGCACTGCGAGCTGCCGTTCCTCGGTAGGTGATATCGAGCTCTAGTGGCTTGGTAGCTACTATAGCATAGTATATGGTATGTGTCACCTAACATGATTGATGGTCTTAGAGAGGGACTAAATTTGCAAAAATAATCATCTAGCGGACAAATTTAAAAAAAATATCATAATTGTGAACAGTTCTAGGAAAGGTTCAGGTTACAATCAGCATGCAAGCTGGATACAAGGAACTGTGGACACAAATACATATTGAGCCACTCGTCCCCCACCTCGTGAGCACAAGCCCGACGAGCGCAACAGTGCGTAACCCTGTTAGCACTTCGTCGGACAAAATTAACATTGAAATTAGTAAAGGGTGTTGATAAATATTATCTGGATGTTTTTTTTAACTATTATCCAGATTTGTGACTATTGGATTAGAGATCCAACGGCCATAAATTCTTGTTTTTTTCCTAACTATTATCCAGATTTGTGACCATTGGATTAGAGATCCAACGGCCATGAATTCTCCCCTACTTCCTAAAAACAAATCTCCCCTCCTCCAAAAACAAGGAGTAGTTGGATCTCTAATCTAACAGTCTCAAATCTGAATGATGGTTAGAAAAAAAAACATCCGGGTGATACTTAGACACACCCATTAGTAAAAACCTAAAGTAGACTCTCGGACTTCTTCAACTACGGAAGCGATCGCTGAGCGTGAAGGCTTCTGTGCGTTTCGCAATCTGACCAAGATTGTCCGTTTTTAAGAAACACCATTTTGCATCAGTTTAGAAGTGACGGATAGTTAAAATTTGACATGTGATTCAGCCGAGGGTCATATTAGGGATGTTCATATTGGCATCGAACTGAACTGTTAACTTTTTTTCAAGAGAAAATGCACATATCACAAATAAACTGAGAGAATACATGAAAAATTCTGAATTTATCTATTCTCTTACTTGTTCCCCCTTTCTTCTTACTTCTGTTCTTCTTACAAAACTGGCTACAAGCCTTCTCAATATATAGGCTAATACTCTCCTACTAGTATATGTATTCGGATTTCAAGTTGGACGCAACTTCAACTTGAATTACATATGGAGACGGGCTCTACTACGTCTTGGACTCGAAGTCAAGATTATTTCTAACAATCTCCCTCTTAATCTTGACTCAACATACTCTAATTTTAGTCTCAATACATTATGAACTACCAGCCACGCCTCCATATGAAGCGTTCTACATGCAAGCTACATATAGGAACTCAACTTAACTGGCACAGGTTCATCCAAATGCAAAGATTCTAAAATATTAAGGCAGTCGGTCTCAACTATGACTTACTAAACTCATACTTGATACAGAACAGTGACACATCTCCTCAACGTTTCGATTTCTTTTAACTTTACTTGAGTTTGGAGCATCGGATAATGCAGTGAGACAGCGGAACTCATCTTCGCCATCACGCTGGATGATGCCTCATCGCCAATGATTCTATTTCCCGTAGAACGCGACATGATCTTGGACATGGATCAAGATCTCATGCTTGCAAAACTCCTGTTATAGACCGGATGACGGAACCTTATCTTCGGTTTAGGGTAGACAGCTGCTGAGCACTGGGCTTTGCTTTCCACTTAAACTGAGAGACTGAAGTAAAATATTGCTTTTCTTTGTCGACCGTTGGATGGTTCGATTTGTGCCTTTAACTGAAGGCTCGGATCAAAGAAAACTGATGTTGCTCGTCGGCTTTTTCTTCGCGAACTGGCAAAAGAATCTGAAACCGCTTCGCCTAGCGCGCACTTTTATTGCTGGAGCGAAGAACCGAGTCGGAGACACCTCCTCTATTTTGTCTCGTATCCCGGTCTAACACGGACGCATGCTTTCCTTTCTCGCCGGGCGTGCGTAACTAAAGGACCGAGCGAAGACGTACTTGTTGTCCTCTACGCTTCGGAGACGACAAAACACGACGGGAGAATGCACCAGAACAGGGGCGCCGAGACTGCGTACGATACCTCAGGAGCGTTGCGGGTTCTGACACCATTTGTTAACTTTATTCCAGGAGAAAACGCCACATCGCAAATAAACTGAGAGAACACAGCAGAATTTCTGAATTTCTCTTACTTGCTCCCCTTTCTTCTTTCTTTTGTTCTTCTTACAAAACTGGTTACAAGTCTCTTAATATGCTAATGCTCTCCTACTAGCATATGTATTCGGACTTTAAGTTAGATACAATTTAACTTGAGTTACATACGGAGACGGACTCTACTATGTTTTAGACTCGAAGTCAAGATTATTTCTAACATGAACAAATCGAATAATATCGGTCAACTCGGTTTGATCATTATTTGGTATTCAGTGGGTAGATAGAAATTAGGTTTTGTAAGTTCGGTTTTTGGATAAAAAACGGCTAAAAACTGTAAAAACCAATCAACCTGAAGAGCAGTAGAGGCTGGAGGAGAGCTCTCAGGGTAGCCCGCCATCTCCATGGCCCATACAAGTCCAATACCCATCCCTCATTCCCTTTGGCCTGCTGCTGCCTGGTGGCTGCATGCTGCCGCTGGTGATGCTGGCTAGTGGCACTCTTTTTCATTCAGTCATAGAGAAGCCAAATAGCCAATAGTTCTGATAATATGTATCACTCAGCTAAATTCCTAGGAGCTGGTCGGCTTAGGGCTGGTGCAATAGTGCTGTGGTGAACTAATAAGGTCGCTATGTCATTCGCAATTCACGACAACTTCGATAAATATAATATTTATCGATACCATACTAAAATAAATTAGGATTTACTAGTACCAAACTGTATTTTAAAAAAATATTGTATTTACTAAACTGACAATACCATATTATCGTATATATCATATTTACCGAACTGTATTTACCAAAACAACTGAATGAACAGCCCTAGGTCGCATTGTGCTTGTTCAAATATTTTCTTTGCTGACTCGCAGCATTTTGATAAGTTTTTTTGAATAGCATACATATATGTGTTGCGTTCAATGGAAAATCACGTTTGCCATCCACACGCGTGTATGGCATGAGTGGGCTACTGTCATCCATGTACGCTCTCAAAAAATAACCAAAAAAAAAAGAACACTTGACTCAGCTAGACATGAACTTTCAACTGTCCGCTACTTCCAAAATTCACATATTAACATTGACTTTTTTTTCGGATTGTTTTTGTTTACTTGTCTTCCAGGAAGATTCCATGCCACACCATCTAGATGGTCAGTAAGTCTTCGGATATGGACTGCATTTTGGTTTTCTACGGCCATGTCCTCTCAAAAATGCTGCTGCAAGCATCACGTTCAAGATTTACTGGTTGAGCTAGTTGATGCTTGCATATCTTCATGGTATTTTTTTCACTTTTTTTCTTGGTTGATAATAGTACAATTACACAGTTTTACCTACCACCTCCCTCCCAACATAAGGCTTGTTCTTTTTGATCGATAATAGTACAATTACACAGTTTTACCTACCATCTTCCAACATAGAGCTTGTTCTTTTCGATTTTTAAAATCAATTTTTAATTTTTGCTATAGTACCTAACTTTCAAATGAAGTATTTTTTTAAGACGGAGTCTACAGATTAATTATAGTACATCTTAAAAGATTAACATCTGTACTATCCAAAATCGCAAGCGAGTATTTCTCTCCGTAATCTCTGTCGCAAACAATTAAAATTCAAAATTTTCAACAAAAAGCCATAAGCTACAGCCACAAAAAGAATAAACCATATATACTTGTGGTTGTGGGTAACTAATAGGTAGACTCGCGTGGAAATTAAGTCTCAATACTGATCAGCAACTAATTCTAGTTGTTATATCCATTTTATCTTAGTTCTTGGACAATGGGAGAGCTACTTTATTCCTAGAATCTTAGGATTTGCTCCGGACAAGTGGATATTCCGAATTATAACGCTTTCCCAACCCGTCCTTCTCAACGCTTGTCTTCACGACTAGCACACCGAAAACAACCGCTACCGATCGAGCTAACCGAAAGCGAACAAAAGCCAGCCCAGCGCATACGTCATACCATCACAGAGTAAACGACACGGAGACGAGGACAGAATGGTATCTGCGAGGCCGTACGCCGGCGGCGACTTACGATGAGGTAGATGACGGAGGCGACCATGAAGGTGCGGTAGCGGCCGAGGTGCGCGTCGGCGATGTAGGCGCCGACGATGGGCGTCATCCAGACGGTGCCGACCCAGTTGGTGACGTTGTTCGCCGACAGCACCGTGCCCTGGTGCAGCTTCGTCGTCAGGTACAGCACCAGGTTCGACGAGATGCCGTAGTAGGCCATCCTCTCGAACACCTCGTACACTGCACAAGGGGGGCAACGAAGTACAGAGAGGATTCAGTACAATTTTTTTTTCTTTTTTCTTTTACATCGAAGAGGTCTTGTAGGAAATGGAGATAACATCATACTCAGTTGTCTATTTTAGATAGTTGTACGAATTAGTAAGGTTGGATATATATATGGTTGGAGGAAAATTACACCATATACGTGAGTATTTATTAAGCTTGAGAGAATCAGAAGGGACCAGCTAGATAGCTGCAAAAAGTATATTTTTGCACACGAAAGAGATGCATGGCTTGCATAGGCATCACGTACGACAGTTTCTTCCCGTGGTTGGGGTCCAACCTAGCACGTATCTTTCAACTGTCACGACTCACGATCTCAGCACTTCGTACCAAACCATAACCATCATACAACCATCGAGGCAATGTGTTCTCTCTTTTTAAAAAAAAGAGAATCTCTGAACAAGTTGATCGTGTGAGCCAGTCTCACCAACAAAATGTTTCGTGCTCCCGCTTATTAGAGCTTCTGTTTATGGCTCATGGTTTCTAGTTTTAATTTTGTCTCTTTTTTTTGATTTTTTAACCTTTTTTAGATTTTCTTTTTTTCTTATTCATTTATATTACCTGTGATGATATATATTTTTTTTAAAAAATTAATTATGCTGAAAAGATATCAGCAACTACAATATATTTTCAACCGATATAGTGCAAAATAAGCTATAGGGCTTATTCTTTTGTGGCTTCTAAAAGCGGCTTTACCTTTTGTTACAGTACCTAACTTTCAAACGGAGTATTTTTTTAAGATAGAGTCCATAAGTTAATTATAGTACATATTAAAAATCTAACATCTATATCATCAAAAATCGCAAGCGAGTATCTCTCTTCGTAATCTCTATCACAAACAACTAAAATTCAAAATTTTCAGCCAAAATCCACAGCTATATCAAACAGACCCGCCTAGACTTATAAGTTCAAATAAACCCTAGATAATTGGAAACAGACAAATTGTACATATACTACTTTTTTTGTTCTTGTCATTAACAACACGATACCAAGTACTCCAAATGGGCTGGAAGCATGCCTTCGTTTCCAAAAGAATAATCAAAAGTGGGTCCCTGAGCATCGATTAATACAAGGTTTAACCCCTACGTGCCACTCCAAGCAGACAGGACAACCGTATACCCCCAACAATTGCTTGGGCTTTTTCTAGGGGAAATTACTGTGGCTTTTCCACGGCAAGTTCAGTCTAGCCTGCGTTGCTTGCTCATATGATGGCACAAATTATTAGAGACAAACTGCCAACTAAAGTGATACTACTAAGAATCTAAGCTAACTAGTGCTTGCTCTTTTGTTTCAATCCTAACCACAATTAATTGAACCAACAGCTCTTTAACTCTCTCTCTCTACCAAATATGCTTCCATAGTAATGGATTAGTACCTCATGCACCGTGCACTTTTATTGAGCTCCTTCAATTTATATACCAACCGCTGATCAATCTGTCATTCATCCACCTAGTATAAATTCAATGGGTCTGAACTATCTGACCTTTTGCACTAATAGACTCTGTTCTCACCGAGCCATAATAGAGGGTTTTGTATTGATTACGGCTAATGGTTTTTAGATATAATTAATAATATTTGGTTGAAAATAAATAGTAATAACTGAAAAAAAAAGTTAATCTGGATCTGCCCATGAGCAGCTAGCCGGCTGACGACGATGGTTTGTTCAGCTACCATCGATCCTACAAAACCAGTATCCTGATTTTCTCTGCGATGTGCACGTGGCTAAGCAGAGAAAAACTACAAACTCTCAGTGCTTAACTAACATCGGCCTCTGCCCCCAACTAGGGAGTAATCGACATGGAGAAGCAACCAAAGGATTTAACTAGCTAATTAACCATGCATGCTTAATTCCAGATGCTTCCTTACCTACAACGAAGGAGCAGGCTTTCCACCCTCCTCGCTTGGACCGGAGGATCGGGTTGCCGCGGAGGTCCACCGTGCCGTCCTGCGTGTACTCGTCGCCGCCGGCGGTCTCCAGCCTCTCCGCCATGGACGGCCTCTGCGAGCTGTTGAAGCTCTGCGTTTAAGGCGAGGGGAGATACGGGTGTGTGTGCGAGCACTACTACCCCGGGGCTGCCCCGTGAGCTCGAGCTGTTGTCCATTTATAAGCCCGGTCCTGAATGTTTGGACCCGAGTTTTTTTTTCTTTATTTTTCGGCAACAATCATCAGTTAGTTTAAACTGGATATTTTGGCAGAGTTCCTGGGCTAGAATGGAGAGTTCGATTCTCACCGTCGATCAGTACTTAGGACCAAATCGGATTGGACGGACGAACCAGGTATGTATCTACGGGGTTATTTTTGGCTGCGACTGATAGCTTATGACTAATTCTGATAGCTTTTAGTCTTAGCGTAAGTATTTGTGCAAATGAACAGAATATAGATAAATCGTTTCGAAAAGACTATTCTGATACGTTGCTTCGAAAAGGTAACGAAAAAATCGTTCCGTTTATTTATTCGAAAGAAACCATAAATGATAAGCTGAAAAGAAAAAGACCTCGCTCCAAACGGCTTTTGCCTCTGACTTCTAGAATGCTTCTGAAACATGCCGGTTTCTTAATTTTAGTTTTTTTTTTGTTTTTCAACTTTTTTAGTTTTTTCATTTTTTTCTCTTATTCCTTTTTATTGTTTGTAAAGATATTATAAATTTTCATTTTTTTTATTTTTTTCTTAATTTCTTGCTACCAGCTATTATAGTATATTTTTAGCTGTTATAGTGTATTTTAAACTAAAAATCAATAACTAGAAGCTAGTTAGAGTACTACCAAAAGACTTATACGTTGAAGTTTTTTGTTTTTTCAAAGAATATGCGTTGTTAAGATTTGGACACAGCAAAAGAGTGCACGCAATCACATGTGCGATCGTGGGTTGTTTTCAGCGACGTGACAGGTTCAACCTAGCGAGGTCTATAGCCCTGGTCAAGGTGGCTTATAAATTATTGTTTTTAGTTTTTTTAATATAGTGGTGGTTAGCTTTTTTTAATAATTAAATTTTAAAAATAAAAAGTTATATTATTATGAATAATACGAAAAAATAAGAAAAAAAGTAAAAAGACAAAATTAAGAAACCAAAATCTTCGGCCCCCACTCATTTCTAGTAGTGGATATGGGATGTCGATGGAAGGGGGAGGCGAGGTGGAGGCCGAGGCCGCCCGGTCGTTGACTCCAGCGTGCCAGCCGTACTCCCCGTGCCGTGTCGGTCCGAGCATAACACGATTCGCCGTGCCGTGCCGTGTCGCCTAATGTGCCAGCTTTCCAGGCCAGGTCCACCGTTCGTGCCGTGCCGACATGACCCGTTACGTGTCGGGTTAGGCCATGCTTAGGCCGGGTTGAGCCTGTCATGCTTTGGGCTGGCCCAAAAAAATACGGTCTAACTCCCAACTCTAACTAGAGTGATGCAACCTTAACTATCTACTCGTGACCACGTGTACGTAAAAAACTCCTAAGAAAACTACCATCTGACGAAAACACGTTAGCGAGTTCGGGATAGAGTTGAAGAGAATTTTGAAAGTCGCACCGATCTACTCTCGTTTTTTCACCCAATGGTCTTTAAGATACGGTTTTAATTATTACTTTTAATAACTTCACATAAGATATATTTTGATTGTTACTTTTAATAGTTTTACACTAAGATATATTAATAAAATTATAAAATTATTTTTAACGATAAATCTAATAATATAATTTTTATATAACTAATATAGATAGCTTTAAATTTATTAATAATCAAACTTTGGAAAGCTTAACGGCACGAATTATAAGAAATCAAGTTAAAAACAACGGATAGAGTATTTGTCGAGCTTGATGGAGTACTTACAGAAACAGCATGACCGAATAAGCTAACGTCTAATTGATTGCAAATTTACCGACCTCAAATAAGGAAAAAGGGTTACCATAGAGTTGGACAACCCGAACCAAACAGCATGACCGACTTTCCTAGCTATCACGAGGTTTTTGGCTAGTTGACTCGATGTAGCATGACCTGTCAAAACATAAGCACTACAAGGCGTCGATTCTAGAATCGGATGGCACAAAACTACGGTGACCGAGCTATTTACTATTTATAACTTATAATTTCGCTTAAACATATAAATATAATGATTTTTATTGTCGTTTTACAATGACTTATAAGAATATTTTTTTAAAAAATAATTTATCGATATTTAATTTATTTATATAAATATTTATACTAACACCAAAATTATAAGGCACGGCCATAATCAGTAGCCGAAAAAGAGAGGCCGAAAAGGCACGCCGTGGGGCTCCTCGCGGAATTATGGACAGGTGGGCGAACGAGGGACCGCGGGCGACTCCGCCGTCGAATGGGAGCCGCACAGCTCTCCCCGCGGCGGAACCGCACGCGTACCACCGGGGGTAGGCTCAGACAGCGCATGATGCGGTTGGAAAGCGCGCACTCGCGCAAAAACTGGAAAAGAACGAGCGAGCTGTACGTGCGGCGCGTTACGTTTGCCGTCCGTGTGCAAGGGACAGGATTCGGCAAGACCGTTTTGACATGCATGCCGCCGTGGGTGGCTCGGCTAGGCAGGAAGATGCACGCAGATGTAAAGTTGTTTGTCAATTAATATTCCACATTTAGGCTAAAGTGTATTTAGATGCTTTCTAGCACAATCAAATATTGTGGTAGTACAACATTTAGCCTTTCTTAAGTAAACTGTAATTAAGGTCAACAAAATCCACCATCGTACTTTTTCTAGGTACAATTTATAACTTTTAATTTTAACACGAATATTTACGTAAACGAATCAAAAATTGATAAACATGTGCCACGGATGGGAGTCGGATGGGAGTCGGGTTGTCGGACATTGTTGATCCCTTTTCCCACGCTGGCTACACTACTCTAGTAGAGCACCTCCAAGGGGGAGGCAGTATACAGTATAGTAACAAGTGAGAGTAGGCAGCGTGTACTAATCTACGGCGGCTAACACTGAACCATGCGCACTAATTTAGCACGAAATGTACACTTGGGTAGTAGTCTACACTAGTCGAGTCACGCGCCTGTCAACGTTGTGCATTTTTTGTATTGGTTTTGTTGACTTCTTGGCAGTCCGTCGGAGGAGTCCAAAGCTGCCCCCAAAATATCTGTGTTCTTTATTGGTAACTAGATAGAGACTTGTGCGTTACAATGGAGTTATAAAAATAATAAGATAGAATTTACTGTCTGATCAACTTTACACATCAAACATTAGAGAGCAAACGGGAGAGAAGGGTGGCCAGAATACACGAGGAGATGGAAAAAGTAGAGAGGTGGGCGGTTGTATCCTAAGAGAGAGAAGAAGAGAGACGAATAGTCCAGATCAAATCGGATGGCTGAGAAGAGAGGAGAAAAAATAAACTAACCGCCGACTCATATTTTTATAATAGTAAAGATAATGAAATCATGCAAGTGGGAGTTATACTTGTATACTGTTCTGCGGCTGATGTGGTGCATTGGCCGCTTTCACCGATCCTTGTCTCCACATGATGTTTCAACTATAGCTACGTGCTGATGTGCGGTGATTACGCATCTATTTAACCTAATCCACGGATGGCCAAGTGGGTTTTGGTTAGTTTTACCAGCGTGACATCCGAACCATCTATCCGGGCTTAGATTATCAAAGTTCGATGATTTGACGACATATGAGTTATATATGAATTTTGTAGAATTTGAACAAAGAACAAGCAGTAGCATAATTGTACTACTAAATTAGTCAAAGGCTGGGTCTTCTGACCAGATCCGTGACGATAACCTTTGGACAAGCCCGTGGTGAAATTTCAACCACGAAAGCTACACAATTGTATCTAGTGTCCTATTGGCTCTACTAAGATGGTGTAAACTATCAGGTAATGCGATTATAAGTAGGACGACCAAGGACTATGTGAAAAAAAATCTAGAATAAATTGGGAGATCATGTAAGAGGATCTAAATTGGTTTATGATGAACCATGGTCATTTATGTGGAGTTGGATTTTAAATTTAGCAAAACTTTGTAGCTTTTAGATTCTATTTCAGGCCTGGCGGTTTGACAGGCTTGGAAGACGGTCAGACTAGCTACCAGTCAGATCAGCTAACGCCAGCGGTCTGATTGGCCCAGGTGTTTGTCTCAGCTGAAAATTGGTAATTTGGGAATTTTGGTCTTGATTTGTTTTGTTTTATCGTAGGCCAGTGTATATATGTTGAATAATGCATGTTTTAGTCAACATAAGTTACGTTGTGAAGAACTTATGTCCGAAAATGATTTCTTGGTTTTTGGACGTGCAGAGAGGTTTGAAGTCAACTATGATCAACGACGAGGATCAGAGCTACGCTTGTGGAGGGGGTGAGGCTTAGAACAATCAAGAATGGCTGGTGAGAACGTTGAGTTCAAGCATAGCACAACGAATGTGGAAAATATTGAAGGAAAGATTTAAGCGAGGGGTTACACAATGTAGCTTGGTCGGTTTAAGTGAAACATGGTATGATGCAACCAGAACGGGTGAGACTTGGTGATGCGTGGCAAGCCTGTGGTGCACCTACACGTGGCTTTGATTCATTGGTTGGTTTTGCTTGCTATGATATGTGATAACTCATCTGGAGCCATATTGTTTGTTCTTAACCCACGAGCAAATTGTTTCTTAATATTTTGAGTTTTGTCTGTTTTTGATGCAACCCTGCATGTTTTGATAAAAGGTTGAAACTTTAACTAGGATCATTCCAATCATCGGATGAAATAGGTTCATGAGACTCTCAACAAGGTGTGCCAAGCTTAATCTCATTTGATTATGAATCTTGAAGATTACACAAAAAGTGATTCAGATTCAAACAGATCTTCTATTCAAAGAGCGGTCAACCGCTTATGGGCCTGATCAAACCTGCCGCCGGTCAGACATAGGTCTCACTCCGGTTTGACTGGTCAGGTGTAGAGATGTGCATCCTTATTGTTTTGTGTTACTGCTTAGTTGTAGGTTGTGAAATTTGCTCTTGTTAGCTTCTAGCTCTGGAGTGAAAGATGTTTAGTTCTAAGAAAAAAAATTAGAAAAAGCCACCGTTCACCCTCCAATCGCCATTGCCATTACCGATCCTACCCGTAGTTATAAGTAGAACAGATCGCTCAGGAAGAAACAGAAACTTATAAGCAGCCAGCACCTTATAAGCTGTAGATTCATACTGATCTACTCGTGCCCGTCACTTAATTAATCAGACGATCACCATCAACAGCTCACATGTTGATCCACTTCGCACGAGTATCAGTTAAGTTTCCGTTAAAGGAGATCATAACATTGCTAAAATAGCCGCCTTACATATTTAGGAAATTCAGGTGTATATATTCAGCAGTTTTATTATTTGAGCTTGATTTCTTCCAATATTTTATTAATCTCCTAATGTAGACGCGTTGTTGAAGTATATTAATCCTCTTTTTCGTCGCTCTATTTTTTTTTGTCGTTTGCTTACGGCACGATGGAAACAGCCGTTGACCACTGGCCGAGCTTCATGGAGGCCAGGCTGGGTTCTGCCCCATCTTCTCCATGAAAAACGTCTTAACGATGTATATACATGTTTTAGTTATATAGATTGTCTTTTTCAACAAAGAATTCATATACAACTCATTAGCATGGCTGGCCTCTTTGTTTCTGTTCAAGCTCGGCAGAATATTTAAGTATTTGCCACTCTTAAGATGTGCACTTCATGATTTACCACTCTATGTTACCTACATGTCAGTGACATATTGAGTGACAAATTCTTAAGTGCCACTCTTAAAAGTGGTAAATACTCAAATCTCCCAAGCTCGGCCTACTATAGACTGCAAAAAGAGAGAGGGGTGGTGCTTCGTTCAATACCTAATCTTAAGCAGGCATTTAGTTCGGTGTCACAAGCGTAAGTGCCGGGCTAACGTTGTGTACCAACTGAACGAACCATGCACAAGTGTAAGCTAGATTTTAGAAAGTGGAAACGAAAACTACCATCCAAAAGTGCATGTGGCTGCATGAACCATCTTGACCGTTAAGAAGTGACAGTCAGGTTTCACATCATCAGTTAAGAAAGTGGAAACGAAAACGAGTAGACTCAAGTTCGACTTGAGGATGCGTGTTTTGGTGCCGCTCGGTTGGGTTAAAATAAGTTGATTTATAGCTAAAATTATAATATAGCTGACTGAAATTATACTGTAACTGGTGGTGGTTTATTTGGTGTAACTAAATTTAAAAATAAAAAAATATGTTAGCCCATCACGGATAACACAAACGAGTACAGGAAAAAAGAACCGGTAAAAAAAAGCTCAAAAAAGCTAAAAAGTCATAAAAGGACGAAATTTATAAATAGTAAAAATAAGTCAGAAGCTCAAGCCTAAATAAGCGGAGCCTTAGGAGTGACATGCGGGTTCCACATCATCAGTTTGTAGCCAAGGGGCCTTCCGACTAGGGCTATTGGGCATTGAAAATAAAATAAAATTTGTTGAGAAAAAGGACCAACGAATCCAATTATATATCTACTCGAGTTATACCAGGTTATTCGAGCTCGAGCTCGTGAGCCTTGGCTGTGTTCAATATGACTTAAGCTTATGGCTTAAGTTTATTTTTGCACTATTCATAATTTCGTCTTTTTCTGAATTTTTGACTTTTTTTTAGCTTTTTTGTCGGTTCTTTTTTTCTCGTATTCGTTTGCGTTGTCTGTGATGGGCTAACATATTTTTTATATTTTTCAATTTTTAAATTTAATTATGTTAAATAAGCCTCGTCACCACAATATTTTTTACCACCCCACGGTGTTTTCACCATAAGCTTTCAAATTTTCACCGAACCGATCATCACCTTAGGCTCAAACCTCCCGTCTTCGAGGCAACTTGGGGTGGCCGCGGCTTGCTTGCGCCAGAGCCAAGAGGGGGAGAGAGAAGGGAGATGGCACGAATCTCTAAGCTGTTTGGATGGTAGAGACAGTGCATGTAGCCACATACACGTGGGAAGTCCGCACTCAAGTGGAAACGAAACAAGTAAAAAGGTCTTTGACTCGCACGTACGTGAAGTATGCAGGATGCCGTCCCGATCCCCTGATCCCAAAAGTTCGCCGTTGAAGCGCTGGTGCCCAATCGACGCGATGCCGCCCAAATTCTTCCCGTTCGCGGCGGCTTTCTCACCGTCGACGTCCGAAGCAGACGCGTTCGGCAAGCCTCACGCACGCGCGGCGTGGCAGCATGTACGACGCATAAGTCACATGTATCCACAATCGAAACGTGTTGACCATACGTAGTGCTAATCTCGCACTTCCACAAACGAGGAAATTAACGTGTTGTGTACATCTCCTTTTGACAGCGGAGAAATCGACGAGCCCTGACGCTCTGACTTGGGGAGTTGGGAGTGTGTCCTTTCGTAAGTCAGCGTCGAGAGTGATGCGCGCGCGGCCGCGGCCGCACTACAGCACGAGTGCACGTAGCCGATCGGTTCGTCCGGTACGGCGGTCAACGGCTCTAGGCCTCAGCGTCCCAAGAAAAGTCCGTGCTTCGCAGCGGCCGGAAGCGAACCCTCACGGGCCCCACGGCGATAATAATGCAGCGTGCGTTGCGCAACTTGTTCGAGACTCAGCATTCATGCATACAATGCAGTGCAGCCAGATGATGCGACAGATCGAAGGATATCGAAGGATATCTCAGTGATTGGTTATACAGGCCAGTTCACAAGAATTGGTATTTGTACATCAAATTTCACTAGGAACATCTAATTCAAATAGAGGATTCACAATTTCACATGGATAATTGATAAACATAGGACAAAGTCACCAAGATAAACAATAGTAGTGCTCTGCTCAGCAGCTCAGGAACAATCTCTAAAGCAATGACATTGACTTGGAAAAATAATGCAATGAATTTTCCACCACACCAGAACTTGATTGCTTGTTCAGTTGTTCAAATTAGGGGAGCGCCTATGCCGCCACCGCCGGGAGAGAGCCAAGGGGAGGGGAGAGTCACTTGTCGCCGCTCAGGTTGTCAGGACAGGAGGGAAATGCCGCCACCGAGGGAGAGGGGAGAGACGTCGCTCGGGCCGCCGGGAGAGAGGGGAGAGCCGCCGCTGGCATCGGGACGGGAGGATGTGGGAGTTGGGACTTGTGACTAGACGAGGCGCTGAACCGGCTGCGGAGAGGAGCACGAGTGGAGGTACGGTTTGCATAATTGAGTTACATGGGCCAGCAGTGGGCCGGCTACCTCTATCTGGTCTGAACATCCACAATAATATTTCGGGCTGAGCTAAAAATACCTAAACTATACACTTGCTATTTTCTCATGGCCCGAACTAAAACCCACTCTACCATAGACCTAAATCCGCCCCTGCCCAACATGGTGCACTGCACTCTGTTTTCTCCCCTCCCCTGCTTCTTGCTCCCCTGTTTCAAACAACCAAGAAAGCGAGGGAGAAAGAGCAGAGCCTGCAGGGGAGACAGACGACTCGCAGAGTCAGAGATAAACAAGCAAGCACACGTGACACATCCTGACGGGTTGCCATTCTCTTAGGAAGTTGGACTTCTCTTCAGTCGAGCGTTTAAGTATAGTCCTTGCGAGATCGGACACTTGAATAAAAGATTTGTGTTCTAATTAAAAGTCTGCATGATTTCTTGGAAACATCCATGGATTGTAAAGACTAAACTAGGCGTGAGTTAATTGGGGCCCACCTGCCACGTTTCCTTGACCATGCTCACAAAAACAATAAAAATCAAAATCTACTGTATAATAAAAATCGATGATAGGTAGTTTACGATTGCTAAGAAAAACCAATTGCTAAAAAATCTCACAAAAGTAAAAACATTATGACCATTTGTTTGGTGGACCTCCGTAGGGTGGAGGGATTGAGTGTGAGATCTTTAACGGGTGTTCACTCGATTATACCAATGTAAACTATATGATGCGCGTTATAAACATGTAATTATTGACAAGCATTGCAATAATGAAAAAAATGATAATAGTATAAATGAAAAATATTATGTAATGCTATATTTACTATTTGCTATGCAAGTGTTTTCGTCAAAAAGTATCCAGGGAAAAAGTTTTGATCACATGTGACAAGTATTAAGGAACAAAGTGAGTATTTACTCTCTTATAGTGTATAATATTAAAATATAACAAATGAAGTTCTACAACAATCTATTTTTCAAAAAGCAAAATTACATATATATTGCTAAATCATTTAAATGTATTTTTAAAATGATGTCCACGCAAGTGCGCGAGCCACCTTGCTAGTTATCTAAATTATTTGATAGTGGATCAAAGGATGCGAATATAGTTTTGATTTTTTTTTATCCGAACAGTTTTTTTCTTGACTATTTGGAATCGTACTGAAACCCATTTCTTCATTATTTGAATCCGTCGGATGCGAATATGCTTTAGAGTTTTCCATCGGATATGTTGTATCTAGGGAGAACCACATATAATTTTCGGAAAGTGAGCAAAAATAACTAAGGAGCATTTGAGTACTATTTTAGTGATAAAATACACTCAAATTTTAGGCACTCATCCATCCAATGTATGTGTCCATTCAGAGATAGCCACGGAAGATACAGTACATGACGACTATCAGCCATCACTTCATTAAAATATATAAGGTTTTCATGCCATTGGCTCAGGCTCAGAATGAACCCTTGCTGTGCCGCCCTGCAGGTCTACCATGGCGACATCGATGGTCTCCGTCGACTCCGCACGGTATGAGTACCTGCAGCTCAGCGCCACGAACGTCGACAGGTTTGCGGCGGCGAGTGCCGTCAGGAACGCGTAGTAGTAGTCGAGGTGCGAGGCGTTGAGGTTGTTGGTCACCCAGGGACTCCCCCTCTCGCGCGTGACGCGCTCGACGAGCGTGAGGACGACACTGCTGAGCACGTTGCCAGCGCCGTACGCCATGAGGCCCATGGCCGTGCCGAGGCTCTTCATGCTCTCCGGGGCCTGGTCGTAGAAGAACTCGATCTGGCCGACCACCAGGAACGCGTCGGCGGCGCCCATGAGCACGAACTGCGGTAGCAGTATGAAGATCGTCAGGGGCAGCTCACCGCCGGTGGCGTCTAGCCCGTGGCTCCTCGCGAAGCTCAGCCTCCGGCTCTCGATCACCGCTGTGGTCGCCATCGTCACGACCTGGAGCAGCAGCCCGGTGCCGATCCGCTGTAGCAGAGTGATCCCCCTCGGGTTCTTGGTGCGCCTCCGCACGGCAGGGACGAGGATGCGGTCGTAGATCGCGACGCATACGAGCATCGTTAGCGTGACGAATGCTCCGAGGCTCGCCGGTGGAACCTGGAACGCGCCGTGCCTGCGCCCGAGGCGTCGGTCCAGCGTCGCTCCCTGCTTGACGAAGAGCGTGCCAGCCTGCGCCACGAGCGTGCACGGCACGACCATGGTGGCGAGCAGCGGCACGAGCTTGACTATCTGCTTCGTCTCCTCCACCTGCGTCACCGTGCACAGCGTCCACCTAAGCCGCGATGCGGACTCGCCGTCGTCGGGAACCTTGACGGCCGCCTTGTTCAGGAACCTCATGGAGTCGGTAGCGTCCATGCGGAACCTCCTCCTGCTCGTGTAGTGCTCCAGCTCTAGCTCGTGCAGCTCCTTCGCGTCGGCGGGCAGCTCGACGCCGCACTTCCACACGGCCGCGGCGAGCACCTTGCCCATCCTGGAGAATGGACTGCCCTGCGGCACCTTGTGGCGGTACAGCGGCGTGCCGGCGAGGAAGACGGCGACGGAGGCAACCAGCCCGAGCGTTGGGATACCGTAGCCGACTGACCAGCTGACGTTGTCCTGGAGGTAGACAAGGACGGTGGTGGAGAAGAGGATGCCCAGGAAGATGGTGAACATCCACCAGTTGAAGAAGGAGAGCTTGTGCATCTTCTCCGCCGGGTCGAAGTCGTCGAACTGGTCGGCGCCGATGGTTGAGATGTTGGGCTTCGTGCCACCGTGGCCCAGCGCGATGGTGTACAGCCCGCCGAAGTAGACGCCCAGCTGCAGGGCGGAGGCGCGCGGGCAGGTGGCGCGGGCACCGTCGCAGGGTAGCGGTTTCAGTGACGGCACAGAGACCGACAGGGTGAGCAGCAGCATGCCCTGCATTTGTTTCAGTAATTCAGGCATGAGAAACTACATTGTAATTCCACACAACAAAAAAACTAATAGCCTGTCTGGAACATAAAAATTTCATAGAAAGTTCGCAGAATTTTGATAGAAAACAGTTCAATTCATACATGATTTGAAAAAAAAATCCCCCGTTCCAAACATGATCTATATTGTATATCAATCAAATTTGAAACACATGCTTTGTGCATTTCAATTCTTTAGCAGATTTCCGAGTTCTCGTTAAATTTCCAATAAACACGCATATACGAATGGGAAAATATCTTATACGACGCTCCGAGTTTGCGAAATGTCGTGCCATCCTAGTTTGCCTATCGTTGCATTTGCCACCAGAAAACATATGGCACCGATTCTCCGTACCGCTTTCGAGTTTCAATGGTCAACAGTGGAAAAGGCCATAATACACCCTTGCTCTACGCCGCTTTCACCATCCAAATCCAAACAAGTGAAATCATTGGACCAAGTGCACAATATTTTGGACCATGGAATGGCCACATGAACCAGGCTTTGGTTGGGTGAAGCTTGAGTTGTGAACACAGGTTGGTAGTAATAAAACAAAGGCGACACATGCCCAAATCTGCGGCCAGTTCTTTTCGGTTTATAACTTATAATTTCTTTCAAACAAACAAATAAGACAGTTTCTCTGTTATGTTACCGTTTTGAAGCGTTTTATCGAGACAGTTTTTTTGAAACGGCTTATCGGTATTCGGTTCGTTCACACAAGAGCTCGTGCTAGGGCTAAAAATCATAAGCCGCAACCATAAGCCATAAATTGCAGCTGAAACGAACCCATTTGTTCCATTTCTTATTAATACTAAAAAAGAAAAACCGCCTCATGATTGAAATGGGAATGGCCTTAAAAGTCACAACAAGAACCCAACAATCCTTGTTCCTAGTGTCTGTCCATATGACATGTTTTGAAAGAAACATCGTTGTAAATTATTGGAGCCTTGTCCTGGGGCACACAGCACAGGATATCATCAGCAGCAGCAGCTCATGGTTGTTGCTTCCTGATGGCGCCATTTTTGGTGACCTAATTTGGATGGATTTCAACGATTACGTTGGATGCTACGCAAAAACAAGAGACAACCGAACAGGAGAATCTCCAGAACACGGGCATTTTCATTTGGAACAGGAGATTCCTTCAAAAGATTGGAACAGGGGAGGGTAAACTGAATCGACAATGCTCTAGTTATCATAAGGTAATTTTTTCCCCCAAAAAAAAACTGCGGTGTAAGCCTGTAACGAGACTATTGCAACCATGAAAAATAGTGCTAGTAGCCCAGTAATTAACTATTTTTCACATAATTCTACAGCTAGATATTACGATACATATATTTTTATCGAAACATGAAGTTGTACATATTATACACCTCTTGTGCTTATAATAGCAATACATTTGTATTCCCTATTCAGTTGTAATAGCTCTCGTATTTAAATCTAATCCATCTGCATCATCGTAATCTTCATCGAAATTTAGACCTACCACAATCGATAACATATATATTTTTCTTTTTTTATCGATTAACGTGGTAATTTCTATCCTTAAAAAGGAACACGGTGGTTTTCTTTACTTTTGTTTTAATAATACTAGTTAGAAATCGTGCAGTCATAAAAATAATGAGACAGAACTTACTGTCTGTCCAACTTCACACATCAAACATTGGAGAGCAAATGACGGAGAGAGAATGGTGGCCAGAATGCGCAAGGAGATGAAAAAAGTGAAGAGGTGGACAGTTGTATCATGAGAGAGAGAGGAGGAGAGATGAATGGTCCAAATCAAATCAGATGGCTGAGAAGAAGGGAGGAGGAATGAACGTACAACTATTAATTCATTCTTTTTATAATAGTAATGATAATAATATAAGTAGATAGAATCGAAAGTAGTTTTTAGAAGCAGTTACCAAGCTTTTCTCACTTAAGAAGCTAGGGAGAGTGAAAGGCACAAAAACAAGAGTGCTTAAAGATTGAATTAATGTATCAGCAAGTACGTACCATAAGGTAGATGGCGGAGCCGGCGACGAAGGTCCAGTAGCGGCCTAGGTAGGCGTCGGCGACGAAGGCCCCGAGGAGAGGTGTGAGGAAGACGGTGCCGGACCAGTTGGTGACGTTGTTGGCCGCCTCCACGGTGCCCTGGTGCAGCCTGTCCGTCAGGTAGATCACCAGGTTCGACGCGATCCCGTAGTATGCCATCCTCTCGAACAGCTCGTACACTGCAAATTAACAAGACGACGACGACGACGACGACGAAGAAGAAGAAGAAGTGAAACGATTCAGATTGAAGATTAAAGGCATATGCTGCAACGTGCAACGCATGAATGTTGTAACGTACGCTCGTACCTACGATGAAGGTGCAGGCGGTCCAGCCGCCTCGCTTGGAGCGGAGGACGGGGTTGCCTCGGAGGTCGACGGAGCCGTCCTGCGCGTACTCCCCCTCGTCGTTCTCCATGGCTGGCAAGGTTGCTGCTGGCTCAAGCGAGCTCGGTCGCTTCAATGGGTACTGCTGCTGTGCTAGCTCTGCTGCATTGCTGCTCCCTGCCTTGGCTATACATCTACTTATGATCCCTGCATTAATTTTTGTAGGCAGGCCCGTCCTTTCCTGCTGCTCTCGCTCATTGAAGTCCTTTTACTCCGCTACCTAGTATAGTACACGCTGACGCTGCTGTTTAATTACCAGGATGCCCTTGATAAGAGTACCGTGGTAGACTGGACCTAGGGGTGGCAAAAAAAAAAAAAAGCTAAGACTCGTGAGCTGGCTCGGCTGTAACACAAACGAACTAAGCAAAACCAGAGTTTTAGCTCGATCCGTTAATAAGTTGAGCCAAGCCGCCTCGCAAGTTTCTCGCTAGGCTCGGTAGGCTCGATCGGCCCAGCTCAGCAGCATCTTCAGCCCATCATGACGTGAACGGCTTAGTACAGCAGTAATAGTAGTATATATGCATGCCAATTTTTACACCTCTTTATCACTGAGATATATTATTAAAGTACATGTTACTCTTTTCTCTGTTAATTTCACCTACGGAAAGGAACTATTAGATGTCATATTTGCTCGTATTGGAACTGGAGTTTTCTTGACAAGTTTTCTTACTTTGTTATAAACCTACTACATTAGATGTTCTTTCCTTTTTGATGTAATTTCAGTCATAAGATTACTATTGTATAGGTTTCATTGTCACTCTAGAGAATCATAGAAGTTATCATTCAGAAAAACAAATCTGAAACATAACAAGCCTAACGAGCCAAGCCTAACGAACCATAGGATTGATGCAATTTGCATATTCCACCTAACGAGCCTAACAAACCCAGCTCGAGCTTTTCAACGAGCCAAGCTGAGCTTCTTTTTTAGCTCGTTAGCTTAACGAGCCGAGCCGAGCCTCATCCCTAACGAGCCTTCACGAGCCAAGCCGAGCCAGCTCGATATCCACCCCTAATTGGACCCTACTGTAGGCTCGTCACTAAACGGGGAGCCTCCAGCTCGGGGACGGAGTGCCATCATCTGGACGAAGTGCACCGTCTCTCATGGTTTCCACTATATAGGGCTTCACCTCTCTTGCTCTCACTTCAGTCTCCCCGTCTCCATCGGCGAGGCCACTTCCTCCTCTCCCTCCCTCCTGATCGTGCGCGTCAAGTAGTTGAGCACGATGTCCTGGTTGTGCGCGTAGTCGAGTTTTTCTCATTTTTAGTTAGTGAACGTGTGCAGTTTGCGGTCGTGGGATGGCACAACCATGCAGTCGTGGCACACGAATAGGAGTGGCCAAACGGCCATCACTTGTACTCATTCAGTATAAATAGAATTCCCAGAAAAGCTGCAGAAGTACATCTAGTAGGCAGCACAAAAACCCTGTGTCTTCCATTTCTATCACATGAGGTTTTCCCAGTGCTTGAGGTACTCGTAAATCATAGAGCGTTTACGACTTGCTAGTCGTAGACTGCCTCCGACTTCCTAATCGTGTATGACTTCCGACTGCCAGTTGCGACTAGATACACGTGGTAGCTCCGAGTACTCATATACGACTTCGTGGTCGTAATTTCGAGTACTCGTAATCGACTGCGCTGTGTGGTTGTAGCTTCGAGTGGTCGTAAGATCGACTGCGTGGTTGTAAGGTCGACTGCGTGGTCGTAAGATGTTGTACGCGTTCATAAGTTTACTACGTGATCGTAAGTTATTCTGTGTGGTCGTAATGAGTACCAGGTACTTGTAGTCGCGGGACTGAACTTCAACAAGTGGTATCAGAGCTTTGCTGACCATCTGGGAGATATGTCTTCGTCGAGGGCTCGACCAGGAACGCAGTTTGTGACTCCTCCATGGCAAGACTGTCCGCGCTCGCCTACGCCTCCTCCGCGCTGACTGCGGCACCGTGACGATGGTGGTCGTGCGTCTGTTATCCAGCGCGTTGTAAGGGAGGCTTCGGGCTTGGTGGTCTACCCCATGCTCACGCGAATGAACTACAACAACTGGGTACTCGTCATGGGAGTGAACCTCTAGGCGCAAAGTCTTTGGGAGGCCATTGAGACTGACGACGCCGACTACCGTGATGACCGGCTCACGTTGTCGGCAATTCTCCGCGCTGTGCCGGCTGAGATGCTGTCGACGCTCGCTGTCAAGAACACGACAAAGGCTGCCTAGGATGCTGTGAAGACCATGCTTATGGATGTCGACCGCGTCCGTGAGGCCAACGGCCAGCAACTGCGCAAGGAGTTTGGGAGCATCTCCTTCAAAGACGGTGAGTCCATCGATGACTACTTGATGAGGATGTCTGGGCTTGCCAACAACCTCCAACTACTCGGCAATCCCGTCCGGGGGAAGAAGTTGACAAGAAACTCCTACAGGTTGTCCTGAATCGCTATCTTCAGGTGGCCATCTCGATAGAGACACTTCTCGATGTAGGTGCTCTCTCGATCGAGGAAGTGATCGGACGACTTTGAGCGGTGGAGCAACGCTACGCCACCCGAGGCAATGACGATAGAGGAACTCGTCTGCTCCTCACGGAGGAGTGGTGAGCATGGGCCCAGGCACATGAACGGGATGGATCTCACTCGAACATCAAGTCGCGTGGCAGACCGCGTGGCAACAGTGGACGGGACTCCTCCGGCAATAGGAGGGAGAATCGTTCCCACGGTAGCTCCAACAACCCCAAGAAGGACGAATGCAGGTACTGTGGCAAGTTGGGGCATTGGGCTCGCGATTGCCGCAAGAAGAAAAGGGAGGAGGCACATTTGGTGCAGAACACCGATGACGTGCCATTGCCCTCCCTTTTGCTGGGCGAGGTAACGGCGGTGGAGGAGGACATCGCCCGGACGCCTACCAACACAGTACTCGACGACGGGAAGGTCTTCCTCAATGAGGAACGCGCCATGTCGGTCTTCCCTAACAAAGAGAATGAGGAGACCTCCTGGTTTATCAACACCGGAGCGTCAAACCACATGATGGGGGTTGGCACAGCATTCTCTGAATTCGATCGTGAGATCACCGACTCGGTCAAGTTCGGGGATGCCTCGATGGTCGAAATCCACGGGCGCGGCATCGTGTTGTTCGCCGGAAAAGGGAACCGACATTGCGCTCTCACCAATGTGTACTTCATCCCTCAACTCCGAAGCAACGTCGTCATCATTGGCCAGCTCGAAGAGGGTGGAAACAACGTGCTGATTGGAGATGGAGTCTTGCGCATTCATGATCATCAGTACAATCTCGTCACTTAGGTGAAGAGATCACCAAATCAGCTGTACAATCTTGCTTTGAGAGTGGTGCAGCCGGTCTGTATGAGCCTACAGACCGTCGACGAGGCATGGCGTTGGCATACTCGTTTTGGGCATCTTAACTTCGATGCACTTCGGATGATGTCGACCATGGGCATGGTGCGCGGGCTTCCTCGAGTGATCTACACCGATCAAATTTGCGATGGGTGCCTTATAGGAAAACAGCGGCGCACTCCTTTTCCTCAGGAGACCAAATACCGCGCCAACGATTGCCTCGACCTCGTCCATGGCGACCTATGTGGACCTATCACGTCGACGACACACGGAGGCAGGCACTACTTCCTTTTGCTCGTCGACGACATGAGTCGTTACATGTGGCTCATTCTCCTCCGAAGCAAGGATGAGGCCGGAGGTGCAATTAAGAGATTCCAGGCCTCCGTCGAGATCGGGACCGGACGCAAACTGCGCGCTCTGTGCACTGATCGTGGGGGAGAGTTCACCTCGGCGGAATTCATCGATCACTGCACCGAGCGAGGTGTACACCGGCAACTCATGACCCCGTACTCAACACAGCAAAACGGTGTCAGCAAGACGGTACTAGCAACGGTGAGATGCCTCCTCAAGGCCAAGAAGGTGCCCGACAAATTCTGGGGGGAGGTCGTAACCACGACAGTCTTCATCCTTAACTGTTGTCTCACAAGCAGCGTGAGCGGGAAGACTCCCTACGAAGCTTGGTTTGGAGTGAAACTCGCCATCCATTTTTTTCGTACTTTTGGCTACGTAGAGTATGTGAAAGCCACTCGGCAAAACACCGGTAAGCTGGATGACAGAAGCACTCCTATGGTGTTCATCGGCTATGACCACAGCTCCAAGGTATACCAAATGTTTGACCCCTTATCTGGCCGAGTACACATCTCCAGGGATGTCGTCTTCGGTGAAGGGAGAAGCTGGGACTAACAGCAGTTGGACCAGGCCAGTGGCCACGACGACTTTACCGTGGCTTACTCCATACCGGTGGCACGACCCGAAGGTAGCCCGGCAGCCGGCTATGACCACGACACCGGCTACGACCACGACATCACCAGCTTGACCACGATAATGGGTGAACACGTCACTGCTCTGATTGCTCCAACTTTAGGCAGCGTTACGACCACGGGCGAATTTGCATCCCTGCCATCGACCATTCTGTCGAACATCAACCTCGACGATGAAGGAGCCCCTCGGAGGTTCTGTATGGTGTAGGACTGCATCAACGACGCCCCTCCACGCGAGCTCGAGCTTGATCCAGACTAGCTGTACATGCTAACGATGGAGGAGACAACCTCTGTAACTGAGGCCCAGGCTGACGGAGGGTGGCATATGGTGATGCGGGAGGAGATGAACTCCATCGAAGAGAACCGCACATGGGACCTCGTTGATCTTCCCTCCGAAAAATGCCCAATTGGTCTTAAGTGGGTGTTCAAGCTCAAGAAGGACACCCGCGGTGGGATCGTGAAGTGGAAGACACGTCTAGTGGAAAAGGGCTATGTCCAACGTGCCGACATCGACTTTGACGAGGTATTCACACCCGTGGCACGACTCGACTCCGTGCGAGCACTCATGGCGGTGGCTGCCCATGAGAGATGGTCGGTACATCACCTTGACGTGAAGTCTGACTTTCTCAACGACGATCTCTCGGAGGAGGTGTACGTGGCCCAGCCTCACAGTTTCATCTACAAAGGGCGCGAGCATCTGGTATTGTGGCTGCGCAAGGCTCTCTACGGGCTTCGACAAGCGCCGAGAGCCTGGCATGCCAAGCTCGACAGCACGATGACCCTTCTCGCCTTCAAGCGAACTTCGTCCGAGCATGTCGTGTACACTCGGGGAATCGGTGACTCACGACTACTCATGGGTGTCTACGTCGATGACTTGGTGGTGACTGGTGCCCGCTGGAGGAAATCAACCAATTCAAAGCCCAGATGGAAGCTGAGTTCAAGATGAGTGATCTTGGTTCTCTCAACTATTACCTTGGGATTGAAGTAATGCAAAGTGAGGGCAAGATCACCCTGTCATAAGCAAGCTACTCAGCCAAGCTACTGGAGAAGGCCGGGATGAGTGGCTGCAACCCCGTCCTTGAGCCAATGGAGTCGGGATTAAAGTTGAGCAAGAGAAGCTGAAATCCTCCGGTCGATGGCACGTTGTACCGAGCATTGTCGGAGGCTTACGCTATCTGGTACACACAAAACCAGACATTGTGTTCGCGGTCAACTACGTAAGTCGGTTCATGAAATCGCCGACTACCGAGCACCTTAGCGCCATGAAGCATCTGCTGCGCTATGTGGCAGGGACGATCGACTACGATTGCAAGTACACGAGAGGCACAGGGGCAACGATGCTCGTTGGGTACAGCGATGCAGACATGGCCAGTGATGTTGACGGCCGGAAGAGTACCTCCAGCATGATCTTCTTCATTAGGGGAGCCTGGTGAGCTAGCAATCACAGAAGCAGAAGACCGTCGCCCTGTCGACTTGCGAGGCCGAGTATGTCGCCGCCTCAACGGCTGCATGCAAGGGATTTGGATTGGGGAGTTGCTCGACAATCTGCTCAACGGGGAAGCATCAGCGGCAACCCTGCTCGTAGACAAAAAGTCTGCAATGCAACTATGCAAGAATCCGATGTACCATGGCCGGAGCAAGCACATTGAGACGCGCTATCATTTCATCAGGCAATGCCTCGAAAACGGCAAATTCCTCATCGACTACGTCAAGACTGACGAGCAATTGGCAGACTTGCTGACTAAACCCCTCGGGCGGATCAAGTTTCAAAGTCTACGTGAAAAGGTTGAAGTCGTGGTCAGGTTGCTTCTCCGGCACCGTTGCGCACTGTTGTTGGCCAAAATAGTTCGACGTCCTCATCGTCGGCCAGATCCGGGGCTCGCCCTCTTTAGCGTTGTCGGGATTCGGTCATAGACTCCTAGTCTTCGCCGCTAGCCAGATCTGGCCCTCAGCCACATCGGGCATCATCCACGCGAGTGGAATGATGTCCTCGTCCATGCTGCTGGCAAGTCTGAGCCTCCCCGTCGTCGGTTCCAGTGGGACCCGGTCCTCGTTTTCCCTGTCAACCAGATCTAGTCCGCCCTGCTGGCCATCCTTGTTTGCGTCGTCGTTGTTGGCTATCGAGATCCATATAGGCTAAATAGGGCAACAGTGGCCCATCAGGCTTAACGTGCTTGTGCTAGCACGACAAGACCCATGACCTCCTCGAGGCCATGCCTAGATCCAAGGTTGAGCCTATTAGCCGGCACGACATGATCCGTTTAGTTAGCCAGACTAACTAGATCGTGTTTAGCTGATCCTATGTCAGACCGTGTTTAGCTGAGTCCATGTCGGGCCGTGTCGAGCCGCCAGATCTAAGCCCTGACACTAACATTCTGTGGCACAACAGCCTATCACTCCTGGCCCACGTAAAGCAATAACAGCCGCGGCAATTGGCGCGGGTTCACTTACTAGTTACATTTACACTCACGAGTGGTGCCTATTAATCTGTGGCTGCTCATTTGATCAGAGCTGAGGAGGATACACTAATTAAGCGAAATTCCTTGCAAATCATGTAGTGACAGACGACGCTGCTTCGTGCACGCTAAGCCACAAGCGCGTGATCAGCGTGTTGTTACTTCAATCTCAGGCCGCAATCATGATCTAGTAGCCAAATAGAAAACAAAACTTAGGTTCTATTTATATTAACTTTTAAGAACTATTTTTCTACAGTAAATATATTTTTACAGTATCTAGTTTTTAAATGAGGTGTTTTTTTAATACGAGGTCTACTAGTCGATTGAAGTACACACTAAAATAACTTTATTTTTATCGGATAAAATTACATGTGAGTTTGTCTCTCTCTGTATGACTCCTTTAAATTATTACTATTTATCAGCTAAAACTAAAAGATAACAATAGAAACTAATATGAACATGTGGCGACCTCTACCATCTAGCCAGCCAGTGCCAGAGTTAAATTCCACGCAACCCGATCCAACCGCTCCTGTGGGAATCGTGCGTCAGATCAGACGCATCGCTGGCCGTTGAATCCTCTCCGCAATCTTCGCTGCAGAAATCGTTCTTCGGGATGTGTGAATGACGAGTGACGTCTTGTCGATGGTGCTGCCGATTAAGCGCACTCTCTGGCTGGTCCTAGCCGTTCATATCAGATCGGACGACCCAGGATCAGATGCGGTCCTCACGGGCCTCCCCGCTCGCTTCGGCTTGGGTTCTGTCTTATTTTTTACTGTTCAATAATTTCGTTTTTTTTTCTGATTTTTTAAGTTTTTTTATCGGTTCTATTTTTTCCTGTATTCGTTTGTATTGTCCATGACGGAATAACCTATTTTTTCTATTTTTAATTTTTTAAATTTAATTACGCTAAACAAACCACCGTCAGCTATAATATTTTTTAACCAGCTACAATAATTTTTAATCAAAACTCGCTTAAAATAAGCCTTTTTAAGTAGAACCGGCCTTAGGGAAACGGGAAGCCGAGCCTTTGTTGGGCCGACATGACGAAACGACAAATAAATTGGGCCGAGTTGGCGGCGACGGTTCGTCATTTGAGCGATCCCTCCATGGCACGAACCTATATACAGTTTTGAGAACTTCCATGGATGATGAATCCATCCCCTGCGATTTTTTCTCTCTCTCTTCTCTCGAGTGTGATACCATGATCGAAGGAGGTACGTCCCCGTGCCGCCATTGCTGAACTCGAACCCGAATCGAAGTTTGCGTCTGTCACGTGTGCACGGATGGTGCTCGACGGAATGGATGCCTCACCGGCGTGCGTTTTCTTGTTTCAGGTAGGTAGGTCTGTTCTTTTTTACTGCAGTTTGTTTGCGATTTGTGACTTTTGGATTGTTTGTACGAGAGATTATAGAGTAACAGAAATTTATATGTGATTTTTGCTAATATAAATAAAGTCGATATAATATATACTATAATTAACTAGTAGACGTTATCTTAAAAAGATACTTTGTTTAAAAGCTAGTTACTGTAGAAAAACTAAAAAACAGTTTTTAGAAGTCGAAAAGAACATGGCCGGAGGGGCACGGCTGGGTTGTTCATGGTATCAAGCAGTTCTGAATTCCTTTCCTTTTGGCACGTGTCATACTGCATGCCTTTCATCCTAGTGGCTCGCAGAGGAGTCGTCGCTCGGCGGTCGCAACACCCGCTTTCCTGAGCAGGGGAAATCCTTTCGTTTTGGAAAATAATTCTCTGGTCAGATAAAAAGACGAATCTACCGAAATTTCGATCAAACCATTCAAACGGCCTTTCAAATTTGAACGAAATTCGAAAAAAATTGGATAAAATTTTACCAAAATCACGAGAGAACAGGGAAATTCAAACGTACCATTTTTTTTGACCGAATGCAACTTCTTTCAGGGGGCAACGAAACGTACCTGAGCTTTCGCACGTTCTTGTCTTGCCAGTTGGTTCACTGCTTTTGCCGTGTGAAACATGCTCGTGGTGCTCCAAATTCCACAGCGACTACGACTCCATGGTCGTCATCGACCATCTCTCCTGCCAAGAAATACTCGTGCAAGTGGCCTCCAAGCTACACTCGAATCCAGCCATGGCAGACCACGCACAAGCCTCCCGAACCCCTCTCATGCGCCTCTGCCTCTGTCTCCTGCTACTAGCCTCGCCTCGACGGGCGACGAGCACGGACCTCGACGACGACGACAGCTTCTCCGGCGGGCCGGCACGGAGGCTCTACGACGTCGTGCCGGCGAGCTTCAACGTGCTGAACAGCAACTCCTCCAACAGCTCCGGCGGCGCGGCCTTCTGCAGGCTGCTCTCACTTCAGATACTGGACCTGTCCAACAACCAGCTGACCGGGGAGCTGCCCGACTGCTGGTGGAACATGCAGGCTCTGCAGTTCATGGACTTGTCCAACAACTCCTTCTCAGGTAAAATTCCTGAAGCCAAGCCAAGCCGCAATTGCTCTCTTGAGTCACTTCATCTGGCCGGTAATGGTTTCACCGGAGTCTTCCCATCAGTCGTAGAGGGATGCAACTCGCTGACCACCTTAGATATTGGCGACAACAGGTTCTTTGGTGGTATTCCTCCTTGGATTGGGAGCAGGGTTCCATCGTTGAGAATCCTTAGACTTAGATCAAACTATTTCAGCGGTGAAATTCCTTCGGAGCTGTCCCATCTTTCTCAGCTTCAACTGCTAGACATGGCACACAATAGTTTGACAGGAATAATTCCCAGATCTTTCGGCAACTTAACTTCCATGACGCATCCAATAATTGTGTCCGATCCTGGATCGTTAGGCGGGTCTACTTATGAAGACAGAATCGACATAATCTGGAAGGGCCAGGAGCTAATTTTCCAAAGAACTCTTCAATTGTTGACGGGTATCGATTTGTCAGGCAATTCACTGTCACAGTGCATCCCTGAAGAGTTAACTAAGCTCCAAGGCCTTAGATTTCTGAACTTGTCAAGAAATCATCTGTCATGTGGCATCCCTGAAAACATTGGTAGTTTGAAATTTCTTGAGTCCCTTGACCTCTCGTCGAACGAACTTGTAGGAGCCATTTCTCCAAGCATTTCAGTTTTGTCAGCCCTCAGCATGTTAAATCTCTCGAACAATCATTTATCAGGCAAGATACCCACTGGGAATCAACTTCAAACCTTTACTGACCCATCGATCTACAGCAACAATTCTGGGCTCTGTGGCTTTCCTTTGGACATTCCATGCACAAATATTTCACTTGCGTCGGATGGGAGACATGGCAGAAAGTACGAGGACCAATGGCTATACTACTGTGTGATTGCTGGAATTGTTTTTGGATTCTGGCTATGGTTTGGGATGCTCTTTTCCTCTGGGACCTTGAGGTTTGCTGTTTTCTTCTTTGTTGATGGGATGCAATGCAAGATTATGCAGAAGGTGTCGTATATTGATCAATTTCTTTCAAAAGGAAACACTGATCAATACTTGTAGCTGTGTTTTCTACATGTAATACCGACAGAAGAATGAATGTATGCTGAGTTCCTTAGTTTGCAATGGCCAATTTTTTCCCTCCCCATTTTCTCATGAAAATTAGGTAAAAGTCGAATGCCTTGACCTGGAGGCCAGTATCTGTTTCAGTTTTGTTCATGGCATGCATCGTAACATTATGCGATGCCACATAGTTACCTGTTGGCACTCACTAGTTCAGGGCCTATTCTTTTCGGCAGTGGTTTATGGCTTTTAGCTGAAATTTTTGAGTTTTAGTTGTTTACAATATATATTACGGAGAGACAGATACTTACTTGTGATTTTGGTTGGTATAGATGTTAGGCTTTTAACGTGTAGATCGTTTAACTTGTAGACCTCATTTTGAGAAAATACTCCGTTTGAAATTTAGATACTATATCAGAAACCAAAAGCTAATTTTAAAAGTCCAAAAGAACAGGCTTATAGTTGGACCTCACTAGTGAAAAGCAAGGAGGCACAGAGGAGAGTTTGATCAAGTAGCAGTGAAGAAGAGGGCTGCTAATGAGCTAAGGAAATGGGCTGCATCAGAAAGTTTCAGTAAGGAAATGAAGAGGAGAACTGCTTACATTACCTCATCCATATCGTATATCTCTATCATATACATAGAAGGCTACAAGTCCTTTTATAGACTATTGAGGAACCCACTCAACTCCTACAGCTAGCAAACAAACACACGGTTGATTTTGTAGAGCTAGCAAACTTAGACACGCTCTGATTCAGCTAAGCAAAAAAAAAAAGGTTTTGCTATTGCACGGACGATTGAAATTTTTTTATCTTTCAGTCATCTGAAATTGCACTCTTAATCAACTGAAGTTCCTGAACGCCGTCCGATACTCTGATAGCACTCTAACATCTTCCGATACCGCTTGGACCCGATCAAAACCACTTAGAGCTGATCAAAACCACTCGGACTGAATCAAAATCACTCGGAGCAGACCAAAACCACTTGGACTTGAAATCTTCAACCGCGATAGACCGAAACTTTCACAAACGTAAATTCCAAAGTAATCATAATATCAATTATTCATCATTACCGAATTCATAACTCATATGGTCTAACAGCAACCCTCTTGGCGGGCCGATCCCTCCAGTTCTTGGATGGCTCCAGATGCTGCAGCGGCTTGACACTAAGAACGCTGGGTTGGTGTCCACTCTGCCTCCGGAGCTGGGCAACCTTAGCAGTCTCAATTTTGTGGAGTTGTTTATGAACCAGCTCTTTGGTGGCTTGCCGCCGGCGTTCGCTGGGATGCGGAAGATTCGTGAGTTCGGGATTGCCGACAGCATCCTCACCAGCGAGATCCCACCGGTGCCGTTCACGAACTGGCCGGAGCTCGTAAGTTTCCAGGTGCAGAGCCACTCGCTTACTGGAATGATTCCACCGGAGTTTGGCAACATGACAACATTGCAAATCTTGGACCTGAACAGTAACGAACTGCATGGAGAACTGCCTGCCACTATAACGTTGCTCCGGAATCTCCAGTACGTCGACTTATTTATCAACAAGTTGTGCGGCACCCTCCCCTCTGACCTCGGCAAAGGAGTGAACCTTATCGATGTGAGCCTCGCAAACTTCGCCGCAGAGTTGCCGCACAACTTCTGCGAGCGCTTTGCATAGCAGAACTTCACAGCGAGCGACAACGACTTTAGTGGTAAGTTGCAATCATGCCTCAGGAACTGCACCGGGCTACACCGGGTGCATCTGGAGCATAACAGCTTCACTGGTGACATCTCAGGGGCATTTGGTGTCCACCCCAGCTTGACCTACTTGGACATATCATATAATTGGTTTAGTGGTAAACTCCCTGTTAAAAATATTCTTGATTTAGAGTCTAAGACGTAGTAGAGCTTCTGTCGCGTTTCGTCGTCTTCGAAGTACAGAGGACAACATGTACGTCTTCGCTCGGTCCTTCGGTTCTGGCGCGTTCCGAAGCAGCAAGAGGCAGGCGCCAAGCGTTTTATCTTTCGGTTCTTCCATCCGTACGACGACAGTGGAAAAACGAAGTCTCTGTCCGTCCGTCCATCTCCGAGACGAAGAAACGCCAGCGCAAGACAAGGCTAACTCGTTCTCTCGGTTCGACGGAAAGTAGCGCTTACTCCAGCAGGCAGCCAGTACGTGACAAGAAAAGAGGTAGCAGAGCTGCTACTGTGCTGACAACAGCAAAGAAAAAGTGTACAACATGATTTGTGTTTTTTTGGTCAAAGCAAAGCCAAAGGAGAGAGAGACAAGTCAGAGAGCTCACTGTCCCTTGGTTGCATCAGGAGAGAGAAGATCTTTTCTTGCGTCAGTACAGAAAAAAGATTCGTTGCCTTCTGACAGGGGACGAAGCACGCTCGGAAAAGAAAGTGTTTCTTACTGAAGCGCTCAACGATGATAAATCAACAATGCTCTAATGATGAGTTGAGCCAGGGACGTTGAGAAGATGTGTCACCATCTAAACTCAAGTAAGGTGAAAAGAAATCAGAACGTTGAGAAGATGTGTCACCGATCTGGGTTAAGTATGAGTTTAGTAAGTCGTAGTTGAGTCCGACTACCTTAATATTTTAGAATCTTTGCATCTGGATAAACCTGTGCCAGTTGAGTTAAGTTCCTACATATAGTTTGCATGTAGAACGTTTCATGTGGAGGTGTGGCTGGTAGTTCATAATGCATTGAGACTAAAATTAGAGTATGTCAAGTCAAGATTAAGGGAGGAGATTATTAGTAATAATCTTGACTTAGAGTATAAGACGTAGTAGAGCCCGTCTCGGTGTGTAACTCAAGTTGAAGTTATGTTCAACTTAATGTCCGAATACATATGCTAGTAGGAGAGTCTTAGCCTATATAGTGAGGAGGTTTGTAGCCAGTTTTGTAAGAAGAAGAAGAAGGAGAAAAGCAATAGGAAAAAGGAGGAGAAAGTAAGAGAATAGAGAAATTCAGAAATTCTTCTATATTCTCTTAGCCGGGGGATCTAGCGCCAGCAGACGATGGAGAGTGGCAAGGGAATGGAAGGGCGGCGTGGGTGGATGCCGGCCGCCGGAGTGGCGGCGGCGGGAATGGAACCCTAGGTCGCCTCAGGAGAGCCGTTGGGTCCATCGCGTAATCGCGTACAGGTTTGGATTTATCAAGCAATTCACTTACTGAGAACATCCCAGAAGAGCTAACATATCTTCGACGTCTCCGATTTTTGAACTTGCCAAGAAATATAATCTATCAGGCAGTATTCCAGAAAGAATTGGCAGTTTTAAACTCCTGGAGTCCCTTGATTTATCATGGAATGAACTTTCAGGTATTATTCCTCCAAGCATTTCAAATGTATCTTCCCTCAGCACGCTAAATCTCTCAAGTAATTGCTTATGTGGTGAGATACCCACAGCAAGTCAGCTTCAGACACTTGTTGATCCATCAATTTATAACAACAATTTGGGGCTTTGTGGCTTCCCTTTGAGCATACCATACTGAAGACCATAAAGAACTTGGTAATATCTGGTTATTCTACTCTGTAATTCTTGGCATTGTTTTTGGATTTTGGCTTTGGTTTGGGGCTCTGTTTTTCGTGTTGCTGATCACGCAGGAAGTAAGGCTATACAAAAGTTGTCACAAACTAAGGACCATTCATATTGGTTTTTTATTTTGATTTTTGGGTTTGGCTTATAAATAGTAATAGTTTGTGAAGAAGTTTGTAGAGATAGACACTTGTGTGTAATTCTAACCGATATAAATGAGGTCACTACATTGTTTACTATAATCGACTAATAGACTCTACCTGAAAAAAATAATCCGTTTGAAAGTTAGATATTATAGAAAAATTATTTACCATAGAAAAGCAGCTTTTAGAAACCACTACGAAAATGGCCTAAAACTTCTATTCAGGTGTCTAATTCTGTATCTTCCTTTTGTTATGCAATGGCATAGTCTAATTCTAACATATTTGAATAAAAATTTTAGGCCATTTTAGATGCACCTTTATGATATGTCTTTAGATGACAGAACATTTGTAGTCCATTTAAGGGTGTTCTTTTTGGCTGTGACTTATGACTTTTGGGTGAAATTTTTGAATTTTGGCTGTTTATGGTACAGATTACGGAGAGACCGATACTCACTTACGATTTTAGCTGGTACAGATGTTAAGCTTTTAACGTGTACTACGTTTAACTTGTAGACTCCGTTTTGAGAAAATACTCTATTTGAAAGTTAGGTATTATAGCAAAAGTTAAAAGTCGTCCGACTTCTCACCTGCTGAACAGGTCCTAAATCTACTTGATTAATTTCTACTGCTATTTGGTTGCGGTTGTCTGGTATCTACAACCAGCGACACTATTGCTAACTCCAATGGAATTCTTTATGCAATATGTAGATGAAACTATTCAAATAGCCACTATCCACATACATTTATCTCTCATCCACTCAGAGAGAACACTCCTTTCATCCACATCCAGAAAAAAAATCAGTGGCATTAAAACTTGTTGCTATTCTATAACTAGCATATTTACCCATGTAATTACGCGGATACAGTTATCCTTACTATACAACTCATATATATATATATATATATATATATATATATATATATATATATATATATATGAGAGACATCATAGTACTCGTGCTCTATGATTGAGACTTTCAATCTATAATTGATTCAGCAACTTCCTTTCTAAACTGGCGCCTTTTCGAATTAATGAATGTTAACAGATTTGCCTGATATATTACACTTGCACACATCTAAAAGTAATCCAAAGATAGAAAGACTTAGTGCTCAAACACCATGATATCCCATTTCAGCATCCTATATATACGTATATGCATGTATATACATATGTATATATATACGTATGTACATATACGTATATACATATAGAGAGCATATATACACACTTATATACATATATACGTATACGTATATGTACATATACATATATGTATAATCCACACCATTATAACCTGTCCCCACCAAAATAAGTGGTTGAGATAATTTTCTTTTTCTCGATTAATATATGAATTTCTAGGATTTTTTCTGTTTTATGATTATTGTGGGATTTTCTTGCCCTCGAAACAAAGGAGTGTCTTGAATTTCACCAATTGTTTATATATATATATATATATATATATATATATATATATATATATATATATATATAAAATATATTTTACATGTTTGGCTCTTCACAGAAAAGAAAAAAGAACAATAGCAAAAGGATGGTAGCGAAGCAAAATACATAAGTTGACCAAAGACACATTTTTGCATCTGACGATCTTCAGAATAATTTCACTATCTATCAGCCAGTTATAGCATTCCTAATTCTTGTCTTTGGTATTTAAAGTTTAAACCGAAATCTCGAGGCTCTGGAACTGCATTGTACACAATCAATAACTCTGCGCATTTCACTTGTCGAGTTTCACACCTCTGCACAAGGATGCATCACTTCTGGTAGTCTGTTAGCTTGCTTATTTTGATCAGTCGGAATGGTTCAGAAAGGTAGGCCTGAGTATGTGCCGATATCTCTTGCGCTACGGATCGCATGGAAGGCCTCGATTCAGGATTTGCCCTAGTGCAAGCAAGTGCAATTCTCACAATGAACACGACTTCTTCTGCAAGCTTTGCCGTTGGAGGATCCAACCGCTGGTCTAGTATGTCCTTGAGCAGTAAATCATCTTCTTGCGATGAGGAGATAGCCGGCAGAGAGGTTAGCAGGTCACCCGGATGCTTCCCCATCATCACCTCCAGAGCAACAACTCCAAAGCTATAGACATCACATTTCTCCGTGACCCTCATTGTGTATGCCAATTCTGCAGGAAGCCAAGAATACAATCAAAGCTGGCATATGATAATGTGCTGCACCATATGACATTGCCAAGTAGTGTGTCTGAATTTCATGGAATTTGGGTATGTGCAATGGCAGTCTAAGGCAGATGGTTAGAAAGGTTGCTGCTGCTTCTTCTCAGTTGTTAATTCTTTAATGGCAAGCGATCTCCTTTTTAGGAAAAAGTGCCAATCCACATGCTTAATCTAGCAATGTTTTTTATAAGACGCAAAAGGCTTGTCTTTGCATTAAGAAGATAGCAAGTTCAATACATAATCTCGCAATGGAATCAACTGAATTTTTTGTCATAGTATGACACAATTTTCCACGGTACCAGGAGGGATCATATTCTAAAGTACTTGTGAGTCCAAATTAGGTTTGATATTTATGTCTCATTGCGAAACTGCATGCTGTATACATAAGAAACAGAAGCAAGTTTGACAGAACAAAAAGAGCCTGATATATACCTGGAGCCATATAGCCATATGATCCTGCTACAGAAGTCCAGTTTGTTGAAGCAGACCCGAGCAGCTTTGCTGTGCCAAAATCAGACAACCGTGGCTCAAATTCAGACTCCAGCAGGATATTGTTAACAGTGATGTCGCGATGAACAATGGATGGGTTGCAGTCATGATGCAAGTAGGCCAGGGCATGAACAACCCCCTGGATCACCTTCACCCTCATGCCCCAATCCAGCTTATTTTTGCCTTCCTCCCCGTACAATGTCTTCCCCAAGCTGCCCCTTTCCAGGTACTCATACACCAGGTACATGTAGTCGCCGCTCGTGCAGAAGCCATGAAGCTTGACAATATTCCGGTGGCGGACCTCTGTCAGCGCCTTAACCTCATTCTCGAAGCTTTTTGTTCACATCCGGTATGTCACCTGTCTCGGCAACATGGAACCGCTTCACAGCCACGACCTGCCCGCTTGGGAGCTCGGCCCTGTAAATGCTTCCGAAGCCTCCTTTACCAATGCAAAAGGTTTCATGGAAGTTTTCTGTGGCATTCATGATGTCAAAGAATGTGAACTTGCCCTCCTTTTCCCAGACCATGGACTCATAAGCATCATTGGTGTTAGTCTCCAGCACTTTCTGCTCACTAGGCCTCCTTCCGCATATCAGTACGAGGCAAGTGATAATGGCTACAAGTAACACAACTCCAACTATAGACACAACTGTTGCAATGATTATTCTCTTGTGATGTCCTGAAGAGGCACTGCTAGAATTGAGCTCACAAGGAGGTATGCCTTGCACACTACCACAGAGTCCCAAGTTCCCAATGTACGCATCAGCCGATGTATTCTGGAAAGCATTCCCTAACGGTATCTCACCGGTGAGTCGATTGTAAGAGAAATCAACCGTTTCAAGGCTTGACATGCGAGAAAATCCTGCTGGTATTGAACCATTGAGTTCGTTGTGGGACAGATTCAGCTTCTGCAAATTCATCAGCTTCTCAAGATTTGAGGGGATCGCACCAGACAATGAATTGCTGCTCAAATCAAGCAGGATCTGCAGCTGAACCAGATTGCCGACCTCACTTGGTATCGGCCCTGACAACTTGTTCTTGCTCAAATCAAGAAATGTCAGAGAACCGAGCTTGCCAATGCCCACTGGTATCGTCCCAGTAAGCATGTTCCCCGACAAATCAACATTCTGCAGTTTGGATTTGTTGCCCAAATTTGCCGGAATTGGCCCCGACATAGAGTTATGGCTCAGATTGAGGTTGAATAAAGGCCGAGATTACCTAACTCGGCTGCAATACCTCCTGTCAGATTATTTTCAGCCAAGCTAAGGTCTTGCAAGCTTGCCATGCTCCCAAACGCCACCGAATGCCGCCCGATATGCGATTACCATCCATGTGCAGGCGCGTGATGTTGATGCATTGCCCCCAATCAGGGGATAGCCGGCCGGTCAGTTTGTTCCCAGAGACGTCCAAGTAGTCCAAGCTGGGGTGAACCCCGAAAACCTCTGAGATGTCGCCGGTGAAGTGGTTCCGTTCCAGCCGCACCCGGTACAGTCCCGTGCAGTTCTTCAGGCATGGTGGCAGAGTGCCACTGAAGTTGTTGTGGTTTGCTGTGAAGTTCTGCAGCGCGAAGCCGTCGCACAGGTTCTGCGGCAGCTCACCGGAGAAGCTGTTGTTCGCGAAGCTCACGTCGTGCAAGCTCAGCCCATTTCCAAGGTCCGGCGGTATGGAGCCACTGAAGTTGTTATCGAACAAGGCGAGGTATTGGAGATTCCTGAGCGATGAGATGGTGGCAGGCAGTTCGCCTTCCAAATGGTTGGTGTTGACGTCCAAGGTTTGCAGCGCCGTCATGCTACCAATCTCAGGCGGGATCGCGCCGGTGAGCCCGTTGAAGAAGAGCGCCAACCTCGTGAGCTGCGTGAGGTTACCGAACGAGCTGGGGATCGGCTCAGTGAGAGAGTTCACCGACAAATCCAACTCTGTCAGGTTCACCAACTCGCCGAGCTCCGCAGGATAGAGCCAGTAAGGTTGTTACTGAAGAGATATAAGATTTTCAGCTTGGTTGCCTTGCCGAGCTCCGGTGGAATCTTCCCGGTAAACGAGTTGCTCTGCACTTGGAACGATACGAGCTCTGGCCAGCTCGTGAACAAAGCCGGCGGGATCTCACCGGTGAGTTTGTTCGACGAAATGCCAAACTCCTGCATTTTCCGCATGCCGGCGAACGCCGGCGGCAAGCCACCGGAGAGCTCGTTGAAAGACAGCTCCACAAAACTGAGACTGCTAAGGTTGCCCAGCTGCAGCGGCAGAGTGGAAACCAAGCCGGCGCTTTTAATGTCGAGCCGCTGCAGCATCTGGAGCCGGCCAAGAACCGGCGGGATCGGCCCGCCGAGCGCGTTGCCGCCGAGTTCAAGAACTCTCAGCTGGGACATCGAACCGAAGAAATCCGGGACGCCGCCGGTCAGATTGTTGCTGCCAATCCGCAGGTCCTGGAGCTTCGTCAGCTTCGCCAGCGATGGCGGTACCCTCCCGGAGAACGCATTGATGGACAAGTTGAGGTACATCAGGTTGTGGAGGCTCTTCGGTAGCGAGTCCGGTATCGGCCCGGAGAGAGCGTTCTGCGAGAGGTCGAGGTAGGTGACGTTGCCGCTGTTGAGGACGAACTCCGGGAAGCTGCCGTTGAGGAAGTTGAGGTAGAGGGACAGGAACTTAACGGTGGGCATCGGCGAGAACTTGCGGTAGTCCGGGTTGGTCAGGAAGTTGGACCCCAGGTCGAAATGCGCGATCTTGGGGAGCCTGCTGAGCTGGTGCGGGATGGCGCCGGCGAGGTTGTTGTTGTAGAGGCGCAGCTCCACGAGGCCGGAGAGGTCGCCGAGCTGCGGCGGGATGGAGCCGTTGAACCCGTTGCTACCGAGGTCGAGCGACGTGAGCGAGCGCAGCCGCGAGATGTTGGCCGGGATGGCGCCGGCGAGGTTGTTGCCGTTGAGGTCGAGCTCCGCAAGGCCCGGGAGCGCTGCGAGGTCGAGCGCGTCGAGGCCGCCGCTGAGGCCGAGGTTCCGGAGCCGGAGCTTCGCGACGCGGCTGGCGGCGTCGCAGGCCACGCCGCGCCAGGAGCACACCGGCGCGGCCCGGGTCCAGCTCGACAGCGCGGCCGGGTCGGCGAGGCTGGCCTTCCAGGCCAGCAGTGCGTCGTCCTGCGACGGCGTCGCCGCATTGGCGGCGACGGCGGCGGCCAGGAGGAGGGTGAGGATTACGAGGCGCGCGGCGGCGGTTGGCTTCGGCATTGGCGGAACGTAGCGCGCCGTGCGGTTGGGAAGGGGAGGCACGGGGAGCGGAGGAGCACTGGAGCACGCTGCTCTCCGCTCAGCTTGCGGCGCGGCAGTCAATGGGCCGGGTTGACTGAGGCGTGTGGGGTTTGCCGGTTTGGTGGTGCGGGTGGGAAAGCGGGATGACTTAAAGAGGGGAGGGGTGGGAGGAGGCGCAAATGGAGCGAACAGCTTTTTTTACCTGTTAATTAGATGTCTGTGAATTAAATATGGTATGGACGAGATAAATAGGAATCTAATATTATTTGTATTTGATTCTAACTCCGAGAAAAAATATATAACATGATACAGAATAAGTAATATCCGTCCGTATATATCTATATATCAAATGATATGAGAAAGTCTTTTGTAACTTCATTTAGGAATAAGATAACATATAGATGAATTGGTACATCTAAATGGGCGGGAAATAATCTTTCTTCGATATCTCGATAATTAGTCTCTTTGTGTTCGTTCTGATTGTAACATATAGTCCAATATTCTATCTAAAGAACATACAATTTTCGTCTGACCAACCATCCAAAGACTTATGAAATAAATATAAAATATAGAAATGGATACCCGATATTATCTATTTATATCCGCTTTAATTGTACCCTAACGATGGGTGCTCGCGTACCAAATTGAGGCGAGAATTCGAAATTTTTTGGCCCCGTTTTTGGCTTTGTACGTACGCGGCCGACAGCCTGTGCTTGCGCATGATACAGATTAGTATCTAGTATATGCTAATGCCAGTTCGGTGCCGTGCCTTGACTTGGAAAAAAAAATAAAATAACATGCTGGAATTAATCTAGTAGCCAGATTGGTCCGATCCAAGCTCGTGTGTTAGGTTTTTATGTTTATACGACGGCGAGTCGAGCCAACAGATTACCTATTTCAAATTGACTTTTGAGCGAAGCGAAGACAAAATGTAGCTGGAGCAACGACAGATTCGAAGTGACTGGACTGGCTAGGGAATTCAGTTTTAGCAATTTGGCCTTTAGCAATGGAGTACCCAAATTCAATGCTTCGGTTTTCTTTTCCCACGCTAATGGCTCATGTGAAGGCTGTGATTTCGGAAGGGGAGAATGTTAATATATCTATACAAAAGTGAGCTCGATGAGTCGCAACCCACATATTTTTGCCATTTTTAGCGTGTTTTAAATCTGTATTTACAGAAATAGTCGTGTGCACGTAGAATTAATAGAAATGACACTTCTACCGTCCTGCCAACGTCCAGTAGCTGACACCTAGGCCATCGGAGCTTGGCCACCCGCCTGTCGCTCGGCCACCATGCGATGCCCTCCCTGCTACCCCGCCACCTGACGACAGGTGATTAAGCTGGCTATGAGCTCAAAAAATTACAAAATTTTATATGCAGCATCCTGGCACAAACGTCTTTCATTGTGTAATCTTTTTACAATTTTATCTGTTATGAATATTGCTGAAAAATTCATAAGATAATGATAATTTCAGCAGTTATGACATATAGCAAACGAACTCAAAAAATTACGAAAATTTATGTACAGCCTCCTGACACAGTCCACGTAATTGTGCAAATTTTTGGGAATTTTATGTGCTATGGATTTTCTATGTTATTTTATGTTAGTTTAATTGTAATTAGCGATATGTGATGCTCATTTAATTAGCGATTGAAATTGATTGTCGCACGGCCACCATACAGCATGCATCTTTTACAGTGTGTGACCTCTCTCCTTCGCACATATGTCGGCCAGTTGCTGCTATCCCCCTTTCCCGCTACCTCCTTCGCACAATTGTCACTTTGTCTGTGCCGTCCCCCTCGTGCGCTCCCTCATCCTCATATATGTCGTTATATCCGTGCCATCCGCACAAGGGGGACGCCACGGGCAGAGTGACAAGTGTGGCACGAGAGAGCCCGCGAGGGGGTGGCACAGACAGAGTGACAAGTGTACGCACGAGGGAACGGGCGAGAGGGGACGGCACGGACAGAGTGACGAGTGTGCGCACGAGGGAGCAGGTGAGGGGGCGCCATGGACAGAGTGACAAGTGTGTGCACGATGAAGTGGGCGAGGAGGATGCCACTAACAGAGTGATAAGTGCGTGCACGAGGGAGCGGTCGAGTGGAGACGCCATGGACAGGGAGACGGCACGGAAAGAGTGACAACACTATAACTCATCAGCTTTTCAGACTGATATGACAACACTATACCTCCTCAACCTTTCAGACCAACATAACAATATACCTTATCAGCTTTTCAAACCGACATAACAACACTATACCTCATCAGCTTTTCAGGCCAACATGACAAGACTATACCTTCTCAGCTTTTTAGACCGACATGACAATAATATACCTCCTTAGCTTTTCAGACCGACATGATAACACTACACTCTGCCTCGCAGTCTACTCACATGAAATTAACCACACCATGTCAAGCATTTGGCTTATAAAAGAGAGGTGGAAAACAACTGGGAGAGAACACTACACAACCAAACCCAACACTACATCAGAACTTGCTTCAGCATATCGGGATGGACAAGAGGCAGAAGAAGCAATGGGAGGAGACCCGTGAACTAGCAAAGTTCGCTACGGCTACAACGAACAAGAAAGGGCTACTGCGGCCCAGCACAAATAAGCGGAGCGTGTCAGGAGCTCACCTCCCCACAATGATGCCCCCCTGTAGCAGCAACCCCATCCCGAATGTTTCAACCGAACGTTAGTCGCAACATCCATCCGAGGGGGAGAGCCGCCCCTCTGTTGGTACATGGATCCATGCAAGTTTTTCAAGTCTAAGCAGCGGCTCAGCCTAGACATGCGTTATTGGGGTTGCGCGAACTATTCATGTGACTATCCCGATCGTCGTTGGGACACGAACAACTATCGCCAGTCGGTAAGGACCACTTATAGTGTGTTTCTCTACTATATTTTCTTTGAAAGTACACACTAACAACCTCTTCTGTCTACCGGTTGTCCCCGAAACCGCTATGTGGCCATCCATAGCTCATTTGATATATTTAAAAATCTAAACAAATAGTATATGAAAAATCATACTTAGGGCAAGTGATTAATCTGGCTAATTGTCGTCCAGTGGCTTGGGAGCAGGGAGGGCACTGCCTGGTGGCCGGGTAGCAGGTGGGTGGGTGCACGGTGGCTGGGCTCCGATGACCCCGGCTACTAGCCGCTACCGCCGAGTTACAGGGCGACAGAAGTGCTATTTCTATCAATTCCGCGCATATACAGGTATTTCTGTAAATACGGGTTGAAAATATGCTAAAAGTGTCAAAAATTCTGTAACCCACAAGCACCTCGCATCCAGAGTACATACGTACGTACATACATACATACATACATACATACATACATACATACATACATACATACATACATACATATATATATATATATATATATATATATATATACACACACACACACACACACACACACACACTTATTATATATCGCTTAAATGGTATTGTTGTACTTGTTTAGCCTTTTGAGCATACGTTAATAATGGTTATAAGATACTCCAAAAATATGAGTACTATGATTTTTTTACCAAAATTTATTTTTTATAACAGCGTGTGCGTGTATGGCGCGTACTAGTTCACGGAACAAAGCGCAGTGCAGACGTACTAGACGATAAGCACGTGATCCTCCACGGCACGAAAACGAGATGGGTCAAGTCGGCGAGCGAAAACACCGGTTTTCCCTGCCACTAGGCTCCTAGATGACAATTATAGGGCAAGAATATTTGCTGCGACTCTGCGACCCAACAAACCATGCATCTGCTTCGCATTACACACTAGTACTGTTCAAATGCCGTGCATAGATGCATGTACATCAAGGTGATGAATAGCAAATAGCAGAGCAACAGTGGATTGACGTTTGCATAACGGATAGGGGGTAATGTTACGAGCAATATATTTCAATAATAGAATCTAAAAAACATTCAAAATTTTAAGATACTCATATATATATATATATATATATATATATATATATATATATATATATATATATATATATATATATATCGTAATTCATAACTTACTGTGAATTATATGATCGTTGCTCATGCTTAATTTCTTGGCTGCGCAAGCAAAAGTATAACAGGTTAGCACTCAGCAGTAGCACTCCTTTGAACTGGTGTGAGGTCTTTCTTTTAATTGTGCATATATTGCATCTTGTAAGTAATAAGGAAGGTTCTAGATTACATGTGTTACATCTAGAGGTGGATTATGTATCCACTTGAGTTTGTGCATTCGTTGCACATAGTGAGAGTCAAGGGAGGGACTTGACTTATTACTCTTGGAGTTTGCTGACTCCTAGATAGTGTTGGAGGCGTCGTGTGTGGTGATCTTCTCAAAGAAGACTGTGAGAAGACCTGGTAAAATTGTGAAGCTTGGAGCTCACCTACTCGGAGCGGGAAAGAGCTACCACTAATGGATTGAAGTGTTTCGGCTTAATTCGTAGAGCCGGTCTCCGAATACCTGGTAAAAAATAATCGTGTCAACTGTAGCTTGTTTTCTTCGTACAACCTCGCAATCCAGACTCCATTCGACCACATCGTGGTCGTAGACGTAGTCATCAGGACTTCGTACGACCACTCATGCTCAAAAATTCTTCGACACTTCATCCGACCACTTTAGGGCCACGACATCATTGATACCTATGACCACCATGTGGTCGCACCTTCAGCGATCATGTCACGAGCGACATAGTGTCAGGCCTTCTCCGACTGCGTCAGAGACACCAACTCGACGGGGCACCTGGGCTTTCAGCGTGGGACTTTGCCACCCATGTCTACGAGCCGTCCGAGACTGGGGCACAACCTATGCGCGTTGGCTCGGCCTCTACCGGGATATACCACAGCCACATCAAGATTGGTCAAATAATCCTACTCTGGGAGGTTTACAGCATCCACACCCCTAGAGATTGGGAGTTACCAGCTGCATCAGCTTGCCCATCGGCACCTGTGTGCATATTGCCGACGGACAGGAGACCGGGCCAGTCTAGGCTAATTGTTCACGTCGGCTCACCCATCAGGACCTCCGCGCTTGTTGTCGAGGGAGTAATATTGTAAGAATAGCCCAACCCCCGTGATTGTGCCTTGCAACTGGTCTAATATGAATAGACCCAATAGTATAGAGGAATACATCAATATACCCTCACCTTTTGTAATTATCAAGGGGTAGGATAGAAATTTCTCATCCTACCCCATTCATATATATAAACCCCCAAGAGGGGTATGAGGGAGGGAGATCCACTCATTTTATACACGACCACTCTCTCTCATATCGTTGGCTCTCTCTAGCTAGTCCCCTCATATGTTATTTGGTCAGTAGCCATAATAGGGTGCATACAAGAATATATAATGAAGACATATGCACATATTCAAGTTAGACTATTGATGAGGTTCAATTTATATTTTGGATCCAAAGAATACATTGAAACATAAAAATATGATGTAAAAATCATACCTCTATGGTCATCACTTCTTTATCCAAGTGAAACTAAGTAATATCATAATTAATAAACATGTTAGTCTCACAATTGTATTTGTCATTTTATCTAAAACCATTTGTCATTATCACATCCAAATAAGACTAAGCAATATTATAGTTGTTAAAACTTTGATCCAAGAGAAAACACACACATCGCAAATAAACTGATAGAACACATGAGAATTTATGAATGTCTCTATTCTCTTATTTGCTCCCATTTTCCCTTGCTTTTCTTACAAATATATAGGCTAATAATCTCCTACTAGCATACGTATTAGGATTTCAAGTTGAACACAACTTCAACTTGAGTTACACACGGAGACGGACTCTACTACGTCTTGAAGTCTAAGTTAAGATTATTTCTGACAATCTCCCCTTAATCTTAACTTGACATACTCTAGTTTTAGTCTCAATGCATTATGAACTACCAGCCACGCCTCCACATGAAGCGTTCTACATGCAATCTGTATGTAGGAACTCAACTGGTACGGGTCCATCCAGATGCAAAGATTCTAAAACATTGAGGCAGTCAGTCTCAACTACGACTTACTAAACTCATACTTGATATAGAACGGTGACACATCTCCTCTGTCTTGCTGCATTGCTTCAGGATGACTACGTTGCTTTGCTTCTCTCGGCGCTGACTTTTGCTGCTCCAGCTGTACGACGCGTGCGCAAAGGCCTCGGGAGCACCGCTCGAGATGAGCACGAAACGGAATCGTCGAGACGATTTTTTTCAGCGACTCGCTTCTCGCCTAGACAACTTTTTTTCGGGAGAAAACATATATATCACAAATAAACTGAGAGAATAAAGGAGAATCTGTGAATTTCTGATCCCACTTGTTACCGTTCCGCTGCTACCAAAATTGTGGGCACAATTACGACCACAATAAACACTATTTAGTACGTTAACGTACAATTAGTCGTGAGCACGGCAACTATGACCAGATTCGCCAACCAAGGATACGATTAGCCGAGAGTCCCCATCGTACAGGGTGGCGCCGCGCCGCGCCGATGCGCGTACCGCACGACGTGCGTGCCCTGCGGCGCGCGCGTGCGGTCGATCTCAGGGTCTGAACGCCAGAATCAACCGTGCCGGCCGGGCATGTATGCATTGGCGAGCGAGACAAGCGCGCCCCACGCCGATACGAACGGCTGGCTGGCCGCCACTCGCGCAAGCCATGTGCGCTCGCGAAGATTTTCCAACCGGGAGCGCTCGCTTCCAGGAAGGAATTCCGGCCGCGCGCGAGGTCAACCGCCAGCAATTAGCCTGTGGATTACTAATCGCCGGTTTACGCGGGAGCCAATGAACCGTGTGCGGTTTGGACCTTGGATCGGGCAGAGAGTCAGAGGGCGCCCTGCTGTTGATATTTGGGTCTGTTCTTTTTGGATTTGGATGCGGTTTTTAGTATTTGGGTGAAAATTTTAAATTTTAGCTGTTTACGGTACAGGTTACGGAGAGACAGATACTCACTTACGATTTTGGCTGGTACAAATGTTGAGGTTTTAACGTGTAGATCGTTTTACTTGTAGATCACGTCTTAAGAAAATACTCTGTTTAAAAGTTAGGTGTTGTAGCAAAAAGCTAAAAACCGCTGACTTGTGAGTAAAGAACATACCCTTTATTAGCAGGTTTTAATAATCCCTCTGCTCTTCTGTTTCCAAATAAAAACGTCCATTTAGGGTCGGCATGGTCTACATATCAATGGCATGTACCTGATGTGCATCTCCCATTGGCTGTGCCCTTGAGAGAGATATGCTCCTCTGTTTCACAAAATTAAGTTGTTTGGGACATTAACACGGTCTTCACGATACAGATTTGATCATTAATTAGAATTGTAAAATTTATAAAACCTAATATAGCATTATGAAAATACTTTTAAGATGAATCTATAATATGATTTTTCATGTATCTAATCTAAATATTTAAAGATACCGATAGCTAAAGTTTTTACAATTTAACTGTACATATCTTGTTTTTGTCAACGAGATGGAGTATGTCGCTAGACAGTACCTAGCTCTGCTAGTTTGAGGTATGCTTCACCCGATGGCTTTTTTTTGCAAATGCCTATCATTACGCTACTTGAGATGTACATGCAAATCGATACTATAAATTTGTAAAAGTGATCCCACTTTAGGAGTCACAGTTATTAATTCGACAACTCTGCTGGTACATTTCTATATTACGAGTAGTAGTAGAAAACTTCCTGTTAAAATTTTGTCCACACCGTCACCCCAATCCGTTTTGTTGTTTTCTTTCACTCTCTTACTCTTCCCCTGTTCCAGGTCAAGCCACTCCCGTATAGTTACATGGACTCATGATTTTCTACGTTACCTTCAAACTTAAAAAGTATGTCGCCGGACAAGATCACATGAACTCAGCATCAGCATGCCGAGATGGCAAAGGGCAGCGGGGCTAGCGAATGCATGCATCGGGCCTGTTTGATAAGTCACAAGTCGGTCGGTTTTTGATTTTTGCTATAGTACTTAACTTTTAAACGGAGTATTTTTTCAAGACGGAGTCTACAAGTTAAACGTAGTACACGTTAAAAACCCAATATCTGTACCAGCCAAAATCGTAAGTGAATATCGGTCTCTTCGTAATCTGTACCGTAAACAGCCAAAATTCAAAATTTTCAATCAAAATCTATAAGTCGCAGCAAAAAAGAACGGGCCATCGTCTCGGGAACAAAACGATGGATTCTTCGACCGTAATCCTGGGTCCGCGGTTCCTGGTAGCGAGATCAGATCAGATATATCGCGGACAGTCAACGGTTATGTGCTGGAAAAAGAGCACAGATAGCGTCAAGTCAAAGGAACAAGCACTACACCGGTACAAAGTACATGATCTGCTACTTAGGAATCACGTGGAACCAAAGACACTTGAATAGTTGTGGCTTTTTTTTGTCGATGGCTGATAGCTTATAGTTATAACTAATTGTTTTTAGTACTAACATAAGCGTTTATGTGAATAAATTAAATGCTGATAAACCGATAAAACACTTTAAAAAGGCTATTCTGATGTGTTAGAAATAATCTTGTTTTCTTTATTACTTAGACATATACGAGTCCGTGTACGAGTCGAGTCCGTATACATGTACGAGTCCGTGTGGTTGTACGAAGACGAGTTCGTCTCTATGTCTTAGATGTCTTCGTGTCTTAGTCAATGTATTGAGTATATAAATAGCGAGGGGTAGGCTTGTAAAGTAGCAAGTGGGGAAGAAAAGAAAAGGCCAAGGAGAGAGCGATTGGTTGTGATCGGAAGTTGAGGAGAAGAGAGAATACATAAAAGCGGAGTGCTTTTTTGTGCCCTGGAATATTGACTTGTGTTCTTGACTTGTTTCCGTGTTATCACCGCCATACTCAAAGGCAAGAGGAGCAGAGGAGCTGCGCATCGAAAATACTCGTACTCGAAGTATCGAGAACCGAGTACTCGGGAAGCGTTTAAAGTTTACGAGTGGAGGAATTCGTGGTTGAAGTTGAGCGTGGTCGTAACGAGCTGGAAGGTATAGTCGTTACGAGGATGTGCTGGTCGTAACAAGTCTACGAGTATGAGTAGATCGGAAAGATGCAGTCGTAAACTGGAGTGGTTGTAACTCAATTACAAGTATGTGTACAACAGAGAAGGATTGGTCGAAACTACTGACAATGTGGTCGTAACCATAGACAATATGATCTTAAACGACTTTAAGTGATCATAAATATCAATTGAACTAACACGATAAATCGTTTCAAAACAACTGAATAAGTTATAAATCATAAATTGAAAGAACTGTGCCTAAATCTAGAGAGAGAGAGACTGAATGGCAGCAATCACATGGAACTACGGACACTGAAACACCCAGGACAGCAAGTTTAAAAAGTCAAAAGGGCTGCACATTAGTACTCCTAACGTTGTCTGTTTGTACCATTCCCATCGGTCTAGTTGTTCACTGGTAGGTGGCCTTTAATTCACCCATGATCTTTTAGTGCTGGTTTTCTTTCACAGATTAAATGCGCTGTTGGTCCGTTTTGCACTGCCCTGTAAAGCCCCCGTTTCCGAGGGTGTGTACGGATACGGCAACCCGCAATTATTCACGTATGAACAGTTATGGAGTGCCGCGCAAGAGTATACCATTGCATGCTTACAACAAAGACCAGCATATATTTCACATATGGATTAATATCTAGAGTTTTGACAGCGGGGCGTGCAAGCCCCAAAGTATAATTACATCACAAAGGCTCCAGAATCCGCTTGAGCGCGGCGAAGACCTAAAGCCACGGATCCTCGTCGAAGAAGAGGCACTCAGGGACTTCCTCAACGGGGAGACCTTCACCTTCGTCTTGATCTTCTAAAGAATTGATTTAGCAAGCCGTGAGCCAACAACCAGCTCAGTAAATCGCAAAGGAACCCTTCCTTACTATATGCACGGATTAACAAAGGAGTGGAGTATACTGGGTTTATTATCTTTGAGTGGATGCAGTTTTATTTGCAAACCTTTTCGTAAAACTTGCTGATAAAACTACTCCTTAAACAACAGGGGTTTTCATGAAGCGTTAATTAATCATCTAACCAGATTAAAATATTCACAAAACTACTTAAGCTTTGCTGATGGGATCACCCAAGTGACACAGCTCCGTTGACCGGGAGCACGGCGTATTCGAACACCATTAATTTGACTCTGCAGAGTTTGCTCAACTTTACCCACACGATCTCTTAACTCCCGCGACAGAGTTAAGAAAGCCAGGTCGTTTCACTGCTCAGATCTTTATATAGGCTCTACCCGGTAGAATTCACTCGGGTCTGGCACATGGAAACTCCCGTCCGCTTCGAGTGAACCCTACCGTTATTAGGTGTCCGCAGCACGGCCCACCTAATCCAACTACTCAACCTCCCGACTCCTCAACACCTGTAGAGTTTCAATCGAGTTGAGCAGCTACTAAACCAGTGTTGACGAGTCAACTCCTGTGGTTGAGCGGTCACTATGACAGTTGCTCAGCATAAGGGTTTCAGTCCTTATATTTTCACATGGCCCGCAACCTCTCCAGGTCCGCGACCACAACCTAGGGTGAGCGGTGGGCGAAGACCGACTCACGGTTTCCCACAACACTCTTACCCTTCCTCGCACATCGACACTCTCCGCCCTAGGGTACGGTGTCCCATACCACCCCACCCTAGGGTCGGGTTTGCAAGTCCACTGGTCCGCAGCCACAACCTTATTATTATAGGACTTTGCATGATAAGAGTAACCTATAGTGATCTAGATTAACAGATAATTATTTCTAGGGTTACAAGGCAGGGCTACAAATTAAACAGGGCATTTTTCGGTGGTAGGACGTATCTATATCACATGTCATTCTAAACATTTTTATTTTACTTTAAACTAGCATTTCACAACTAGCATAATGCAAATAATGTAATAACTTAAGTAAACATCATAGGGCACAATATGATCAAAGGATTTGCGACTTGCCGTGAACTGGAATGATCTCGGCGAGCTCGAACGTCGACGCTTCTGGATCCTGAGATTGCACCTGAGCTTCGGGATCTCCGAAACTAGCGCAAACACATAAAACAAATAAGTCCTAGCTTGAGAATAATCAAGCAAGGGAAAATAAACTATAAAAAGAATTAAAAAGAAATAAAATTGCATAAAATATCAGATGAATTTGGGAAAAAGGAGGTCACCAATGGGTTGAGAATATTATTTGGAGCAAAGTGGTGAAATTTGGGAATTTTTGGGATTTTCTGTTATTTTCTAGGATTTATTTCGGTTTTCTGGAATTTTGGAAAAGAATAAACCCTGAAAAATCGGTGAACAAGTCTTTGGTAGGCCCATGGCTACATGCTGCCCAAGATCACATGGCGGCTCATGGCAAGGCCAGGCAGCATGCCCAGCAAGACGCGCCTCGCCGGCCGATGGCCGACGCGTGGCGAGGGCTGCGATCTTGGGAGGCGGGCGGCTCGGATGGGCGGCGTTAAGTGAGATCCGACTACTGAGAATAGAGGAGGGCGGGCGAAGCGGCATGGGGTGATCGGACGGATGAGGGGGTTTGCGTTTAAGAAGATCGGACGGCTGGGAGGAAACGACCATCCGACGCTCGAGTTTAAAGGATAACGGTTGGAGCGAACGACGTGGATAACGGTCGTCTTCAACCTCTCGCCGGCGCGCGCGGCAGAGGAGTGAAGAAAGGGGGAAGTTCGGCTTCCCGGCGACGGCGAGGTCCCCGGCGGCCAGGGAGGGCATCACCGGGTAGGTCTCGACGTGGGGAACCCACTTCGGGCCTCTGGGAGGACGGAGAACCACTAGGGAAGGCAGGAGGCCGAAGGGGAGAAATGGCTTCCCGGCGGCGAAGGAGGGTCTCCGGCGGCGATCAGGCCAAATCGGCGGTGGGTTTATGGTCAGTGGGTCCCGGGGCTCACATTGGTGCTGGTGGCCGAAGCTCGGAGCCTTCCTGGCGAGCTGGCCACGGAGGGGGTGAATTGGCCGGCGGTGAGCTTCGGTGCCGGAGCTCCACGGGCGATCACCTGGCAAAAAGAGTGCACCAAAGTGATTAGGGAGTAGTGAAGATGCTCTGGGAGCAAGGGATTGAAGAATGAGGGAGAGGGGAGGAAGATCAGTCCACGGGGGTCACCGGCGCAGGGAGAGGCGGCGGTGGAGCTAGGGGCCAAGGGAGCTCAATCGGCTGCTCGAGGAGGTTCTGGGGAGTGGTGGGAGGCGAATGGAGGTGGTCAGGGAGTTCGGGAAGCAAAGGAGAAGTGGGGCGGCAGTGAGGGGGTTTTATACCCCGGGGAGAAGAGGGGGAAGGTGTGGAGGAGAAGGCTCGGGCGCACGCTGGGAGTCAGCAGAGGACGGGAGTTGGGCGTCTCCTCCATGGGGGGCGTCGTCCCAAGACCGAGCAGTGAAGGCGAGTACTGTGTGAGACCGGCCAATGGGCGGCATGGGCGGGCGTCGCTGGAGAAAGGGGAAGAAGCCGTGGCGGTGGGGCCAAGGGGAAGTGAGCGACGCGTGGGCGGGCGCGCCTCCTTCGGACAGCGGGCGCGGGGCGCGAGGCCTGTCCGGAGGGGGGCAAAGGCGGTGCGGGTCGCGGGCGTCGCCACGCTCACGCGGGGAGAAGGGGAGGGGAAAGGCGCCAGCGGAGAGAGGGGGAAGGAGCGGGCGTCCGCGAGGAAGGCGGAAAGGCGGGCGCAGAGAGAGGAGGAAGAGGAGGCCGGGAAAGGAGAAAGCGGGAAGGAGTGGGGCGCCGGAGGAAAGGGGAAGGCGCTCGGCCGAAAGAGGAAGGCGCCTTTCGGCCGGGGCTTTCCGAATTGGGAAAGTTTTCAAAAATTCACCAAAAATTCAGAAAAAATCCAGGAAAAATTTGGTTTGAAAATTTGGGGTCTTTCATGCCCGCCCACCCTTGTTTTGATGGTTATACGTAACACTGCACAATCATCAGATACTAGGCAACGCTGTTTACTTTCTGTTCCGACCTTAAAGGCCTGTTCTTTTTGACTTTTGGTTAAATTTTTTGAATTTTGACTGTTTACGGTATAGATTACGGAGAGACAGATACTCACTTGCGATTTTGGCTGGTACAAATGTTGGACTTTTAACGTGTAGATCGTTTAACTTGTAGACTCCGTCTTAAGAAAATACTCCGTTTGAAAGTTAGATACTGTAGCAAAAGCTAAAAGCCGCTGGCTTGTGAGGTAAAGAGCATGCCCTCATACGAAATATAGGGCATATTTGGATTGAAGAAATTTCATAGGACTCTTCAAGGAATTAAAATATGAGACCTAGAAAATTAATTCCAAATTTTATGTATACATTGTATTAGTCCCATAATCAGTAGCTAGCATACACATATCATATCGTTGTATCAAATCCATATATAATTAAATAAAACAAAGTAGCACATAGTATTAAGCAATCATACTTAGATCTATAAGACCAAATTTTACACAAAATGGACCGACTGGTTAAATGTTCATATAAAGAGTACTTGCAGCAGAAATAAATAGTAAATAAAGGATAACGGCCCCAAGTGATTTGCCTCAGCCCACAGGCAATCGACTAGGGTTAACACATAATAAGTGACATCATCGTTATCAAATCTCACGGCATAAAAATAGCCAGCCGTGGGATCTTCTTCATCTTGATATGATAGTGTTCAACAAGCAAATTTTGCTTTTACAATATAAATAGTAGATTGCAAAAGACATTATAAAGCAATAAGCAAATGTGGGATTATAATAGCTGAAAGTAATCATACTTAATCATATCATAAATTACACAGTGTAGGTCTCCATTACCTACATCAACAAAGATGGCACATGCCACCAAATATTCATCATAACATCAAGTACTAGCATAAATGGCTTTCATTTGCCCAACTTTCTCTAGTATGATACCCACCATCCATACATTTTTCAAACTATTTTAGAAAACCAGAAAATCTAACCAAGTGTCGTATCACCAAGCAATGTGCATGACGGGGGACACGGCTATTCAAATAGATTGAGATCTCATTCCTGTAGAGGTCGTACAACTTTACTAACACGAGATAATCATCTTGTAATATTGACCAATACACACTTCTATAGGCATGCAACTAAGTGATTATCACAAGGCCTTTACAATATGCTACCCCAACCCGATTTCACCTGCTAAGATTTTACCGCCAAAGGACATTACCGCCTAGTTGGAAAACCCCTCTTACACTGTGTGGGAATAAATTATCATCACTAACACCCAAATTCATCTAAATGGTGAAACCAAAGTTGAGACATTGCAATTTATTTAGCCAAATCCATCCCATTATGGAACATGTTGTTGTAATGAAATACTTGGATGAATGGCATTAAAGTTCAATCCTTAATTGACTTAGGCAAGACTACCACAAATCCAGTTCCCAGTCTTTACAAAAGACTCGCCCAAGTCTAAGTTTTTTTTATTTTGCTATAAAATTAATTTAGAGATATTGCTCTGTCCAAAATATGTCATAAAGCCTTTCAAGAGTTTACATAATTACTCTTTCTTATCAATTTGTATAACATTTGCAATAAGCATGGCTAAGCATTTGCTAACAAAATCACTAAATTCTACTAAAATATATCCTAAACCAATGGGTAAAAATTCCTAGGGTGACAATGGATAGTAACATTCAAGTCCAAGGAATAATTCATTGTGATATAGAACATAAATAATTTTCTAAGCATGAATATAACAATTTACTCAAAGTAAGCATGCAAAAATACTTGTAATAAAATCAACAAAGCATTTGAAAACATAGGAGCAACATTATCAAGGGGGTTTGCTTGCCTTGCTATTGAACACCTGCTTCTTGCTATGAATCAATCTTGAAGAGCTTCTAGCATGTCGGTATCTAACGAGAAAATCCACAATACGTAAATAAACACCGAATAAGTTCAACCAGAGATAAAATTCAAACATTTTTGCAAATTATGAAATTTCATTATTTTGAAAAAATTTAGAAACAAGTTTCACTCAATTTAGAGTTCATATGCAGAAGTTATGAGCATCCGAAGTTTCGTTGGGAGAGAAAATCGTAGAAAATGAGGGAGAAAGCACTACATCAATTTTCCTTTTAATTTCCATTTTTCTTTCTATTGGAAACCAGTTTTTCTCTCGGTGAGGCTAACATGTGGGGCATACTGGTCATGATTTTATTATTTTACATTAGCTACGGTTTAATTAAATAGCTAATTAATTAACCTACTTGAGCCCATATATCAAGGACTCATTCGTACTAACCAACATTATTAGTGCTAACTTGACTCTAATCATGTGGGGCCCGTCTGTAAAACAGAGAAGGCTAGCTCGAGCACCATGGTCGAGCTTGAAGGCAAGCTTGTCAGCGGTGAGGGAGGCACGGAGGGGCACAAGAGAGCTCAGGAATGGAAAAAGAAGGCCACGGCGACCCTTTTGGTGGTGCTGGAGCTCGGAGCTCATTGGAGCTAGGTCGGCGGCGGAGCAAAGCAGCAATGTCGACACTGGTGCGGTGGCGGACTCGAAGGAGGTGAGGACAAGCCAAAAGGAAGAGCACATGGGCTTCATTGGACCATTATGAAGCTGGGCGAGTTGGCACGAAGACCTATGGTCACCTGTGCAGGAGAAGGAATGGTGGTTTGCGATGGCGCTAGTCATGGAGACGGCGGTGATGGCACAAATGGCCACGAGGAGCAAAATCGAGTAGCACAAAAGAACCAGGAGCTCACGACAGACACGACAGTGATGTTGGTGGTTGGATAATGGCGAGCAGTGGCGACGGTGATGGGCTTCACGGTGGCGGAGCTCCTCAAAGGGGAACGACTGTAACAGAGCATGGAAACAAGTTCAGGAGGGAGCGGAGATGGTGAAAACGACCTTGGTGTGGTCAAAGCCTCACCGAAGAAGAAACTGCACATGGGCGATGGTGGTAGCTAGAGTTGGGGAAGAAGGCTTGGATCTGGCACTACACTACATGAACCAAGAAATTGGTTGAGGGGTTTGAGAGATCAAACAAAATGGTGCATAGTGATGTGCGCGTAGAGGGTAGAGCTCATCAGAATGTGCGTAGGGCTCGACAAAGCACGGCAGTGGATGCGCACTAGAGCTGAAGACAACGATGGTGTTTTGGGCTATCCAATGGAGGAAGGTGAGGAGGAGAGGGCAAAATGGAGACAACGTGGATTCCTGAGCAAGATGATATGGTAGAAAGGGTCTTTTTATGGCGAGATGAGGGTGTGACTCTTGACAAAAACTCAGGGTCAAGCTTGAGAAATCGTAGATAACTCGTGCAGCAATGGCTTTCAATTGACATCATCTTCGACTTGGGGAAGGGATCGAGCGGAGCATCGTAAGGCGTGCTTGGCATGGGTCAAGGCGCTCGGCTCCTGCAGCAGCCACTATTCATGAACAATGAGCTTTGAGTTTTCACCAATGGAGGGTGCGACGCATAGAGGAAGAAGACTGCACATGGGCCTAGCTTGTCAGCGATAGAAGGGTGGGGAAGAGAGGAGATAAGGTAGTCGGAGAAAAGGCACTTCCACATGGGGAAAACGGAGAAGGGGAGGCGGCCCAGTTGGGCATGGTGCACGAGTTGGAGCCAAAGATGGGCTAGGCTAACAGTAACGAATTCGGCCCAAGAGCAGGGCTTGGAATTTTAATACTTTTGTGATTTAATTTAACTACAGAAATCAACTTTGATATTTTTAATTAGCAAAGCAACTCCAGAAATTATGAAAATTTTTGGGGAGCTTCCTTAGATTATTTAGAACTCAAATAAATTATTTCCAAGCTCAGTTCAAATTTTAATTAATTACAGATATTATTTTTTAGCATATGGAAAATAAGAAAATCTTTTCTTTAATGCAAATTTTTTGGAAAAGCATGAAAATGCAGAAATGGTGATTTGGAAAATAGTCATAATGATTTTGAAATTTTTGGATGTTGCATCAAATCCTATGAAATTCGATTCTATCCCACCATTTGGAACATTGTAACGAGTCCATAAAATTCTATAGGACTATTGTAGCTTTCCTACAATTCCATATGAATTTCATAGGAGAAAACATTCACCCCGGCCTCCTTTTCTCACTCAATCACGTAGGATTGAGGCAATTTTTCTGTATTTTTCCTACGTCCTACCCAAATAGTCATTCCTACAATTTCCCTGTTTTCCAATTCTCTGTTTTGCACTTGCATTCCCATTAAATTCCTATGTTTTTCTTATTCCTGTTGTTGTCGTCGACAAATTCATGGCAGTAGCACAGTGTCCCGATGGAGGGTGCTCTCTCTGCAATGTGCTAGCTGATTTTCTAGTAAATCAGCAAAGTCGACGGTTGGTAAACCTAAATAAAAGCCGATCCTGGATGAAACGTCGATGTGAAGCAATAACGAACAGGAACGAATCTCGAAACAGTGGATATATGTAACTCACATATTGATCAACAGATCGATGCGAAGTAATATTGATCAAAGTTGAATTATAAAGGTAAGATTCTACTAGTTACGGTCTACTTCTAAGATACAGAAAATGTATATGCAAAAAGGTAGCAAAGGTTAGTGTGTGCGTATTTTTTGGTCATCGATATAGAGTATTTATAGCCTAAAATAACTGACTCAATCTTAGATTGTGCTTCAAATCTCCCTCCTTGTGTCGGCTCAATTTTTCCTCAGATAGAGTCCATGTACGTCTTCAAATCTTTATGTTTTCAATCTCCTGTTGATGATTTCCTTTTTCACATCTAACTTTTCTTAGTCGGCATCTTCTAGAGGCTTTTTTGCATGGTTGATGCTTGATTCTAATTTCTAATAAATCCCGATTTCTCCTCATAATCATATCAAATGCTAAAAATACTTTTACCAACCATTTTGCCTGTCAAAACCTGCCGGCAATGCATGTGTTTCCTTGTTTCAAAGAAGCCTATAATATACAACAAAGTTAACTTGCGTACATTCAGACAAAATTCACCTGATTGGCCATAGGGAAATTGAATTTCATATGCTCGCTAGATGTGAGGCTTCCTATGAGTCCTATAAGAATCCTAAACGGCGTTGACAGAGGAAGAGAAAATGTGACTACGTGAGTAATCCTCTCTGAAATATTTTAGTGTTTATTGCAATCTTTTTTTTGGAAAAGACTTTTTTCGTTGTCTATTGGGCTCGGAGATCAAGAGAAGGGGGGCCTCAAATTCTGGGCCTTCCTGAAACTGGGCGTAACACGAAACGTTACAAGTCAAGATTTATTTTAGGCGGCTGAAAAAAGATAGACGGGCCAGGTGTTATCAGTTATGGCTTGGCCCATCTATAAACTAGACTAGAAGACCTCACAAGGTCTAAGCCAGAGCTTCTCACTGATTGCTCCAGTCTACAACTACCTGAAGAAAATTATATCCTCTGAAAGAAAAGGGAAGATAAATTCAGCACTTAACCCCAAACCCGTGGGCTTTCGCCATTCCCTGTATTCCTGCCACATCCTTAAGGCAAAGTTAATGTCACTTGCCCATCTTTTCAAGTGAGACCATGCTGCTTAGTTCTTACTACTCATCAACACTTTGGCACATAGATTTTTCGGTGGCATGATTCCATGTCTTGTATATGGTGGAAAGAAGTTAGGCCACGGCCGCATTAGATGCTTATAATAATGTCTAATGTAATTCCTGCTGATCTATAGTGGATCTTTAACTGCGCATACACATATATATGCATTATATATGCATGTATATATATTTCTCGGCAGTTTTGTCTAAATCGTGCAGGATACTACCATTTAGCACTCTCCTATTCCAACCAGCTTACGCAGAATTACGGAATCAATCCGTTCTTTCCTCCTGATCCTGACCTGAGAAGAAAAGCTAGCTGACAGATACTTCAGAATGTTCAGACCATCGGTCCTTGCTTCTGGTAACTGTTGGCTTGGAAACCTGCAGAACAGCACAACAAGAGAAACTTCTTTTCGGCTGCAGCTTTTAGTTTTTGGCTGAAATTTTTGAATTTTGACTGTTTATGCTACAGATTACGGAGAGACAGATACTCACTTACGATTTTGGCTGGTACAAATGTTAGGTTTTTAACGTGTAGATCGTTTAACTTGTAGACCCCGTCTTAAGAAAATACTTCGTTTGAAAGTTAGGTACTATAGCAAAAACTAAAAAAACGCTGACTTATGAGGTAAAGAACAGGTCATACAAGCAGTCCATTTCTTGCAAAACCTGCAGTACCGCATATAACTATTCCCTCGGCACCTCAAACTTGAGTGACCATTCTGTCGTTGAAACCATCCCAGCAAGGAACGGCAAGACCAACTGCAAGCAAACGCGGTTTTGCGGAAAAAGATAGCGTGTCGTCGCCGTACATGTAGTGCACTCCAGCCAGCAGCAATCACTAGAAAACATACATGTTGACCTTTGTATAAAACACAAGAATACTGCAACAAACAGGCTGACATAATGCTCTACGTATATGCATTGATCAGTAGATGCGTGAGTTATTTTTTTCCAAGCTTCAAAAAAACTTGATATTCCTTGGGAAAACAAAATCAATCCCTATTCTATGTTTTAAAATCCAAATTACAAAAGTAAACTCTTCCAACCTTTGTAGAAAAGGTACAGACAAGTATGGAAAAATATAAGAACAAAATGGTAAAAGCCAAATAAGGCATGTCACCTCTCTGCTCCAAGAAATATTAATAGAGTGTTGATAAACATTATCTGGTTGTTTTCTTTTTATCTATCATCTAGATTTATGACTATTGGATTAGAGATCCAACGGTTATGAATTCTTCCCTCATCCACTTCCAAAAAAACCTCCCTCTCTAATCCAACGGTTTTAAATATAAATAATTATTATGAAGAAATCATCCGAATGATATAAAGATACACAAGCAAGAATACAGTACGCTGACAGCGCCTCTCCAACAACCAGTTCTAGCTCTCTAAATTCTAACCGCTCTCAACTCTTCGGAAGCAATGGCCGCCATGGCTGCATCTGCACCCCCACCGGAGCACGCGCCGTTCTCGTAGCACCTCCTGGTCGGCGCCGCGCCGCGTGTGCGCGATGATTCGCGCGCGCAAACGCAATTTAGCCACACTGCCCCAGGACAAGATTGATACGCCTGCTTTGCAGTGCACTGCACCCGATCCAAGCGTCGGCAGAGAGATGGAGATGAAGCGCCACGTGGCAAGAACGTCCATGAGTCGTGCGCGCGCCAGGCGGGCCACTTTGCGGCGCGCGCTTCTGCTTCTCCTCCTGGTCCTGTCGTCCTCGCTTCGCAGCTGCGCGGCGCGAGCTCGGCGCGGGGCGAGGCGGAGGCGCTTTTGAGCTGGAAGGGCAGCCTGCCGCGGGCCCGCGCGGCCGCTCTCGCCTCGTGGCAGGACGCGGCCAACTCCACCGTCGGGCCGTGCGCGTGGAGAGGGGTCTCGTGCGACGTCTTCGGCAGCGTCGTGGGCGTCGACGTGGCCGGCGCCGGCCTCGCCGGCACGCTCGACGCCCTGGAGCTCTCCTCGCTGCCCAGCCTCGGCAGCCTCAACCTCAGTTTCAACTCGCTGACGGGATCGTTCCCATCGAACGTGTCCGCGCCACTGCTCAGCCTCACGTCCGTTGACCTGTCCAACAACAACTTGTCGGGTTCGATCCCGGCGACGTTGCCGGAACGCATGCCGAACCTCGAGCACCTCAACCTGTCGATCAACCAGTTCGATGGCGAAATACCGGCGTCCCTCGCAAAGTTGACGAAGCTCCGGAGCCTTGTTCTTGGCTCCAACAGCTTTGCCGGCGGCATACCGCCGGCGCTCGGTTCCATCTCCGGGTTACGAGCGCTCGAGCTGTTCAGTAACCCGTTGGGCGGCACGATCCCTGCCTCTCTCGGCAAGCTCCGGTCGCTGGAGCGCATCAACGTCAGCCTCGCTCTGTTGGAGTCCACCATTCCGAGCGAGCTCAGCCTCTGCGACAACCTCACCGTCATTGGCCTCGCCGGGAACAAGCTCTCCGGGAAGCTGCCGGTGTCGTTGGCCAAGCTGACGAAAGTACGCGAGTTCAACGTCTCCAAGAACATGCTCACCGGCGAGATATTACCGGACTACTTCACGGCATGGACCCATCTCACGGTGTTTCAGGCGGATGGAAACCATTTCGACGGCGAGATTCCCACGGAGGTCAGAATGGCGTCGAGGCTGGAGTTTCTTTCCTTGGCGGCCAACAATCTCTCCGGCGCGATCCCGCCGGTCATTGGAAGGCTGACAAACCTCAGGCTGCTGGACCTCTCCGAGAACGAGTTATCCGGCGCGATCCCCCGCTCGATCGGCAACCTCACGAGGCTCGAGACGCTGCGGCTGTACGACAACAAGCTCACCGGCCGGATGCCGGACGAGTTCGGGAACATGACAGCGCTGCAGAGGCTGTCCATAAGCACCAACATGCTGGAGGGCGAGCTGCCGGCCGGGCTCGCCCGGTTGCCGAACCTCGTCGGCCTCATCGCCTTCGACAACCTCTTCTCCGGGACCATCCCGCCTGATTTCGGCCGGCACGGCCTGTTCTCCTTGGTCAGCATGTCGAACAACAACTTCTCCGGCGGTCTGCCTCCGGGGCTGTGCATGAGCGCCCCCCGCCTCCGGTATCTCGGCCTGGACGACAACCACCTCACCGGCACCGTCCCCGCTTGCTACCGCAACTTCACGAAGCTGGTGCGCATCAGGATTGCGCGGAACCGGCTGGCCGGCGACTTGTCGGAGATCTTCGGATCGCATCCTGACCTATACTACATTGACCTGTCCGGGAACTCGTTCGAAGGCGAGCTCCCCGAGCACTGGGCTCAGTTCAAGAGCCTCTCGTACCTGCACTTGGACGGCAACAAGATCACCGGGACAATTCCTCCCGGTTACAGTGCCATGGCTGCATTGCAAGATTTGAGCCTGGCATCGAATCGTCTCGCCGGCACGATCCCGCCGGAGTTCGGCAAACTACCATTGCTCAATCTGAACCTGCGCCGCAACATGTTGTCAGGACAAATCCCTCCGGCGCTAGCGAACGCCACTACGATGCTACGGCTGGACCTGTCCGGAAATGCGCTCGACGGCAGCGTGCCGGTGGAGCTGACCAAACTGCCCCACATATGGTACCTGAACCTGAGCGGCAACAACCTTGCCGGAGCGGTGCCGGCTCTGCTCGGCAAGATGAGCTCGCTACAAGAGTTGGATCTCAGTGGCAACCCAGGCCTTTGCGGCAACGTAGCCGGCGTGAATTCTTGCAGCTTGGACTCCACCAGGGTTGGCCCCAGGCGCTACAACGCAAGGCTGATCCTTGTCGTCACGCTGGCTGTCGCCGCCGCGCTTCTGGTCTCCATCGCTGCGGTGGCTTGTGTACTAGTCCGCAAGAGGAGGCAAACTCTCCAGGACAGGGCCGAGACAACGGCCAGCGGCAGCACGACGGCTCTGCAGGCTTCCATATGGGGCAAGGACTCGGAGTTCTCCTTCGGCGACATCCTGGCGGCGACGGAGCACTTCAACGAGGCATACTGCATCGGCAAAGGCAGCTTCGGGAGCGTGTACCGAGCCGACCTTCCCACGGGCCACTCCCTCGCCGTGAAGAGGCTCGACGCGTCGGAGACCGGCGACGCGTGCTGGGGCATCAGCGAGAAGAGCTTCGAGAACGAGGTCAGGGCCCTGACGCGCGTCCGGCACCGGAACATCGTCAAGCTCCACGGGTTCTGCGCCATGAGCGGGTACAAGTACCTGGTCTACGAGCTCGTCGAGAGGGGCAGCCTCGGGAAGGTGCTATACAAGAGCGGCAGTGGCGGCTACGACAGGTTCGACTGGCCGGCGAGGCTGAGGGCGATCAGGGGCGTCGCGCACGCGCTGGCCTACCTCCACCACGACTGCTCACCGCCGATGATCCACCGCGACGTCTCGGTCAACAATGTCCTGTTGGACCCCGACTACGAGCCGCGGTTGTCGGACTTCGGCACAGCGAGGTTCCTAGCCCCCGGCCGCTCCAACTGCACCAGCATCGCCGGGTCCTACGGCTACATGGCACCAGGTACGTTACGTACAAACATTACCACCGTGACGGCACATTGACTGAATCCTCCATTGCTGCATGCTCACAGTCGGATTGGCACGTTCTTGCTGCAGAGCTGGCGTACATGAGGGTGACGACCAAGTGCGACGTGTACAGCTTCGGCGTGGTGGCAATGGAGATCCTGATGGGCAAGTACCCCGGCGGGCTCATAAGCTCTCTGGAGTCGTCGTCGACCGAGGAGCAGGGTGGCGGCGAGTCGTCGCTGCCGCTGCTCCTCAAGGACGTAGTGGACCAGAGCCTGGACCCTCCCGCCGCGCAGCCGGCCGGGCAGGTCGTGTACGCCTTCGCCGTGGCGCTGTCGTGCGTCCGGACGAACCCCGACGCCCGGCCGACCATGCGCAGCGTCGCGCAGGAGCTCTCTGCTCGCCGGAGATCGATCCTGGACAGGCCGTTCGGCGCGATCAGGATCGGCGACCTGACTAATTCGCAGAAATGAACCTTGCTTAGTAGCATTTGTACAGTAACATGTTTGTTTTGGGATTGATGGATTTTTTTATAATACATTACACTGATAATAGAAAGATAATAGTAGAAATAAAATATAACCGTTGATTCGTAATGGTATCATAATAAAATAGCTCAATTTATGACTCTCCCATCTTCTCCCGTATAGGACGAAGATGGATGTGCCATTGCTTATGTCTTCACTTAACTCAGCGTTACCTTATTTATGTGCCGCCGTCCTAACTGAGAAACTCACAAAGCCATATGCAGAGTACCACCACGCGTTGTACGTGGTCGTCTCGGCTGGATGGTTGAAGTACTCCATGGCCTTGGGCAGCACCATCTCTTCTACTTGCTGGAGGTTGGCATCCCTATGCTCCACCCGCTCCTCCTCCGTCGTACCTACGATCATATCGCATGCGGCAATGCTATCCTCCATGTCCTCCGACGTCCAGTGGGGCTCGAGGATAGCTGACAGCTCCAAGTGCGGCAGCCAATGGTTCAGGATGCTCCTGTTTCGAACAGCCTCGGCTCTCGAAGAGTACGGAGGTGGCCGGGACCGTTCTCGGATGCTTCCGGTGGTAGTTCACCTCCCCTTAGTCTCATGCCTCTGGCCGAAGCTACCATGAAAAAGCTCTACTAGCCGCCTACCAAGGACTAACGGTGCTACAGGGCAAACGGTGCTGGACACGTACATGTTGCTACTAACTAAGGCATCTCGTCAGATCCGTCGCTGAGATTCCCGGAGCAGGTTACATCGGTGTTCTTCAGCTTCCTTTGGTGTGATAGTTTATGACACTTGTTTTATTTATAATTTTATCCTTTGAAGGTTTTATTGCTAGTAGTATGAGTGGTAGTTTAACTAAATTCTAACTAATCTGAATTATTATATTATAAAGATTGAACGGGCTATATTCATTTTAAGGTATCGTAAAATAGCTCATCCATTAATCCATTTGCTTCGTCCGATCCGTGTAAACGTCTGTGCAACGTGTGATTACGTTTGTGGATTACTTCGTTTCCAAAGTAAGAGGATCGAATCTGTACCAGATGACATTCGACGTGATTGTTCTAGGTTGAAATGGACGCCGCCGTGGCTTTGGCAGAAGTTAGTATGAGCAGACCCTAAATGACCACCCAATTGGGCCGTTCCGGGCCTCGGATGCTAAGCTATGCGCATGGGCCGTTTCGCAACTCCACCGGCTGCGCGCCGCGCGCAATTCTTGTGGGCCTCCGTGGAAACTTCCCCCGGGGAGCGGTTAGCGACGCGTGAGTGCACGGTTAGCTTCGCGACACATTAGCAATGGTAAATCTCACGATTCCATACCATGGAGTATTTAGCAATCGTTGATTCCATGTCTCAGTGTTAGCTAGTCGTAGTCATGCTTAATAAAATGGAAAAAAACAATGTCCTTTAATTGGAATAATCTCCACCACAAATTTCTTACAACTTAACCCCCAAATAATCTCACTCAACTTGTACAAAAACAAGTCAAAATATTAAAGGAAGTCCCAAAAGTGCCAGCACATGCACCATCGAACGCATGTGCGTGCAACAGTGCAAGCACGAAGAAGAAGCTTAGCACTCGACTCCACACGTCTTAAGGATGGGTTCCTTGGGCTTGGGGGTAAAGGGATCGATCCAGACCCAAACAAGGAGAAAATAGAGGCGAGGAGGATGGACTAGAGCAAGACAATAGTGGGCGTCCGGTTCTGCCTCCCCATGAGCCCCTTGAGGAAGGGGTAGAGACGGACGATGACCCAGAAGAAGAAGAAGAGCTTGCCGAAGAGCAGGCCCCAAGATCCGTAGCCGTTGTTCACGGCATCGGAGACGCCAGCGACGATGCTGACCATGTTAATGATGATGAGCGTGGTGGGAGGCACTAGCAGAGTGGTCCACTTGAAGAGGTAGAGATCGTCGAAAGCGTCGATCTTGGCGGTGGCTGTCTTGGAAGTGACGGTGAAGTTGGTGTCCACGTCGCCTAGCACCTTGAGCAGGCCCTGGAACACCACGAACAGGTGCGCCGACACGCCGCCGATTACCCAGAACTGCTTGTTGCACCACCAGTCCTCGATGCTCACCCCGCTCCACCGCAGCTTCAGCACCCCTGTCACGATGATCGACAGGAACAACGCGATGAACCAGATGCTCGCCTGGTTGTTAAGCTACATCGATTCCATGCATTGCACGGTTCGTTAGCACATTATTGCTGTACTCACGGTCAGTACATTGTTCACTGAATCCCGATGAATAGCTTACCGTGGGGATGATGAACTTGCCGGTGAGGAGGCAGACGGCGGGGATGGTGCAGTAGGCGACGAGGGGGATGGAGGTGAACGGGTAGACGATGGTGTTGGTGTAGGCAAAGCGCTCGAGCTACTTGAGACGGCCACCGTAAGCATACCAGAGCGGACAATGACGGCTCATGAAGATCTCCATGGAGCTAAGCGCCCACCGAAGCACCTGGTGGAGCCGGTCTGACAAGTTAATTGGCGCTGACCCTTTGAACGCTGCGCGCGGCGGTGTGCAGTACACCGACTTCCACCCGCGGCAGTGCATCTTGAACCCCGTCAGGATGGCCTCCGTCACCGACCCGTAGATTAGATCCACCCAATCTGCACACACACCCGAAATGAATGTCAAGTACTGGAATTTCTCTACGGATCTCGGTGAAAGCAAGCACCAGTGGTCTAGTGGTAGAATAGTACCCTGCCACGGTACAGACCCGGGTTCGATTCCCGGCTGGTGCAAATGACATGTTTTTTTTGGAGTTAATTCATTAGATTAGCTTAATCAGTTACCTCCTTGCCCCACTCTGTCTTCTCCTCGTAGCCGCAGCTGATGACGTGGATGGCCACCTTGATGAGCGCGGCGGCGCCCTGCGGGAGGCCGCCGTCCTCGACGAGCGTGGAGGCGATGAATACCGGCGACTGCCCGAACCGCTTCTCGAAGCTCTTCTGCGACATGAGCGAAGACCGCTCCAGCTCGTCGTCGATCTCCTCCAGCTCGAACCCGCGCTGCTGCTTCCGGTATCCCTTCTTCCCTCCTCCGCTGGCCACCGCCGCGCCGAGCTTGTCCTTCTTGCCCCGCTTCTTGTAGAGCCCGAGCAGCCCACGCCGCGGCTCGTCGCCGCCCTTGTTGTCCTTGCGCGACTTGCCGCGCTTCCCGCCCCCGAAGCAGCAGCAGCACGACGGCCAGCAGTCGCACGTCATCTTGGGCCTCTTCTCCGGCCGCGGCGGGTCGCACCCGTACAGCGCCTGCCGGTTGAACACGCACCCCGTCCCCACGTACACCGGCCCCTGGATCCCGTCCAGCCCCTTCATGTTGATCTGCAACGCCGACACACACAACACGATCTCAGCTCACGCCAACGCCGGCGGCGCCCGCGGTTCGGAGAGAGGGAGGGTGGTTACCGTGGCTTACGTCGAAGAAGACAACGTTTCGGTTGGCGTAACGGTCGTGGCGGTCGATGCCGTCGAAGCGCTGCGGGAACTTGACGTAGCAGAGCTTCTTCCCGAGCTGAGGGTCCATGAGGAAGCACATGGCCTCGCGCACGGCCTTGCTTTTGTTCACGTAGTGGTCGCAGTCGAGGTTGAGGATGAAGGGCGCGTTGGTCAGCACGGCGGACACGCGCACCAGCGCGTTCATGGCGCCGGCCTTCTTGTGGTGGTTGTACCCGGGCCGCTTCTCACGGGAGACGCGTACACCAGCCGCGGCAGCTCGTTCCCCTCCACGTCCAGCGCGCCCTGGCTGCCGAGGTACACACCTGGATCATCCCCGGGTGGTCCCTCGTGTTGTTCCCCGGCCACGGCGTGCCGTCCTGCATCACCCACCCCTCCTCCGGCTTCTTCTGCGCCTTCACCACCAGCGCGTTGATCCGCACCTTGAACTCCTCGTACTCCCTCCTCATGGCTCTCCGCTCCTTCACGAAGGTGGGCTGCACCTTGTCCTTGAGGTAGTCGATCTTCTGGGAGAAGTAGAACTCGGGGGCGCGGGGCTCGATGGTGAACTTCTTGCAGAAGGGCACCCAGCGGCGCGCGAACTCGGCGGTCTCGGAGAGCGTGTCGAAGAGGAGCAGCATGGACGCGCCGTCGTCGGACACGTAGCAGCTGACGCGGTCGACGGGATACTTCACGGCGAGGATGGACAGCACGGTTGATGATGGGCGGCTCCTTGAGCGGGTCCACCGTGCTGACGAAGAAGTCAATGGGCGCCAGCCGGCACGGCTCGCCGTCGCGCTCGTACCGGAGGGCGAGGCGGTCCAGGTACGTCTCGCGGGTCACCGGCGACCACTTGGGCAGCTGGTCCAGGATCCAGGAGAGCGCGAACCAGAGCTCGCAGATGACGGACGCCAGCCACAGCGGCACGGCGCCGGCGTCGTGATACGGAACTTGAGGAAGAAACAGAGCACCACGAGGCGGAGCAAGATCACGATGCGGTACGGGTTGATCTCATCTTGCTAGACAGGGGCCACAGCGGCTGACGCGCCTCCGCCAGCCTGCACATCAATTTTGGCGCGAAACACCACCACGTCCACCTCAGTTACCAATCCAATTCAAAATCAAATTTTTGCGCGAAAACGAAGAGCTTACAGCATGTACTCGTCGTCGTCGTCGTCGCGGTTGAGCTTCCCCCTCTTCTCCTGCTTGGCCTTCCACTTGTCTATCCTGTCCTTCCACTCCATGCTCCCTCTCTGCCTCAATATCCTTACCGGCCACTGCAAATCGCACACCGTACTCATCTTCAGACGAATCTCGCAAGAATGCTAAGATCGATTTATATCGGAGCAGTAAAAAAAAAGAAGTGGTCGTTGGATTTTGTTTGCACTGACCGCTTCCGGTGAAGGAGGATAGCGCAGGCCTGGAACTCCTCTTCGAAGTCGTCCATCTCCGCGCCGTCTTGTTCGTCCCCTTCCACTCTTGGACACCCTGCAAGATCACGCAACGAATTTCGTCAAGTTTATCCAGTTGCAGCTACGGTCCATCAACTATATGATTAGGATGCTTGTGCGCTATGACTTGATGGACAGTGTGTGCCGACCTTTCTGACGCTTGTAGCGGGTGTTGCACTGCGTCCCCTCGCCGCGCTCGTACTCGTAGCACGGCTTACAGACCGGGAACCCGCACTCAGCGCACGCGACGAACGGCTGGCCGTCCTCCCTCGCCCCGACCTCGTCGCCGCACACGCGGCACGTCTTCACGTCGGTGCTCCGGATCTTCGACTTCGGCTGCGCACAGCAGAGCAACCACCACACCACCGATCGATCAGCAACGCCGCCAGGCGCCGACGCAAAACGATGCTTGACGAACATACCAAAAAAAAGAAAACGAAAGGGAAAGCTAACCTCTTCGTGGCTGCGCATGACGTGCAGCTCGTCTCGCTGGTGCGAGCCGGCGAGGAGGCCACCGGTAACCGAGCCGGTGTCCATGGCGTCGTGTGGCAGCGGCGGCGGGTGGCGGCGGAGTGAGGTATCGGTGAGGAAAATGTGTCGCGGACTCGGCAGTGTTCTTGAAGCAAAAGGCCTCGGAAAACAAAAAAAAAAAAATGCGCGTGTTTTCGCCGGAACGGAAACTAACATGCGAACGAGGAAGGCCGTGGGTGAATCAAGCGGCGAATTGAGACGTCGATGTAACGGGTGGTTTGCGGTGACGCCTCACCGTTTCTGGTGGGATGGTGAGAGATGGGTGGTGGTCGTGTGAGCGCGAAGTCGGTGCGTGTATAAATGGCAGATGGTAGGAGAGATATCTGAGGTGAAATCCAATCCCGTGATGCCTGTGTAAGAAGAACAAGGAACCAACCTGTTCCCTCGGGACAAGTGTTAGAGCACGCCGACACCCAGTAGTATAAAAGAAGCTTTAGGTTTAACAAAGATCAAACTACTTCCATGTTAAATTGTTACTAGAGCCAATCATATTGACTTGATTCGCCATCTAGGAAAAATAGCCTTAATTGTCAACTTCGAATGAGAAGCTTTCTTTTTTTAAAAAAAGGATTTTCAAACGCCCATAAATGTAATGTGCAGGGGAGAGACAGTAAGAAAAGCTCGAGCTCAGTTGTTTTAGGCTCGATTTAAGCTAGACTTGAAATGCTAAACAAGCGAAACTTGAGCCTAACGCCAAGCTCACGAGCTTTGTTGAATTGAGTTCGAATAGCTTATCAATTTTTACTACCAGCTTATTTCTCTCGCCATTCCCCTCACTCGTGGCCCAATTTCAAAATCCAGTCCTACAGACCAAACCCATCCACCCACCCCCTAAACATCATCGCCAACCGGCCAACCCTAATTGTAAGATCCTAACTCACTGTTGAAAATTGATGCATGTGAATGGTGCGTGTCACTTCTTCATGAGCTTACTCAAGCTGATCCGAACTCAAGCCTAGGTCCAGGCTCGGACCCTAACTTAGGCTTAGCTCAAGTTTGTACCGAATTCAAGCTTAGATAGGCAGGATCGCTCGAGCTCAGCTCGTTTACAGGCCTACCAACAAGCATCTCACAATGTCATAGGCTCATATAGCTCCTCTGGGTTGTTAAAATCAAGGCATATTACGAAGAAGATTAAGTGGCATACAAAATCTTCATGTCTGTATTTTTTTACCATAACCTATCAGAGAGCAAAACAACATAATATATCAGAAAATTGCCTCAAATAACACTAGCTGAGGCTGTACTGAAAATAGTCACCAATCTCGGCAGGACACAACACGGCAACTATCCAAGCTGTGATATTCGTGATGTGCACCTTACACGTTGTATCTTCCACCTCTGCCCGGTTTGTCCCTTCTGGAGTCATCCTGCATACAGGTGATATTCAAATAGAGTGAGCTGTGCACATACTTCGAACTTTTTTACAAGTGCATAACGCAGAATACGCTATTTTGCGGCAATATAAGGCATACATGGAAGCTGTAGACCATCTTATCATTGTAGTCAACAATTTCCTTCCATTTCTTGCCAATGTTTACCTGTATGATAAAGAAAAGGTCAACTCAGAACAGCAAGCTAATATCAACAGCTCAGTGTTATGCACAGCAGATGGTTCAAACTATGTCAAAGGAAGGGCTGGGTTTCCATTCTTATCTATATATGTATACATCGGAAAGAAACAAAACTCTTAAAACTTTTTCTAGTTATATTAAAAAACAGAAGAAACAACATATGATGATGTTGCCTTTTGAATGCACAGGTAATAATAGAAAGTGGTGACGGTCCATACTAAATAAAAAGATCTGGAATTGTTAAGTACCTTAGGAATTACAAAATGTTTGCATTACTGCTTCTCCTATAGGAAAAGCTTAAGAGCATCTTTCTTCCAACGCTCATCAACGCATAGAGGCAAAAAGGCATGTTCATGTTATAAATTTACAGTCTACACAGTGCTTCATCGTAACATATGGTCATAACAATGGCATCAACTTTTGAATCATATTGCATGATGCAGACACTAAGTAATCACTTTCGTGTAGCATCACAGACTAGGGTTGCCCACACAATATGGCAATAGGCTGTCCTATCCCTGCACAGCTAAATATCATTTGACTGAAACTCAAATCACACTAAATAGTTCTCTCTTCAAGAGATATTATGACCTAGTTTAGTAAGAAAATAAAAATTTGCACCTTTTGTTAAGTGATGAAATATTGAATATGGCAGCAAAGTACTCCAATAAAACAAACAGGCAAGTACTAGTACCAAACAAGATATGGAACTGATAAGGGCAATAACAAGTTGTAGACAATTCCAGCCTGCCACCTTGTTAATGTAAAGATATTGCAAATACTTGTACAATACATGACTTGAACGAATCAAGTGAAGTCAAGAAACTTGTTAAAAAGACACTATTCTAGAGGACATTATAACAGCATAAAACTTGCTGCATGTTGACTCTAGAGGTGGAGAGAGCACTGTACTATACGTTATTAATTTCTCACTTTATCAAGATTTGAACCAAAGCATTAAAATGCATAAAATAAAACTTCCACAGTGAGACTAATATACATTATAGAATGCAGAATGCTTTTCAAAACCAACCTGAACAGCTTCATTACTGGCAGTCTTAGTCCATAATGCAAGCTTATCCTGTCTCTGGCGGACACTAGCAACAACTCCACAAATTTCCTCGCTTTCATCAAACTGCTCTCCAATCAGAGCCATCAACTGCATGTTTAAAAACTTAGTCAAAAGGATTACGTTGGTAGGAAGCCAGATCAAGCAACAGATGCTAGATCTCTAAAGCACTTCTGATGTTCTGATCCAATAAAAAAATTAAAGTTTGAGTCTTTGAGAAGGGTACCGTTTCAAGCCACATGGTATCAAGGGTGGCCTTTCTGCTACATGGCACAATCCATTTGCCCCCATTTGCACACTCTGGGTCTTCCCACTTTGGTTCTACCCCAGCCTTGAATAAATGAAAATCAGCATTTCCTACCAACTTACTTGGACGGAAAATCTGATCATACAAACTGCAGCAAGAAAACTTAAAGAACTTAGAGCATACAGAAATATATAGAACAATCAAAGTCAATAATATCCAAGACAAAATAGGAAGGAATGACTGCAGTAAAGAATTATCATAACATAAAACAGAAATTTGACTTCCAAGTTCCAGCACAATACATCTTGTGTATGTATTGGACTATTGATACGGCTACTCGTTTGAAATATCAAAATGTGCTAGGGGCATTAGGGCTATGTGTGTAACCACAGAGAGATATTACAATTGTTAAGTCTAGAAAAGAACCTAACTCTTTTTTTGTATTGTAAGATACAAATAAGGACACACGCAGGCTCTAATAATAAACAACAATGATATATTGTGTACATATATTTTGATTTAAATAGTCACACAGATATTCCCCATATATTTTACTAATGAAAAGGTCTGGCTCCTAAAAAATCCATAGCAAAAAGTTAGAGAAGACGTTTTCTATACACAACTAGAAGGATTGCTCAAACAAGGGGAAAAATAAGTCGAAGCATCAACAGCTGGTTCAAACTAACAGTTCTGGAAACTTCTAACATAATTAGCAACTGTTGTTAAGATTTTATGAAAGTAATGCTAACAACGAAAATAATCCCTTATCAACTACGGCGAGGAATATCATATACTTCATTCCAGCGCTAACTTCGAACCGATATTAACAAAAGCCCACCAGACCCTTACTAAAAGGACACAGTTCACACTAAAAAAACCAGCCACAAGCATTCCGGTATCTTATCTTTTTTTTCCTTTTGCGAGGAATAAGCATTCCGGTATCGACGCACGCCAGAAATCATATCTGACGGAAATAGCAGTCAATCGTACTATCAACAAATATCTTCGCAATAACCTAACGTCCTAACCAATGTACCATCTAATCGATATAGGATTTGTTGGCGTAAGGTAACCTAGAACCCGATCTACTCCAACAAAAAAATCCCCCTCACACAAACCACTGGAATTGGAACGCGCACAAAAACTACTGCATCTAGATCAGACCAGATCGGATCGGGGAAGGAACGCAGGAGAGAGGGAGGGAGCCGCAGCGCACGTACCACCAGAACTCCTCGACGGTGCCGAAGGTGTAGGCCTTGCGGAGGGAGGTGCCCCACGCGGCGCCGGGCTTGGGCTTGGACTGGATGTCGTACCAGAAGGTCCACTGCCTCTGCAGCTTGTGCGGCGCCTTCGCCGCCGCTTCCCCCGCGCTGCCCTCGGCCGCCGCCTCCGGGGTTGCCGCCACCGCCGCCTCAGCCTCCGCCATGTCGCGCCGCCGCTTCTCGAGGGGTTTTTTTTTTTGGGAAAAAGGAGTATGAAGAGCCAAAGCGAGAGAGAGGAGAAGCAGCCGCCGCCCAAGGGAAACGAAGGGGAAAAGGGTTTTCGCCTCTGGGAGTGGGCCCAGTTGGGACTATCAGACGCGTGTATGAGGCGTGAGGGTTTTTATGGGCTTCCGCTCAGTTTGCGTTGGATTCTACATGGGCTAAGTCCCAAAACCCACAGGTGTGGTTCTTACCGGACAGTACCGGAGAGTACACTGCGTAGCACATGTTTATGTGATTGTTTTTGGCATTTCAAACTGCGAGCCTGTTTGGCAACACTGCGGTTTATAGCTTTTGACTGAAATTTTTGAATTTTAGCTGTTTACGGTACAGATTACGGAGAGAAAAATAATCACTTACGATTTTGAATGGTACAGATGTTAGACTTTTAATGTGTACATCATTTAACTTGTAGACCTCGTCATGAGAAAATACTTGTTTGAAAGTTAGATACTGTAGCAAAAATTAAAAGCCGTCAGCTTTAGAGGAAAAAACAGGCCCTGCATCTGTTCTTTGCGTCTTCTAAGAACCATCTTTGACTTTTACTACAGTTTTTAAATAAAGTATTTTTTTAAGATAAAATCTATAAATTAATTAAAATATATGTTAAAAACCCAATATCTGTACCAGGCAAAGTCGTACGAGTATCTCTCTATAATCTCTGTTATGAATAGTCTAAAATTTAAAAATTTCAGTTAAAAACCAGAGACATAAGTCTTAAAAAGAATAGGCCATAGTATAGGTCCATCCATAGCTCGATAACATCGTATGCTCAAAGGGAGGTGGTGAGTGGCAAAACATTGTAGGATTAAACATAATAACTGGATTATATCGGAATTAACACCCAAAAGTTTAGAGAGAGAGAGAGAAGGCAGATATTGCCATGAAGGTGGGCAACGACCTCAAGAGGGTAACTCTGTTATCACTCACCTCATCTAAATAAATCAGCTCAGTAATCACCTAGCACAGTAAGTATACATCAGTATCTAAATCTCTTGAGTTGGAACTTGTTTTGCCATGTAAAATCAAGTTTTCGACAGAACCAAAAAACAATACAAGGGGTGTATAAGCATAAATTTCCTAAATGAAGAATCAACAGCATCCATGGTGACCATATCTTGAGAGTGAAGCCAGAGACGGAAGCTGAGTTCCACATGGTTTTCGACAAAAATGGATGGCTGTGAAGTATGGTTTTATATAACTGCCTTCCTCCTGGTCTTCGGGAAGCAGAAATTGTTTTCTATTCAAACTACAAATCATGGAAGAGGCGCCTTATTTGTTCGACAGTGGCAGGCATCAATGTGACGGGGCATCGTTTATGCTGCAGTGCAGAACAAATGTCATATTAGCAGAGGTAGACAAATGAACTACTTGCAATGACTCGTATAGTATAATGGCATAACCTACCTGAGATACAGACTTAAATATGCAACTGTAGCAGAACACAAAACCAGAAGCAGAAAGAACAGAGGGGTTAGTGCGCTTCTGGCAGCATAGGGGGCAGAGTGTCCTGTCAGGTGGCAAGGGAAGCCCATCTTTAGCAACCTGATAAAAACGATATAGGCCTATATCAAATCGTAATCATAAACAACTACTAAGGCCACAAATGTGCACTATATAGCCAAAAGCATAGTTTAGCATAGTTGCAAAACCAAAAGCTCTGTTCACCATGTTGTCACAGATTGACAATCAGAGCATGGTAGTAGCTTGCAGGCATTGACAAGCATACAACATATACCTTCGGTAGTGGTGGAGGCGGGGGTGGGGGATACACAGTTGGAGCTGACATTCTTTCCTCAGCAGATTGATACCACCATTCCATCATCTAGATAAGATCACCAGAAAGAGAACATTAAGTGCAATTATACAGTGGAGTCATGTTTTACGTCACACTGCATCTACCACAGGGAGAACTGTCAAAATTTACATATCAGCACCGGACACCAGGACAACCATATCTTAAAGTTATGTTAAATTCAATAAGTTGATTGCCGATAGGTTGCCTTTTAGGAATTATTAATGACAGAGAGTTTTGTTTTTCAACCTAAACAGTCTGGCTGTGGAGAGAATAATTAATCTATATAAGAGAGAGCCTTAAAAGCTCCTAAATTCCTAGGACAGAAATTTTGAGAACTCTACTCAGAAAAAATTGGAGAACTGACCTTGAAAAAGAAGACTGCAGCAATTAAACCAGTTTGTGCATAGTCTAGAGTTGTGTACATACAGCTAAGGAACACCCTTTGCACAGTCTGCAGAGACCACATAAAAATGTTCTAATTATGAGTTATGACTTGACAATTCAAATTTGCTAGCAATTACACTATTGAGTAGTGACAGTTCTTTCCCACCTTCAACCATGGAGGACCACGAAGTCTCTCAAGTTCACGATTTCTAATCCTTGATATCCTAGAAGATGAATCCATCTACTTCGTCAAGAAGATGCAAGAGAAAACATGTTAGCAAAATAACCATATCTGAAAAAGGAAACATAAATGCATCTGGTCATCTGGTTAATGCTTCATTTGATTAAAAACGAATGGTCGCCAGAAAGGAGAACCCAATGGATGAAAGAAACAAAGTAGAAATGATGCCTGTATCATAATAAGAAGATTTGGAACGCACTAATGTATGTATATGTTGTGCTAACCAATAATAAATGCCCTAACACAAATTTATGAGTATTATACCAGCTCTTGCCCAGTAGCACGACAAACATGAAGCCCAAGCACATGAAGGGCTGGACTATAAAATGCAGTAGCGTCCAACAGATACAGCAACTGGTAAGCAAAGGAGAGACCTACAAAACAACATAGGACCTGATAAGTTCAATTTATGTTACCCACCTGATAAAATGATTAGATCAACAGTGCACAATTGTTTTGCTTAGGGAAATGCAAATGGATTTGGTTTAAGCTGGACAAATAGAACAAAACAATCACTCGCATTGCAGAGTAAAAGGATTGAGCTAAGAAAAAGAACAAGTTATACAAAACAAATTGAGAAACGGGAACTGATTGACATTCTTTTATTGGTCTTATACAGGAGTAATATGAATGAAATATACTCTATCAATAGCAACAGAACAAAGCTGGAACAACTTATGATCTATACAAGATGTTTAGGCATATGAGTGGTGGCTGAACCTTCATTGGTCGCATGAATCCATGGATAGCAAACACCTATTAGTGCCACAAAATTCTTCTTAAGACGTGACATATTTGACACTTCTCCAGTTGTACTTTCCACCTGTGCTTGAGAAGTCTCCCCTTGATCTGATACAAAGCCAGTTTCATCGAATCTAACCTCACCCTGACCCCAAAGGCTTGCCTGCAACCTGGCTTCCCTTTCTTTGTTATATATGGACTGCAACTTTGACTTGAAATATGGCAAAACAACCTACATGGATATTTAGAGCGGTTGAGCGTAGAGAGATGAAATAATCCGAAACCGAAAATTTTCATCATTACATAAAGGGAAAATGTAGTACATGTTTGTCTATATCAATACACACATATAATCCACTTATCTTAGTAGTACATGTTTGCCTATATCAATACACATATATAATCTACTTATCTTACTAAGACAAAATTAAAATTTTAGATGATTGCATAGTGGCGTAATCTATGAAGGCTATGCAGCTGTACATTGACTATTGAGGAAACTAAGGGAAGTGTATCATAATAGCAGAAATTCACAGCTTTGAGCGAGAAGATTAAATCAAGAAAAGACCAGTTCATGGCACATACCAGAACATTGCAAGATCACATTTAGGGGTTAACACGTGGTGAGTTTTGGTGAAGCATCCAAGTCAGCACAAGTCAAACTATGCTTCCCCAAGAGAAAAAAACAAAGCCAACAGGAACATGCAGCAAGTACTGGAAATTTAACTCTGCTGTAGGACACCGTACCAAAAAGACAACAGAAAGGATCTTCTGGCGCTTCCTTAGTGCAGAATTATATGCCTTGTCGTTGGGTTCTGAACCAGGACCACTTCTCTTTACTGAAACCTTAACAGGTCTCCGCCTGAGACCATATAATGACTCTGAAAAGGAACCATCTGAAAGGAAACATCCATGACAGTTAACATAAAAAACAATTGCAATGGGATGTCTAAAAGAACTAGCTACAATAGTAGGCTGTTTAAGTTTGGCAATGCACTCATGCTAGGATAAGCGCATCCAACAAAAATTGTGGAATGACCACATTCCACTAGTATTTCTTCTACTTGTGGAATGAGTTAGTCCTAAGGTGGGTCATTGCGTTCTGCAGATTGTGCTAACCAAACGAAACTTGTAGGATCGGCCGATTCCATTTCACCAACAAAAAAAGATCCTGTAGTGTTTCGTGATTCCAGTATGAGGCTATTCCTTAAACCAAACAGTTCACTACAGTCCCATGTATAGTCATAATAGGCAAGAAAAGCAGTGGTAACCACCAGTAGCGTCATTTTTGGTCTGAATCACCAGTAATGTTGATGCATAACAGCATAGGATATGAGATTGAGAGTGATGAAAGGATGGGTAGCCTTATTTAAACATTGTATCATGGAGAGGTTTATGAAATTTGTTTATCAATAATGTGCATCTTGCTGATTTTACTAGAGAAAATATTTTTCTTAAGATCGGCATTATAATACATTTGTTCCACTCTTATCATGTATTTCCACTCCATTACTTGAAAATATGAAGGTCATGAACAAAGTTAATTTTTCAAGCTAAAAGAGCCTTGTGGTACTGGATTACAAACCTGTTGTTCGTAGACTGTGGGATTCAAGGACAGACATTAACAAAGCAAAGAATTCATCTTCATAATCTAAGACTTTATGCAAGAATGGTCTTCTTAGAGCAAAAACCTGCAAGTATAGGTTAATTAGCAATCAACATGATAAACTAGAATTAAATACATAGACAGTGATAAGTTCAGAAAATGAGAGAACCCATCAATTGAAAAAAGGACTACCTCTGATCACAAAAACTTTGCTGCTTTATCCAAAAGTCGTATATACACTACATAACACAAATCGTTTTCAACATCTAGGCACCTTTTTCCCACAAAACCCATAGTAAAAGCATACTTAACCACCTGCAAAAGCAGAAAAACACCTATATTGCCTTGTCTACCAGAATAAAGCCTCTCTCAAGCTTTTGGGTAATGTTTTCGCGAGACCATGTGCAAGGTCCAGTATATGTTTGTGATGAACAATTGACATTTTGGTTGAGTTGAATTTGAATTTTGTAAAAGTTTTAGAAAATTCAGATTTCAGTTTGTAATGTCAGGGTTCAGCTAGTTTGTAATGTCAGGGTTCAGCTGGTCTGACCGCCATGGGGCAAGTGGCCAGACCGATCATGGACTTTTGGGAAATTGAACACTAAACACTTGGGTAGGCTTATTTGAGGATGAGTTTGCACTTGGTGCCACTAGAATTGGAAATTGGAGCAGAAATTACATAGATTTTAACCAAAATTTCAGAGAAAGTGTTTTCTGGTGCAGTTAAGCGGTTAGACTAGCTAGTGGTTGGCAGTCTGACTGGGGCGGTCTGACCGACATGGTGTCGGAAATTAGACCGGCTGTTGGCGAATTGTTTTAGTCATGTTAGGATCAGTGGTGTTTGAGTGTGTGCATGGCATGGGTGATATGGGTTGGTTGTGTTGTATGATGCATGGTTTTGACTAACATGAGTCAAGTGCATGGAATGTGTGCTCGAGATGGTTACTTGGTCTTTAGATGTGCAGGTAGCTTGGACATCAATGGACCGGGAATAGCGGGGGAATTAAGGTCTGAGCAGTCATTTAAGTCCAGGTGAGGCTATGTGGTTCAAACGGGAAGCACAGAGAAGACAAAGATCGTGAAGAGATGAGTTGGTGCATATGGTGCACCAAGTGACAAAACTGATGCACATAGAGACGGTTCGGGGAAGACCGAATGCGTGAATATGTAACGGCTAATCATTGGGCACTACGGGTTGCGTGTTATAGCATGTGGAGATGCTTTGAGATGAAGATGAAAACGGATTCAAAGGAAGGTGCCTGAAAGTTTCGTCGAGGGTATTTTGGTAGTTAGCCAATTACCGTGTTAATGCCTTGATCAAAACCACGGCGTGAGAAGGCGCAAAGGAGAAATAGTTTAGGTCAAGGAGATCTAGAATTAACAAGTAGATCAATCACTAAAGAGTTAACGGATTGAGTCCTGTAAACATTTTGAGAAGCATGTGTGAGTGTGTAAAACCCGTGTTAGTGGGGTTGACAAGACCCATTAGGGTTGTTACTAGCTCTTAAGAGGGGAGTAGAGGAGAGGAGGTGGTAGATCCAAAGTTTCTAGAGTTTAGGACTTGTTCTACCACTTTGTCTCCTTCCATGATTGTGAGAGAGAAAAATTGAGAGGGAGGAGTGGTGTTTTACCTGCACTTTGTAATCATCCATGAATATATAAACTTCATCCTCCACTGGGAATAGAACAAAGCTTTGTCTCAAGTATGTTCTTATTTACGTTCTTACTTGATTTTGCTTGATCTTGAGCTATATTTGTGATTTTGTATTTGTGTATTCTAACCCGAAACTCTTGCTTAAATTACCTTGCTAGGCCATGTGCCCTAGATTTGATTCTCTCAAATTCAGTGAACACAGAGCCCAAGAACCTCATAATTCTTAATTGGTTCAGGTTCCTAATACCTTGAACAAGTTTCATGCAAAACTTTGACAATGTTTGGATGAGAATTGAGCAAATTCTTGATATTTGAGTTTTGTCCCGAGAGACTTTCAGGTCTGGAAACAAGGGACCTCAACGGTCAGACCACCATTGCACTTGTGGTCAGACCGGCCAATCTATGATGGTCTAACCAGCCTTGTGTTGTTGGTGGTTGATTTTGTTGCCTTAGGTCTCCAGTCGTGTTTTGCTTAGTCTAGTTGGTGTGATCTGAACTTGATGACTATCATAGTCACTTGAGTGAACATCTTGAATACCTTTCGGGAAAAAGTTTCGAGAATCATTGAACCCCCCTATGATTGCCGACATCGATCTTGCAGTTTTGCTACTTGCTAGGTTTCGGAAATCATTGACCCCCCAAATGATTGCCGACATCGGTCCTGCAGTTTTGGTAAGTTCTTATCTTCCTATGTGCAATACATCCTAAAACAAGTTTTTTGACCGGATGCAGTAAAAGATTTTTTTTCATACGTGTAAGAATCTGCATAGTTATGCAAGCAAAAAGGAAGCAAATTGTGGTCCTAAGATCAGATATAAATGCATGACTGACTTTCTTAAATCTAGGTATACCCATCAGTTGAGTGCAGATAGCAAGTAGCAACAAGTAAGAAGGTAAAATAGTAGTATATGGCTATATGCACATGTAGGAAACCAAAGAATGTTAACTTAAGATGTCTATCGACATAAAGCAATTAAATCACCACAAAGCCAACAACCAAGTAATTATGCATCAGCTGTTTATGTACTAAGGTGCCTAATCAGACATTCGTATTCCGAGTCCTGCTACGTGTAATGCTCTTGGGTATTTTCTGGCCACTGAATTTGGTACTTTGTGCATTGTTATGTGGGTTTATTTGTAACTATATCTCAAGTCCTATGCATTACTGATAGGTTCCATGAATTCTGTGGGGAGAAAAGGCTCAGCCTTCAAGGTGACCCACTCAAGCCAACAAGCATGCTAATTCAAGTGCATTGTTCAGTCACATGCAAATTATAAGTTTCCTTCGCCCTCAAACATACACATGAGGACCCAGCTGACACGGTTTCCCTAGCATACAGACCAGCATCATGTGAGCTCAGTGTCCCTCCCAAAAAAAGTAAGGTCAATGTCACTATTCCACACATAGCAATGAATTCACCCCAAGTCATTGCAGCTATTCAAACAACATAAAATACTGCGATACTAGCTTTCAGCACCAGCAGAAGTAATTTCTCCAGTTGCAGAATTGCATATAACTAAGATAGCCCTAATTAGGTACACTCCCTGGCCTACACCAACCAAAACTGGCACGTAAATAATCGACCAAATCAAAACATAAGCGGAATCCGCACTCTTCAATCATCTCCAAGCTAGATCATTACAATGCACCGTGCGGCGAGACATTATTCTAACAGCCACAAAATCCCACACGTGCGGCCCGATTACAAGCTACGAAGTCAACCAAACCGGTTCGAGAATCCTAGCAACTGGATCGAATCGGGGAGAGGATGCGAGCCAAGGCGGTGTGGGTGGGAGGCGAGGATTTCCTTACCCCGAGCGAGTAGGTGAGCGCGGCGCGGAGGCTGGCCGGGAGCTGCTGCGCCGCGGACATCTCGAAGAAGGTGGGCCGCGCCCTGCCCTCCCACCTGGAACAGCATCCCGCCGCCGCCGTCGCAGCCTTCCTCCGGGGTTGTGGGAGCTAGGGTTAGCCCTGGAGCCTAGGGCTCCGCTGCCTCGGCCGCAGCGGCGCGGTGCGGTTCAGGGTGGAGCCGTACGGCGGGTGGTGGGCTGCGGGGTTATCTGGTGTCGCCTTCGCGTAGCCTTGTGCGTCCACGGCGGTGAGGGAAAGGAGAGGCGGGGCGCAAAAGAGGAGGTGTGGGGGCGATGGGTCGGACTCGTGAGACGTGGGGAGACGAGACGAGGCGATGGGTTGGGGCTGAGGAGGGTGGGCTCGTGGGGTCATGGCCTTGGTAAATGTGGGTCCAGTCCGGTTGGAGGCAGGCCGAAATGATGGGCTTCTCTGGAGACAAGGGATTGTTCGTATTAACTGTAGTTAATGAGCAGTTATACTTTTAGCTAAAAAATAAATAGCAGTGATTAAAAAACATCTTTTAGAAGGGTGATGGATCAAGGCTAAGGAGGGTGGGCTTCTAAGGTCATGGGCTTGGTAAATGTGGATCTAGCCGGGTTAGAGGTAGGCAAAACATTGATGGGCTTCTTAGAAGACTAAGAATTTGTTCATATTGGCTAGCTATGGCCGAAAAAATGGCTTTTAGAAGGAGAATGCAAGCAGCGAGAAAAGTGAGTAGATGTGTGCGCGAGACAAGAGCGAGAAGAATGAATGTGTGATGCGTTTGTAACCCTTGTCTTATCTCTGAAGAGAGAAGAGTGGGGAAATCACTTCAAAAAACCATGTGTTTATATTGCCCTAAGCTAGCCCAAAGCTGTTCTAGTAACCCAATTTAGGCCGAAAATGTTCTGGGCTTAGGCTTGAGGTTGCCCAAAGTTGTTCTAGTAAGCGAATTCAGGCCAAAATGTTCTGGGCTATGTCTAAATTTGCAATGGGTTTGTTCTTTTGGGCTATAACTTTGACATATAATTTTTGAATTATTGCTGTTCGCAAGAGGCAGTATACAGAGAAAAACAATCGCATGCGATTTTTGTCGGTATAGTTGAACTCGGTATAGTGCCCATTACAATATATCTGTAGACCCCACTTTTAAAAGACACATTGTTTAAAAACTAATTACTGTAACAGGAAATAATAAGCCAAAAACCCAACCGAACCCACCCAATGGCTTGTTCTGCATGTGTACACGGTCCTCTAAATTAACAAACGTGTACACTCCTTTCTATTAAAAAAATTTATGTGTACACTCATTTCCGTAAAAATTGCACACTTCGCAGTATACAATGAGTGTTTCATTTTTAATCCCCAAAATGTAATTTTGTATCTAACACAAAAATTAGACTTAGATTTTTTTATATAATACCTTGGATGGTAATTATTGTATCCAAATGGAAAAATACAAATACAAAAAATATTATTGATATACATGAAGTAAAAAAAAAGTAAGAATGCATGATTTTTTATATAATACCTTGCCCTTGGTATGGTAATTATTGTATCCAAATGGAAAAAATTGTGAATACAAAAGGATATTACTTAAATACATGAAGTTTTAAAAAAGTAAGAATGCATAATCTACAAACATTAAATTAAATATTGCAACACATCGCTAACTAAATTTAATGTTCGATTGTTTTCACATTGAAATACTCTAAAATTTTTCTCTGATGATATTTAGGATACAAGAACGTGCTAGCATATACAAGTAGGGGAAATATCAGGTATACAAGATCCAATCCATGCACATGTGCACAAACTCACTCAGAACCATCCGATATAATCTGGACGGCCCATATACAAGGTGGGAGGCGCCTTCCCACTTATGAGCCAAGGGGTTTTTCCATAAATAGTTGCGCGAGGGGGTTAAACGGCCCACAAGTGGGAAGGGGGCTTCTACCTTGCATATGGGCCATCCAGATTAGATCGGATGGTCCTGAGTGAGTTTGTGCATATGTGCACGGATTGGATCTTGTGCACATGATATTTCCCCATATAAGTAAAGACAAAGAGAAAACAACGAGAAAGTAAGGTGGAATATTCATTCTATTAATTTTTTATATAAGAGCAAAACAGCTTTCCTCTGGTGCTCAAGGAGACTCCAGTTCAGTGTTATTCTTTTAACAGTTCTCTTACCTATGCCTCTGCAAGACCGCACACCACTAAGTTTTTAAATATATATCCAAACAACACATAGCCATCTCCTCTTCCTCTCATTCCTCGCGTCGCCATTTTTAAATGTATATATCCAAACAACACATAGCCATCTCCTCTTCCTGTCATTCCTCGCGCTGTCACCTCCACTCTTGCCTCCCATGTGGCATAGACCGCCGTTTGGAGCGTATCTGAACCCAGCATAGCTTGATGCCCATGAGCTTGAACCCAACATACGAAGAGAAAGCTAAATTGCATTGCTCATAAACTGGCACAATTGGCAAAGCGTACAAATCAATGTATGGTTTGGCAGGAGAAATGTCCTTCTTATGTTGAGAAATTAGTCGCTTAGGATTGTAATTTTCATCTTGAGTAATTTATAAAGATCTCTTTTCCTCACAAAAAAACCCCGGCACAGCTGTGTTGTTCATCGCATACGATCGTGTCCATTCTGCGCATAACCCTGCCATTGTCGCTCGAGGCAGGCCCAGTTGCTCTGCTTGGCACAAGAGTTGGGATGGAAGGTCCAGACCCCGTCGCTAAGGGTGGTAATGGGTTAAAACCCAACCCAACTCTCACCTAAAGAAGCTCAAAACCCCACCCAATCCAACCCAAAGAGCACTTTCCACAACCAACCCAACACATATGGCATTTCCATCCAACCCAACCCAAATAGTTGAAATAAGTTAAAACCTATTTCCAATCCATTTCAAACCTATTGCCAACCCACTTTTTACTAATCCACTACATGCAAGTGTATTTATAGGAAAATTTTGAAAAAGTTCAATATTTAGAATTTCTAACTTATGTCCACGCCATAACAGTTTCACAAAATTGGCTGAAATTTACTATAGATAATTTGGAGTGTAGAGGCACTACTTTGTGTAAATTGTTAGGCCCAGACACAAAGGTGGGACCAACAAGCTTTTATAGGAAATTTTTGAAAAGTTCGGTACTTAAAATTTATAACTCGCGTTCACAGCATAAAAGTTTCATGAAATTTCTTAAAATTTATTATAGATGATTTTGGGTATAGAGATGCTACTATGTGCAAATTATTATACTTACACACATAGGTGGAACCAACAGGCTTTTATAGATTTTTTTTTTGAAATGTTCAGTATTTGGAATTTGCAACTCGTGTTCACACTATAAAAGTTTCACAAAATTATCTGAAATTTACTATAGATAATCTAGGATGTAGAGATGCTACTTTGTATAAATTATTAGGCCCAGACACATATGTAGGACCAACAGGGTCTTGCAGGAAACTTTTGTAAAAGTTTGGTATTTAAAATTTCCAACTTACATTCACATCATAAAAGTTTCATGAAATTGCCTGAAAGTTACTATAGATGATTTAGGGTATAGAGATGCTACTTTGTGCAAATTGTTAGGTCAAGACTCATAGATGGAACCAACAAGATTTTATAGGAAATTTTAGAAAAGTTTGGTATTTAAAATTTATAACTCGTGTTCACAGCATAGAAGTTTCACGAATTTTTCTGAAATTTACTATAGATGATTTCAATATAGAGATGCTACTTTGTACAAATTATTAGGCCTAGATGCCTAGATGGGCCATATGGGTTGAGCCGACCCACGAGTGAGGCATATTACTACATCATAGGTTGAACCAGTTCTCAACCCTAAATTTTAGAACCCATTCCAACCCTAAAAGGCAACCCAACCCATTCATTCTTTCAACACATTTGCACCCAACCAAAGCCAACCCAATCAATCAAGGACCCAATCCATTTGAACCCAACCCATCAACACCCCTACTCGTCGTCAGCGTCCATGGCCAACTGGCCGTGCGGGTTTATCTGATGTGATCAGATGTCGTATCCAACTCAGAAAGTCTCAGTCTGGATCTTTGAATAGAGATCATATCCCCACTCGAAGACTATCATCTGGACCCTTATCGTTCCAGCCTATTAAGTGTATGATCCTATAGATTCATGTATATTTGACCATAGGCTGAAAACTCATTTCCAGTCTATAAGTCAATAGCGATCCCTAGAAGGGCATAACGACTCCCAAACATACATAAAGACCATATCAAATGAATCTATATAATACTTATGTACTAATATCTTTGCCTCATGATACCAGATTGTACTCAAGGCGAGAAGCATGTCATCCTATAATAGTTTGATCATTCACTCGAATCTGTAGTGGATTACTCAGTTGTGATAGACTCATCAACCACATTCGGTATAGCTTTACACTTCCTTAATACAACTACATTGAGGAGCTCAAAGATATATCTCTTGTTATATATGAGGAGCAAATTTCACCTTGATCGTTCATATTTCTTCGCATATTTTATAGTAAATTCAAAAGTTACCTTTATGATCATCTAGTCACGGAGTAGTGTTTGGCAACCCTTAAGCAAACTATTATATATGTAGAAAACAATGATGATCTCAGATCTAATGATCATACATATATTATGTATGAGACCAACAAATGACACTTAAGAATATAACAATTCTCGCAGTGTCTTATGGTGGATCAATCCAACACCATTCTCTAACATATGTCTACATTATTGATTTGATATTTCATATCCATGATTCGTGAAGCGTGATTATCAATCAATACATATACTGATTTGTAAATCATAATTGTCCCACATAATGAGATAAGATCCAAGATTATTTAGAATAACATCAAAAACTGAATATACAAGTCACATACTTGTTGATCAACATGAAAGACATTTATTCAAGGGACAAAATAATATATTATTCAAAAGATCATAAATATAGAAGTAATACAATCATCTTCATGATTGCCTCTAGGACATATCACTAACAGTACAATATATACTAAGAAAAGCCATTCCATTCTGACAGCTAATTGAAGCTTACTGTCTTGCTTAACGGTAGTTACATACTTAAGACAGAAGAAGCAAGTCCTATATACAAACAAGACGATCGAGATCGAGCTAGCTAATCACCGGAAATTGGTGGCAGTAGCACTCTCCAGCATGCTAGGAGGCCACACTATAACAAAAACATATATGTAAGAACAAGGGGGAAAAATCCCTAGTAGCGATAGCCGGAGACGAGGCCGTCGTCGAAGTTCTGGGAGTAACTCTGCAGGTCGTACCCGAACCTCACCGCGCCGCGCCTCGGCCGCTGCACCGTGTTCCTCCACCTGGACCTCAGCCTACAGAACAGCTGCCTCACCGGCGCAGCCGACCGCCACGCCGCGCCGCTGCTCTTCGCGTGGATCCTCCTCCGGCTGCCGCCGTACAGCCCCAGCAGAAACACCATCCTCTTGATCAACCACTGCGACAAACCAAAGCACTCTGAACCGCTCGCTCGCTCGATCTCTGCTGCTTACTCTTGCTACAGCTTTAGCTGTTCTTCCTCAGCCTCTGAACACACCGTTGCACAAACGAGCCTCAGCTGCTGCTTATAAAGCTTGGATGGATTCCTACGTGTCGACGTCGCCGGCCGGGCCCGCCAGCACTCACTCGCTGGCTGACGAGGGCATCCACTTGTTTGATCATCAGAATGGACCGGGCAAAAGACCATTTCAGAGATCATCTTTTCCATTGTCATCCTACAGCCAAAGAGCTAGGGATATGATTGCAAACCGTGGATTTGTTCTTTAAAACGGTTTTTAGTTTTTGATATGGTATCTAATTTTTAAAAAGAGTATTTTCTCAAAAAGTGATCTATAAGTTAATTGTAGTACACGTTAAAAGCCTAACATATGTATCAACTAAAATTGTAAGCAAGTATCTCTCTCCATAATCTCTATTACAAACAGTCAAAATTTAAAAATTTTAACAAAAATTATAAGTCGCAGCAAAAAAACAATAGTCCCTGTTATATGCTGTAGGGCTTGGCTAGCCTGAGGTGGCAACCGCGATGGCATCTCGTGTAAAGGAAGGTTGGCAGCAAAGTATTGGTAGGGTCGTGTCGATCGGATCATATCCTGGACCACGTACCTGATGCCGTCTGCTGCCTGCTTGCTTTTCTTATGCAGCCAATTGTTTTTTTTTCTACTACTAATGATTTTTGTTTAGCCTTTTTAACAGGGCAGCAGATAATAAAAAACAGCCGACATAAATATTGTACATAATTTTAGACTTCAAAAATTAAATAGAGAATTTAGTTTACGAGATAACTTTATTTCGACATCTATTTTTTTACTTATGGAGAGGCCAAAAGCCAAGAAAAAAAAAGGATCCTCGTAGGTGGTGGCTGTCGAGATCGGCACGGCCAGTTGCATGGGTAGATGCATGCGTACGCACATGAACAACAAACATGTGGTGCGAAACATACGTGATACGTGGCCATGTGCTGCTGCTCGCTATATATATATGCTGTGCGCGTGGCCGTCCGGGCGTGTGACGCCGTGAAATATCACATGAACAAATGCGTGTGTTGCTGTCGCAACGCGCGTGCTACGTCGATTCGATCCGTTGTCGAGTTGGGCGAGATTATCTGCTCGGACCATACGATTGGGGTCCGGTCCGTGCGGTAGGTGCATGGACCTACTTGGAACGTGGGAATTTAATAGGAATCTCGTAAAATGCATACGTGTCGCCTTTTTAGATATCCCCGCTTGTTGCGCATTTAGACACGTGGATGGGTGAAATTGGAGAGGCCAGAGACGATATTACTTATTTCGTACCGTATTTTATATTTTTTAGAATCAAAATTAAATATGAATATTATCAGACACGAATATGAATATGGATAGTCTCAGACACGAATATGGAGCGAATACATATCGAACCGAATACGGATAGTATCGGTCACAAATATTTAGTCGAATATTACGCAAAAAGAGAAACTATATCTTTCTTTGTTTATGATCTTTTGAATAAATGTTAATATGTTTATTGAATGGATTATCATTTATAAAGGTTATCAAGTATGTGATTTGTTGGTAAATCTCTTTATGTGTTGTATAATATCATTCTAACCAGATCGGATGTCACTGATCAGGACACTAGTGACTTATAGGCTAGCACATGTATTGATGGATACAGGGATATCAAATCAATAATGTGAAATCTTGAGATGCTATTGAGATTGTTATGTTTTATGTGTGTGTGTATATATATGTGTGTGTTAAAGAATATAGTGTTGGATTGACTTATCTTGGGATGCTATTGAGATTGTTACGTTTTATGTGTCATCAATTAATCTCAAGTAATGATGATGTATAATCCTTATATCTGATATCAACATAATTTTCTACATGTAATAGTGCACTTAAATGTTGTCAAACACTACTCTGTAACTAGGTAATTATAAAGATAGCTTTCGCGTATACTATGAAACATGAGGAGGAAAGCGTCTGGTCAGATATGAGATTTACCCCTCCTACATAATAGGAGAGATATCCCTAGGTCCCTCGATGTGGTCGAATAAAGAAAGTGCATGATCATTCTACGAGTGGTCGAGGAGTCGATCATGTAAAGTTATCCATCACTTATCGAAAAAGGATTGAACGGTCTATGTATGACACATTTCTCACTATCAGATATCGTAAGGCAAAAGAAGAATACACAAACAGGTCGTTTAGTCTGACCAAATATGAACTAGTAGTATGGATATACTAATTGATCATGACCTGGTCGGACATATCACAAGATGGTCTACGAACTGATGTAATGACCTAATCGATTGTAGTACACATTACAGTGACTTCATTGATATCGACCAAAATCGCACATAAGTGTCGCTCTCTCTACAAACTTATCTAAATGATGTTACTATTCATAAACCAAAAGCCAAACCTAAAAGGTCGGATGCTATTGCCTATGTTTCTCTTGGACCATATGCCATTGCCCATATGAGGATGGGGGTTGGGCCTGTGTGTATCCCGGATTCCATGTTACTGTTTACCAAATAGCTCTTATTAAATTCTTGGACGGGTACTTCTTTTTTAAATCAGATCTCATATCCTTTAAAAACTATCCAGCTTCGACTTTGAAATCCGAAAAATTGCTGGATATCTATTTTTTTTCACTCCAAATTGCATCGGAATACTTTTCCATAAAAAAGACGGTCAAAAATTATCGGCTTTGTTTGCACGTCTAGACATGTGTGCCTCCAAGTCTTTGTGCGTCCACATTACCAAAAAGCTCGCAATGACACGTATGCAATGCTCTTTACCTGTTGATTACGTTAAAGCTGAAGCACTAAAACAACGAGGTCCATTCAAGATACGATGTGAGCCGCGGGTTCGCGACTGCAGTGACGAACGCACAGTGCTAAGCACTTGATCAAATCAAATCAGCTTCTAATTTGTACAAAGTGATTGACCAATTAGTTTCCTTTATTACGATCTTATCCTTAGACGAAGAACCTGTACACATTAGCAACAACATCGTGATCGATATGGTCATAGGATACTCCAAAAGTATGCACATAACATCGTCGCAAAAAAATGGTAGGATCCATATATTTGTCATGTGACTATTTGTCTCCCAAAATCAATTACTTTTCTAACCATTTGATAAAAAAAAATCAACAACCTAGATATAAAAACACACCTCAAACCCTAACTTCTCCCTCACTCCCGCCACTGCTGCTCCTCCCCCTCCGACGCGTCACCTCCAGCTGCCTTGGAGCTGGTAAGGCCCACTATTGAGCCGCTACCAACCCCAACACGGGCGATGCTGCCCTGCGACGCTAGCGTTGTGCCTCCGTCCAAGTGATGTCGTCAGCGTCTTTGTCATGCGAGCAGAGTACAGACTCCTACCGCCTCCTCCACCCTAACTTCCCGGTCGCCACCCACCTCCCTTCCTCCCCAGCTCCAGCGGCGCCATTGCCACTGGAGCCCTCGACCACCTCCCCCGCCACAAGATTATTATCGATTCTCATTGCCCCTACCACCCATCGCCCCCTCCGACTTGCGGCTGGTGGCACCGTCGCCGCCACCCACTGTTGGTCCTTCGCTACCTCGGCCTCTCTCTAAATCCGGACTTTGATGAATCTCGAACTCTAACCCAATGAACCCAATCCCTAATCTGGCAAACCCTGCACTAACTTGCCGCCGCCACAGGAGAAGACGACCTTGCTGGACAAGGCACGAATATCCAAGCAGATTGCATAGTTAGAAATTCTACTGCTTTTCCCAAAAAAAATCGATAATTTCCTCACAATTCAAAAAAGTATGCACATAATAAACATTAAGCTTTGGACGTGCTTAAGGCCCTGTTCAAAAGTGTTCTAACTTTTGGCTTTTGGCTGATTGCGGAAGAAATTGGGAGAGCAAGGAACACTGGTGTTGAGAAGTCACTCCGTTCAAATCGGCTCCTAGCTTCTAGAAATTACTTTAAAAAATCAATCCGTTTCAAAAAGCGATTTCTAAAAATAAAAAATCAAAAACTGCTTAGATCAGAGCCTAAAATTCTGCCTGCATGCATGCGTAGGATCATGGAGGCTAGGAGCAGATAATAGCACGTGCATGCACTCGCTCCATATGTCTATCTACTTTGTGACATCTACCAACTTTCTACACCCTACAAAAGCTCATAAAGGCACCGCTCAATATGTCTTTAGCTTCTGGCTTCTGGTTTATTTTTGCACTATTTATAATTTCGTCTTTTTCTGAATTTTTGGCTTTTTTTGAGCTTTTTTATCGGTTCTTTTTTCCGTATTCGCTTATGCTTGTCTGTGATGGGCTAACAAATTTTTATATTTTTAATTTTTAAATTTAATTATGTTAAATAAGTCTCGTCACCATGATGTTTTTTCAGCTAGCTACAGTATTTTCAGCCATAAACCACCAAAAATAAGTCAAACTGAACACCACCAAAAAAAGAGAGAAAAGGGGTAAGCATTTTCTAGTGTTAAACCGAGATCAAAGGAAGCTGCGTACGACTAACCGCCAACGCGATCGGCTGATCGACAGATGCCACAAGGGACGGCAGTTTGCGACGGTAGTACAAATCATCCGACTCATCCGTCGTCCATGATGACCAGCCTTGTGCATCATGACGAAGACATGACATGTTCAGTTCATCAGAGTCAGGGAAACAACTACCCCCAGCTAGATTCCAGATCTTAACTAAGGAATTATTAAATAGTACTCGTTAACCCTGAAAGAATTCAGAGAAGAAGACACAAATGTTTGGCAGCAATCGCACTGCAACCGTGCAGACTGTATTACTGTTGAAAATATAGTCAATTTTTGGCATATTTTAATCCAGAAATTAAGTATATATAACATGACATACAAGAGCATGAGTGATTCAACAATCATGTATTCATATTCGCTAATGAACAAGCTAACAAAGAACACCTATTAACATATTCACACGCATGTAAATGAATACATCGAGGAGAGTTCGATTATACCCTCGGGTGGGGCCAGTGTCGGTGACACCGGATGCGCCGTTACCATCAGTCGACATGATGGCCTATTCGATGTAGTCGATCGAGGCTTGATGCAGGACGAGGCGTGATGCAGGAAGATGTTCGCAGTGCAGTATCACGAGCAGTTCACCACCAGACCAGGATGAAGACGAAGTCACAGAATGAGTAGTCGCGCCAATGCGCTCCCCAAAAACTTGATCGCCCGCTCACCCGTGCGGTACTCGGACGGACGGAGTTTGAGGCCTACCGCCCGAGCCTTCGCGTAAGGTTCGGACCGAGATTGCGATAGCCGCAACAAAAATGTAACTTATCTTTATATATCCTTCAGATGGAGAAGAAATGAAGAGGCGCTCAGAATCGCAAAAACGAAGAGGCGCCTGTAATAAACAAAAACGAAGGGCGAATAACCGCAGCCATTACTCGAAAATAATCGCGGTATAACCCACTCAGAATCGCACCGCTATCGCCATCCATTCGTTAATGCTATTTATCGCGAGTCGGTGCGTTTCGATTTTCGAATAGATAAAGAAAACGCGCCGCACCGATACGCTGCGCGCGCGCACACACACACGCACACGCATCGCACGCGCATCGCGACGGACGGCTCGGCTCGGCTCGGCGTGGCGTGGCGAGGCGAGCGAGCGAGCGAGCGAGCACGCGCGCGCGTGTTGGCTCTCTCCAATTTCACAAGGGGAGTTACCACATTCCACCTTTTAAAGTGGTGTAACTCCCATTCAATTCTCCATATGGTACTAAACAGTTTTTCCATGTGGGCCTAGGAATTTCATTTGATTAATTGCTAAATTAAATGGGCCAAAACCCAATTAATCCCGGATTTGAAACAAATCGGCTTAGCTTGCTCACAGCAAACGAGATGTCAGGCCTCGTAGCACTAGTTAAATACATTAATGAGCCAATAATCTGGGAGTATCTCAATTGATCCCTTGTTATTCTTGGTTTTCCTCAATAACACACTAGGATCATAAGGAGTAGAAGGTGCTTGCAATCACTATAACCAAAGCGACTCAAGACCTTCTCCACATAGTGGGATTGCACAAGTGTAACCCCACCATCACCTCCTCTCAAGTAGCTTAATGTTAAGAATCACATCGCCCACTCCCAAATCTTTCATCTCAAAACTTTTGGACGAAAGTCCTTGACCTCCTCAATCACATTGAGGTTGGTCCCAAAATCGAGATGTCATCAACATACAAGCACAAGATCACTCCTTCTCCCCACCATAGCGATAGTACACACATCCGTCGGCTTCATTCACAAGAAAGCCAGAGATGTCAATGTTCTGTCGAACTTCTCATGCCATTGCTTAGGTGCTTGCTTTAGGCCATACAAAGATTTTAACAACTTGCACACCTTTCCTTCTTGACCTTCTACCACAAACCCGTCTGGTCGATCCATATAAATTTCCTCCTCTAGCTCTCCATTTAGGAAAGCTGTCTTAACATCCATTTGATGAACGAGAAGACCATAGGAAGCGACCAAGGCAAGTAGTACTCGAATTGTGGTCAATCGGGCAACAGTGAATAAGTATCAAAGAAGTCCTCGCCTTCTTTCTCGAGTATAACCCTTGGCCACAAGCTTTACCTTGTACTTTTCAATTGTACCATCGTGCCTAAGCTTTTTCTTGAAAACCCATTTACATCCCTGTGTTTACACCCATAAGGACGGTCAACAACCTCCCAAGTTCCATTAGACATAATAGAATCCATCTCACTCCATCGCTTCCTTCCAAGAGTCGAGTCGGAGAAGAATATGCCTCTTCAATGGTTCTTGAGTGTCATCCACGAGGTATACAATGAAATCATCACCAAAGGATTTTGCAATCCTCTGCCTCTTACTCTTCGAGTAACTTCATTGTTATCCTCCTCGTGATTTTTCATAGGCATTTGTTCAACATGTTCTATCGGCACAAAAGAATCAAGGAAATTATAGGTTCTTGACTAGATGAGCTAGGTACATCACATTTCATAGGAAATTCATTCTCAAAAATGTAGCATCTCGGACTCTATGATTGTACCAACACGCACGTCGGTACTCCAGATTTTATAATTAAGAACCTATAACCCACGCTGTGCATAGCATAACCAAGAAATACACAATCTACGGTTTTTGGTCCAAGTTTACGCTTCTTGACAATTGGCACGTTAACTTTGGCCAAACATCCCCAGGTGCGCAAGTATGAGAGAGTCAACTTCTTCTTTTCTCATTCCTCGAATGGTGTTACTTCTTTGTTCTTTGTAGGAACTCTATTCAGGACATGACACGCGGTCAATATAGCCTCACCCCACCATTCCTTAGAAAGTCCCGCAGTGTCTAACATGGCGTTAACCAAATCAGTTAGAGTGCGGTTCTTTCTTTCGGCAACCCCGTTTGACTCGGGAGAATAGGGAGGCGTCCTCTCATGAATAATTCCATGTTCCTCACAAAATGAAGTAAACTCATTTGAAAAATACTCTCCCACGATCGACCTTACCCGCTTGATTTTTCTTTCAAGTTGGTTTTCTACCTCAGCTTTATAGATCTTAAAATAATTAAATGCTTCATCTTTTGTTTTCAATAAGTACACATAGCAAAATCTAGTGCAATCATCTATAAGCGTCATGAAATATTTCTTTCCACCTTTAGTCAATACGCCATTCATCTCGCACAAATCGGAATGAATGAGTTCTAACTGCCAAATTCCTCGCCTCTTTTGCTGCCTTGTGAGGCTTGCGAGGTTGTTTCGATTGAACACACGCATGGCACTTAGAACCTTTGACCAAAGTGAATTTCGGGATTAATTGGGTTTTGGCCCATTTAATTTAGCAATAAATCAAATGAAATTCCTAGGCCCACATGGAAAAACTGTTTAGTACCATATGGAGAATTGAATGGGAGTTACACCACTTTAAAAGGTGGAATGTGGTAACCCCTTGTGAAATTGAGAGAGCCAACACGCTGCTGCTCGCCGCCGCCGCTTCGCTGCCGCCACGCCACGCCGCCGAAAAGCCGAGCCGAGCCGCGCGGTGCGGTGCGGTGCGCGTGCGTGCGCGTGTGTGTGTGAAGCGCACGCAGCGATCGGGTGCGGGCGCGTTTTCTTTATCTATTCGAAAATCGAAACGCACCGACCGCAAAGAAATAGCATTAACGAATGGATGGCAGTAACGGTGCAGTTACGAGTGGGTTATGACTGCAGTTATTTTCGAGTAATGGCTGCAGTTATTCTGGCCCTTCGTTTTTGCTGTTACAGGGCGCCTCTTCGTTTTTGCAGTTACGAAGCGCCTCTTCATTTCTTCTCCATACGAAGGATATATAAAGATAAGTTCTGTTTTTGTTGCGGCTATCTGCAATCTCCGGTCCAGAACCTTACGCGCAGAAGGCTCTGGGCGAGTAGGCCTCCGAAACTCCGTCCGTCTGAGTACCTGCACGGGTAGACGGGCGATCAAGTTTTGGGGCGCATTGGCGCGACTACTCATTCTCGTGACTTCGTCTTCATCCCGGTCGGTGGTGAACCGCCGTGATACCGCATCGCGAACATCTTCCCGCATCACGCCCGCCCCGCATCAAGCCTCGATCGACTACATCGAATAGGCCATCATGTCGACTGATGGTAACGGCGCATCCGGTGTCACCAACACTGGCCCCACCCGAGGGTATAATCTGTACTCTCCTCTGATGTATTCATTTCTGTGCGCTGTGAATATGTTAATAGGTGTTGCTGTTAGCTTGTTCATTAGCGAATATGAATACATGATTGTTGAATCACTCATGCTCTTGTATGTCATGTTATATATACTTAATTTCTGGATTAAAATATGCCGAAAATTGACTATATTTTCAACAATCCAAAAACTTGATAGGTCTTTTTCGGTAGTTGGCTTTGCGTCGTCACTTAAGCCGCACCTCCGCTTGATGGTTCCAATTTTAAGAGATGGCGTGCACGTGCGATCCTGTGGTTTACTGCCATGGAATGTTTTCATGTTGCACAAGGCAAGCCCGCTGAGCCTCTATCTGCTGAGGACGAACGCAAGTTCAATTTAGCGGATAACTTGTTTCGAGGTGCACTTGTCAACATACTGGCAGATAACATTGTGGATGTGTACATGCATTTGCCTACGGGCAAAGAGATGTGGGATGCACTTGAGGCCAAGTTCGGAGTTTCCGATGCTGGCAGTGAACTGTATGTCATGGAGCAGTTCTATGACTACAAGATGGTCGATGACCGTTCTGTAGTAGAACAAGCTCATGAGATTCGTGCTACCGCAAAGGAGCTTGAGAATAATAAGTGCGAGTTACCGGACAAGTTTGTGGCTGGCGGTATTATCGCCAAGTTACCACCTTCTTGGTCATATTTTGCTACCTCTCTAAAACACAAGAGGCAGGAGTTCAGTGTTACTGATCTCATTGGTACTCTTGGTGTTGAAGAGAAGGCGAGGGCAAAAGACACTCGTGGCAAGAAAGTTGCTGCTGAGGGAGGTTCTAGTGCCAATTTGGTGCAGAAGAAGAACCCTCATGCTATCCACAATAAGAAGAAAAATAAGCCTTTTGTCAAGCCCAAGGTCGCCATCGAATTTAAGAAGAAAGGCAAAGGAAAGTGCATCTCGCTGTGTGCGGTGATTCGCCATTGGGCTAAGGATTGTCCGACCGCAAGGATAAGCGTAAGAAGTCTGCCAACATGGTTATTAGTGATGCTGGAGGAACATCGGGGTATGGTAATTATTTACCTACAGTTCTTTCAGTTTGTCAATCACCTGAGTGGTGGGTTGACACTGGTGCTAATATTCATGTGTGCCGATATTTCCTTGTTTTCATCTTATCGCCCGTCGAGGTTGCTCCTTGTTGATGGGGAACGGATCGCATGCACTGCTCATGGTGTTGGTACGGTCGATCGAAGTTTACCGGAAAGATCGTGCAACCAAGAACGTCAAGATGTTCCTCAATAAAGAAGAATTGTCGGCGGATCTCTCTGTGTAGAGATGGTTTTAAGCTTACATTCGAGTCCAATAAATGTGTCGTGTCTAAGTATGGAACATTTGTTGGTAAAGGTTATGAAAGCGGAGGCTTGTTTCGTTTCTCTTTGATGGATTCCTATAATAAAGTTGTGAACCATGTGTGTAACAATGATGATGAATCCAATGTTTGGCATTCACGACTTTGTCATGTTATATATACTTAATTTCTGGATTAAAATATGCCGAAAATTGACTATATTTTCAACAATTACTTTATAGAGTGTGTTCTTATCACTGTTATAGATTCGACAATAACTCGGTTAAAGACAAAAGGAAGGCCGAGAATCACTCTGAACCTTCCTTAGTCAGGCGCGAGATCCTAAAATCTCGGTCTAGATTGAGAGTTTAAATAAAATTCGTGTTCGAAAGGGTTTTGGATCTCTTGATTTAAAGAAAAGATAAGAGTTTTGTATTCGTGTTTGAGCTGGATATGGATTGGACGTTAGCTTATAAAAGTAGAGAGAGATTAAGAGCTAATGTGTGGTTTTCAAGAAAGTTTTTAGTATAGTTTTGAGAGGGCTTTCGTCGAGAAGGTTTTAGGGGTGCTTATGAGGGCACTTTGTAAATTCACAAAATTCCAGCAATAAATATAATCTTGAATCAATCTGGTTCTTGATTTGCTTGAAGTGTTCTGGCGATTACTGGTGGTTTGGATCATACGATGATGAGCAAAGCGATCGAGCCAAGCGATCAAGTAGATTGGTCGATCGAGTGAGCAGTCAAGTAGAACAGTTGATCAAGCGGTTGTACGTTGGACATCTGTTCAGGCGATTGATCTCCGAACAGTCGAAAGCTTCACCAACCATCTAAAAGACTTTGAAAAAGTGGTAACAATTATTCACTCCCTTTAATTGCTGACAAGGCACTCGTGTTTTGGGCTGCGGCAGTAGGAAGAGAACTACTCTTTATTTTCTCTCATAAGCACACATACATGCTCTAGCTAGTCTGGTACTACTTGTTACATACACGCACACACACTAACATACTACTTACTTATCTCCATGCTACAATAGGCTTTACAAGTTCTTTTATAAGCTGCATGAATCGACATTACACAAACTGACTTCAACAAAAATATTGTTCTTTAGTGCTTACAGCTAGCAAAAGAAACAATGACACCTCACGCAAAGACTGGCTAAAAAACTAGAAACTTCATTAACCACACCTATCTATTATACTACCTTGTTTTATACGGCTAGCTGTGCAGATTTTTACTGCATATCGGATGAAGTAGTCCATTAGTTGCCGACTTAGCTCATGAATCATCTAGCATATGGCCAGCTAAGGGCCTGTTTTTTTCCTCCGAAGCTGGCGGCTTTTGGTTTTTGCTATAGTATTTAACTTTCAAGCGAAGTATTTTTTCAAGACGGGATCTACAAATTAAACGATCTATACGTTAAAAGCCCAATCTATATCAGCCAAAATCGCAAATGAGTATCTGTCTCTCCGTAATCTGTACCATAAATAGTCAAAATTCAAAAATTTCAACCAAAAATCATAACTCGCAGGCACGCCAACCAGGCCCTAAGGCTAACAAGGATTCCAGCTAACCTGCCAGTTTTTACAGTACACGTGTGATAGCAGTCTGTCATTCTTTCATGCCGATTTGCTTAATCCTGAAGAAATATTCCCAAACCGACATTTTAAAGTATAATAGATATAATGATATGTTTGTAAGTCCTCGTCGCAAGTATGCATTGCTATTTTTAACAAAATCTGAATTCGTTGCGAGTTCAAAGGTCTCGCTCTCTTTCTCACTTTCTAAAAAAGAAGCGGATTTTTCTTTCTTTTTCTTTTGAAAAGGAATGGATCCGGCGGCGCAGAGTGGTTACACAGCATTCGCTCTGGACCTCCTCAGGACTGGGCGCTGCAAATACTCGCCGGAAGAGCAGTCGCCGATGCCGCCGATCAAGCTCGATACTTTGTTTCCCTTCGAAGACGACGAAGGATATGGCTTTCTTGTGCATCTGGTGGGCAGAGTCCACGTTACAATAAATCGATGGTATAATGGCAGGAAACACCTATGCTAGAGTCTGTGGGAATTGTTAGATTGATCTCAGCCGATTAGCCCAACGGCTAATCGGGCCTTGATCCGCACCCTGATCGGGGGCGCTCAGTCCATCTCATGGCTGTTGGGCCCCCGTCGCGCTGCGCTATAAATAGAGGGGTGGGGGCCGACGGCTCAAGACACGAGGTTCGCCTGAGCCGCAATCCCCACCCGACAAAACCCTAACCGATCTAGAGGGGACGCAGTCAGCGGCGGGAAGCTCCATCGCCGTTCATCGTCACCGGACCTACCCCACCGCCGACGTCACCACTCACCGTCCTCTTCCTCGACCGTCGCTGCCCTAGCGCAGATCGTCGCCGACGTACCCGCGATGTCCAACCCATCTTCCTCTACGTTAGCACCCCCTCTCTCTCTCGGTTTCTCTCAAGAACACCCAAAGAAAAGCAACCCCAACAGGAATTACACCTCCAGAATACACTAAATTGAGCATCACAAACTACTAATCGAAGTCAATCTACATGCTCCATTCAGTTTTTTTAGATTCTGCAGCAGCGATCCGTGATGAACCCGTAATTGCGGCCAGCGCATGCATGTGCACAACATATAATTGATGTACATATAGAGCGGAAGGATACAATGGTGCCGCTTGATTAGACTGAAATAAGTTAATTTATGACTAAAATTACATTGTAGCTGGTGATGGTTTATGAGCGTAACTAAAATTTTGAAAATTTAAAAATAGAAAAAACATATTAGCCTATCAAAGACAACGTAAACGAATAAAAAAAAGAACCGATAAAAAAACTCAAAACAAGTTAAAATAAAAAAAAGATGAAATTTTAAAATAGTTAAAAATAAGTTAGAAACTCAAGTCAAAATATACGGGGCCAAATATAGGATGGAATTGTTTTGTAGCTAACAATGAACCGACAAATGCAAGCGGAAGAACATACAATTCGATGGTATAATGGCAGGAAACATTATAATAATGCAGTCGGTGGGCGTGTTGGACCGTTGCTGCGCGCCTACTCTCGGCGCGCAGGCTCGCCATTCGGGGTCACGCATGAATCTTGTGCCTCGACAGCTGGTGGGCTTCTGCGACGCCTGCAAGGCAGCAGGTTGCAGGCTAGTTGGCTACCGCAAAGCCCGCAAAAACACTAGGTGGCCATTGTGACCGCCAACCTCCCCGTTCTGGGTCGCCGCTGCCCTCCTCGGCTCCTCGCCTCCGCCGGTCGCTCTCTAGTCCGATGCGCTCAAGTCGGCCACACTCCAGCCCGACGACGACAAAGGTCGACACCGCCGTTCCCGACGCCATCCCGACTTGATCCCTAGCAACGGCGGCTATGTGGAGGTGGACATTGCCGACGGCAACTGCCAGATCCTGGACCAGCACGGCCAAAACTCTGCCCGATGTGCCCAGATCTGGGCCCGCTTGCGGCGGAGAAGGAGGGCGAAAGGCGCAGGCAGTGGAGGAGAGGGGGGGCGTCGGTGGTGGAGGGGATGGCCGCCGGATTCAGGTTTCTTCCTCTCCTTTGACCGCCGGCTCTGTACTTCGTCATCATCGACAGCTCCAGCGACAGGATCCACTACTCTCTCTCTCTCTCTCTCTCTCTGGCACGAGCAACGAGAGAGGTGATGGCGGCGCCATGACTGGGTAGGCGGAGCTCGGCGAACCGAGCGCGGGCAGAGATGGCACAGCGGCCAGAATCGGCAGTTGGAGTGGGGATGAAGCCCCGATCTGGCAGCCCCCGCCCCGCCCCGCCACATGGTCGGCACTAAGTGGGTGCTCGGGGGTCGTCCGGCGACGCACGTTGCTGTTGCAGACACAGATCGAGCAGATGGAAGGAGGACTTAGGTCGTTCCTTCTTTTTTTGTGCATTATTTCTGAGGTATGTAACTTCTAAGATTTAAAGGAACCATTTTTAAACCCTCTCAACGTATTTTCTTTTACAAATATCTTACTTGGATGTGCCTTGTTATCCAGAAAATGGTGCTATTTGTAGGAATCACGAGATGGAATCTTGCATTTCTCCAGCATTCTTTGATAAAATCCTCCGAGTTTGTATTGGTGAGTTGTAACTGCGTAGTTTGGTGAGAACTTCAGGTGTGTTTGGTTTGATGAACGAGCTCATCCATGCATGGGATGATGCAGGTGTATCTTGTACGAGCGGCTCATCCTGCATCAGATGGCACAGGTGAGTTGTTGACTCTAGTTGGTTGCATGGATGGATTGATTCAAGATGGGCTAATTATGTATTTGGTTAACAGAATAATGTGAGTAATTTTATGCAAATTATTCGTGATGATTGATGTGGGTATTTTCATTTTTATGAATGTTTTGTGGTGATGGTGACTCCACCCTAAGGTGAATTACCGAAGGGTCTTTTGACGGAGAATGAAAACTTCTGCTAGATTTACTTACTTGGAAAAGAAAAACAACATGGATGATCCCTGAAGCTGTGTTTCTATTAAGAAGCCAAGTACATGACTATATATACAGATTATTCCTCATTTCCTCTGCAAACTCTATCACATTCACTTGCAAGAATGACAACAAGTGAAAAGCAGATTGACGCAATAGATCAACCCTACAGTAACTTCAGCTGAGCACTTCAAAAGCTACAAGAGCAAAAGAGTTGTTAAAATCTGCGCAAAATTAGGGAAAACAAAATGAGAGCTTTAGTTTGTCTTGTGTGAGTTATATCCTGGATTCGACGGTGTGGTTATACATGTAAGAGTTCATCCCGCCGAAATGCGCCAGAGCATCGGAATCAAGCATGTCTTCCTTCACACCGGCCTGAAAATTAAGAAACGGCAAACCAACCTTGTAAACTAAGGACGAAGATTTTTTTTTTTTGCGAGGACGAATGTGACAAGAAACCAGGATGGTGCTGTTACGCATTGGAACACTCACAATCCGTTCGTATTCTTCATGATTCTGCGAGCCGATTGCCCTCGATGCTTCGCAGCAGTCGTCATTCTTCGCGAACCTCCCGCGGACACGAGGCCTGCTGTCTGCCAGGGTTTTTCTGCAAGCGTACTGCAATTTTGTGGGCAAGAACACAATGCTGTCAGTATATCATGGTCATGGCGACCGTAAGTGAAGATCGTGGGAGCCTTGTGCTTGCATCACCTTGATCTTCTTGCTGAAGTTCCTCTCGTTCCTCTTCTTGATGTACCTGTGGATCTTCTCCTTCCTCTCCTCGACGGAGAGGCGGGCGCCCTTGAAGCTGGTCTCCTCCAAGCTCGATGTTTCTGTCGCCGGCAGCCGTCCCGGGCTTACGCTTCCTCCCATCTGGTATAGCACCACCGTGAAACGATCATGCTCTGTTTACGCGTGATTCTTGGACGTATCTCTGGTTCTGGAATCTGAAACGCAAATGCTGAATTCTACCTGCATTTCTGCGGCGGCGTTGGCGAACGCCATGTGCACGGCGGAGTCAGCGTCGCTGTGCGTGCCGACAAGGGCACCAGCGCCGCCTTCCATCATCCTCTGATACTCGCCGATCTCCTCCATCCCCATCATGGACATCACCATGCCAGTGCAACTGTCACCGCCGCTGCCGAAGAAGCCACCCTGTGCAGCTTCCTTGCCGAAGAAACACCCATGTACCGCCTCCCCGACGCCGCCGGGGAGCATTGCACCGGACTGCTGCTGGCACAGGGTCTCGTCCAGGCCCATGTACCCTCCGGCCAACGCCGCCGCGAAGCACTCCTCGCTGTATCCCGATGGTAGCTGCATCAGCTCGGACGCCGTGCTGCTCATTTGCGTCTGCAGCGCCGGGTGCTCCGCAGTGATCACCGGGAGTGCCATCTGGCCGAACTGCTGCTCCGGCTGGGGCTCGTCAGCGGCAGCCGCAAACGTGTAGTCGATGGGGAGGAGGAGCTCGGCGTCGGGGCCGGGTGGCTGCTCTTGCTCTAGGAGGGCCGGGAGAGTGGAGTCCAAGGTGGGCATGGGGGAGAAGGCCGTGGCAGCCGCGCCCGATGACATGTTCTCGCCGTGGCTGCAGAGGGGAGGTGTCGCCGCGGACGACGATGAAGCTTCCTCGGAGGATGGTGTGAACATGTCCGAGACGGCATTCACCGCCGCGAAGAGGTCGCCGCCGCTGCCGTCGTCGCAGAAGTCGAAGATGTGGGCGGCTACGGGGCTCGAGATGCCCTCCTGCAAGATTCAGAGGGAAAACCAAGAACTTGTCAGTACCTTCAATTTCAGGCCAAACTTATCTTTGCTTTGATTAACAAGAACAGTTACGTATTACAGGCCTGCTGGATGCAAATGTTTCTAGTCCTCATAATCCTGGATTGAGAAAGCAACAACCAATGCATATTATAACCTACAAGAACACATTTCTAGGATTCTTTTTTATAATCTGTCCTTGCAGGGATTCAAATGCCGTACTGTTTGTATTCGCAACAGCACAGTTCAATTCGCGATCTCTGAAGATGGCGAGAACAGTGGTTATAAGGTCCGTGTGCCGTATGCTGGGGGAATATTACTATCAGGATTAGAGAATTCGAGCGGAGAAAAAGGAGGCCCTGATCGAAATTCCGCGGCGCAATGCGGATATAAAGCTTATCGAGATCAAGAAGCAAAAACTATCCAGTCCAGGCATCGATTCCCTTTGGTACCGCAAGAGGTCCAAAGGCTAGAAAGATTTCTTCTGGATCTGGTGCCTGCCTTTTCTCTTTAGTACGATAGGCACCTAACAATTATTGCATCATGCTTGCCCCGGTACATGCCCATTGGTCTGGCAAAAATCAGAGCATTGCCGTTGCCATTGCCATCTCAATGGGATCATCATCAGACCGTGCAGAGAAAAGAACGGTGAAAGAGCCTGAAACGAAGGTTCTGAAACTTGCAAAAAAAATTCACAGAACTCGGCCTAATGTGTGATCAGGAGATTTACAGGGAACGAATGGTCGTCGAGCATGGCGGACGCCTTCGATCTGAAACTCCGGTGGTCGTTCCTCGGTTTGCGAAAATATTTGTTCCAAGAAATGATCCTTTTGCTAGTGACAAGGTAAAAAATGAGATTCTGAGATAGGAGAGGAAGATGAAAAGCTTGTAGACCATGCGAATGGCAACAGCTTCTATTTATAAGGCCAGGATCAAGAATACCAAGCACTAAAAATTCCAGGCTAATTATAGGCCATAGGAGACGGAAACTTTGTATCAAGAACTGGATTAGAGAGTAAACCGTGCTAGTTACTTAATTGGGACAAGGGCTACATAATCACATGGTCAAAAGGTATTTTTGTGCAGGTTCTGTGTTGTAATTTTGCTCCCAAGGGACAATTAAACAGCCCTTCTGTCTCCAAGATTAGTTTTCCATTACTCCTAGCTCGCTTTTGACCGAGACATGGTTAAAAAAATTGCAAGGAAAAAGGAACATATTTTACCGATTATCCATGATCCTTCAGAGAGGTCGTAATTAAGCTGTAAATTGTCATGCCTGGCACCCTGGAAGAATGCTTAAGAATGAAAAATCTTTCAATGTTGTTTTTTTTTATTTCCAGTGATATGTGAGACCGATATCTGGGGTGAAATTCAGAAAGCCTACAGTCAGTAAGTGTCCATAAGAAGAGTGTGTCTAGGTATCACCTTTTTTATGGAGGAGGAGGAGATTTTTTTTAGGGGTGGGGGAAAATTCATGGCTGTTGGATCTCTAATCCAATTATCACAAATCTGGATGATAATTACGAAGAAAACATCCGGGTGATGTTTATCAACATCCCCATAAGAATTATGCAAATATTCATAGGAGAGTTTTTTCTTTACCTTCGGCGTAAACATCAACGGCGATCTGCGTAGAAAGATTTCCTCAATAATCTCTGTCTCAGAAACTACGGGTAAATCAGGAAGCGAGAAGCAAGCCCTAGGTTGGTCACAGATCAAACCAAGCTGCACATGTTCTTAGATATTTCTGGAGAACTGGATGCTGCACGTCATGGAAAGCAGTAAAGTACGCGCGCGCGTGCCTGCAAGATATATATGCTCTTCTTATGCAGCAAATTGGGCAGGGACACTAGCTCTGCGTGCTCAAAGTCGAGTCTCTAATAGTCGAGGAATAACTTGACCCTTCAATCCAAAATGCACACGCGACACGGATCGATCATGGATGGATATAGCGAATAGAACTGCGAAGATGTAGGGGCGCACTTGCCAGAAAGGCAGAAACACGCAGTTCAGGGCCTATTCTTTACCTCACAAGCCAGCGGCTTTTAGTTTTTGCTATAGTACCTAACTTTCAAACATGATATTTTCTTAAGGCGGGGTCTACAAGTTAAACGATCTACACGTTAAAAACCCAATATTTGTACCAGCTAAAATCGTAGGTGAGTATATGTCTCTCCGTAATCTGTACCGTAAACAGCCAAAATTCAAAAAATTTAGCCAAAAACTAAAAGCCGCAACCGAAAAGAACAGTCTCTCAATTCGTGCAGTCCTTCAAGCTGAGAAGCAACGTCGATGACGACGACGACGCCCAAGATAGACGCATGCCTAAAGCGAGAACCTATTCTTATCCCGGGCAAATGCCCGTCGTGGAAGATGCACCTATATCTAACGGCACAGTGCTCTTTCAAGCAAGAACATGATATGCAGCTATGACTATGTACATCACAGTGATGATCATCTGATGATCAATGGATCTACATACGTGTTACGTACCATATATAATGAGAAATGATTAACTATAAATACTATCCAAACAATTGATAACGTAACTACATAAAATTTTGTAAGGGCGTACATAATATTTTTTGCATGCAATCTATGAGATCGCAGTGTTACAAACAACTGAACAAGCAAACAGAAAAACTTCAGAGGGAGGGAGAGAAAAAAAGAGAGAAGTTGAAGAGACTTACAATGCAGAGTTCATCGGAAGGCGTGCCTAGCAGATCCTCATGGGACATCATCTCTACTGATCAGGTGTATATATGCTCTACAATTCTTCAGAAATGATCACTCTATTTCTGAAAATTTTATGTATTTGCAGGCAGTATGTATCGGTGAGATGTGGGAGAATTGTGCTACACGAAAGTGTAAGAATTGGGAAGGATGAGTGTTGAAAGGCAATGAGAGAGGGTGTGGAAGCTACGAGTCCAAGGGAAGTCTCCAAGACACGCAGCAGAACCGAGCCGAGTATATATAGGTAGGAGCAATGAGAAGATATAACCGCGTCCGTGGGGGTACATGCCTAGACCGGGGCCAGCTAGCTATGTTTGCAATCTTTGCCGGCGAGCCAGATCCTTCTGGCTTTTTTTTCTTTATGATTTTTAACTTTAACTTGTCTAGAGACCGAAATAAATAAAACGGCTTCTTCAAGTAATTTTTCGAAACCGCTTCTTCAAACAGTTTTTCGAACTTAAAACTGTGTACGTTGTTCATATCGGTGTCTCCACTATCTTTACTATTATAAAAGAAGGAGTTGGTGGTTGGTCTGGCCTCTTTCACCCCTTCTCACAAAAGACAGCGTTGACATGTGGCCCTTAAAAGACCTACACCGAATCCAAAAGATCTGCGCCGAATTTTATCATACTATATGTTTTGAAACTAACGGGTGGTAAAATTTTTTAGAACATGTATACAAATATATTCTAATTTTTTTTAAATCCGTAGCAACGTACGGACATTCAACTAGTATTCAAAAAGTACAAATAAAAATATCAGTCATAGCCAAAAGTCAACTGCTGTAACCCAAAAATAGTATGCCCATTGCATCTCTAGGTAGCTAATTAACTGGACGCGCATTTGGCCACTCGGGTGACTAATTTCACAGCGGAGGTAGCGCAAGAGTACGAAAATTACCAGAAAGCCGTGGGGCTCGACCGCTGTATATATCAAATTTAATTAGCTCTTCGTGGATGGCGCGAATCGAACCTGTGGCTGATTAATTAGAGCGCTCGATTCGTATAAAGCGTGTGGTGTCAGCTGGTACGTACACGGAACTCAGCTGGTATTAATTCTTGGTGGGGGAATAGTTATAATGGAGCGGAATCTGTTTGTGCTAACGAAAAGCTAGTGTAATACGGCGAGGAAACAACGCTAGCTATCTGATTCTGATTCATATATGCCGTCTGTGCTCTAGCCGATTGCCTAATGCACGTCAAGTCCATGTCATCACCGTGTTCAAGATTAGCACTGCTCTGTTGCGATGTAGCTTTAGTTAGGTTTTTTTTTTGACCGTTTGCAGATTTATGTCCCACTTGATTAGACTGAAAAGCTATGGTTTATAACTGAAATTGCAAGTTTATGCTGCTCCACAATTTTGACGATTTTTAAGGGGGTGTTCTTTTTGGCTGCGCTTATAGTTTTTGAGGAAACAAATGCCGTGCATAAAAGAGAACCAGATCAGCGACACTACAAGGAATAAAAACACCACAAATGACAACGCAAGATACCATCGAACCAGCAAGAACAATTGTCGCAACAACCCAGACGAACAGTTGAAGAAATCTACCCACGCAACAACTAAAACTACGTCTGTTGCGTGTGCTCCGATCAAACTAACATGCAATGAAACGCAATCTGATAGCCGTGTGCTCCGATCAAACTAACATGCAAAGAAACGCAATTTGATAGGTAGCGAAGGAGGGATGGCGACAGCGTGTAGGTATGGAGGATGGCAACGGCAGCACATAGGGTGGAGGATGGAGGTGGCAGCGCGTGGAAGGCGGTGGACGGAGCGAGGGAAAGAGGAGCCGAGGATTGGCGAGCAGCGATGGCAACGCGTGGGAACGAGGAGCCCAGGATAGGTGAGCGATGGCCGCGCATGGGAAGGAGAAGCCAAGGAGAGGACGATGCGGTCTGGAACCAGTAGGTCCTAAATCTATTAGACCGATTCTTTATATGTTTTGAACGTTTAGTCCATATAACTAGGGGAGCATATCCAGAGCTAATGGCTATTTCAGTGCTAAGGTGCTAATGACGATGTGGATCGTCCGATCTAAATTACATGGCTCAGATAAAAGTAGGTGAGAACTTCATCTCGCTTAAACACTTTTGCAAAAAAAAATATGTGCTTCGTACTTAAATAAAAACGCGACAATATACAACAACAATGTCGCTGTTCGCCTATCGAGATCACGCTAAATGGCATACGCGCACGGCCGGAGAAACAACGGTAGCTGCTACTACGTACGTACGTACGTACGCACCGGCGCGCGAACGAACCGGCGCACGACATGCATGCCCCGCTCGAATGGGAATCTGGTCGGCCTTCACCGGCGGCGTGTCTCGTCACGTCGTGCCTACGCGACATATGTATGTGACGCAGTTTAAGGATGAGCCGCCCAGCCGGTGCCAATCTTACCGAAAGCTCGTACGGCTGGGACAGGCTGCGTGCGCTTTACTTGTTTCCTTCCACCGGTGCCCGGCGGAGTAGACGAGAGGGGGAGATCTTCGTAGCTAGGTAGGCGCTGTGAGATGCGAAAGGCAGCAGCTTTGCCGAGACATCCCATCCTCCGAACGAGATTCTCTGACGTTACGAAGCAAAGTCACGGTGAATTTACTTCGTAATGTCTATACATTTGTGGATCAACGGCTCAGATTTTTTTGATTTTTAATTTTTTTAAATAACTTAAATTTTAAATAAAAAATTATTTTTTAATTAAAAATAGGTTATTTTAACACAGATAATATAAAAATAGAAAAATAGAAAAAGATAGAAAAAGATAAAAACTAAAAAAACTAAAAACTAGAAATAAAAAAATCAAAAAAATCTGGACCGTTTGATCAACCGATGGATGGACGTGACTTTGATTCGTAACGTCAGAGAATACACGCCGCCCATCCTCACCATGAGACTGGGGATTTCAGGAGACCATATTGTTAGAATCCTATATAAAGCCTTAGCCTTTTCTCTAGTGTCGAGCATAGGGTTAATTAATTGAGAGTGGCTATTGCATATACGAATGTTTTTTCTTCATATTCGATCACTTTTTTATACTGTAACTTTAGGTTATAAGACTGTAACTTTAGGTCGGGGGAAATTAGTATCTGTAACTTTAAGTGACCGAGAGTGCAACTTCAGTTAACCAAGAGATAAAAAATTTTAAGTCGACTGTGCAATAACAAATCGTAATTAATTACCGGGCTAGCTTACTCTATTTGCAGCGTGGCTTAGTCGTTCCGCATGAAATGTGCCCTTTTATGTCATTGGAAAAGCAAACTGATCATATAGCAAATATTGACAATTTGGAGTTGGATCAGATATTCCCATATTTACGCGAACATAAGGATGTTTTTTTCCTTCAAATTGGTTTAGGTAATTCAATCTACAGCCCCCAAAAAATTAGCCTAATCGTTAGCCTTTAATCCATACATCAAGATTCGTGCCCCGGAAAGGTTTCTAGGGTTCACTACAGGAGGGCAATTTTCCAAAATAATATGTGATTTCCGTAAAAAAAAATGCCCTACGACTAAAGAAAAGAACAATAGGAACGAACCATGACACAAATTGCCGTCATATATCTAAGGTTAATTAATCCTTTCAAAAGAAAAATAACAATCAAGGGTTACTCCCAAGAACAAAGGCAACAAAGCTTAGCCTACACAAGTACGCCACCGAACGGAACTAATACCCATCAGTCCCTTAAAGCCTCGCCCCTGTCTCACAGCCTTATCTTCCATCCAGCCTAGCCACCATACACGTCGATCACAATTCACAACGCCATGCACGCGCGCTCCTAGCTAGCTCCGAGAGGAATCTGTCTCTGCATCACTAGGCCAAATCCCTGTGGCATATATATTAGGCATGATAGTTCAATGCATGCATACATGTGAAGTCTCTGGAGTAGAGATTGATCTGAAAGGTTTATGACAAGATTGGTTTTTTATACATGCATGGCTGCCCATTGAAAGTTTTTGGAATCTACAAGTTGCAACTCATCACTTGAAGCCGAAACGAGCGGGGTCATGGCACAAGTTCAAAGCGCAGCAACTTTTGCACAGTAACTTGCGTTTATAATGCACACAAGTAGCCAGCGAACTGACTGTCAAAATGAAGAAGGAAAAATTGAAGTAGGCGAGTAGGAGACTAGGAGTAGTAGCCTGGATAGCCAGAGATCGAACCGTGCAAAGACGCACATAGCTCGCCCGGGTTGGAAGATGGCGCTGTTCTTTTGAACCGCGATCCTTAACTTTTGTGGACGCTTATCAAGATAACTGATAGGTAACAAAGATATCGATATAAATATTATATATAATTTTAAATTTTAAAATTATTTATAAAATAGATTAAAGAAACCACGCGCTTATTTTGCTTTCCGAAGTAAACAAAGGTAAAAACAAAAACGAAAAGCAAGAGAACAGGACCGATACGTGCCCGTGCAAAGTTGCAACGTGCGACTTACGATTGCTAGCTCCGCGCGGTACGTACGTCGACGCGCGGTCGCGTCGGGCTGGGCCTGGCCGCGCGCGGGGGCAGAAAATCTTCGGCCGCTTTGCGTCGGGGGCGCGCGGGGATACGGTTGCCGAGGTGCGGCTGACCGAGGATAAAAATAAGCGCGGACACCCTCATATAATAAAGTAACAAATATATATGTTATTTCTTTTATTTTTTTACTTGAAGTTTTTATTTTTTATAATCTTCAAGTTGAAACTTTGACGGGTATTTTTTTTATAATTTTACACTAAGATATACTAATAAAATTATAATATTATGAAAGTATTTTTAATGATAAATCTAATGATATAATTTTCGTATAACCAATCTAAATAGTTTTAAACCTATTGATGATCAAATTTTAAAAAGTTTGATGGTACGGATTCCAAAAAGTTAAGTAAAAAAGAATGGAGCGAGTAGTAAGGAATAAGTCTATATAACATCTTAAATTTTGCTTCAAAGTCAGTCCAACACCTTGAAGGCTTGAACTATAAAACCAAACATTTAACTCCCGAAATTTACAATCCGATTCAAATAACAGCATGGTGGTATTACCCACGCAACGCGATGAGCGAGCAGTTTTGCCACGTAGAATGATATGCTGGCCGAATTAGGTCAATGACGTGGGCCCACAAGTGCTTCTCTGCGCTGAGCTCCTAGCCGTGCCTCCATGGTCACCGTCCCTAATAGTTCATCCTCTCTGTTTCGATTAAGGAGAGAATGTCCTATCAGCCTCACCTATCATTCATCTTAAACTTGGCCAGTGTGTCATATGCTACATGCTAAAACGACCTTTGAATTGGATTGTAAAGTTCGAGGTTAAATGACCAGTTTCATAGTTTGATGTGTTGAACGAACTTTAAAGAAAAATTCAGAGTGTTATATGAACTTTTTTCTATTAGCAAATGTCGTTTCAAGTATCTATATACATTCACCGATAAACCGAACAGAGACCTACGTAGTTAGATATTTAGCCGATCCACATAAGGCCTAGCCCCCCATTCGGACTTCTCTGCAGCACATATTCCGATCGCGCGCGACGGGACGCGAGATTCAGCTGCGGGTCGGCGTAGGTCGTGAGCTCGATCGGTCGTAATCCCATGCCGCGCGCAGGTGTCGATGTACCGGCGGGGCAGGGTGGCGCGCGCGCGGGCACAGTACTATTTGTGCGGATGGGTTCGTCAGATGGTGAGCAGTATCCGGTGGCTCTGTCAATGTGGCATCGGATGCTGGCATTTTTTTCCCCGGTAAAAACGTGGAAATGTTGTGACTTATCCTCCTCCTGTGGTGCACATAATTGTGATTTGTGCTCTATTCTTTCCGAACTCGCAGAGCAAATCTCGATCGCCAGTGTGGTAAGATGGTCTGGTGTAGGGCCCTATCAGGTACAGGGTTAATCGCAAAACATCCGTATGAAAAAAAAAACTAGGAACCATAACGTAATAGAGTTCAGTACAGCATGTGGCATGTTAGGATTGAGCTCGCCTTTGTTTGGTAAAAAGAGTAAGGGGATGTTCTTTTTTACTGTAGCTGTGGCAGATGAATAGTAGTAGTTTGCAGAGAAGTTATACGGTGAGAGATACTCGTATGTGATTTTAGTCGATATAAGTGAAGTCGCTACATTGTTTATTATAATCGACTGGTAGACTTTACTTTAAAAATATACCTCGTTTAAAAACCAAATACTATAGAAAAAGATATTTACGGTAGAAAAGTGAAAAGTTAGAGCTGAAAAGTAGAGGTCATATCCGTCTCTCGTTTAAAAACGTTAAAAGTCCAACATCTGTACCAGCAAAAATCGCAAGTGAGTATCTGTCTCTCCGTAATCTATATCGTAAACAGCCAAAATTCAAAAATTTCAACCAAAAGCCATATGCTGTCACTATCCGCTGGCCTCACACAAGACCACAAGGTCGCCACACCACCGTGTTGCTCTCCGCCTCCCACCACCGTCCAACCTCTTCTTTTTTCTCCTCTTTAACGAACTCCTCCCCCGCCCCACTGTTCTTCTTCTTCCTCCCGACGAGCTCTGCACGTCTCCATCGCCTGCCCTCGACCCACCACCACCCACGGTCGGCGCCCCCTCTTCCTTGTCATCGCCACGCCAACCCTATCCACCCTAGTATTCTCTTGGTCTCCGTGCTATGCTGCCTCGCCTCCATCGTCCACCGCCCTCTCTCGAACTCGTGGCCGGTGGTGCCACCCGCCACCACTACCGGGCCGTTGCCTCCCTACCTCTCTCTATAATTAGAGGGCTCCGGTGAACCCATTGCAGTCCTCAATTTTAACATCGCCGCCCACTATCGTCGGAGTTCTCACCGTGTCGGAGTTGGAGAAGAGAAGGAATTTGTCTTTTTTGTTATCTGAAATTGCCTTTTGTCTTAGGTAGAAATGGCCCAAGTTGCCAGCCTTCCTGGCTTTAGCCAGGCCACCCGATGAAAGCCCAATAGCCGAAATAAAGAACCACTCCAAGGGCATGATTGAAATTTCGTAAAGTTTGAAGTCGCTTAGACGCTTCCTCACCGAGAATTTCCCAGTCCACTCGAATTAAAACCCTAGCGGCCAAACCTGGCAGCCCGCCGCCTCCTCCGGTCGCCGGTGCGCCGCCATAGCCACCGTGGGTGAGCTTGTCGCCTGAGAGTCTTCGTGCGCTCGCGCTCTCCCTCCGCCTCTTCCTTCGCCACCGCCGCCATGATCTGCGCAAGTAAGCATCTCTGTCCCAGCCCCCTACTTTTTTCGAAACCGTAACTCTCTGATCCATCTCTCCGTGCGCTAATCCGTCTTACGTTGCTTCTCCGTTTGCGGTCGAAGTCTCCGGCGAGGTGCCGGATGAGCCGGTGGTGTCGAAGAAGTCGGGGCTCCTCTTCGAGCGGCGGCTCATTGAGCGCTACATTGAGGTAGGTAGCTATGTCTTAGATCTCGCGTCGTATTTCTGTATCCTGTTTGTGCTAATTTTTAGTGGCGGCGGTGGTGATGGCGCAGGACCATGGGAAGTGCCCGGTCACCAAGGAGGAGCTCACCATGGACGACATCGTGCCGGTGAAGACCAACAAGGTGAGGCTTCGCTGGAATGCTGGGAAAAAATTGAAATGGCATGCTTCAGTAGCATGTGTTGTGGATTGTACTATGTTTTGTACGGTTAATTGGTGGTGTTATACTAATTAGCTAAAAGTAGCTTCCACATCACCCTCAAATATTCGAAGCATAGTTTTCTCAATCCCCGAAAAAACTCTTGAAGAGATCTATTATTCGCAGGTTGTGAAGCCCAGGCCTTTGCAGGCTGCAAGCATTCCTGGACTCCTTGGGATTTTTCAAAACGTAAGTGGTTCCAATAATTTTACACTTATTTCTGCCTTACTTATTTTGGAGTGTTTAAAATTTGATTCTGAATTGTTGATACTCATTCTTGTATTGTTATCATGTGTAGTGTGTTACAATTAGTGGTCAAACCTGACATTGAATCTTATCTGACGCTTTTAACGTCAAAGATAAACAGTTCTTGGCTTCTTGCAACACTATGGAATTGGTTCGATTTAAGTATCTTTCTCAATAGAATACCAGACTATAAAATCACAAAACATTAATAATTGATTCCGAGCGTAGCCAGCCCAAATAAGTGTGTTATTCTTTGGTATCTACAATGATGTAATTTTCACTAAATTGGAGCTTGGAAAATTGTCTGATAATCAATTATATTTAAAGTGGACTCAGAGATTCTGTGGTACAGTAAGATTTATGGCTTCATTTGTTTCTTAAGTTTGCATGCCATCCAGGGTTAAAATGATCTCATTTAACTGCCCAAAGATACTAAGTTCCCTTAAATTCTCTTGATAATTTTCCTTTTTGGGGAATCTACAGTATGGAACAATTTTTTTGTAACCAACATTTTAATTATCCCCATCATACTCTTCACTAGAACTAGTTTTTCTCTGATTTTGCAGGAGTGGGATGCTCTCATGCTTTCTAATTTTGCTTTAGAGCAGCAACTTCACACAGCAAGACAAGAACTTAGTCATGCGCTATACCAGGTCTGTCTTTGATCTATGCAAAAAAAAAAAAAATCTCTCATATCGTGTCGTATTGAGGATTTTTTAATTTGAAAAATCTCAGTTTATGCTATTTGCTAGTGGATTCTTGTGGAACATTCCACTCATTTTAGGAAATTGGCTGGTTCTGGTAACAATAGATGCACTAGGATGTTGAATCATTCATTGTGGGAACCCTGTTTTCTGGACTTTTATACACAGTCAATAACACGACTTAGACTTAGAATTTTTCATATTGGGGATTGTAACTTAAGTCTTGATTTTAGAGGGCTTTGTTTTGATTCTGGGCTAGTCATTCCCAAGTTGGATTCATTTTTTTTTGGCCTTGATAAAGATATTATTTATTTTTGCATTTTTATTTGAACGGTTTGTTTTGCTGGTAGGCCTTTAGAGAGAAACTTGTATTTTGCATTTTTAGTTCTGAAAAACAGGCTAGCAATGATTTGCAGCTCAATTTTTATTATGCTTGTGGTTATGCGTATGCGTGAGGTAATGTTTAATGACTTATTTCGAACACTACTACTGAACATGTGACGAAGTGGTCAATGTTGTTGGCCTTTATGTGTTAACCTGTCTAACTGAAGTTTACCAGCAAAGTGTTTTTATAATTAATTAATTATAGTTAAATCTGTAAATAGCCTCTGGTTTGGTTCTGTCATTGCTAGTGTGACCCTGATTCTGTTTGCTTGTATCATTGTATCCTCTCCTAGTCTCCTGTGCTCCAGTAGTGAAATCGGTCTGCCGTTTATGTTTTCATAAGGTGAATAAGTATTAAGTAAGATATTCATAAGATATAATATGTTCTGACCGGGTCATTACTGATATGTGATACGGTTCCGATTTTCTTTTGAATTAATCTTGTGTATGAAACAGTGCTATTGAATTTGTCTGGGGTCAAGACTGAGTTTAAGCTTTAAAACAATTGAGCAGTTGTTGTTAGTCTGTTCATATTTTAAGAAGTCACCTCTACTGAGGAGCAAGCCTTAAGTACCGAGCTTTGTTAAGGCATGCTTTTTCTTTATTTCTGCTTTCTTTGTTCAATGCTTGATCAAGATTTTTGTATATTCATTTTTACTTCCTCTAGAATCTCAGTTATAGACCTATTAGTCTTGCACTCTTGCTTGAAAGAGCATTACCCATGCACTGATCTGTTTACTATTTTTCCCCCTTCCAGCATGATGCTGCCTGCCGTGTTATAGCCAGATTAAAGAAGGAAAGAGATGAGGCTAGAACACTATTGGCTCAGGCTGAGAGACAGATTCCTGCATCAGTGGCAGGAATTGCAGCTGCAGCTGTTGTTTCCAATGGAAAAAGAGGTTCCCACTGTTTAAAGCTGTCCAAGTAAATATCTATGTCTAGTTTGAGATTTCTCATAGTTTAGCTTTGTTGGATACAGCAATGGAAGATGAAATTGGTCCTGATGGGAAGAATATCCGTCCTGGTATCAATCCTGTCATGATTGATGAACTAACAGAGTGTAATACTATGCTTTCAGCACAGCGTAAGAAACGACAGGTACACACTTTGCTCCATACCTACACTATTAACATAGTGTCAAGGTCTAAACCCTTGAGCATGTGTTGGCGGTTTTATTTTATCCAAAAACTACAGCTTCTCTAGAGAGTTAGCTTGTTTCATGTGCATATTATGCTGGGAGTTAGTTTTATCTTTTCATTATTTTTGGCTTTATTGAACTTTATTCTTGAAATGAGACAACAATTCTCTCTGTTTTCTCGCAGATACCACCAACTTTGGTGCCAATTGATGCACTTGAGAGATATACTCAGACGTCTAGTCATCCACTCCACAAGACAAACAAGCCAGGCATTTTATCTATGGATATTCATCCTTCAAAGGTTAGATTGTTAGTTTGCCTTGCTCTGAATACCATATATGCTATGAGCTTATCCTGTTGAGTTTAAAAGTTGTGCATTGATGTAATTACACAACATAATTTGAATACATTTACTTGTGTCTGGTGACATGATGCATTATGTTGCACATGGATTAGTAATCAAAGATAAATTGTGGCCTAAATTGCTCCGTATAGGGGTTTTAGTGTTACAATGTTTCAAAGTCATCATTTCAGATCACATTGTAGCATTTGCTCTACATGAGCTGGCACAACAACAACAGCAATAGCAACAACAACAAAGCTTTTTGTCTCAAACAAGTTAGGGTAGGTTAGGAATGAAACTTCCTCAAGATCAAATAGACAGCCTTGTAAATCTACAATGCAAAAACCCCTAAGTCGTACATCCTGCCATCTAAGTCGAGAGTCTAAAACGTTGCCTCTAAATTTTCTTATGGTTCCGATACATGGATCGCTAACTTCCATGCGCTCCTCTCTAAAGTTAATTCTTTAGATACATTCCAATCCCTCAAGTCTCTTTTAACTGATTCCTCCTACGTCAGTCTTGATCGACCTCTGCCTCTTGTTACGTTTTCAGTATGTCTTAAAATTCCACTATAGACCGATGCCTCAGGAGACCCCCGTTGGAGGTGTTCAAATCATCTCAAGCAATGTTTTTCAATTGGTGCTACTCCCACCTTATCACATATATCATCATTGCGGATGTGATTCCGCCTTATGTGATCACATATCCACCGCAACATCCTCATCTCTGCTACATTCATCTTCTGCATATGTTGTCTTTTAGTCGCCTAACATTCTGCTCCATATAGCATCGTGGGTCTGATCGTTGTTTTATAGAACTTACCCTTTAACTTTTGTGGAACTTTTTTTGTTATACAGGACACTAGATGCTTGTCGCCATTTCACCCATTCCGCTCTTATCCTGTGGCTCACCTTTTCATCAATTTCACTGTCCCACTGTAACATCGATCCCAAATAACGAAACATGTCCTTACTAGGCACTACTTATCCGTCCAACCTAACATATCCATCATCTGCCCTGGCACCGCTGAAATCACACCTTATATACTCAGTTTTAGTACTACTAAATCTAAAGCCCTTCAATTCGAAGATTTTCCTCCACAACTCAAAATTCCTATCAACACCTATCCTACTATCATCAACTGGCACCACATCATCAGCGAAAAACACACACCAAGGGATATTTCCTTGTATACCGCACGTGACCTTGTCCATCACTAGGGCAAAAATGTATGTGCTCAACACTGACCCTTGGTCTACATGAGCTAGCATTTGGATGAAATGGTTTTCTTTAATTAGTATTTGCTCCACATGAACTGGCATTTGTTTGAAATAGTTTGCTTTAACATTCTATCTTGTGGTATTTCCCTGTTAAGGCAACCTGTGCTTTGTTCTTGATGTTAGACCCTTTCCAGAGAATGCTGACTTATACTTTGATATTTTCTCCGGTTTCAATTATCATGTGTATGAATGTAATTTAATTTTAATGTGTGCTCGATTCAACTTTAATGGCAAATTGTGAATTAAGTATTCATTTACTTGATTCTTAATCTGGATTAACAGGACATTGTTGCAACTGGGGGTGTCGATACAAATGCAGTGCTTTTTGATAGGCCATCCGGTCAAATCATGTGCACACTTGCTGGTCACTCAAAAAAGGTCCTCCCCCCTCCCCAATGTGCTTTTGATACATCCTCTCTTGATTATTTTCATATATGTCTGAAGTTAGTAACGTTGCAATTTTCCAATTCACAGATAACCAGTTTGAAATTTGTTCCTCGGGATGAGCTCTTCATAACTGGATCAGCCGATAAGGTATACCACTTTCTGTTACATTTATTTAATTAGTCACAGAAAAATGGTTACAATAATCACATGTTGGTTTATATAGCTGCTCGATTTCGTCATTTAGTAAGTATGGCAATTAAATGCACACACAGTTAATATTGTGCACAAGATAAGACAATGGCCTTTCTTTTTTGATATCTATCCTGATCTACATGGTCTGAAGAACTATTTTGTATTGCTTATTTTGCACCTTATGTTTTGCTCATAAAATGGCTATATGAGGCAACAAAGGTGGCTACACTTTGCCTGCTTTGCCTGTTTTGTCAGTAGAACACATCAATTAATATATGTGCTATTGATAACAAGCTGTACGTAGTTTGATATAAACTGCAAAATCCATCAAACTCAAATCCATTCTGAGTTGGGGACGGCACCGCTGGCTTTAATTTTGACCAACTGAACTTCTGATTTCATACTGGATTGGGATGGGTATGGCTCCAATTCCAAACCTACTAAACAATGTCTGAGTTAAGTAGACTGCTAGCTGGAGCCAACTCAGTACCTATACAAACCAGCCAATAGTTCAAAACTTAAAATATGTGAAAACTTGTCTTCCACCCATATGAGATCAACTGCGTAGGTGGCATGGTCCTTCAGGGTGCTTTTTTTTGTTTGCTTGCTCATCATCCAAAGCACGTTGACCTTGTTGCCTGGTGGTCAGTGTATCCTGGAATTATATTACGAGCAGTTCCAGGGGGGGTTCACTTATGTACTATTTATGACTGGTGAGTTGAATTTGAGAATTGAGAGGTGATTCATCTACAAAGAATTTGTGATAATGCCATGGTTGTCACAGCGGACTTGGCGACAATGGCGACTGTTGGGCGCCAGGATGCCATGGCATCCAGGCGGGCGCCATGGCGTCCTCCAGGCGTGGTATGGTGTGCAGAGGAGAGAGCAGTGAAGCAACAGAGGGCAGCATAGCACTCGAGCAGAGAGCAGCAGAGCGTGAGCAGCATGGGAGGACACCGGGAGACTCAGGAGAGCATGAGCCGTGAGCAGATCTGGGAGGAGAGCAGAGCAGGGTAGCAAGAGCTGGTCTGGGAGCAGAGGAAGAAGAACAAGGAAACCGGCTGGTGGAAACGAGGCAGAGGTAGAAGGAGAACAAAGAAAAGACGCAGAGGTAGAAGAAAAAGAACAAAGCAATGAAGCTGAGGTAGAAGAAGACTAGAAGAGTACCTTTGCTGCGGTGCGGATGGAGACCTAGGTGGTGGCGGAGGGAGTGGAGGAGGGAGGGGTGCTCGCCGGAGGGAACTTGTTTGTTCTTTTTAGCAGCTTGAGAAACTATCACCTTATTGTAGACTGCTTTGCTTTCAATTGTTACGCTGATGAAATTAATGGCAGAAACACAGGAACTGCTCAGTCTTTTTAGCAGCTTGAGAAACTATCACCTTATTGTGGTTCCAATTATATGATGATATTGGTGTCAGCAGTTTGTTCTTCATTGACCTGTTTGCAAACTTTGCAGACTGTTCGGATTTGGCAAGGGAGTGAGGATGGAAACTATAATTGCATCCATACATTGAAAGATCATACTGCCGAGGTTAGTATTTAGGTGGATCTTGATCTGCAAAATAGCTCTTACATGCGTGAGGTTACAATTTCCTGTATGGGTTGCATGGATAGCTGGTACTCTGCTGCATGCATAAGATTCATCATTCCATCTAGATTGCCATTACAGTAAGTTGACAGCATTCACTATTTTTTTGCAGCAAAGCATTTGGTGTTTATATTTTGAATTACTTCTTAAGGAAATTATCAATGATTAGACACAAAAAATCTATTGTAACATATTTTCTGATGGTAACTATATTATGCTTCTAACAGAAAATCACACTGAAGATGCATTCGTTTCTTTAAGTTCTCTTGGCCATTGCACTCTCAGCTGTGGTGGTTCATTCATGTTCTGTTGAGACACTGAAAATGCTCCATTGTTTATACACCGTATTTATGTACATCAATAATCCTTACACTATGGATTTTTTTTTGACAAATTCTGTTATTTTGTACTCAATTGTTCTTTTGAAAATGTTCATGAAAATCTCCAGGGTGAACAAATCCTGTTATTTGAAACTTCATTTTTTGGGGGAAAATGTCCCAGGTTGAAGCTGTTACAGTCCATGCGACTCAGAAGTACTTTGTGACGGCTTCCAAGGATAATACTTGGTGTTTCTATGATATTTCAACAGGGTCTTGCCTCACACAGGTATACTCCCTTCTCTTTCTCACACACACATGCATTACCTCCCCGCACCCATGTAGACTCATTACCTCCCATGTGTGCACATACAAACTGACAAACATGTGTATGCAAATCTGAAAAATCCTTTTTATCAGGTTGGCGAGGCTTCAGGGCAAGAGGGATATACATCTGCATCTTTCCACCCAGATGGTCTTATCCTTGGAACAGGAACTACTGAAGCTGTTGTCAAAATTTGGGATGTCAAGACTCAGGTTGATTGTGTAGCTGTTTTCAAGAATATTTTTACATGGTCATTCATGCTTGTTCTTGAAATATCTTTCTTAATGCATTTTTTTTCCTGTAGTCAAATGTTGCGAAGTTTGAGGGGCATGTTGGACCAGTCACTGCTATGTCCTTCTCTGAGAATGGTTACTTCCTAGCGGTATGCATGCTTCCATAATGCAATGTGCACAATGTTGAATCTCCTTGTTATTCTGATATTTTCACCATCATGTTACAGACTGCTGCTCGTGATGGTGTCAAGCTTTGGGATCTTCGGAAATTAAGAAATTTTAGGAGCTTCTCTCCATATGATTCAGACACACCAACAAATTCTGGTAAAGAACTTTGTACATCACTGCGTGTGCCATACAGTAGTAAACTTTAGAGCATATCAGTAAATTGTAAATGGTGCATGGGCTTGTAGATGCATAGCTATAGCTAATGGGGCAGATTCCCTTGACTCATTAAAGTCCCTGTTGACATGTTTACATTGTTGTCTAGGATTCTTGTACTCCACATCCGGGTTCAAAAACCCGGCGGTAATCGGACGGTTCTACCGGTGGCTACCGGTAGAATAAAAACCGGCGGTTTTTTATTTAATTTAAATTTGAAATTTTGAATGTAAAAGTTAGTTTCCCTAATGATGTTTACATTATCTAACACTAATGGAGTGTGCTAGGAAGATGCATGCACCTCTCGTACTTGACTTTATGCTTTTTGCCGTGAATGTGTTAGGAATTTTCAATTTCAAATTTTAAAAACCAGTTTTTTTAGCGCCTTTTCTCTGGTTTTTTGGCGGTAACCGGCCGGTTTTTCCGGTTACCGATTTCAAATTCAAATTTCAACACTTCAAATTTGGCCGGTTTTTCCGGTTACCGGCCGGTAATCGGTATCGGCCCCGGCCGGGATTTAGGCCGGTACCGGGGTTTTGATCCTTGCTCCACATGTTCCTTCCTGCAGAATTTCTTTGTTTTTGTAAATGAGTTCAATTGTATGATGTATGAATGTTTTTTCTTTTGTTCTGCAGTGGAATTTGATTTTAGTGGAAGCTATCTTGCTGTTGCTGGTTCAGATACAAGGTATGTTCTCGTAACCTTGTAGTTACTAGTATTAAACTGACATATTCCCTGGCACTTCTATTGAGTGGAACTCTTTACCCAATGGTCAATATAGACATGCTATTTGGACCTCCAGTTTTAAGTCTGCTGGTTTGTTTAACTTCAAACACTGCACCATTTATATTATAGTACATGTAAATATGAGTTTTATGCAAGAATACCATCCCTCTTGGCAATTATGTTATACTGTAAAACTTACATTTAGTACCTCCTGTCTGTGGTTGTAGGCTTTACCAAGTAGCTAATGTTAAACTCGAATGGAATCTTATCAAGACCTTACCAGATTTATCAGGCACAGGTTTGTCTCCCCAGTTTTGCCCAGTCCCAGTTGCCATTTATGGTTGAGGTGAATTAACTTGGTTTTGTGACTTGCGTCATTTAACAGAGAAAGTGACCTCTGTGAAGTTTGGAGCCGATGCTAAGTATATCGCCGTAGGTTCTATGGACCGTAACCTACGGATATTTGGGCTTCCTGGAGATGATCAAATGGACGAAGCGAAACCATCAGCCGAGTGAAGAAATCCGTTGTACTTGATTTTGCTTGTGCGATGCTCCCTGCGATGTCTTCTGACAGTGGATGTGCTGCGTGTGCATGGAGGCATACTACGAAGAGGACAAGAGAGCCCTCGCGGGGAGCAGCATGGTCCGGGCTTCGGTCGATGTAGACAGATTGCGACATTGTTGTATTGTAGGCCTCGCTAATTTTCTAATGAGGATATGATTTGTTTTGAAGATGAATACAATGCTAAAGTGCTCGCATTGCAAGCATGTCAGTGAATCTAGAATCTGTAAGTTCCTTTCGTCTTTTGCACATCGTATCCATGCACTAATCTCAAGCCGGTTAGGCTGTTTCTCAAAAGGCAACTACCATTCAGAAGAACACAACTGGAAACTACCCTGACACTTGATCTCCAATTTTGAACACCTGCAAAAATCAGCACGCAATGCAGCTTCCTTAATTACTGCAGTATTTATGGCAAGACACCTCCCACACCTTTTTTGAGTTGCCCTCACAGCCTCACATCCTGGAAAAGAAACAAGCAGAGGCAAGCTGCCTTTGCCTTTGGTGTTTGTTGTGATCAGCTTCTTGTAGCAGTATTAGTAGTAGTGCGTTACTACTGCTGCTGCGTTACAGTTTGGAAATCCACCCAATTCCATCTACGAGTGCAGATTTGTCCAGATGACACAATGCATTGTTGTGTACTCGGCAGTAGGCTGTTTGAAGTTGGTTTTTCGAACTGTGATGTACAAAATATACACTTCACGCGGCAGTCACGGCTTCATGGATCCGAGCCTCTGACGGCCACTCGGCCAGGCCGGCACGGCAGGCGGCAGCCCGGCCAGGTCCAGGCGTAGCGCGGAGTCGGAGCAGCCGGCAGCGGCCAGCGGCAGGCGGCATCAGGCGCCAGCGGCCAGTGCCAGCGGCAGGTTGGTGACTTGGTGTGCTTGATTCATTGATTGCTTCATTGTTTGCGTATGCCCTCTCAATTTCTTGTCAAATTTATCTCACATATAGGCCCCGCTCGTTTCGACTTCAACTTGGCTTCTGGCTTATTTTTTACTATTCATAATTTTATCTTTTTCTGAACTTTTGGTTTTTTGAGCTTTTTTGCCGGTTCTTTTTTTTCCTGTATTCGTTTGCGTTATCTGTGATGGGTTAACATATTTTTTTTATATTTTTTAATTTTTTTAAATTTAATTATGTTAAATAAGTCTCTGTCAGCTATAATATTTTTTCAGTCAGCTACAGTGTTTTTCAGCCATAAGCCACCAAAAATAAGCCATAATGAACATCAAAAATAGTCATATTCGGCTCACTAAGGGTTGAGGGATTCAGGAATATAATTCTTTATACTTTGATTCTTCCCCCAAATATATACCTGGGAGCTAGGGAGGGGAGGTGCATTCTAGGCTTTCTAGCTAATAGAAATCCTAATGTGCTTGGGCCAAGGGCCAGACCAGGGAAACAGAAAGTCGTCAGAATCTGAATTCATTCGATTGTACAGATTACAGAGAATCTGAATTTGCTCAGCAAGATGAAGGTTTTCTTAAACGTTGCAGCCAGTCAAAAGTTCCAGCTGCTTCAAGATTTGTGTCCAATGGATTCTAGAAGTCAGGTGAGCAAATTCAATATTTTATACAAAGTGTGCCATGCGTGTTTGGTTGGTTTCCACATTAGACAGGTTTGACCTGCCTGTATTGGTGTCCAAGCCTCTAAGGTAAGGTGTTCTAAAGATTGTGTATTTGTAAGGGTACTGCTATGCCAGTTTTGTCGAGTGCCAGCATTCGGACGTCATAGTTTTGTGGTTTTTTAATCATTATTTACACAGAAACCCTTGGCAGTAAGCTGTTTGAAGTTGGTTTTTCGAACTGTGATGTTTGATAGTAGACAAGCTAGCTAGCTCACTAATTTGTGTATATATGGTCTTTAAAATTTGGGAAACCTTTTCATATAATTGTGTACAAATACAAAAGAGTACGGCACCAATACAAATGATGTATTATAACTAGAGGTATCATAGTCTATTTGCCTCAAATCCTTCCTCCATTGGTTTCTGAGCCAATCTACTTACCAAACGCTTTTAGAGGTAGTTCTAGATTCTAAGAGAAGTGGATTCTCTTAGAATCTAGAGTAAAAGTTGAAAAATGAGATAGGCCCTAAAACCCTAGGCTCTATAGAATAGGTAGGGTGGATGTTGAGGCAGATTCTTATTTCACCGATCTTTTTCTAAAATTAACATAGTTTAATTTTATATTATTGGCACATTTAACCAGATATTGGCACCCCTCATCATTTGATCGCATCTATGCTATATTGCTATATTGGATAGGATTGGATTGAAGAAGAAACATAGAGCAGTGCCAGGATAATTTTCGGAGTTTCAGTATTTTCTCTCAAAATTCATTGGGAACTCTCCTGATTTGGTCGAATCTCTCTTGTTTACTGCAGATCCACAAAAGCAATCACATGGCAGCTCTGAAAGCCTGTGCTGGCAACAATCCGCCCGATCGTTCCGGCTGGTGCTGCCCGTTCTGCACCGCCAGTTGGTCCAGCACTGGGTTTTTATAGGCTCAATTTGATGGCATTCTGCAAGGATTTCAATGCAAGGACCCAAAAGTATTAAGGCAGAAGCTCCTATGCAAGTCACGCTAACTGCCTACAAGGATAGCACTTTCGAGTTTGCAGTGAAGTCACCCTCTGTTTGATGGTTTCTCAAGAAGGCAGCAGGAATCGAGACAGCCGCAGCCAGCGGTTGTCCTCGTCACAACATCGTGTCATCGCTAACGCTCCGCCATGTGTATGAGATCGCAAAACTGAAGCAGGCTGACCCCTTCTGCAAGCATATGTCACTCGAGGCATTGGGCAAATCTATCATTGGCACAGTCAACTCCATGGGCATTGAGATCGTTAAAGATATATGAGCGGCTTGGCTTGGCCTTAATCATGGCACAGCTCCTACTTCCTAGGTGACATTTGTGAGTTATGGTAGTTTATGTGGGAGAAGATGGAGTTCTTGAATTCTTACTGAGCTCCCTGCTAGTGTGTGTTTGGGACTCCCATGAGCTTTATTTATTCCCTTCATGGAACAGCCTTCAGCCCAGGCATTTTTTTTGTTTTCTTCGTAACCGAACTGAAATCAGCCGTTCTCGCAGTGATGCATCTCAAACAATAGATTATTGAAATGTCGATCTCTCTCATGTGGGGAGATATTACATCAGAAATAATGTTGACTTGTGAGCTTCTTGCCCCCAGATGAACTGTCATAGTCTATCCTCAAATGCAGCATTTGATCATTTCTATTACCTTGCTAAGTTGTTGCTCCCTCCGCTCTTTTGTATGTGACATCTTAGAATCTCTACCGTCAAATTTTCTAAAATTTAGTTACTAATTTATTTAAAACTATCTAGTTTCACTACATAAAAACTATATTATTAGATTTATCAGTAAAAATAGTTTCATAATAGTATAATTTTATTAATATATAATAAGATAAAGCACAAAAAATAATGGTCAAAGTAACGTCTCTTAGACCGTGAAAAAAAACATCACTTAAAAAATCGGAGGTAGTACTTGCTAGTGTTTGTCGAGTTTTGGTTTTAGTTCCCTTTCTTGCCTAATGCTAGTATACGAGACATGTAGAGGGTAATTGTTACAGTGATGCTTTCGCATATGTCCAAAGGAAATGGGGAGAGATCAATTTGATGGAACAAAAGCACACAGGATATCGAAACTTCCATTGAAAGAGCAAAGCAACGTACTCAACAGAAGTCAACTCTCTTCTCTCTCTCTCTCTCTGGGAGGCAGCAGAACCAACACTGAAGGTCAACTAGAGCAGAATTCTACTGCTAGGTAGCCACTTCGCTGTTCGCTACCAGCTCCAGCCAAGGATGTTCTTTAGGCAAGACAATGCAGCTTTCTTTAACACTTGTCAGGGACATACAAGCAATCCTGTCATTCAACTAAAACAGTTTCCCGGCTTACTGAAATCTTATCTTCCTGAATAGAACATCTTAACCAAATTGTGAACTGCTGTCACAGGGGAATACCCAATATCATTATAGGAATGCGAAGTTCTCACTTACAATCAACCCAAGCGCCAATTGGAAGTTAGAAGCGAGAGATTGTATGCAATACTAGATATTGTCTGCAGTTATATTCCTTTTTCTGCTTGTCTAAGGTTACGTCTCTACATGCTCGCACACTGAGGCTAAATAAAAGCGCAAAGAACTATCCATTGCTGATCTCCTCAAGAACAAGATATTGCAGAGCTATTGAGTATTTAGCTGTTCTTGCTTCCTTGGTTCCATTTTGCGAACAGCTAATGTTCTTGACTACGTAGGATCCTAGGCCATCACCTGAGGAAAGACATACAGATTAAATCATGTAAACATACTAACTCAAGCAATATTAAATCTATATTCAGTTCACAGTCATGAACTGAAATAGACTATAAATACACGAAATGAAAAATTAAGTCTAAATGGCATTTTCAACTAAATCAGTCAATGTGTAATTTTGTGCAACCTATTTGGTATTGGTATGTTGGCATGTTCGCCTAGGTATTCTCATCAGACAAAAGATTAAAGGATGGATACAAAAGACAATAAGCAAATCTCCAAACTATCATGCCTTCTATGTGACCGCAAAATGTTCTACTATCTTAGTGAACGAAACTAAGAGGTGACGAATGGCAATATAAAAAGTTTACTTAATAAAAATAAAAATGAACACAAACAACGCCCACTTACAGGATTTACCTTGGATTGTATATATGGAACTTATCCATCTCTTGTAAATGAACAGGGATCTCGGGGTGTCACCTTGATGTACATCAGAGAGCAAGAGATTGCAAGTCCCAAGAGTTCCGAGCTTTGCACTAGGAAAGAGATTGAGATGTTTACTCTAAACAACATAGAAATAGGCAGATATTTAAAGATCTGTCATTGACTTCATCACTTACTTTGCATGTGCAATAGCATTTTGACACAAAGCTAATATGCGAACCACTGCTAAATCTCGAGCCCTAGTATTTCCATATCTCTGCTGACAAGTCCTATTATAGTTTCAGCATAGTCAGAACCAGTCATATAAAATATCAAGACTAGACATCTGTAATTTCTGTCAATTACTAAACTGTATAAATGTTTTGTGCTGGTGGTGGAAATCAACCCTAAGTGCTTTCTAAAAGATCAGGCCATACGTTAAACATACTAAAGCAGGTGATTTATAAGCAAATGTTTAGTTAAAACAACCAATAACCATATTATGAACGGAATATGCTGAGTTAGGAGACAAAATGACACCCAACACACTGTACAAATGACATAGTCCAATATATCATCATTATATCAGCTACAAAATGCCCCAGGATCCTCAGTTGAGTTTATTCAGAAGAATCGTATCGAGAATGAAGCCATCTCATGGTTGCAGCCCATAAGGGGATTTGTGTAACACATTGTTGTAACATAGATACAGATAAATGTCTATGTCATCAACGTAGCAAGATGGAAAAATAGCACCTCTCGGAGAAGAACTCTGCAAAATCATCAACAATGACAGCAGAAGGAAAGTTGTCAAGCAAGTGAAATGCAGCAAAGTGCTTTCGGATTCCCTCATCATCTTCAACGTATCTACAAGCAGAAAATACATAATTTTTTTGAAAGATCAAAATTACATAAATTTGAGCATAAACGCACTGCATGAAATAGCTGGGTCTACCATTTCAACACAATTGCAAACCTCAAACTGGGATGAAAAACAATGCAAATATCACAATCCATCGCATGCCCAGTACTCATTTCAATCTACGATTTTTCTTACACAATTCAAGTCAACTATTATAAAAGTAGCCATGTCGAACAAGAGCCCACATCCATGAGTACGTTCGACACCTCTTACTTGATTTGTATTCTCTGAAGCACGTTCTGTGATGGATCAACACCCTGGAAGCAAAAGGAAAAGGTGTGACTTCAGAAATGAGGAACAAGCAAATTCCTAATCTCGAACATGAGCAAACTGCTGAAGAAGACATCTAACTTGGGACAAGAAAGGGGGATTGTTCTCCAATCTCCCCTTGCTGCAGATGAACACCACGCCTCGGCCGCTCTCCATCGCACGGTTTATCGCGAACTGGAAAAGAAGCGAGGTCTTCCCGCTGTTCTAGCAGCAAGAAGGTCCCGAAATAGACGCAGGGGGAGTGAGCTAATCACAGACCAAAGAGTGCTAGATGAAACGTCCGGATTCTAAAATAGCTTCCGTTTGATTCATGGCACGGGGCGGAACAGCTAGTCTAAGCAAGCCAAGGAGTGTGTGAGATGAATACCAGCATGGAGGGCCCGAGAGGAGGGTGATGCCGGTGTCCTCGTCCGGCGGTGGGGCGGTGGAGGTGCAGGAGAAGAACTTCTCCACCATTGCTGGGGATTAGTCGCCGGAATATGGAGGATACGGCGGTGCCGGCAAGGTGTTCGACAGAATGCCGGGGGTGTCGGGGAGAAACGAGAGCTGCTGCTACGTCGGAGACTATTTTTTAGTGATTTTCGGGCAAAATTAACCCCATATTTTGCAAAAAAATTCCACAAAATATAAGGTTATGTATAATAGTTAGAGATAAATTGTTCTAAATTATCTACCAATAGTATTAAAGATAACTACTCCAATACATTGTCTCTTAGCATTGGCCCACACAATAAACACATCACATTTTATAATTTTTTTTCAACTAGTGGCCTTATATGTCAATGTAACTTGCTATTAAACTCACCTCTCTTCCCTCACATTCTTTTCTCCCACGGCGCCATGTGCCCTCATCTTCTCCACCGCGCCGGCCACCAACGATGCATGTCGCTGCCACTTTGCTTGCCATCATCGCCTTACACGCCACTGTCCACCGCTGGCTCCCTTGCCACCACTGCCTTCCACCGCCGCCCTTCCTTTCTCCCTCGCCATCACCGCCTTTCACCACCGCCGCCCTGCCGCTTATTCCCTCGCCATTGTAGCCTCTTCAGCACCGTCTTCAGCCGGATCTGAGCTGGCGGATGCCAGATCCGGTTGGACCTGGCTAGCTCCGAGTCACCGACGGTCGGATCCATCCAAATCGGAGCAACAATGTCGCCTCCCACCCTTCTATCGCCCTTCTCCCACCCCTCACCTCTGCCGAGCTCCACCCTCCCCTTTGTCACCATCGTCGATTCCAATATCACCACCATCGAACCAGCCAAATCCGCCTCGCCGGTAGTTGGATCCGATCAGGCCCAGCTGGATCCAGACGTCGGTGGGCTGGATCCAGCCAGATCGAGCGATTCTCCGGTCTCCTCATGTTTGTCGCCATCATATTCATCGTCGAGCCGGTCGCCATCGGCCTGCTGCGTCACGCCACCACGTGGGCCACGCGTGCCATCGTCTCTTAGTACGTTGGTTTGTGTGAAGCAAACGTCGTCTGAGAACGTGACGACTTCTCTTTTCTCTTCTTGTTCTCTCTCCTCCATCTCAGTTTTTTGATGATGTGGCAAGCTAACCGATGGCTGATGTAGGACTATTGGAGATGCCGTAAGGTTGTTAGTATAAAGATTTCAAGAAACCTGAGGTTTGCTTTATTCCATTCCATTAAATACTACATCACAACTAGAACCTATATGAATATCAGACATATAAATAGAGCCTACCTGCCAAGCCAACCCTACCCTCCTTTTCTAGTCCACCTACAATCTTGCTGTTGTTACTCTCGGAAAGAGTAAAAGAGAGAGAGAGAGGAGAGAGAAGAGAAATGGGGCTAACAGTTGGGCCTCGATTTGGTGCATGAGCAAACCGGTGGGCCTTACTTATTAGTTTGATTGGTAAATAGGTTCCACCTATTATATCCCGTCGGATAGAAATCATGGAACACGATAAATCAAATCTGAGGTTTCTTGAAACATTTAGCATAAAAACATATGGTTTCTTGAAAAAATTTGCAAAATATAGGGTTTTATGTTACCTTTACTCCAAAACTCAGGGCTTTGTGAAATTTACTCTTTTTTACGTAAAAGAGTGTGGCTGTGGTGCTTAAAAAAGTCAAATTCTGAGCTAGTACATTTTTTTTTGACAAAATTTGTATGTTATCCCAACAATATAAAACAGGTTCTTAATATCATGCAAACAGTAGTAGTTTTAAAAATTCTGGTTGGGCATAGAGATCGAAGCGCATTTGAAACCAAGGTAATGGTAGAGAGAAATAAGCATAGTGTTATTAAATACTCATAAAATATTGATGAGAAAGGGAATATTAGTAAGGACAAAACAGAAAAAAGATCATTAACTTTGCATACATGTTTTATATTTCGAAACAAGATTGCAAAACTAAAGCTCCTCTCAAAAATTAATTCTGCACGCACGCCTTATATATTGTACCCTGTAGGGTTAGAAAAGCTCCATTTTGTCCATGTCTCTGGAACCATTTGTTAGTCAAATTAGGCAGGTTTTTAGATTCTTTTCTACCTTCATTCCTTAAAATATTCTATTAAGTTTGACAACAAAGAGCTGCACCAAAATTAAAGTTGAACAAAACAAATAAATGCCAGGTTTTTTGGTTTTTGATTTTCCGCTTCTTCAAAAGTCGAAACAAATAAGACGGCTACTTGAAATAGATTTTTCATACTACTTTTTGAATCTAAAACTGTGTGTACCGTTCGCTGCCGTCTCAAAAAATTCAGACAAAAGTCATCAGACATAACCAAAGCCATCTGCGATAGCTAAAAAAATATGACAAAAACATACATGTTACGTGGCCTACATGCTCAGAAGGATTGCCATTGTATACAATCACAGTAATAGCTTACAATAACGGTGATGGCTGCCAATTGTAGCCGTTGTTGAAAATGACAAAATGATAACCTTTCACAGCTGGAATAGGAAGTTATCTGCAAAGAGGTAGAAAATATTTGAGAACTACCTATTAAATGTATAATATCTTGGTGGACACATGTCTCCTCAATTATTACGTAGTCTACATGCATGTAACACTGAAACAATTCATGTGAGGATTGTCATGTATGTATATTGCCACATTGATCGCAATCAATTGTAGTAGTTGCTGAAAAGGTCAAAAAGACAAAATTTCAAAGCTGGAGTATGAAGTTTTCTACAAAGGGTAGCAAGAGATTTGAAAAGCTGTGGTTTATAGCTGAAATTGTACTGTACCGGCTGAAATTTCACTGTAACTGAAGGTGGCTTATTTGGCGTAATTAAATTTAAAAAAAAATTAAAAATAGAAAAACTATGCTAGCTTATCACGGACAACGCAAACGAATATGAGAAAAAATCGGCAAAAAAGCTAAAAAAACTAAAAGTTCAAAAAGACGAAATTTGTGAATAGTAAAAAATAAGCCAGAAACCGAAGCGGAAACGAGTGAGGCCTAAATGTCCATTATCTTCTTCCTAGGTAAAAAACTGTTCTATAGTTTTTTTCCTTTTCCAATAACTTTAACGATAAGGAAACGAAACAAAATAACAAAACATGTTACACCATGGCCGTAATAAGTACGTGGCCTAAATACATACAAACAACTCAAGTGAGAGTCGCCACATGTATAGAACACAATGATCTCTATTAATTTTAGCCGTTGTTGAGAAGTAAAAAAAAAAGAGTAATATTTAATGTTGGAATATGAAGCTTCCTGCAAAGAGGCACCCAAGGCCTGGATATTGTCCGTTAAATCTCAAATATGTCCTTCCTCGATGTAAACTATTCTATTAAATTTTCCCTTTTCTGCAAGCTTAAAAATAAAGAAATGAAACAAAATAAACAAAGCAAATTATCATATCCATAAAATGTTACATGGACTGCATGCAATAGTACAACACCTGTGAGGATCGATATGTGTATGAAACCACAATGAACTCCGTTGAATGATTGCAATTCTTTTGCTTTTGTTGCACAAACACCTATGGCCTAACCATAAGTAGCATATTTCGTTGGTGTGAGCATAAATGACTAAATTGCCCTAACCAATCCTACTTTTACTCAATTGTTTTGTCTTTGTGAAACCAAGAACAGACAACATTGCCCTCTTGCCTCGAATCTTCTCCTAAGCACTAGGGGATGCAAAGGTTGGAGAATGACATTGCCGGTGCTTGGGATAGAGGGGAGAGCTTTTGTGCATAAACTTCAAGTCTATTGGACCTAAAGAGGATATCGAACAAAATATAGGATCTTATTATGATAATACTTAATTATGAATGTTGTCCCTACTACTAGCATTGGTGCGACACATATCTTGTTGAGGCTATGGGGTACCTATCGCCAACCTCAGTGTTGATCATAGACGTGAGGCATGACTGATCATGAGTTCCCATGAGCAAGACTTAGGAAAAATAGTCGAAGTAAACTAAAAACATCATAGATCTGTCACTAGGGCAAAATAAAAAACTTTCCCTACGTACATCTCAACTCACACCCTTTACTTATCTTATAGATAACGAAACTAGTCAATCAAATCAGCAGACGAAATTAGATCAAGATAAGTGATTAAGTGCATATCTGTAAAGCCAGTAAAGAAGAAAAAAAGAGGAGCAAGTAAAAACAAGCACGGTAATGCCTTTCTCGCCGGCACTAATATGACATTGGTGAGAAGAGTTAACGGTCATGATCTCTTTCTCTGATTGTTACAAAAAGCACGAGTTGGTGGAGCTCCGATTATCATCCTACGAATCTTTACAAAACAAACAAACACGCCACACCTTCTAACTGGCTGATTCTGCAACCATTTTTTATTGTTGGCGGCTCCGATCATAGAACTCGAGAGTTAGGTCAAGTACAGAGAAGTCAATCCCTGCCGGATTCAACCCTCCAAACCCGTAACCCGCTACGCTCCCCCTCCCCCCGGGGGCAACGGGACATCCCACGGCCTCGCCCCCGTTTTTTATCGTTTTCTTTTATCGTGAGAAAACGAGATCAGACGGCCTTGGCCCATGGAATATCGGTGGTACGATATATAAAAGCAAGCCAGGAATTGAAGTGGGAGGAGGAACAGTGAGGAGTTAAAAGCGAAATTTCTCGGGAGATTTGTGCAGGCGAGGAGCAGTTAGCTTCGCCTGCTTTCTTAGTCTTCTCTCCTCTTCTCCGTCGAGGAGAGGGCTGCAGTGCTTGAGGTTGCACGCTTCTCTTTCTCCTCCTGTTTTCCTTTTCAGTCTTCCTTTTTTTCCCCTGCGTCTTTGCGTTATGCTGATCGAAGCATCTGCGGTTCTGGCTTGGCTTCCACAGTTCCGCTCTCGATCTTTCTGATTCTAATTTTGTGTGATTTTTGCTCCAGGATCTCTTTGCTTTCAGGCGCTTTCCTCACCCCCAATCGCTGCCGGATTCGCCGTCTCTTTGCTCCCTTTGCGGCCGTAAAACCCTTGAGCGGCGGCGACGGCTAATCGACCGCCGATCGATCCAAGATTGCATTTTGATGGGCCAGGCTTGCTCCGGGGGCCGTTTCTTGGGAACCATCTCTGGTTCCGGATCCATGGCGGCCGGCGACATCTTGAGCTCCCCTTTCCCCGGCTAGTGTTGCGTGTGTGGGGGGAGGGTTTCTTGCTTCCTCGGGGGGTCGTCCGAGTTATTGCCAATTTGGGAAAAATTTGTGTCTGGACTCCGGAGTGCAAGCTGTGTAGGAGTTTTGGGGGTGGATGGGGTCTGTGGGGGATGTTGTGGAGATCAGCTCCGATGAGGAGGACTTTCCCGTGCCTGTCGACCCCTTTGAATGGGTTGCAGAGCTTTTCGATGAGGATAATGAGCGAACCGGGGAGGGTTTTGATGATCTCGTGGTGATGAATGAGTTGTCAGCGCCACCAGTGCCACAGAAGAAGGGCAAGCCTGATGGTTGTGGCGGTGATGGGGAAGACGATGATTGTATGGTTCTAGACGGCGATCCTGATAAGGTGGTTACCGTTGCGGAGGATAAGGGGAGCGTGGGAGATGGCAGCTCAGATGAATTGCAGATAGTTGCAGAGAAAGGCTTGGTATTTGCTTCCTTCCATTTTGATGCATAGCATTGCATTTTGTGCATGCCATAAAAGCAGTACCTTGTTATATTGGATACTATGTATAGAAAGATGAAATGTTCAGTTGCATTCATATTAGCAAAAAGTGTTCACAATAAGTTAACTATTATGTTTTCAACTGTGTGTTTGTGATTTCATGGCATGTGTATGTGCAAGGTTCTAAAAACAGGTAACAGGTACTCGCTAGATCACCTCACCTTGTAGCGATTATACGGTAATCAGCCTTGTAACTGGTTTTTCTATTTAAAATGTGGATTTATACATGTATATTCATGTAGCTTCAAAATAGAGTTCAGCATGAAATTGTAAATGAGAAAGTAAGAAGGATCACAAGCTGAGCAAGTGAGCATTTATGTAATCAATAATGTATTGTAAATCAGGAAGAAGGATCAATGCCAGAGAAAAATTGATGTAATTGTAAATTGAGAAGCAGAAATTAGCAATAAAGTTGAGCTTATAATTCATATTATATATTGTTCCACCTTGACAACTTCCAACCATGCCATCATATGGCAGCAACATCACTAGATGTACATGTAGTAAAGTGCTAACAACAAAAGGTTTAAGGATATGATTTGAGCACAACATCTCTAAAACTCCATGACTTATACCTAATTACCTATATAGCTTTTAACAAAAGTAAGACCTGTTGTTAGTGTCTTATCACTAAATGTTTAGTTAATTAATTTGCCTTCTATATAGCTAATTAGCAACCAAATCAAAAGGTGTCATATGACTAAAGTGCTAAACTAAAGCTTATAAAGTGCTAGACTACTACTAGTAGCCTACTCTTAACAGCTTTTAAACGGCCTGTTAGCCGAGTATACCGGTTATTCCTGGTGGACCTATTGATTACCCAGTTTTGCATTCTAGTAACAGGTGAGGTGACCTAGTAGGCTAGTACGAGTATACAGCCTGGTAGACCTGTTTTTAGAACATTGTGTATGTGTGACTTTAGGATCAAGTTGCTAAGGTGGTTTAGTTTCTGAGAGACAGCATTCATTAATTTATGAAAGTGGTTAAAGATATTCTATTTGAATTGTAAGGTGGAAGTAGTTTTCTTAAGTACATTATTATTCCATGTCTTCCTGTTCATATTGTCTATGAATATCTGTGGTTTTTAGTTTGTGTCAAGTTTAATAGAGAATTTAAGAGTTTTTCATGGAAACTACAGTTTACCTGCAGTAGCATTCCTTTACCATTTACCTTAACAATTGTCTATTCTTCTGCAGGTAGCATGCAGGGACTTCCCTCACTCACGCCATTTATGCTCGAACTTGCCCTTCAGCACTACTTCTCACGTCAAGCATTGTAGCATGGTAAGTAACAAACATTTTCACTCCCTGATGTTGTTGGCAATATGATACAATGAATATTCTAGCAGAGCAGCCAATAGCTTTTGTTTTAATGCGACTATGGTGTTGCTTTTTAAATGCAGTGCCACTGTTTTGTATGTGACGCTCCAGCTCCATGCAATTACTGGGGTAAAGGTATCTTGATTACCGATCATTGTAATGCTACAGATAAGGAAACAAAGTGGAAAACACTGAGGCAAGCATTCAAGTGCAAAAGTCGGCCAGCATCTCATCCAGAGAAACACCAGAATGCCATATACCCAACAGCAACGTCACCCAAACAGCAAGCTATACAGTGTCAAGTCTCAGTCCCACAATCACATCCATCTTTTATACCAAATATCAGCTGCCCTTCTCTTGCCAACCGAAGTCCTCTTCTGAATGTTGTGAGCCAAAACCAACAAAGACATACCTCAGTTAGAGTCTCACTAGATGTTGGGCAATCTATTTGTGCACCAAGAGCATCCACTGTGTCAAGAGCTGGAAGAGGTACAACAAATGCTCACACCCCCCAAATTACTCATTCACGTGCAAGATTCAAAAGAGTAGGGGCTGCTTCTCCAGGCCTCACAACCCCAAATGCTAGCCAATTTGGTTCTGTTTCTCCAAACAATGACCTGATGCACCAGGCATTGCCACATATATCCCAGCCAGTTCAAGTTGAACCAATAACTAATGCCTTCACTGGTACTGTTCAGAACAATGCCCCTCAGAGATCTCTCAGTGCACCAATAACATCTCAGGGTCAGCCACCAGCATCTTGTCAGGTTTCCTCAAATGCAATGCATGGCATAGGACCACAACTTTCGCGTTGCACCTCGCTTATGACTCAGAGAACACAATCCCTGCCAGAACCAGTAGTGGATGTTTGCACACAAAGCTGGCAAGACATACTTGCTAGTTTGGCATCTGATTTGGGGGTATCAGATTACACTATCAGTACCTCAGAGTCTCAGCAGCCTGTGAGGATTTCCTCCCAACCTCTGCATTCCAGTGCAAACCAGGGGGTGGGTCTTCACAATGAGTCTGTTGCAGCAACGGCGAACTTGATGTCTTCTAATGGGCATGACTTATCCAATCATGCAACTGGTGGTAACGTTCAGGCAGACGGTCCTATGCAAACAACACAAATTTTGCACCATCTGAATTGCCAGAGCAGTCTTGTTCCAAATGAAGCCCATCCTCAACTTAATAGTTTTGTAAGTTCCCCCGCCGACGGATTATTTATAGAAGCTGCTCATCGGAGAGAATCTTCAGGATCAGATTCTACAGATCTTCTATTTGACTTCAAGCTCGAAGATGGTTGGCACTAAGCAGTGCGCTGACAGGCCGCCTTTGCATGTTCTGAACCTCGTGGACAATAATACCGGTGCCATTGACAAGCTGGTTCAAAGGTTACCTTCGTAGGATTTAGGGTCGTCGATGTTCCTTGTACAGTGTAGGTTGTGGTACAGATGTTTTGTTTCATGGGTGGTTGTTTCCATAGCAGTAATACCAGCCTTTTATTAAGGCCATAGATGTTAACAAGTTATCGCTCTGAAGAAGAAGCGCATAATTTCAATTCCCTAGCTGTCGATCATCTATCTATGGCCCATATTATTGTGCCAAAATGCATGTTTGAGGTAGTACCCAACCAAAGGTCTACTGCTCACTGGTATGGCTAATCTCCTGCACCTGTTGTGGCACGTCTAGTTGATAGCTTGCTGATACAGTGAGGCTATTTGGTTGTGCTTGACAGTAGCAAAGAGTGCTCATATTTGAATTATATGTAGCTGAGTTGGCTATGTAGCAGAATATTGGAGCAGGCATCAGATGCACCGCATGGTTTGTTTCTCATCCATAAATAACAATGCTGCTTCCTTTTAGGATAGAAAAGAGACAGGCATACCATAAATTTCAATCATAAATTTCATAAAACCCTAGGTTTTATAGTCCAAGTTTGTAGAAAACAATAAGATTTTTTGGCATGTGATGTGACATGGAACTCCGAGTACTATGGGTTTGGAGTTTCATAGAACGACCCCTAGCAAATCTTTCCTACTCTTATATCTAGGGTCCACTTGCAGGTCCATGTGGCACTTAATGGAGGTCTAGCCTGGCTGCCGATGTGGACAGAGTACTGTATATGAATGAGCATCAGTTCAACTCAAACTTACAACAAAAAACCATACTTTATTACAGAGTTACGGCTAAACAGCCAAGTTTAGACGTAACAGACGTACACGCCTAAAGTTATCACAAAATAAAATTTTCCACAGGCATACTTAGCAAGACTAAAACCTAAAACCATTGGTCATTGACGAAGTAGAGTTCCTTCAGATCTTCATCAACAGTTTGTTCATCGTTGTCTTATTATTTTTCTATTTGTTGTTTAGCAAATAATGAGTACAACCGTACCCAGCAAATCACAAGAGTAAATCCTAAATTATCTATTTGCTAGGATTGTCGATGGATGGGAATATACTGGTTTATTAATAACAGTGTAGATGCACTTTTATTTGTAAACATTTGTAAACATGAAATAACAAAACTACAACTTCCTAGGAGTAAGGGGGTTTTCAACAGTTGTTTACTCAAATTACTTAGATTAAAACGTAAATAAATCTATTTATACTTTGTTGTTGGAATTACCCATTAAACACAACTTTATTTACCAAAAGCACGACATATTCGAACATCATTTATTTCACTCTACAGAGTTGTCTAGCTTTACCTACAAGATTTCTCAAACTCTCAATGTCATGCAATAGACACGCTTTAGCTAGCGTGCAACTGAATTGAGAAAACAATATTTTTACTGCTCAATTCTTTATATATCCTCTATTCGATAGGTTATACACCACATAACCTCGGGTGTCCACTGGCCAATTCGGAACGCTCCTGCCCGATTTGTGTGGATCTATCGTTGTTAAGTATGATTTTACCGTTCCCATACATGCCCCTTCACTCATGCCTCCTGTAGATAGTCTATCGAGTTGAGCAGCTACTAGATCAGAATTAACAAATCAACACTTACGGTTAAGTGATTTCTATACCCTTTACTCAGCATAAGGTTCTGATCCTTACTTTTCACCACGAGACAACCATCCACACTTAGATCCTCAATGCTCTACAGCATTGCCATACATCTACTTAAGTCTCCTCCCTAGGGTAAAGTCGTGTACTCCAACTATATAGTGGCTTTCCACGATACATCCTTAACCCTAGAACCATTTAAATACATCTACTGGCAAAATACCAAGTCACTTAGTAGTATCAAAGTTTTGGATAAACCATTCTACAATTATTTATACAGTAATTAAATATCACTAATGTTGTCAAAGTGAACATGGCCTCAAATTAAACAGGGTATTTTTCAGTGGACGCCCGGGAAAACGCAGCTGCAATTTTGGGCGGGAGCACTAGGAGGCAGCGGTGGGTGACGGCTTCTTAAAGGGCGCCAGCAGGAGAGGGAGGTGGGTTGGCAAAAGGGAAAGCACAATTCAAGGTGGATCGCCAAACTGGGAGGGTTCTTAGGAATTCAATCAAGCTCCAAAAAGAATTCAAAAGCTTTGAATTTTTAGGGTGTTTCAGGCCCACTCCGCCCGCACAGACATGGCGTGAGCCTATCTTTTACCTTGCACTGCCTCAGCTCAGAGCCAGCTATCATCATCGCGACAGCTCTACCGCACACCGCTCCCTCATCTAGGCTGGCTCCATCTTCGCCGGTCGACCTGTCGAGGAGTTCACGACATCACTCATGGACTTCCAGGCTTTGAATTACCCTACGCCAGCACTACTAACTTAGGGATGTTAAAGTTGCATTTGAATTCTGGATTTTGCTTGTAGAAGTTAGAAGCCGATTTGAACACTTCGACTTCTAAAAGTGTTTTTTCAGGCCACTTCCCAAAGCCGCCGACCGGCCTTCGTCGCCACCTCTGCTTCTCCGTCTTTCAAAAACTATTTTTTAATTTTTGTTCCAAAGACTACTTCTGGCCGTTACTATACTATTTCAGCAAAAAAACTCTGGCCAAAAGCCATCAGCTCCAGATTAAAACACCCATTATTCTTGAAATACTTTTGCTAAATTTTGTTGAACATTTAATCACAAGCAAACAAGTAGTAATCAAGTTTTGGAAGCTGTTTAGATCAGGTAGCCAAGAAACCACATCAAACACAGAAACATCTTAAGAAAATTAACTAGTTAAGCATTAGTTTTGAGTACCATTAATAGCACAAATTCATTATGTATTGGACAAGAGCTCTTTTACGATACCTTAAAATAAATATGAGCCGTCCAATCTTTGTGATCTAATGGTTCATATTAGTTAGGATTTAGTTATACTACCACCCACACTACTAGTAGTAGAATCCTTCGCCCGTTCTTATCCTCCTAGTGACTCCCTTTCCTCTCTCTCCCTTTATAGCTGTCGCTTCCTCCTTGCTTTGATCTAATCGGTGTGGGGGGTTTGTTCCCTTTATAGGTGCCTCCTCCTCCTTGCTTTGATCTGATCGATGTAGGGGTTTGTTGGATGGAGTTGTACATGCCGTTCTGGCGTGGCACGGAGATGGTGGTGCCAAAGGTCACGTACAAGGAGCAGGAGGAGGACATCGGCTCATCATTCGAGTTTGAGTCCACGTCAAGGAACTCCATGGGGTCATCGGCTTTGTCATCCTCGGTGGTCACCAACGACACGAGCTCCTCCTTCAGCTCGGCAGACCACTTTGAGATGTCCTCCCTCATGACGCAACTCCCGTTCAAGTACGTGCATCTGATTCCTGGTCTTGTTCTTGATTTGAGGAATGGATCGCATGCAAGAGGCTGAACTGACATCGTTGTGGTTTTATTTTGGGTGCTATGGGGCTTTCCAGGTTCTTTGATGGAAAGTCGTAGTCGTTCGCATTGCTGATGACGGTGGGCTCCCCAGAGGACGTGGCCAAGCCGCCTAAGAAGAGACTCAACCCATCGCGGAGCTCTGTCATGTGGGTCTCAACATTCAAGTAAGTTCAGATAAGAAAGGGAAGAGGCCTATGTTTGATACAGGGACAAACAAAAAGGACATGACGCTGGTGAATCCTAAGTTGCGGTGGGAAAAACCTCCTAAAGGTTGGGTTAAAAACTTAATGTCGATGAATCTTTTTCTGAACTTTCAGGTGATGCTGGAATTTGATGCTGCTATCTGTGATCATGAGGGCAATCTGCTGGTCAGGTCATGGCAGGTCATTATGCAAGGCGCTGATGCAGGGGAAGTCAAAGCTAGAGCTTGTGCCATTAGACTTGCAATGGCACCGAAATGGATTAGGAAGCCAACTATTGTTGAATCAGACTGCTTGACAATGGTTTTAATGCTCTATTTATCTGTCGAACACGTTCCGAGCGCTAGTATATTGCCTGGCACCAGTCCATGTACTAGTCCCATCCGGATGCTGGTGTGGACCTTGACGAAAAAACAAGTTGAAAAAAGTATATAACACCCTCGTAAATCAACAATTAGATTTTATTTCTACTACCACCTTTCTACTACCAGTATAATATACAACAAAAAATCCCTTCGACAAACTGGCACGAAGCGGCCACCACATCACGATAGAGAGCTCCTGCCCCTCAGTGTAGTCCACCAGCTCGCTGCCGACCTTGCGTGTCAGATCCCGAGAGATGAATCCAAGAGGAAATCAAGAAAAGGGAAAAAGGACGCTGCAAGACAGAAAAAATGCTACCAACTAAGACTATGAATTAGGGCATAACAATTGGGATGCCATCTCATTCCAGCTCAAAAGTATATATAGTTGCTTACAATTGAGTTTAGGGATAAAAGAAGATTACAACAAATGTAAACATAGTTTAATCCCATAGCTAAACATTGTTCATGGTAAGCTAATTTCCATTACGCCAACTGTAATTACTGAGTAGCTTCCAAACCGTTGATCTTCCTCCAAGGGCTAAGGATACATCTCCACCCCCGTTGTGACTTAACTCTTTGGATCGACTGAAAACTGCCTAAACTTTAAGTTCTGATTCTTCAGTATCTGACATTTCCTCCCTCCTTAACATTCCACTTGCTCTCAAGTGGTTGAATCAGGGAACCATGACTTAATGATTTGAGATTAAAATTCAGGAAATGTACTCTTAATAAAATCAACATCTTCCCTTGAAGCATTTCTGGAGGAAGATTCACCCATGGCACTAACAATTGCATCACTAGGTTTTGATTCTACGGCATAGCTCTGGTTTCAAGCAGTGAGATTGGTTCCACTTTAATCTTTCCATCTTCTCCCACCAATGCTAAGTCCAGGCTGGGAACAATATTAGGCCCAAGGTGTTTCTTAAGTTGGCTCACATGGAACACATGATGGATGTGTACGTTGTCAGGGAGCTAAATTTTGCAAGCCATTTTTCCCACTCTCCACAGAACTTAGAAAGGCTCATAAAAACTTACCAGTCAATTTTAATGCTTGCTTCAATCCGAATGCCGCAGTTCTATATGGTTGCATCTTCAAGTATACCATATCCCCAATAGAAAATTGTCTTTCATTTCTATTCAAATCAACATATTTCTTCATTTTGGACTGGGCTTCAGCCAAATTATCCTTCAACCTATTGAGTATGGCTTGTTTCTTTTCCACAAAATCTCTAGCTTCCTCATCTTCAGGTCTAGACATGACCACTTCATTGATAAGAGGTGTGGGGAAACCATGAAGTGCTTGGAATGGGGAATCTTGAGAGAAGTTTGAAAGGTAGTGATGTACCACCATTCTGCAAAAGGTAACCAATTCAGCCACTTTTTAGGTTCATGAAAAGCCATACATCTTAGGTAAGACTCCACACACTGATTAATCCTCTCGGTTTGCCCATTTATTTGTGGATGATACGCAATACTAAAACTTAATCGCACCTTCAGGGACTAAAATATTTCTTGCCACAATTTACTTGTGAAGATTCGGTCTCTGTCTAACACAATGGCAATTGGGAACCCATGTAGCTTAAAAATAATGTCAATAAAAGATTGAGCCACACATTGAACGGATAGGGGTGTGACAAAGGAATAAAGTAGGAATATTTTATGAACCGATCAACCACAACAAAGATTACCTCCTTCCCTTTTGAATTGGGCAAACCTTCAATAAAATCCATAGATATGTAAGTCTATGCCATGTCAGGAATGGGTAAAGGTTCCAGCAATCCAGGGTATTGACAGTGCTCAAATTTTGAGAATTGACAAATAGCACATTCTTGGACAAAAGTGTGTATCTCCTTCTTCATCCTTGGCCAATAGAATAGCCCCTTAAATCTCTGCTATGTGGCCACCATGCCTGAGTGAACCCCAACAACCGAGGTATGCAATGAGCTGATAATGTTCTGTCTCAACTCCAAGTCATTACCTACATAAATCCTTCCTCGATACCTTAACACTCTAGATTGATAGGTGTAACCGGATTCAGGATTCGGGGTCAAATTTAACTGTTCCATTAACTCCTTGCAATGATCATCAGATTTGTAGCTATTCTCAATTGTTTCCATCCATGTGGGAACAATCATAGAAATAGCCATGAAGTTAACATCCCTCCTAGAGAGCACGTTTGCTACTTTATTTTCTTTTCCTTTATTGTACTCAATCATATAATTGAACTCAAGCAATCGTAGCATTAGTTTGTGTTGAATTTCTTCACTAATTTTCTGCTTAGCCATGAATTTCAGACTTTGTTGGTCGGTCTTGATTATCAATTGGGTACCCAAGAAGTAGTGCCTTCATCTCTTGAGCGACTCAATAATGGCCATTGCCTCCTTGTCATAGGTAGAAATGGCTGTAGCTTTCACCCCAAAAGTCTTACTAAAATAGGCGATGGCCTGCCTTTTTGCATTAGCACAGATCCAATTCCAGTCCCACAAGCATCTGTCTCCAATACAAATGCCTCATTAAAGTTAGGCAGAGGCATCACAGGGGCAATGGTCAGACTGTGTTTCAATCTCTCGAATGCCTCATCTTGGGGTTCTCTCCAATCAAAACCACCCTTTTTTAACATATCATGCAAAGGCCTACAAACGAGTCCATAACTTTTGACTAACCTTCTATAATAGCCTGTCATTACCAAGAAACTCCTTAGCTGAGAAATATCCTGAGGTTTGGGCCAACTTTGAATTGCACTAATCTTGTTGGGGTCTGTAGCAGCTCCTTGACCCGAAATAATATGGCCCAAATACTCTACTTGTGGGATAGCTATGACACATTTGCTCAACTTTGCAAATAGCTGGTTTTTGCCTCAATATATCCAATACTATGGTCAAGTGCCCCTAATGCTCCTTCTCACTTTTGCTATACACTAGAATATCATCGAAGAAAACCAAGATAAATTTCCTCAAGTACTTGGCAAAAATGGAGTTCATTAATGCTTGGAAAGTATCAGGAGTGTTTGTGAGGCCAAAAGGCATCACAAGATATTCATAATGCCCCAAATATGTTCTAAATACAGTCTTGCAAATATCTTTTGGGTTCATTCTGATATGGTGATACCCAGATCTTAAGTCTAACGTGCTAAAAACTGTGGCTCCATGCAACTCATCTAACAAATCTTCAATGACTGTATTGGGTATTTGTTTTTGACAGTTTGAGTATTCAATTTTTTATAATCAATGCGAAGTCTCCAATTCCATCCTTCTTCTTCACAAGAATTGCTGGTGAGACATAAGGACTAACACTTGGTCTAATGATTGAAAAGTCTAGCATCTTTTGTATATGTTGTTTCATTACCATCTTTTGATGGTATAGGACTCTATAAGGCATGACATTATGAGGATCAACTCCTTCCTTGATGGGAATTATATGGTCGTAGCTCCTCACAGGGTAGCCCTTGTGGCTCCTTAAAAATATCTTGATAAGATTCAATGAGGGGTTGGAAAGATGGCTTAACCTTGATCTCTCCTTCCTTTTATCTTCTGGATTGTAATTCAATTACAAAACCTGAAATTCCCTTTTGTGACAACTTGACCATCGCTTTGGTGTGTATTAAAGGTAAAGTGTCAAACTGGGTGTGGTCATCAAATGTCACCTCAGTCTTCCCATCTTTCCTTATGGTTAATCTTCTTGCCTTTAAATCCAAATAGACGGGGCTATGTTGATAGATCCAATCACATCCAAGGACAATATCATAGCCTTTCAATTGGAGAATCTTGAATGAATTATAGAATTTCTCACCATTGATGCCATACTCAGCCTTTGGTATATGGGATCCAGTCAAGATTGTTCCTCCTTCGGCCACTGTCATTCATTTCAATGGATTGCTATGAATCTTACAAGACGCCTTGGTAGCAAACCTCAAATCTATAAAAAGTATGTGTGCTTCCACTATCCACCAATGCCACCCCGGTTTTTCTTCCAAGATTCACCATGAGAGTATAAGTAGTAACCTTAGTCAGGCCGTGGACTGCATGAGCTGAAATCTGCATCAATTGCTCATCCTGATCAAAACTAGTAGGTGGACTATCGGTATTTTTAGGTCGGCTTTCTTCAGGATCCAAATCTTGTTGTGGAGTGTCATCAGATTCATGTTGTTTGCACTTATGTCCCAGGAACCACTTACCACCACAATACTTACAAACTCCAGGGACAAATGGCTTTGTGTTTGCATCCTTCTTTTGAATATTGTTTTCCCCTTGAAATCTGTTCTTGAATGTTGGAGTTTGATATCCTCCTTTCTGCTGTCCAGTGTTGACAGTATGGGTGCCCTTTTTTGATATCACTCATGCCCCCTTTTCTATATCTTTAGCCATCCAATAGGCTTCACATAATGTTTAGGGTTTTAATGGTGTGAGATAGTGCTTGATATCACTCCTCAGCCCATTGACAAAACATTTGGCAAAGAAGAGATTATTCTGCCATGGGTTCTCACTCTTGTAAACTGCCATAAACTCTTCAAATTTATCAATATAGTCTGAAATGCTGAGATTGTTTTGCTTCACTGAATGAAAGTTTTCTAAAACTTCATATCCACTATACTGGGCAAATCGGTCACAAATCATGGCACAAAAATCTGGCCAGGGGGTGGATCCCATAAGAGTCCTGTACTCCTTAACCATTTATCCACTCTTCCCACAATATAAATTTGAGCCAAGTCTAACTTAGCCTCATTAGGAACGTTGGCCATGGCAAAATAAGTCTCACTTTGCCTAATCCATTCCATTGGGCCACTTCCATCAAGTTTTGGGAAGTCTAATTTTGGTCCCTTAGCAATAGTTTGTAGAAACTGTTAACTCTTTCATTAGTTGGATTAGGGTTCCACTGTCTAGCATAGTAATGTCCTTGGTTTTCTCTAGGATTAGGATTTCCTTGTTGAGCAAAAGGTCCAACAAATCTAGCATTCATGCGATTCAGAGTGGGGGACACAGGAGCAGAATATGGCTGTGGATTTCTACCCCAAAGTGCTGGTGCTGCAGAATATCCAGTGGAGGGTGGATTAGTGTTACCTTCAAGAGTGGCAATGAGGTTGAACCCTTGAGTGCTGTTGATGTTAATCTGACCAAGATTTCTGACTTTCCTCATCATCTCCCTATCTAGTTCATTCGATTACATCAGATCTAGGTTATGGTCACCCCTCAACACTTCCTCATTTCTTGCAAATTGGATGCAAGATTTGGCTCGGTTGCTCTCATTTGTGAACTCACCAAACCTTGTAATAACGCTTCCATGCAGTTCATCTGCGATTGCATACCAGCTATCTGCTTCTGCAGCTCTCCGACCTGATGTTGTACCAAATCCGCCTTGCTACTCGCCTCCTTAGCCTCATGTCGCACAGCAGTGAGCTCCGACACCTCCAATTCATTTTGTGCCATCGACTTTGTCATCCGTCTCACCGATCGATTGCTGGGTTAGGAATTTTACTAGGGAATCAATCATGAACCCTTACCACAACCAATCTCTTCCGCCACCTGGTCAAGAGCCGATAGGGGATTTTACGGTGAATCAAAATTCACCAACCTGATCGATTCCTCACCAAATCGCCTCCGAGGATTGAAAGACTCTGATACCAATATTGTCAGCTCCTGAGAGATGAATCCGAGAGGAAATCGAGAAAAGAGAAAGAGGATGCCGCAAGATAGGAAGAACGCTACCAACTAAGACTATGAATTAGGGCATAACAATTGGGATGCCATCTCGTTCGAGCTCAAAAGTATATATAGTTGCTTACAATTTGAGTTTAGGGATAAAAAAAGATCACAACAAATGTAAACAGAGTTTAATCCCACAGCTAAACACTGTTTATGGTAAGCTAATTTTCATTAGACCAATTGTAATTACTGAGTAGCTTCCAAACCGTTGATCTTCCTCCAAGAGGTAAGGATACATCTCTACTGTCCGTTGTGAATTAACTCTCTGGACCGGCCGAAAACTGCCTGAACTTCTAAGTTCTGATTCTTCAGTATCTGACATTGCGCCACTCGAATTTCCTCGCCACGCTGGCCACCAAGTGCTCCAGTTGCATACCGGGGCACCGGGCACACCCTACGGCCGGCGCCGAACGGCGTAATACTGATCTCCCTGCTCCCCATCAGGTCCACTTCGGCGCCTTCGCTGGCGGGAAGGAACCGCTCCAGTTACGGCATGCTCGGATGCCCGCGCCGTCTCTGGCGGCGGTGACGTCGGGTATCTCCGCTCGAAGATTTGCTTGGATCTCCGGCTGCGCCACGAGGTTCGCCATGATCCGCTGCACCACGGTTGCCGTTGAGTCGGTACCGGCGGCCAAGAACTAGAAGGGATGCCATGGATGCTGAAAACGACCGATTGCAGCATATCGCTCGTGTCCACATCGAGAGCCAAGTTGAGTCAATTAAGTACCACATGGACCTGCAAGGCTGCAAGTGGGCCCTAGATGTAGGTGCAGTTTATATTTGCTAGGGTAGAGTCATGTAAAATATGGATACTGTAAATAATACCTAAGGTTACATGCCATACGTTAAAAGTCCTATGATTTTTTTTTAACTTAGATCACAAAAGCTAAGGTTTTGTGAAATTTACTCTTTCAACAATTATTCAGTTTACACAGCGAAGGAATTTCAATTCTTCAGTTTACACAGTGAAGGTTTACACATTTGTCAGTATGCACAGAGCAAGTCTTGGCTCCTGTTAAGACGGATCGAAGGCGTAGTGCATGTCGACGGCGACGGCGATGTGCCAGGTGCACCGTGTTCCCTTGGGGAAGACGACGAGGTTGCCGGCGCCGAACTCGAAGTGCTCCTTCTCCGGTGAGCCCTCCGCGGCTGCCTTCACCTTCCCTCTCACGATGTAGCACGTCTGCCGCGCGTCGTAGCTCAGCGCGTATCTCCCAGGAGGGCCGCCCCACCTACGTATTCCAAGGACGGCTGATGATACGGGATACGTATATACGTGTACATGAGCACATGCTCGTCTACTCACTTGGGCCAGGACTTGACGCCGAGCTCCGACAGGCGAGACGCCGGCGGGCACCTCTCGACGGTGATCGAGCCTGCCGGCACATCGACGTCTGTTTGCGGCTCCGAGCAGGAGCTCGAGCTCGAAGCCATGGACATTGCAGATGACAAGTCAGGAGCAGGAGACGCAGTCCGATTGGATTCAGTTCGGTTTGGTTTATAAGTAGTAGAGGAGGAGAGAAGTTGCAAGCTGAATTGGACTCTCCAAGCTCTCTCTCCCCTGACGGCATGTAGTACATCGCACAAGAACAAAGCTGACTCATGCTCCTGGTCGTACCGGTCGGCATGTGGCTGTTTGGTTTGATGCTGTCGTGCAGCGCATCTCGACTCGTCGGCGGCGGGCGGGCGGGCGGCGGCGGGACGACTTGTTGCCGTCTGTGTCGTTTACCCGTGCCGGTTGGTCAGACGAGTTGACCGGCGGCTGGTCGACGACGTGGCGATGCCGCACTGGGCTCAACAAATATGACCCAAGTGCTTGACCATACATGCATGCATACAGAGGCTGCTCTGAATGAACGGATATTAACTGCTAGTGGACATTTCATCCTTGCTAATTGCTATGAGCAAACAACGGCTGTTCAACTCATTCGTCCGCCTGTTGTAAAATCCTCTCGAATAAAACAAGGAAGTCAAGGCTTCATTTCAGGCCGATTTTATTCAACCAAATAGTACTTCTAGATACATGATTTCGAGGGGAAAAAGAGTCATGTCAATTCCTTGTGCTGACAGTCTAGTACTACACCAAATCACCAATTAAGGCATGTAACTGATGCTCACCGTATCTGAAGTTCTGAACCGGTGCACTTCTGAACAACAGTTGAGAACATGGTGCATTATTTCCAACCAATGCCCTTCTTCTCTCGTGCAATTTCTAACACATGAACTTAGCCAAGCGTGGATCAGATTGCCATGGTAGACCAGTCCGCGCACCGATTGCTCTGCATTTGATGCCTGCCTGCAATATGAACAGTGAGTTCAGGATATATCTCAAATCAGGATCAGAGGAAGAATAAAAAGCTACTTCTTTTGTGGCATTTCCATAACAGAAGGAAATTGGTTTACCACTTGGCAAGCAAAAGGTAGCATCTTTTCGGGAGGCATCTCTGTGGATAGTCCTATGTAGAATCAATAGGGGAAGTGGTAAGATTACGATAAAGTGTCAATGATGACTAACTGTACATATTATTCAGTTAAAACAAAAGTAACTGGCTGGTATTGGATGTTATCATACAAGAAACATATTCTTGATCTGAAGTCCAGCAAAAAAGTAGCGTTTTAGTACTTATTTCTAGCAGTTTTTTTGCTCTTTAGGGAAAACATAATGAAAAAAGGTAGAAAATGTTAAGGATACGAATAGGAAATAGATAAGGACTCTTATTTATTTCCTTATATGACTTGTATTCCTTCTATATACCCTCTTGTACTCTCTATATATATTGTCCTTTGGGCCTCATCAATATACACACAATATTCATAACAGAAAATAGACAATCTGGAAGAAGTTAATATGCCTCACCCTGAAGTACTGCTCCTATAAATGCATCCCCACAACCAGTGGTATCAACAAGATCTGAAGATGGAATACTTTCTGCAGTTCCTATCAACAGTCTTCCAAATATAGTCCCAAGCCCTCTTGCAGAGACTCTCATGAACTGGAATGATAACATGGAGAAGGATAAATTAGTAAAAGAGGTGCCGAGAATTTTCTCTCAATTTTGATCAACAATCTCAAAAAACTGCGAGGACCAGAAATATTGTCAATTTGTCATACCTTGGATGATACACAAGTTGGCAGCGTGTCATCATTATGCACTTTCTGCTTTAAAGACTCAGCAACACTGTCTATATCTACCACATCTATTCCAGAATCATCACCTGTTTAAGAATACAACAGTGTGAATAAAATGGACTTGAAGTCTCAAAGGCAACCGTTATACATTACGTTGATCCTTCCTGGTGTCAATCTTATCAGAAAAAGATCAAAACTGACCATCCTCGCTCCTCTCAAGCATCATGCAGCCGTTTTCTCCAAGGGTTACAATTATAAATCTCGCACGGGGATATTGCAGAAGGATCACTAGTAGTGCAGAGGGAATGGATGAGATCGATGTCCATTTCTTTAAAAAAAGACGTCACTGGAATTAGCGTGTGAAAAAATGCAATTGTACTAAAAGCATACAATTGAGAACAAAGAACATTCGCTTCTCTTAAAAATGTATCATGACCTCATAATACCTCTGGAAATTTCCCTGAACAGACAATGTAACTCGCTAGACTGAGCAAACCTTCCAATTCTGCCTTTGTTCTTTCTGGCTCCGCATCGACCAATATTGGAATCTTCATCTGATCAGCCTGTACAATTCTGGTTTTTATCAAGCAACAAATTAAAATCTGATTTAAAATTTTCACAGGTTTAAGATAGTGTTACTGTAGTACACTAGTTATTACAGAATTAGTTTAACTAGCCAGTATATGTCCACTAGGATTTCTAAAGATTGAACAACACAGACTTCATGGCAAAAATCTAGCATTATATGATGTATCAGCGAATTAATGTTGCAACACTTTCAAAATGAACTCACCTGCTTAGCAACAGCCAATGCCATTTCATGTGAATATCCATCTAGGTATAGCAAGCTTACGTCTTGCAGTGCAGCTGACAAATTTGACATTGATAAGTCCCTAGGAACCATTGGAGGGTAGCCCAATGTGATTATACATGTACGAGTTTTCCTGCAAATGCAAAGAGTTCTTCTATGAATATATGCATGGTATTTTTTTATGATGCCATAAAGAAATGTTGCAAAAGTTGAATAAGAACAGTTCTATAATCCTATATATTCCTATACAAGATTAATAGTTTCAACCATGATGAAACTGATTCAGCAACCAGTAAAAGAAAACAACATCGATAAAATCATATAAGGATAAAATAGTTGGGTATAAAGGGTCAGGTTTTTTTTAGAGTACAAGAAGACACACATACACGCACACCCCACTCACGCCCCACACACGCGCGTGTCCTACTATTACACACACTAAGCCTAGAACAAAGGTCGCTGAATAAATCCAGGATTTATCCAGTACCTCACGGAGTGCGGGTACACGGCATCAGGGTTCACAATTTCGGCGAAATTTCATTTTTTTGTCCATTTCGGTACCCTCCGAAATAATCCCAATTCGGTCAAATAAATTCGTTTTCATTTGAACTTGGACCCAGTTACAAATACAGCCCAAAATTTGGCCAAATTTCGGTAAAGAATTCAACCGTGTTTGAATATTTCGTCCGAATTTTAGAACGAAATAACAATTTCGTCCCATTCGGTGATTTCGCAGACAGGCGAAATTATTTTCAAACCGAAAGAGTTTCCCATGAGCGGGATAAAGGGTCAGGTGATGGTAAAAAATAAATCTCCTTTGTTTACTCGTATTTGCTAAATGCCAAACGGCGTGTATTTATTTGCCTTTTGTCAGATATAGATTTGCAGTCTTTGAGAACAGAACTACCACCGTGGGCCTTTCACAAATTATTCATATTATACTGTGAAAAAGAAGTCATGTTGTAGTGCATAAAAAACAGCAAGTTTGGTGAAAACTCCATTCAGATAAATAGGACTACAAAATTGGTTGAGAAATCCCTAAACAAACTTTTATTTGAGAAACGTATCTGCATGTACCTGCCAGAGTTGACAAGATGAGCAACAAATCATTCACGTCAGCTAAGACATGCTTATCTTTACAAGCTAGGTAGCTGTCTTGACTGCTTCACATACCTATATAGCTACATAAAGCTAAGTACTAGTTGTCTTTATACTAATGATGAAAGAAAAATATTCTTACGTTTGCTTATCAATAATGACATAAACAAGTGTTGTGTTTCCACCATCAGAAATCTGCAAAGTGGAAACATCCAAAGAATATGAGACATAAAAGAATAAGATAGTCCAGGGTACCTGATAGCTGACAGTATATTTCATTTTGACCTTTTGTGAAAAATATCTCTGAGACATATCAAGCTCAACATGGAGGGTGGTGGCCTTTAAAGATTGTACTTCAACATAGTTGCATTTTTATTTCTTGAACACAGGAACAAGTTATGTGTTCATTTAACTTCTTTTTTAGGAATATATGGCTATCCAGCTTAAATATTAGAGATACACCTTCAACTTTACTGGTGTTCTCTATCCGTGTTCAAGTGCCCACAGCCAATATTTCAGTTATCCATAAGTAGAGGCCCTAGTTCCAATGGTACTGAAAGGGGATGTTGCTGTTTTTCCTGGTGGCAGAAACGAATATATGGAACCAGAAAACACAATGCTATCAATCTGAATGTTTATTTTGAGGAAATGGTTAGAAAATTGCTGTGCCCTCCCAATAACCATATGATTACTTGCACATGATGACCAACGATGCACAAGCTATATATTTGTAATCCAAGCCTTACTATAACATGTGATATATCAATGCCAGCTTCCTTGAGATCCGAAAGAACAGTTCCTCCAATTTCATCGTTGGCCACCTGAAAAGAAATAAGCGGGGCCCGGGTGAAGTGCGGCGCATGGCATACCAATAGAACAAGGTTCAGTAAAGGTTACCCTTCGAATGGAAGATTTATAGTCCCAATCAGTCAATGGCTCAATGCGTACAACACCTCAACACCGGGTAAGGCAGTTTACCTTGGAGATGAGCCTCGTGTTCAGGCCCAGACGAGCAGCGCCCGTCAAGGCGTTCCCAGCATTCCCACCTCCCGATATCTGCGCACAACAAGAATCACCAGGAAGCAAATGGTCACTGCAATGCCGCAAATTTAGCTCATGGGGAACAAGGCAACCGCACAAATCTTGCAGTGCCACTGCAAGGAGCACTCCTTTTCGTCCCCCGTTTCTTCTTGGTCAGGACCGATCACCTGCAGCTCCCCGCTGCGGATCTTGTCGTCGGGCCGCGGGTACGCGTCCACCGTGGCGAGGTAGTCCAGCGTCACCAGCCCGCACCCCAGCTGCAAGAACCCCACGACCGATCAGAGCGAGCAGATACGCACGGATCTTCGTCCAGTGAAAGTCCAGCAGCGCACCACGACGCGGTTCGCAGCGGCGAGGACTTCGGGGGGCCGGCGCGGCGGCTCGGCGGGCCTGGCACCGGGAGGCGTGGAGGAGCGGAGGAAGCGGCGGCGGCGGGGCGCCGCGGAGGAAAGGAGAGGGGACGCCAACGGCGAGCGGTGGAGGAGAAGCGGCATGATGGTGGGAGGCATACACCGGCGGGGGAGGCGCCGGCTGCAGAGCAGAGCCGAGAGCCCGGGAGTGATCGCGGGAGCGTACGGAGTTTGGAGGGTAGTTGGTGGGCGTAAGGAGCAGTAGGTCCAGCTGCCGTCGGATTTGTCCCGTGCCGGGCGGAATCGCGAAAGTTCAGTGCGATCGGATCCGGTGGTGAGGCTTCACAGGCTGATCTATAGTTTATTTTATACAGTAATAACTGAAGATATGCTGGGATTATTAATATTTTTTAGTGTAATTAATTTAAAAAATAAAAAGTTATATCATCACGAATAAAAAAATAAAAAAATAAAAAATCATATCATTAGAAAAAGATGAAAGTAAGGAGTTAAAAGCCAGAGCTGAAGCAAATATGTAGGGCTGTCCGTTTCGTGCAAAGGTTCGTGTCGTACATCATCTTTGTTGTCCTTGTCTTTCAAGGCTTTTGCATGATTGATTGATATTTACGAGCTTTCTTTTGTCGGTTTTAAGTTTTGAGTACATCGTTTAGCGTATGTAGCTTAATAAAAAGGTGAAGCGAGCGACATAAGGTGTTCCTATGTAAAGTCTGATCTAGGGGTGGAAACGAGTCGAGTCGAGCTAAACTCGTTTCGGCTCGAGTGAAGAGTAGGCTCGGTTCGGCTTGGCTCATTTCAGAAACGAGCTACGAGTAAGGCTCGGCTCGGCTCGAATTCGACAATGGCCGGCCATGAAAGCGAGCGAGCACTCGCAAGCGTTCACGAGCGTGCGGCGACTCACATAGCGGCAAAGGGACATGAAAATTTACATAAAAATTAGTAGCAGGCAGCAGCAGCAGCAGTTCACATCATAACAGCAGCAGCAGTAGCAAATCAAATAATCGAACATCAGTAGCAAATCAAATAATAGAACAACAGCAGCAGTGCAGTTTGCAGCAGCTCACAATTCACAAATCACAAATTTCCAGCAGTTGCAGTTCACATCACAAGTTAACAAACATCAGCAGCAGCAGTTCACAATTCACAGGTCACAGCAATTACAACAGAGGGAGGATGCAGTAATAGTTTACAGCAGAGGGAGGATGCAGCAACAGATCATAGTAGTCGCTAAAAGGCAGCAGCAGCAGCAGTTCACATCAGCACCGAGGTAATCAGCAATGAGTAAGGTAACAAAAAGAAGAGAATAAGATTTGTGGAAGCATTACAGAGGTAGGAGGCACGGTGGGCGGTGGTATGCGCGACAGGCGGTGGGAGGCCAGCGGCATCTTCTCCATGCCAGTTGAGCACCACCGTCTTCCTCCTAGCCGATGTCCTTCTCACCGTACTTAACGTCCGGCGAGGAGACAGATCGGTGGCGAGGGAGAGCGCCGGTGGTGGGGGGAAGATAGATCGGTGGTGGGGAGGCGCCGATGGCGGGGAAGAGAGATCGGTGGCGAGGAGAGGCCGGTGGCGGGGAAGATATATTGGCGGTGGGGAGGCGTCGGTGGCGGGGAAGATAGATCGGTGGCGAGGAGAGCCGTGGCGGGGAAGACAGATCGGCGGTGGGAGAGGCGGTGGCGGGGAAGATAGATCGGCGGCGGGGGGGGCGGGGGGGCGGTGGCACGGGAAGATAGATCGGCGGGAGAGTGCAGACGGCGGCGGGTGGGCGGGGCAAGACACGCCGAGAGGAGCATGGTGGGCGGGCGGCGGATTCATCGGATGCAACCCCGAGTCGACGCCAACGGGAGACGTGACGCGGGTGGGGAGGCAGGAGTGGGGAGACGGCTCAGACGGGAGATGCGACGCGAGTGGGGAGGCAAGATCCGCAAGAGACAGCAGGCAAGAGTGGGGAGATGGGGTCACGGGCCACGGCTGCTCACGGGAGACGCGACACGAGGCTGGACCGACAACAAACGAGTCAAAATAGCTCGCGAGCCAGCTCGCGAGCAGCTTGAGCTTGACTCGAATTTTTTGCGAGCTATTAAGAAGGCTCGACTCGGCTCGAAATTTCACGAGCTCGAGTCGAGCCACGAGCTTTAAGCTATTTTTCCACCCCTAGTCTGATCTAATCTTCCTCTGCCTAAGAATTTCGGAGATACCACCGGCCTACCAGACTAGTATCCAAAAGAAGACCAAGGGTCCCAAGTCGGTTCACCGATTTAGAGCACAGCAGCATGCATCTGTAAGAAACTAGTATCCGAAATAGAGCAATGAACTTGCGATTCCTACAACGCCCGCAGGAATGAACTGCAGTCACATTCTTGTACACAGTCTGAAGTTCTTTTTTTCTGATACCGTACACATTCTGAAGTTTTGTGTGTGTGTGTGTGTGGGTACACATTCTGACGTTGAACGCCTGGTAAATCCTCCCTTACACAATGTGAAGTGGGCCTTAGTCTTTAAATGGGCCAATTTTACACATATGACCCAGCCCACACTGACATGGGCTGAGAGCCGAATCAAACGGGCCCGGCCTAATACCACCACCAAAAGCCCCCCTCCAAAGCCCCGATCGCACCTATGAAAGGACACCATCCCCAAACACTCGCAAACCCTAGCGCCCCCACACACCTCCACCCCACTCCCGCCGCCGCCGCCGCCGCCGCCACCGCCACGCGAAGTAAAAGAGGAGGGGCAGGATGCCGGCGGGCCACGGGCTGCGGTCGCGGACGCGCGACCTATTCGCGCGACCGTTCCGGAAGAAGGGTTACATCCCGCTCACCACCTACCTCCGCACCTACAAGATCGGCGACTACGTGGACGTCAAGGTGAACGGCGCCGTGCACAAGGGCATGCCGCACAAGTTCTACCACGGCCGCACCGGACGCGTCTGGAACGTCACCAAGCGCGCCATCGGCGTCGAGATCAACAAGCAGGTATGGAGTGATCTTTCCGCCGCCGGGCCTTGCAGCCTCGTCGCAGGCTGCTTACCCTTGCTGTTATGCTTGTGCCATGATGGATCTGTGTTGGTGTCGCTGTAAGATTGGGAAGTGCGTAGTTTAGAATGATGATAAGGCGGCGGTGATGTGTCACATGACGCACGTCTGTAGGATTTGTGCAAGTTATCGATCTTCTGAAGATGTGATATGTTTTCATAGTATCAGGAATGGTGAATCACTGCCTATTTTTACAATGCTCTGCATGAGCTGCATAGATCTGTCTGATTACCAAGTGTAGCATAGACGATTTGATGGTGTTGGTGGTACTATTTGTATGATTCTAGTTTCTGCAGAGGCGATTGGGTTCTGTTTGCTCTGCCGACGTATTAGGATTCTGCTTCAAGTAGAAGTTGTTAGGGTTGTAAGGTTATGCTGGTGGTTGGATTCTAGTTTCGGTATAAGTATTAGGATTTTATGGTTAGTTTTTTTATGCCATTTGTGAGCGTTTTGGTGTAACTAGTAGGTAAGCCCTAGAGGGTGCAAATTGGAGTTAGCTTTCAATATTTGTTGTGTTCGTGATGTTCTGTAAGTTTTTTAGTTGCTTCCATGGAACGAAGCAAGTAAACTTGGATTGCTCCACGTCTAGATTATTCTCTAGATGTATCTGTGCAATGTTAGGGCATTTTGTTTTGTAAAATTTTGTTGATTAAGTATGTTTGCTTGCTTCTTAAAAAGTGATATCAAATTTGGTGCCTTTACTGTGTTGCCGAACTGAAGTTTGTTAGATGTTTTGTGCTGTGTTAAACAATATTGTTTTGCTATGTTTGTGTATTGAAGCTTAGTATCTGTTATTTTTATATCCAAATAACGAATCTGCACTTTATTTTACATGTTTTCCTTACTAAGCTATCGCAATAATAGCCTATCAAATCGTCAAATCATAGATGTCACCTTATCAAGGATTCTTGCTACATGAGGATGCAATTTGGTCACAGTTTCTTTTTCTTATGGTCATGGGGAAAGGCTAACCATTGCTTGCAGTAATTGGTGCAGAAGTGAATATATTTCTGATTGTCCACTTATCTCCGACTACACGCTGTTTTTCTGCATTTCATTCATAGTGTAACATACATAGGATAGATGCGAGTGGTGGAACCATGTTGAACAAATGTGTACCATACATATGATATTCTGTAATCTTCAGGATTAGTGTATTTATTATTGTATCGCTGTGTACATTGTCAGGTTGGGAACCGCATTATCAGGAAGAGGATCCATGTCCGTGTCGAGCACGTGCAGCCATCCAGGTGCACTGAGGAGTTCCGCCTGAGGAAAGCGAAGAATGACCAGCTTAAGGCGGACGCCAAGGCACGTGGTGAGGTCATCAGCACCAAGAGGCAGCCGAAGGGTCCTAAACCCGGCTTCATGGTTGAGGGTGCTACACTTGAGACAGTCACCCCCATTCCCTATGATGTGGTCAATGATCTGAAGGGTGGTTACTAGGATGTTTGGTCTATCTACCTGCACAACCAGTTCAATATCTATGTTGCTCTAATGAGTAGAATTTTGCTCACTCTGAGCGGTAGTCTGGACCTTTATTCTGTGTCATTCCTTTCAAAAGATTTTTCGTCGCAGGTTGCTATGCCGAGTTTTGCAGAATACGCTGTATACTGTGTTGTTTGCTTATGAGAATGCTGATGTGCTTGGTTGAACCGCATTTGGTGCTGATTGCATCGCTTGAACCCAACTTATCATATACAATCTTCGAAGAAGTTTCTATCTACGTCCGAATCATTTGGAGAATCCATATGAAGAATCTGGCCGGCTGTCGGCATGTCTAGTTGATTGGATTCAATTATTTGCCGGACATCCTGCGTATTACTTCCCGTGCTTTATCTCTTCTCGTTTTGCTTGCTGGATTTCTTCTCAACTTGGTTCCTCCCAGGCGGGATTCCTTGTGTGTGATTCGTTTGTTCCAGGTTGTTTGATGTTTGTTTCTGGGACCGCGTCCAGTGGCGGATGAGAGTTGCAACTAGCAAGATTGTCAACTCGTAGCGTCGCTGCTCTATTACAGTGTTATCACGGAGTCACACACGCAAAGTTGCAAGGGTGTCTTTACGGTTACCGCTAAGACTGATGATCGTTGAGTTTCACTACTGGGCACTGGCTGGAAGCAGGGTTTCAAATTTCGGATGTAAAAAAAATTCGGTGGCCGGCGAAAAGAACGAAAGAACGAAATTTCGTTCGAAATTCGGGCGAAAAAAAATCAATTTTTTAATGAAATTTAACCAAAAATTGAATAAAATTTGAACAAATTTCAAATAGGATCAAATTCGGTCAAATTTTACCCGAATGAAATCTATTTCGCTGGGCACCGAAAAGGGACGAAATTTGAAACCCTGGGTGGAAGAAGGGTGCTTAGCGGATGGTACTTGGGTGTTTGATGATGTTAAGCGCCATTTATAATGCGGGAATTTTGAAGGAGCCCAACTGAATTGTCCCGTTACCTCCGTCTGCAAAAAAAAAAGTCCTGTCACCTCGTGAAGTTCCTATGAAGGTGGTGATTATTTTGGCTTATTTTTGGTGGCTTATGGCTGAAAAGTACTGTAGATGGCTGAAAAAAATACTGTAGCTGACAGAGGCTTATTTAACATAATTAAATTTAAAAAAATATAAAAAATATGTTAGCCTATCACAAACAACGCAAACGAATACGGCAAAAAAAAAGAACCGGCAAAAAAGGTCAAAAAAAAGCCAAAAATTCAGAAAAAGACGAAATTATGAATAGTGAAAAATAAACCAGAAGCTGAAGCCGAAACGAGCGGGGCCGAAATCTGTGTTCCAAACAGGCCTTTTGGTGGTGTGAAAGTTCTGTTTTGATTCAAAAAGCACACCGTGGGATAAAAGGAAGAGAGAGAACAGTACATAAATCTGGGCATGCAAATACCCTTTGATACCGCACCAATGATCTAGAGTAATCACGGTAGAATCACGCAAATCGCAAGCAGTAGGCAAGTACCGCAAATTCGCACAGAAAATTCCCAACAAGCAAAAGTTCGAATTAATCGGAAAGTAAAACCGAAAAGAATAAGACCTTAATCCGTGGTGCATGTAGCTTCATTTCCCTTTACGGAGTAGCGGCGGCAGTTTGTGTAACGAGCAGAGCAGGAACCGGAAAGAGTCTTAAGAAACTCGGAAGCAGCAGCGAATCAGATGCGCAAGAAGACAAACATTTCTGCAAGCTTGGCAGGAAATGGATATATTCCCGAACTCCAATTACATCGTCGTCTCCCTCCTCTACACATCGGTTTTGCACGGGAGAATGCTCGCGACCTCCGAGCGTTCGTTCCCTCCCAAAACACAAAACAAACCCAGACTCTAGGAAGCGAGAAATAAAGATCCCACGTCGGTTTTCCGCCGGAGCCACGACGGCCTATATCAGCTCCGCAGCGCGACGGCGGCCTCGTGCACGAGCGACCCGGTGGCCTGCGCGACGCCGTGCGCCTCCCGCTCGGCCACCTCCCGGCACACGCCGCCCCACGTGCCGGCCTCGGACATGCGCCTCACGAACGCGGCGAACCGGCGCCAGTTGTCCGGCTGGAACAGGTCGGGGCCCATGCGCAGGTACGTGAAGGCCACCATGCGGTCCGCCTCGGCGCGCTCCGCGGCCGTGGCGACCACCTGGTCGTGCGCCGTGTCGTCGTAGCGGGGCAGCGCGTTCTCGCCGGCCAGGCCGACCCCGGCCGCGCGGGCGGCCGCGGCCACCTGCTGCACCAGGCCCTCGGGCCGGCACTGCGCATCCTGCGGCTGCTCGTGGTCGCGCATCTCCACGCAGGTGAAGTTGAGCACGGCGCCGTGGCGGCCCAGCATGCGCGCGATCGGGAGGTACCCGTCGCGGTGCCGCGTGTTGTAGTACCCCGCCGTGAGCTCGGCCGCGTGGGACCGGGTGCCGTAGTGCCAGTGGATGCCGGCGACCTTCACGGAGATCTTCACGCCGGGCGCGTGGCCGAACACGGACGTCGCGCCCGACAGGATGCGCTCGCCGTGCTCCAGGAGCATCTGGGAGTACCACGACATGAAGAACTCGCCGTACTCGGTGCTCCAGCCGCCACCTTCCCGACGGAAGAAGACAGTGTCCTCCGGCCAGCTGTTGTAACCGCCGGCGTCCGTCGGCCCCCCGGAGCCCCACTCCGGCTTGCCCGCCGCCTCCGCTGCTTCCTTCAGGCTGCTGAGCATGTACTGCACGAGATCGAAACACCCAATGATGTCAAAAACTTTCCTGATCCACTCTTGTTAATTCAACTGAGAGTTGTTCATCTCAAGTATACCCTGTCGCTGCATTGGAAGGCGCCGATGCCAGGGAACTTCCAGGTGCCGTTGCTCTCCGGGTACGAAGGGTACCGCAGCTCGCCGGCCGGGCCCATGCCGACTTGGATCTCCTGCATGCACGAGGCGATTTAGCTAGAGCCGTCGCAAAACAGCAACGATCAAAAGCGGTAAGTTACTGAACGGCGGGGGGACGTACGACGATGGTGTTGCCGAGGAAGGAGGCGAAGTGGTCGCGGAAGGCGCGCATGAAGTCGGTGTAGCACTGCACGGGCGTGCGGCCCTTGAGGACGGGCATGGCGTCGCAGCCGAGCGAGACGTATTCGTAGTTGCGGCGGCCCCATTGGTCGGTGTAGGCGAGGTCCTGGTCCTTGTTCATCTCCTCCACCACCCACCTCGGCAGCGGGATGCTGCATGTCATCACCAACAAAAGATCACCATGTCTTATCAAGATCCGATGGCCACTGCCAAGGAAAGGAAAAGAACAGCAAAAAAAAAAAAGGCGATGGAGTCAAGACGGTGGCCGGCCGTACGTGACGGAGTCGCCGACGTTGCCGCCGCACTGGTGGAAGGACATGACGGCCTGGACCTTGAGCCCGGTCTTGCGCGCCATCTCCATGAGCTCCATGTACCCAGCGAAGTTGTACCGCCCAGGACACTCGCTCTCCACGATGCCCCACCACACGTCCACCATGACGCCCTCCACGCCGGCGCTCTTCAGCGCCGCGAGGCTCGCCGCCACGGCCTTCCTCCGGTTCAGCCCGCTCCCGCACTTCTTCACGGTGTCCAGAGGCATCATCACGAACACCGGCACGCCAGGCTTCCTCGCCGCGACATGCTCGGCCGCGGCCGCGCTCTGGGACACCGCCCGGCACGCCATCGACATCGCCTGCCTGGCCGGCGCCACTGACGGCTCGCACATCGCCTGCCTCTGCAGCCTCAGGCTCGGCGCCTGAGACGCCGCCGCCTTCTGCGCGGCGACCGAAACCGGCGCGGCGACCACAGCGGCACGCCGTGCGGTGAACGGTGCAATGGAAGCCGCCGCGGCGGCGCTCTGAGCCAAGCTAAAGGCCATGGTTAATAAAAACTTCTGCGATTTACAAACGCGGGAGCAACTAAGAAAAATGCCTATCGGTTTGGATTTGCACGGCCTTAATGGGCGCGGGAGAGATTGGATTATCGGGACGAGGGGAACGGGAATATATCTAAAAAATACTAATTTATTATTAATTGTTCAATGGGTGGAGGTCGACGATGAGAGGAGTCGCCGGCGGGGAGGTTTAAATAGGAGGAGAGGGGGGAAGAGTCGCTCGCGAGCGAGGCGCCTGCGGGAGGGACGGCAGCGATGGACGGGCGGGGTTTTCGCGACGCGTGGCGCGGCCTGGAAGCCTCGGTGGGCTCGGGGCACGTGGCAGTTGGCCGTTTGCATTCGGCTACGTGGACGGCGGCCAGGAGTTGTAGGAGAGCAAGGGGAGCTGGTCTCGGGGGCGTGGGCGACCGCTCTATCCGTCTCCTACTAACTAGTTATCGAGATATGTTTTAGGTTTTGATTTATAATTTATTAGTATAATAAATAATGGTTGTTAAAATAAATTAAAATCAAAACTGATTGAAAAGTCGAAAGAAATAGGGCCATCGTGCCACCGAGAAAGGAGGTACATCTATGAAATTGAATTTCATTTCCATAATTCTTAGACCAGTACTTGGAAGCCAAATGGGGTAAAAGTGTTTCATGATCCTAGAAGCGTACACTCATGGGATTTAAGTACACATTCCAGCATCACCGAGCAGAGAAATAAGCCAAAAATCAGAAGGGAACTATATGCAAGCTGCAACAGAGAACATGCAATTTTTCGTGTCCTCTTCAATGGCGCATGGAAACATGAATGGAACTTCTTCCATTGCATTCGATGATTCGCGGCTGTTAGATCTAGCGTCGGATGATTAGGATTGAGACAAGTGAGACTAGTGGTTTTTCAATGACTTATGATTTTTGGTTTATAACTTTTAAATGCTGACTATTCGTGAGAAATAGTACGAAGAGAAAGACAGATGTATATAATTTTAGCCGATATAGCTGAAGTTGATACGGTATTCAACTTGTAGACCTCGTCTTAAAAAGACGCACCGTTTAAAATCTAATTACTATAGCAAAAATCATAAACATGAAGCCGAAAAATACCTAGCCGAAGCACATATTTATCCACATTGCACAATAGTATCTCCCAGCCACTCTCTTCATCTCTTGCCCCGCTCTATGCGATTACGCGTGTACTCGTAGGGTGTGTTTGGTTACTCATATCAATGGTCTATGTGTATGGGATGGTTTAAGAAAAAAGAATCTTCTATGTATTTGGTTGCTTGAATGAAACTATCCTATCCTGGAAGAGAATTATTTTAAATAATATATTCTTATTAATGTTACATTAACATACCATCGCTTAAAAATTACATAAAATAACATTTATCACTATTTGAAATGGCGACTAAGGCTTTGTCGCTATTTGAATTTGGGACAGAACTTTTGTTGCCATTTGAAATAGCGACAGAAGTTGTGTCATCAAACAAATCAATGACAGAGTGCCACATCGGTGCCACGGTATCTGTCGCCATTTCTATTGGCGACAGAGAGACAAATCGTCAATTGAAATAACGACAAAAACCCCATAACTTCAATCGCTATTTCAAATGGTGACAGAAGTGCCTAAGAGGAACTACACGTAGGTTCCTTACAGTTAGTTAGTCCTTATAATATGTGTCTCCCACGTGCTATGATATTCGCGATGTTATGCTCATATTTGTTCTGATTTCTTTGAAAAGTTATTCTATTATATGATTTTTGCTATGACTACGAGATAGCCTTTTCTTCTCAGCACCGCGACGAGGGGTAATGGTAGTACCCAGCACCGCGACAAGACGAGTCTATAGCCTTTCTGTTAGAAATGATAACAATATCTCTCCTCCTTTTTCAGCCCGCAGTAACAATGCTTCAACCAGCCATTTTTTAGACCGAGATGACAGCATGCTGCCACCTGTTTTTTGGAGTGAAATGACCACACTTTGCCCCATATTTTACATGTTTCAAGTCTGTCGCCCACATCTAAGAAGACCTATAAATTGTCCCACATAAAAAACCCCACATATCTCTAATACACTCCTCCAACCACAACATGACGGCCAGGGTAGGTAGCTCAAGGCATGGAAGGGGACAATGGGCACGGACTGGGATTCGAGGCCATGACCCCTACATAGAAAACACGCACATCTACGATCCCCTGGACCCTGACCCTGAAGCTCCGATCTACCGCTCGAAACCTAGGAGTCCTATATCCCTAAAAATCCCCTGTCACTACCTACATATCCTCGAGCATTGGTTGCAATGTAAACACAAACTTGACATGGTGGTCCAGGTTTCCAACAATGTGGAAAACACAGGACGTCGATTCTTTCGCTGTTCTATGTTCATGGCAAGTAGTTCATTTCTTATCTATACTTCCACACATACATTGCTTGTACGCACCTTGTACCGCGGATTGCAAGTTCGCTGAGTAGGTGGATTAATCGTATCCAGTATATATCCAGGTTTACATCTACACTCTTTAAATCCGTTTAGAAGAGTTACGGGAGAAGCTCCAGACCGAGAGGATTGACAACGACGAGTCCACAGGCAGAGGATCAAGGAGAGGAACAACAAGGAGGCGATCCACCTCAGCAACGAATACTACTTGTACTGCTGCTGGTCTAACCCGAGTTGCAATTGCGTCTGCTACTACTGTGACAACCAGCCATGTCCACACCGCCCTAACGACCGCCACACCATATGGGTGCCCTATAGTGTTCTATTTTTTGTCTTAGGGCGTTCGTCCATAAGCCCTATTAAATCGACAACCATCATGTCATTTTTCATTCCACATGATGCACATATATCTTAGATGTAGTTCGGGTTGATGGTTCATACATGTTGCCATTTATATCGTAGAAGTAGTGAGATAAACATATGCACATAACCAAACCTTACGCGTAGTGTAATCCATACTTTCATTATGATGGGTTATGTCGGGCTTGAAATGGTTTATTTAAATAAAAATCATTAATACAACCTGAGGTGCACTAGTTAAATTCTCTCTTTAACAATTGGCTATTATTTCAAAAGTATATAGGTTAAAAATGCGATTTTTTTAAATAATACATTTTTTATTAAGAAAAACGTATTATTTACAAAAAAGTAACGTGAGGACTCTATCGTCATTCCTCTGTCGCCAGTTGAGTTGATGACAGATACTCTATCACCAATTGACTTGACGATAGAATCACTGTCGCTAATTCATTCGGCGACGGAGACTTGTAGAATGCAACACAGGACTCCTCGTAGGATTGTCATCATTTCGTATAGGGATAGAGTTCTGTCGCCATTTGGAATGATGATATAAGGTTATTTATATAATTTTTCAGCAATAATATATTTATGTAATATTAATAAAAAAATATTTTTTTAAAAAAAGTCTCCTAAACAATTAGATACAAATTTGATGAATATTCTCCCGAGATATGAAACCATCTCATCTACCATAGACAATGGAACCACATGATATCAAACCGTACCATTCTATGATTCTCTATCCCTCTCATCCCATCCGCCAAGCACACCGTGTCTGCAATGTCAGAACAAAGTTCGTGTCATTGTCTCCAGACCACGCGGAGGAAAGAAAATGATTTCATCACAGCGCACCAGACGGATCTCACCACATCTTCACCGTGGCCGGCCGGGCTGGTATCACGCAACACGTTTCGCATGCGTAAGGGCAAGGAATTAGCCCCCGCGCGACCGCGACAGAAGAACACAACACAACGCGCGTTAGAAGTTCGTCAGCCGTGGCGGCCAAAGAGAGGGGGACGGTGAGACGCTCCTGTCGACCACCGCACGTACGGACGGCGCCAGAATCTGAGCTCTGAAGTCCGGTCAGGCAGGCGACTAGGGCAATCAATCTGGGCGAGACAGCACAGCCGTCGCTTTTTTACTTTTTGGCACCGACTAGTTTTTTGCGTTGTCTGACAATGCTCTGCGACTGTGGGTGACTGTGTCTCTACGCGCAGAGCGGAACCGACGGCCCTCGTTCGACGCCGATCTCAGAAAAGCGAGCTCGTTGTCTTCCGCGATGTTTCGACGCATGCACGCCTCCCGTTGGAGAGAGGCTCTTGTTTCGGACGGTCTGTGTTACGCAAGACGAGAGCGTGGATACATTCTGAAGGCAAACTCGCGTAGTGTTTTTTTCGAGACGACGACGGATAATAGAGACGTCAATTTAGATAATACATATGGTTTTAACTCAAGAAGTTATCTGAAGAAGAAATGACTTAGAAAACCAAAATCAAGCTAAAAACCACGCAAAAAAAAAAAAAGAACAGGCCGACATCGTGGCTAGTAACGCCGTTGTAAGGGTGGCTAGTCTTGAGTTCATCTTTGTGACCAAACGGGAACCGTAAGGCCCTCTGTCCAATACTCCAATGCATCGTGATGGCTCTCGGCAGGATCACGGGGCATGCAGTGAGTTTAGACTTCAGATTCAGATCGGCTATACCTCTGCACTGCAAGCACTATTAGACTTCAGATTCAGATCGGCTTCCAGCTTGCACAATTTACGGTCACTGAATGCCCACATAAGACCTTTATCGGCGTCTCCAGGTATCTTTGCCAAATGTATACCTGCCCATTATTTCTACACATTAGCAAAAGGAAAAAAAGCCTCAAAGAGAGCAAAATTCCAGATGTAAGATCTTTATCAATTGTCTCGTGTTCAGTATTCGAAGTTCCATGTTCGTGTCCTGCATTTCCTATAAATAAAGCTATGCGACAGGCGAACATAAACATCAGTGCAGTAAGTTATTCATACAAGATTGTGTTGATTTGTGTACAGTAGGCTGGTCCTCGTACATCGGTACATGCCAAATAATGTGAAGTATGTGCTTCGTCTAGTTCATATCAACTATCAACCACAGTGCTGAATTGGCAACTGAAAACCAAAGCCATGCAATCAGCTTAGTAGGACCTTCAAGGCTTCAACATCATTGGTAATTCACTATTTCAGGTATGCCAGAATTTTATGTGTGGTAGTGCCATGTCAAAAAGGTTACATGGACATGGCCGATCATGGTACTGCTTTATGCTAAATATGTCATCCCTTCTTACCACCTATGGGCTCATGCGTGGCTGGTTGGATATATTGCATATACATGTCCGATCATGGAAGTTAGGCGAGAAGTGAAAAGGGCCAAAAACGGAGATGGCTAAGCCTAGGATCGAAAATGGCATCAGAGATGTGAACGATGCTTTAAAATATTTACTTAAGTATTTATCAATCTTTCACTCTAATAACTATAAAACTATAAATATTAGAATATAAAGTTGAGACCTTTTTCAGATTAAAGTCAGATTGCACCAAAACGATAAACAATGTAACATGTTGAATATAACTTACTCGTATGTGGATGATGGCCAAGACAGCTCTATATGTATTTTCACATGTCACAGCAAGTTAGAATACCAAAGAAATCAAGCCAAAAAACCCCGGATTACGAAATCACTCGATGATGCCAAAATCAAGCAAAATCGCGTTTCTTCACGAACTTGCTATCAAAGTGTCTAGATGAGTTGAGATTGATTATCAGAGGTTATCTCCATCTCTTATACATACTTGGCACAACAAGATCAAAAAAAGGGAAGAGAGGATATCAAAACCAACTAAATCAAGAGCAAATCAATCAAAACACGAAAGATCTATGTAGATAAACAAATATCGATGTATTGCTACTTGAGTAGAAAAGTTTTACAGCTACTCCACTTTAGAGGATAGAGAGCACACAAAATACTCAACTCTCAAACCCTAAACTTAAATAAGAGAGCATAAGAGAGGTAGATTGGATGGTTAACCACAAGTCTGCATCCCAACCCTTTAAATAGATGGGCTAGCCAGCCATATCTAATTCTTAGTGGATATTATCCACTTAATACAATGGAGGAAACCTGATAACTCGACGCACACGGGTTTTACTCTCACTTGTTCACTTATGCACGTTTTCCAAAGCGCATAAACCTGAATCCTCTAGCCTTGATCTATCTTGATCAAACCAACTTCTTTTTGACTTAAACCACTCTCCCAAACACCACTCAAGCGATGTAGTTTTGATCCAAATTAGTTTCCGGTATTTTAGCCAAACTACCAAAATACCATTTCTTGACTTGGTATTTATCTTCCATTGTAAACAATCGTCATACTTGGCACATATAAATACACCAATGGCTTGCCACTTGTCGGCAAGTCTCTTAAGCTCTGGTTCCATCAAATAGCGGCCGTGGTCAAGCGAAACGAGATAGAGGAGCTGCGGTGGCGAAGGCCAAGAAGGTGGGGGCGGAGGCATAGGAGCTCGGTGAGGTGGACAAGGAGGTGTTTATGAGCTTCTACGGCGCCAGCTTCCGGATGAGCCCATTGCAGCGCGAGGATAGGAGGTGATCAGCGATGCCGTCTCATCCACGCAGGCTTCCTGGTTCTATTTCTTGGGAAAAGAGAAGCAACTCTTGTGATTTAATTGTAACATTCATTTTATGTTGAAGTGCTAATTAGTTGTTCTCTGTACTGGATAACTTGAATGGAGCTAAAATTCTTTGCCATATTATAAACTGCAAACCGCATGACCAAGTACAAGGAGGAGGAGGACGTGAACTAGAAGCAGAAGAGAGAGAACCGTGGCTCATGCTATTGCTATGCTTTTCAGGAAGGCAAGTTCAAACATGGAGTTCCCTACAAAAATTTTCCTACAATGAGGATTGTATTCCCTGCTTGTGCATCTCTTAATGTAATATAAGATTATCACTATTCACTAGGATTGTACGCTAAGCAAATTACTACTCAAGCTACTTGTTCATGACCAAGATAAAGTGCTAGATCAATTGTTAACTATAAAATGAGTATATGTAACATCATCAGAGTGTTTCTTGAAATATTTTGCCAATGCTTTCTCTGATAGGAAATGTTGTAGTGTGACAGTGGTACTCATGGGTAAGGGGTGTCAATCAGAATTGTATTATCCATTTTATCAGGTATTCATACCCGAACTATTCAATTCATATTCGATACATTAAGACTCAAAGATTATGATCGATAAACAATTTGGTTTCACAACATGGTTGAAATATACATGCCCAATTGATGTGCTGATGGATATTATTGGTTCTCCGGATGGGAGTTGGGCATCATATCAATTGTTTCTTATGTATTTGCATAATTACATATTCTGATGCACAATTGTTTTCATTGGTTTTGTTGGGCATTGTTATCTTTGACTGTGACACAATAATAGATATCAATGCAATAAAAAGTTTTTAAAGGTGAAATAAGCTATTTGTGATATTGTTCTCTTCCAATGCTCTGAAGCCTTGTTTGACACATGAACCCCTTGTAATAAGGAACAACATATGTCTTGATGAAATGATTTGAACATTCGATGATTGCGCATTCAAGTGAATAGTATGCTTAAGATACGGTTAGTGCGCGTTGCACAAAAATTAGAATATGAATTTCTGTTGCAACCAGGGGCGGATCCACCTACAACCTGTGCTGTTACAGGACAACAATGCTTTTGGACCGAGCCTGTGTACCCCTCTCTCATTTTGTATTGATGACAGCAGCCCAGCCTGTCATGTGACCTCAATGTCTCTCTAAAAGCAGCCCACAACCTTTTATTTGGAAAATGCTCGGCCCACAACCTCATGGTGACACCATTGATGTGAAATCCTGGATTCGCCCCTGGTTGCAACGCATGGATACCTGACTAGTGATAACTAAAACAACATAGGTGATAAGACAAGCAATATCATGCAGATAGACTAACGAGCTTGATGACCACTCAGGCCTTATCTGGGAAGTCCAAAATTCCTGTCCATCCATGCGGAAAACATGAGCGCTACCTTATTGTACAAGAGAAAACACGAGTGATGAAAGTCAACGCAAAAAGGTCAAGGGTAGTTTCGCAAAAGTCATGCTGCAGGCTTTGCGCTGCAAAGGCGAGGCAACCTTCGCAAGTATTTGCAAGGGCCTTTCTCTGTTTCTGCACTCCAGTTCATAATTTCGTAGTCCTCTCTGTCTGCCTAATTCGATTATATTTATATTAGCATGGCAACCTGGGTGGCGGTGCACTGATTCCTGAACCGTGCCTTACAATTGCCAGTATATACTTTGGAGATTGCCAGTATATACTTTGGAGATTGGCACTGATTCCTGAACCGTGCCTTACAATTTTTGTTTGTTATTGCGGCAGGATTTTGTTTGTTTGTTTTTGTTTGTTACTTCGGTAAAAAAAATTAGTTGAAAGTATTTTTTTGCCACAGGATCAAAATCTTACTGAAATTACCTTCGTAATTAACCCTCACTTCCAGCTTAACACCGCACAACAATCGTAAACTGAGGTTTGCTTCTTTTTTTTTCCCCCAAAGCTATGCCCTTCTTTTCTTTTCCGATCCATGTCTCCATGGCTGTAGACGACCTACTAAGAAAACATAAACAGGATGCAATACCGGTGAGCTGATTCAGAACCACTTAACTAGTCAGCAAAATTAGGATTAGAAAAAACTGCAGCGATCGATTCTTCAAAACTAACTCGCTGTAATCGATGACTTGTTTAGGAATTTAAATCGTGTTCAACACGGAGCGTCCGCGAACGAGATATTATCGAATCACTGTCATTTGTGTTGTTGTCAGCTTGGTCAAAAACCCACGGTCCACGACATTATTTTTCCCGTCGTTCAGATTTCAGAACCAACAACAGGAATGGAGAGCAGCCCGTGCGCCATCTGCCATGGCGACATGCGCCGCGGCTGCGGCAGCGGCCAGGCCGTCTTCACGGCCGAGTGCTCCCACCAGTTCCACTTCCACTGCATCTCCGGGAGCGTCGCCCGCGGCCGCCTCGTCTGCCCGCTCTGCAACGCCCGCTGGCGCGAGCTGCCGTCCTTTTGCTTCAAGAACCCGCCGCCGCAGCAGTCGCAGCCGCAGCCGCAGCCGCCCCAGCCGTTCTTCCGGCCCATGGAGCCGCGCGTGTTCGACGACGACGACCCGGTGGTCCGGCCGCCTCGGCGTCTCTGTGATAAACATCACGGTGCAAGTGCAATATCCAGTGGATCAACGGTCGTGTTCAAGACGCACTGCGAGTACTCGGCTCTCGTGAGGGACGCGATCCGCGATAACTTCGCCGTGCTTGTGCACGCCAGGGCTCCCGGGGCCGGTGGCGCGGCCGCCGACGTGGCGCGCCGCGCGCCGCTCGATCTGGTGACCGTGCTCGACGTCAGCGGCAGCATGGTGGGAAGCAAGATGGCGCTGCTGAAGCAGGCCATGGGGTTCGTCATCGACAACCTCGGCCCCGGCGACCGCCTCTGCGTCGTGTCCTTCTCGTCCGGCGCGAGTCGCCTGATGCGGCTCGCGCGCATGTCGGACGGCGGGAAGGTCCTCGCGAAGCGCGCCGTGGAGTCCCTCTCAGCGGGTGGCGGCACCAACATCGGGGCAGCCCTCCGCAAGGCTGCCAAGGTGCTCGACGAGCGCCTGTACGCAAACGCCGTCGCTAGCGTCATACTTCTCTCGGACGGGCAGGACACGTACACCGTGCCGAGACGCGGCCACGGCCACGAAGCCAACTACGACGCGCTTGTGCCGCCTTCCTTCATGCACACCGGCGCCGGCAACAGGTCCGCGCCGGTCCACACGTTCGGCTTCGGCACGGACCACGACGCGGCGGCGATGCACACAATCGCCGAGGCCACGGGCGGGACGTTCTCGTTCATCGAGAACGAGGCGGCCATCCAGGACGCGTTCGCGCAGTGCATCGGGGGGCTCCTCTCGGTCGCCGTGCAGGAGCTCCGCGTTGACATCACGTGCGTACACTCTGGCGTGCGCATCCGGGCGGTCAAGTCCGGCCGCTACGAGAGCCACATCGACGGGGACGGGCGCGCCGCCTCTGTTCACGTTGGCGAGCTCTACGCGGACGAGGAGAGGCGCTTCTTGCTCTTCGTTGACGTGCCAAGAGCCCGCGCCACGGACGACGTTACCCACCTGATCGAAGTAAGCTGCGCCTACCGAGACATGGCGACTGGACGAGCCACAAACGTAGCCGGCGAGGACGCGGTTGTGCTGAGGCCCTCGCGCGCGGAAAGCGCGGAGCGCTCCGCAGAAGTCGAGCAGGAGCGCGTCCGGGTGGAGGCGATGGACGACATCGCGGCGGTTCGGGCGGCAGCGGAGCGGGGCGCGCACGCGGAGGCAGCGGAGATACTCCATAACAGGCAGCGCGCGGTGGCGCGGTCGGCCGCGCAGCTGTCAGGGGACTCCATGTGCGTGGCGCTGTCGGGGGAGCTGCAGGAGATGCGCGCGCGCGTGGCAGACCGGCGGAGGTACGAGCTGTCCGGGCGCGCGTACGTGCTCGCGTGGCTGAGCTCGCACGCGCAGCAGCGCGCGACGTCACGGCAGATGTCTGGCGAGACGACGCGCGTCAGAGCGGCGGTGGAGCGCAGCATACCGATGCCTACGGCTGGCGCCACGGCGTCGTACGTGACGCCGGCGATGCTGGACATGCTGGACCGATCGCGGAGGTCGCGGGAGCTGACGACGCCGCTGCAGCAGCAGACCAAGGAGCGGAGAAGAAGCGGAAACCGCTGAACCCACCGATGGAGAGTAGGGGAACTGCGACAGTGATGCGAGGCTAAGCTTTTCTAGTTTCCAATTTGTACTACCACACACAGCTTCCTTAGGTGCGGCAGCCGGCAGTAGTAGTGCAACTCTGCGTCACACCACTATCATTCAAATGCAAAATTATGCATGTGTTTTGCACATTGATTCAAGTATATGTAAAAACCTGTGCTGATCTTAGTATATCGGTCTGCCGACTATGAGTTGGCGGTGCGGTCAGCCCTCTTGGCGGTGTGATCGGCCTTCTTGGTGGTTTGACCAGCCGTGCGGTCTGATCGGGCTGTGTGTCGGTACCTTTTTTTCCCCAAAGAGTATGTGTTTGGTGGTGTTTGGATTTTTTTAATTAAGTAGTAGAACGATATTGTTTGAGCGGTCTGACCAGCTCTTATGTGGGCGGTCCAACCAGCCTAGTCTGTAACGACAACTTTTCTAGCGTTGCAGAGAAGGCCAGTCCGACCGACCTTGTGTTGGCGGTTAGACTGAACTCAGCCGAGTTGTGCTGATTTTAGTCCCAACAGCTAATTTTTTGGTGTAGCATATAAATATTCCCTTATGGCTAGTTAGACAAAAGTTGCTGGTGCTCTATTCTTCATTCTTGAGCTAAGAGCACGTCTTCTCACCTCTTATATGTATGTATTGCACTTAGTGAGATTGAAGAGGAAAATCCTTGTACATGTATTGTACTTGGTGGTGGAATTCGTATCAATTGAGCTTTGGCACTTGATTCGTTCAAGTGAGCGTCTCCGACTTATTACTCTTAGAGATTACTGACTACTAGACATGATTTGGTGATCTTCTTAAGAATCTTGTAAGAAGGTCCAGTGTGTTGTGGAGGTTGGAACTCAGCTACACGGAGTGGAAACGACCTACCACTAGTTGAATTGAGATATATGGCTTAATTCATGAAGCCGGTCCAATTCGTTTAGGCTTACCTCAATGTGGACTAGGGAACACCTGTAAGTCTCTGAACACCACGATAAAAAGAGACCGTGTCAATTGTGGTTTCTTGTGCTCATCTACATTCTTGTAATTTACATTTCAAGAATTGAATTTCTTGCTTGTCACTCTTGGATTGTAAATCTTAATCTATGGTGCACTTAGTGAGACTAATTGTTTTATGTTTTAATTATGCAAAACCATTTTGATTTATGCTTTCGCATATAAAATTGATTTTAGCCAAATGGTTTTAAAAGTGCCTATTCACCCCTTTAATCGGTCTCCTCGATCTTACAGGTGGTATCAGAGCTTGGTCTCTCATTCTATTAAGCTTCACCGTGTAGAGAGTAAATGATAATGACTAGTGGTATAATGCACCTAAATCACACACCTCTATTTGATGGCACAAATTATACTCATTAAAAAATTCGCATATCATGTTACTTTATGGCTATGAGCCATAAAATATGACGGATTATAGATGCAGATTTTTTCTCCTCCTATGGATCCTCTTACTCTAGCAAACGAGGAAGATAAAAACTTACATCTCAACGTTCAAGTAATTAACGCTTTATTTAGTACTTTGAGTATAGTGATGTTCAATAATGTATGCGATCTCAAGAGCACTCATGATGTGTAGGCACAATTTTAAGAAACTAATGAAAAGGTTCATCTTAACTAAGGATGAATGCATAGAACAGTGGATGTCGGGAGAAGAACGCTCAATCTCTAGCTCCGACAATGATGAGTCCACAAGCCCATCGACATCACCTCATTGTTTTATGGTCAACGGTAATGAAAAGGTAAACGATGATGTTGAGCCTATTTATAATGAGTTTATAGATATGCTAGAGGACATGAATAAATACCTTGGAGAGGAAAAGTTAAAATTCAAGATCTTAAAGAAATAATTTATTTCTCTCAAGGGTTTTTATATGGAACTAAAGGAAGCTTACGAAACTCTCTTTCTCAAGGACCTCACCAAGTCCATAGTGGATATAGGCATCCATGTGATTTATTAAATGATATGTCATGTATAGCTTATAGTCCATGCATTTCATCTAAGGTTAGCATATCCAGCTATTGTGATAATTTGCTTGATATTCCTTATTGCTCTAGTGTAAATGCTTCTATTTCTCCTGCATCTTGTTATACTAACCTTATAGAGGAAAATGAAAAGCTTAAGGCCCAAGTCATGAAATTGAACAATGACTTGAAAATGTGTGATAAAGGGAAGGCCTCTCTTGACAAACTCTTGAGCAATAAAAGGAAATCAAATGATCAGAGAGAAATTGGTTTCATTTCCAAGAAGAAGAAGAAGAAGAAGAAGAAAAAGAGCAAGACAAATCATAATGCAGGACACATGAAGAACATCAAGTGCTTGGATGTAATGAGGAGGGACACTATGACTCGGTATGTCCTAACCAAGTGAATGATAAGTCAAGATCATCAAGAAAGAGACAAACTGGCAATGAGCAAGATAACAATACATGAAGGGGAAGCAAAGGCCCAACTTGCTACAATTGCCGGAAAAAGGGACATATTGGTAAAGAGTCTCCCATGGATAAAACTCCTAAGCTAACTCTTTATAATGATCAATACTTGTTTAGTAGGACTAGGGGTGGTAGGGTAATTGCTAGATGTGTTAATTCACATAAGTCTATTGTTAGGGCCATTTGTGTGACCAATCTATTGTGACTAACATATAAGGATCTAACCAAGTTTGGGTACCAAAAAGTGCTTAAATGCTAAATAGTTACTTAGAAAGGCATTGGAGACTCGGCTCTATTTATGAAGTGGTGGACTCCATCATAAGCAAATTTGGAACCAAGAATGAAGATAATATTATCACATAAAGCACCAATGCCATTTCAATAACAAGTATATAAATTGAAGTGTTTAGCCACCAGGCTTGTGTAAGTTGCATTACATGAAAATCTTTTCAAAATTTATTTTCTTGCTCTTATTAAAAAACTTTATTATTGTAATCTTGAGCAAGATGGGAAGTGGCACATTAAGGGGAGTGCTAATTCATATTCATGTGTACCACATTTCTAATTGTTCCCAAATTAATTAAGTGTTAGTGTTACAACAATAATAAAGCCTTTTGTCCCAAACAAGTTGGGGTAGGCTAGGAATGAAACCTCCTCAAGGTCAAAGAAATGAGAGTTTTGTAATAAAACATATAATTCTAAAACCCTAAGCCCTACATCCTACCATCTGAATTGACAGTCTAAAACACCGTTCCTAAACCTTCTTATGTCATGGTTCTGATACGTGGATCGCTAACTTCTATGCGCTCCTATCCAAAGCCAATTCTTTGGATATATTTTAGTCCCTTAAGTCTCTTTTAACTGCTTCCTCCGACGTTAGTCTTGGTCGACATTTGTCTCTTCTTATACTTTCGGTACGTCTTAAAATCTACTACTTACTGGTGCCTCAGAAGGCCTCTGTTGGAGATGTCCAAACCAACTCAAGCGATGTTAGATAATCTTCTCTTCAATTAGTGTTATTCCCATCCTACCCCGTATATCATCATTGCAGATTTGATCCCATCTTGTGTGACCACAGATCCATCGCATCATCCTCATCTCCGCTACACTTATCTTATGTATATGTTGTCTTTAAGTCACCAAGCATTCCGCTCTATATAGTATTGCAGGTTTGATCACCATCATATAGAACTTACCATTTAATTTTTGAGGGACTTTTTTATCACACAGGACGCCTGATGCTTGATGCCATTTCACCCACCCTACTCTTATCATGTGGCTCACGTCTTTATCAATCTCATTGTCCCAATATTAATTAAGTGTTATTATTGTTTTATCAAAATTGAGCCATTTCAGCCAGAAGTCAATTTTTTTGAAATTATTAGTATATCCTTGAAAAATTAGTTGTAAAATGTATTTAAAATGTTTTGGATTTATAAAAAGTAATTTTAATTAAAAATGAGTTTCTAACCCAAAAGTACATGTAAAGTATCTTCTTTTGGTTTTAAACTTAACAATGCCCAAAAAAACTCTAAAAGAAATTTAAAAAGTGTTCAAATCAAAAACCTAAAGTTGGCTATTGTGAACAATTTTGGTATTCAAAAGTTTTTGAAAAGGCCAACCAATCAAAAGTTATTTGGTTTTGAAACTCAAATAAAAACCTTGCTTGACCTAAGTGGTCATAATCTAGCACTTAAGTGAGATTTGTCTCTTGAGCCAAAAATATTGGCATATATTGGTTCATAAGGGTATTTCAAACTCATAAATGCAAATGGATGTTAAAAATACCCTCACATGCTCAATTTGGCAATATTGAAGAATTTTCTTGAAAATGAGTTGTTTTGCAAAATAAAGCTATTTCGATAAAAACTAATTTGAAAACAATTTTTGTGGACTATTCTTAATTGGAAATGCTCCAAATATGTTTTATGTTGCTTGTGTGAGGATTTGGAGCGGGTGCATCTTCTCTCATCCTCTCTTATGAGCTCGGCTGTCAGGCTCTGTTCCATTGCATCAGTCTAACCAGGGATGCTCAGTGGTTTGACCGCTAATGTGTATCGCTCAGACTGAGCTTCTCATAGGCATTCCCTTTTCTTGCCTGAACCGTTCTCTATCCTCAACCCTTCAGTCGAATAGCCATAGCCCGAGTCCTCTGTTTGGTACCATCGTTCTGACCCCCTAGATGGTTTGACCCTCTCTTTTTGTTTATTGATGCGGGGCAGGAGGGGAGAAAGAAGGAAGATGGTCTATCTATTATAGTTCTTGTAGGTCAATAGACCTTGCTTGTGAGGATAAGCTTTTATGCATTCTTGTAATATTTGTTATAAGCTTATTGAACCTCATTCCCTAGCTTTGTGTTAGGCTTATGGATTTGGACATATTTTGGACAATTATGGACGTTCATGTGGTTATGTGGACCTCTGTGATTTATTTTCGATCTTTGTCCAAAATATGTTCCCTTTTGAATCCTTCTTTTGTAGATGTATGCATATTTATGTTATTGTTAATTATATATTGTTGTCATGCTTCCATAGATCCAAAATATAAATGAAACTTCATCAAAAATTTCCAAAATAAATATATGTGTGCATGAATTTCCTTCAAATCCGTATACATATATTCAGAGGGAACTTTCTCTATATCTTGTGGATTTACCTATCATTTTCTCAAAAATTCATCTTGCTTCCACTAAAATGAATTTAATGTTTCCAAAGCTTATCCTAGAGTATGCAATTATTATGTACATGATGTATACTAAAAAATTATTGAATTGTGTCATTATTTGTTGAGATTGTCATCAATTACCAAAAGGGGATAGATTGAAGAATCTAGACCCGTCATTATGAGTTAATGGTATATTTTGGTAACTAATGAAAATCATATTGTGGGACTAATATTTTCATTGAGTTGGATGAATAGGTTATATCCCACGATGATGAAGACTTTAGATGCCTTCATATGTTGATCATCATCAAGTCAAGCAAAGTATATCATATGTTGATGGTTAAAGTCAAGGACCCATACTTAGAGAGAAGATGTTTGCCATTGATCTGCAAGAGGATGTGGAAGTCAAAGGTATAACTAGTATAGGCTAAGGATGTGTTTCTTAGTCATTCTATCTGTCTTGGTGTTTGGTGAAAGATCGGATTGCTGGTGTAGGTTATCGTACTATTAAGACTAGTAGCTTGAGTGTGTCATGTGTTGATAGCTCATTTAGTTTGCTTTAGCTCTCCGTGGTATGATGTTATCATTTGTGAATGTGTTTTACAAATAGTTGAGGCTCATACATAATCCTTGTAACATATAACTTAAGTTTGTGAATGTATTTTGCACACCGGTTTGACTGGCCATGAGTTGGTGGTCTGATCGATGTTGGCAGTTGACCAACTGTGTGGTTTGACATGCCCTCTTGGTGGTCTGACTAGCCATGTAGTCCGACCGGGCTGTGTGCCGATACTTTTCTTACAGAGAGCATGTTTTGGTGTTTCTTAGAGTTTTTATCCTAGCGGTCAAATCAACATTGTTTGAGTGGCCAGACCAGTTTATGAGCCAACGATGTATGTTTACATGCTGACGCAACCACCCTTTGTTCATCGTTATGTGCTGTTGTTTCATCGGAGATTTAGGGAACAAGTTAACGCATACGGTGACAATGAATCGATGGAGGAGTAGAACGCCCAAGCACAAGCTGTGGCGACCAATAGAGTAGTGGTCCTCAAGACACATTGCGTGTACCCGACCATTGTGAGGGACGCGTGCCATGACCACTTCACGATGCTTGTGCATGCTAAGGCGCCTGGGCTACCGTCATGGCCGATGAGGTGTTGTGCGTGCAGCTCAACCTCGTGATGGTGCTCGACGTCAGTGACAACATGGCTGGTAACAAGCTGGCACCACTGAAGCAGACCATGGGGTTCACTATTGACAACCTAGGCCCCACCACCGTCTTTCCCTGGTGTCCTTCTCGACCAACACGAGTTGTGTGGTTTTTCTCATACGCATGTTGGACGATGGCAAGGTCTCGATGAAGCACATCGTAGAGTCACTCAATGCAAACAGTTGCACAAACATCCGCGAGGCCCTCCATGTGGCCGCCGAGTTGCACAAACAGTTGCACACACTCATCGCCAGTATTATCCTTCTCTCGGATGGGCAGCACACATACGTCGCACCTGGATATGGTAATGGTGCAAATTACACCAACCTTGTGCCAAGTCTATTCACGCACACTGGCGTTAGCATCTGGCTCACGTCGTTTCACATGTTTGGTTTTTGGAGAGACTATGGCACGATAGTGACACATACCATCATGCAGGCATAGGCAACACGTTCTCCTTCATCAAGAACCAGGCAGTCATCCAGGACTCGTTCGTGTAGTGCATCAGTGGCCTTTCTCTCGGTTGCCATGCAGGAGGTGCGCATTGCAGTGACGTGCTTGCACCTAGGCATGCATGTCTAGGAGGTCAAGTCCGATCACTACAAGAACCGCGTCGATTCAGACAACTGCGTCGCCTCGATCAATGTCGATGAGCTCTACGCTGATGAGGAGGGGCGTTTCTTATTGTTTGTGGATGTGCCAAGAGCCGAAGCTATAGACGATGTCACCCACCTGCTCAAAGTGAGATGCACTTACCGAGACCCCATTACAGAGCAGGCGGCCGATGTTGCTGGCAACAATGCCATGGTGCATAGGCCAGTTGAGGTGATGACGTGGAGCCGTCCATGGAGGCCGAGTGACAGTGCGTCTGCTCGGAGGCAAGTGAAGACATCACGGCCGCATAGGAATCAGCTGAGCGTGGCGTGTATGCCAAGGCCATGCGGATACTAGAAGGCCAACATGTGGCTGTGGGGCGGTCAAGGCCAATGATGGCTAGTGACCTTGAGTGCGCTAGGCTGGATCATGATCTACTTGATCTTAGTGCTCCCGTGGTGGACCGACGGTAGTACGAGCAGACAGTTGTGCTTACTTGTTGGTCAGCATGAGCTCGAATGTGTAGAGCGTGCTTTGTATGGTGTGACGATGTTGGAGTTGAGTGACTCAACTCCTATCTCTCTGGGAAATCACTCATTGATCTCCCTTCTCAACTTGTCTCTCTCACAAAGACACATACATGCATGTGAGATACACACATGCACGGGAGCAACATGACTCTCTCCAAATGGTTGATCTTTTTCATTCACCAAAGCAACTAATTATACAAGGCTACAAGTACTTCACATTCTAACTAAATAGAGAACATTAAGCTCCAGTAACTCACGACTACATGCACTAACCAACTCTACTAATTCTCTTACATGAGCGTAAGCTTCAACTACCTACTAACCACTTCTACTAGGCCTTGTTCAGAAGTGCTATGGGTTTTAGCTATGGTTTTTGGCTAATTGTGAGAGAGATTAAGGAAGTAAGGGACACTCGCGTTGAGAAGCTACTCTATTCAAAGTGGCTCCTATAATAACTCCTATGAATGGCTTATAGAAACCACCCTGAGAAGCCACTCTGTTCAAAAGCCAGCTTCTGAAAGGCAAAAATCAGAAGCTGTTTGGAATAGGGCCCTAATGGTGCACCACGCTATGCACTCATACTAGTCTTGCATGTTCCTCTCTTGAACATACAGCAAACTTGCACATCTCACATGTGCTCAACTCTCATTCCAACATCATGTACTCAACTACTCCTATATGCATGCCAAATCAAAATACAATGATACTAATGACAAGATTAATTCTAACATTCACTCCTTAATCTTGTCATTCTAACTTTACCATGTTTCATACACCCTTTGCCTTGTAGCAGCCTCACACTGTGGTCGCCTCCTGTCTCCTAGAGGCCTCACACCATTGTCATCACGTAGCGGCTTGACACTGCTGTCATCTAGGCATCACACCAACTTCCCCAAGTGGCCTCACACCACCATTGTCTTGTAGCGGCTTCACACCGCCATCGTAATTGTAGCAGCCTCGCACCACCATTGTTGTCGGTCTCACACTGACTTCTTCTTATAGATGCATGACACCACCATTGGCATCAGCATCACACCGACTTTTCTTCACAGCGGTCTCACAATACCACCCCCAACATGGCCTCCCACCGCCGTTCGTGGCCTCCAACACAATTGCACTATCACCGTGGCCTTTCACTGCCAGCAATGACTATGTTCGGCTTCGACCATGCACGATTTCAACCACAGCAACACGACTTCGACCACAGCAATACGACGTTGACCACGGCAATTTGACTTCGACCATGCACGACTTCGACCACGGCAACACGACTTCGACCACGACAACTCGACTATGACCACGACAGATCAACCACTAAAGGTAATCATAGATACATTACTTTTATATGGTCGTAGCTTTAGTGCTTTTGATAATCGTGGACTTTACTTGTCGTATTCGATAGTCGTAGGATTTACTGGTCGATAGTCGGTAATTTTGCAGTCTTGTCGATAGTCGTAGACCTTGTTGTCTACTGTCGTTGTCTTCGGTAGTCGAATGCTTTACGATCGATTGCCGTAGGCTTCTCTGTTGGTACTCGTAGACTTCGTTGTCGAAATGAGTGCTTCACTCTTTATGATCTTCAAGTACTTTGAGTACTTATGTTAGGCCAGCGGAGTGTTTGGCTGGTGCTTGATGGAACGGTATCAGTACTCGGTAGTCGGAGCGACTAGGTACTCGATGGTCGATGAGCGATAGTCGCGAGTGTTGCGGTTGGTTGTTGGAGTTTACTGTGATTGCTACTCGGTAGTTAGTGCTCGATGGAGTCTGCGGTCGGAAGCGATGGGATTCCCGAGTGTTTTGGGCGAGGCGATAGTTTTGCCGAGTACTTGTGTTCGAGTACTCGATGATCTAGCAGTCGTGCTGTGTGATCGAAAGAGTGAGTTTCGGAAAGCGATAGTTTTTTGTGGTCGTAATCGGTGTCTGAGATTGTTTTTTGGATAGCGATGAGGTGATTGGTCGTGTACGACCGGGTTGATGGTTGTGGATTATTTTGTTCTTGTCTATAGATGGACAATGGTGGTGTGAGTTGTTGTGCTAATGACGGTTAAGCTGGGAAGAGCTTGTGATGGGAAAAATGTGTCTTGGCCTTTGCATGTGTAGTAGAGCGTGGAGACTATCACGGTCGGTGACGAGAATGACCGGGACTAGGATAGGGATATCTGATGTCCAAACGATTGATGATATCATGCAAGGTGGTCGGGCTAATGCTGGAGCATGTGGAGATCGAGGATGGTGAAGTGAGACGGAGCTACGAGAGGGGATATCCTGGAGGCTTCGTCACATGTTGCGTCGTGAGTGTTACAGATAGAGTCCGTGGGATAGAATAGGTAGAGTTTGGATAAAACCCGTGCTAGGAAAGGGTTTTGGGTCCCTTGATTTGAGGAAGAGATTAAGTGATGTGTTCGTGTTTGAATCAGACACGATTATGGATGTTGGCTTATAAAAGCAGGGAGAGGCTTAGGCTATCGTACTGGTCTTTAGGGCTTTCATCGAGGAAGTTTTTAGGGGTTTCATGAGAGCACTTTGTAGCCAAAAACTTGTTGTATAAATAATAGATCAGATCTATTCTAAAAGAAATTGATCGGCAGCATGTTTTTCTGAGCATGGTTCTTCTTGCGTCTTCGGTGGCTTGCTAACAAATCTCGTTCGAGTGCGAAACACTAATCAACCGCAACATCGCAAATTATCTCAAAATTTGGTTACCCCATGTATTATCACTTGCATTTTCCTATGAAAATCCATGCTCCAATTCCTAAGATCCCCAAACAAAGTGCCTTGTCACCTTTTTACAGCTCTGAAAAAGACAACTAATGTCAACTCCTAAAAGGCCCAAAAAAGGCCTCAAACCCAAGATAAAGAATACAACACCAAAAAATTCCTACTTTTCAGAGGGGCAAATTGGGAAGAAGTCAAACACCCACAGATTCCCCCTCCCCTCATTTCCCTCCGCCCTTTATATATCCCCTGCTTTCGCTCTCCTCACACCACTTCGCCGCAAAACCAAAATCCAAACCGAGGATTTCGCCGGGGTGACGACCAGACCGATTCAACCCCAAACCCTACACCTCCGATCCGTCCCGCTGTCGAGTAGTACAGAGAATTTGCAGAAAAGGAGGCGCCTTTGAGGTTGTTTGCGAAGGCTGTGACCTGTTCTTGGCGAATGGCGGCGGCGTGGGAGCGCGCCAAGCGCGCGCTGGCCACCAGGCTCTGCATCCGCGTGCCGGCGCGGCATGTGGCCATCGAGGATGCCCGGCCGGGGCCGCAGACCGCGGCTCCGGTGGTGGCAGTGGCCGATGAGGAGAGGGAGAAGTCGCCGGCTGTTCCGTCGCCCGCTCCGGTGTCCTCGCGGCGGCTGTCGAGGTCCGGTACCCGGAGTTCCACGGTGAGATCGTTTTTCCTTTTTCACCTTTCGTTTCTAGCAGGTGTTGGTGTATCAAATGGATATGGGTTACGTTGCGCGGGGGATCGGAGTTGTGTAGGAGGTTGAGAGAAATTCTCTAAAACGACGGATTATTTTTGCAAGCTAAGGCGAAAGAAATATACCTTTTTTTAATCGTGAAGAGTTGTTTGAAAATGTGATAAATCTCAGGATATACCTCTGAAAGTTGATTTTTTTTTGTGTCGAGTGATCCATGATCAAGGTTGCATTCAGGTTTTATCAGTGTTGAGTCATCTTTTTTATCCCACACAAATGGGGGATTTTTAGGCCCAACTGCAAATTGGAATCTTTGTAATGCCATTAGTTTTTCGTCATGCAAATTACTCTCTCTTTTTTATGCTGATGTGCTTAAAGTCACAAAATCTATAGTCCTGCATTCTTATTTAGATTTGCTCCCTTTGCCATATTTCACAGAAATCAATAATTTTTCTTGGCGCATGCTTCTTCTTTCTTTGGTTATAATACCTTAGTTATGCTTCATCAGAAATACTATTTCTGGAGTATTTGATTTTTTGATCATCTTGTAGGTCAAACAATATCATGTCAGTGATGTGAAATTGTGCGAAAACCCTGGAAAAATAAAATTTATTCTTCTTACTTAAGATCACACAATAAGGTTCTGATTTGATTGCTATGTTGCCTCGTCTGTTACTGAAAATGATGGGCTTTTGTAGTTTTTACTGATTGGGAAATATATTTTCCCTTGTACGCTTCCTCATTGATTGAATTCATAGCTTGTATTTTTTCTCTGTTTTTGGTCCTTGAATTGTTTCTTGCACTTGAATTTCTTGTACATGGTTGGGTTTATCTTTCTTTTCATTTTTTTCATTGGCATGTATGATGCATGTAACGTGTTAGGCAAAAGCGATTCAACAACCAACCATTTATGCGATGATTTCTTTGTTATTCAGGGAGCAAGCAAAAGAAGGAAATGTTGATTGCTTGTTCTCTTGAATTCTTATGTGTGCAATTCCCAGGAAAGACATGACCTTTCTTGCACTTTTTCCTTATCTTATGAAGCCTACTGTTTTCTTTCCCTTTCCAGGCCAGGTTTTTCTTTGACCAGTTGGGTGGTGCCATGTAGGAGATAAGGTTTACAGGAACTTCTTTTAGGAAAATTTGCTCTTGACATCATTCTGACGTGCAAACCACTCAAACCGTATAACACAAATATTCCCAACTAGTATGTTATGTTTTACTATTCTCCAATGGTGTTTTGAGAATAAACTTGAAATGAAATGATATGTTGTTGACGGAAGTTATTACATAAGATTTACCTTAGCAACAAACTTGTCAACTACATCAATCCACTTCATGATTTGACATATGCCATATCTGTCTTACCTTACCCTAGTTAACCTGGATTTGCCAAGCCCTTTGATATGTTGATGGAGAGACCTTTGCTAAGCTTCTCTTTTGGATCACTAAATGAAACCCAACAATCCTTTAAAGTTTTTAATAATTGACTAGGACCTCGCTGCTGTTGATCCCATATATGTATTTGACAACATATATGATTCTTGAAAGCTTATAACAGTGAAGAAATTCTGAAATATAGCATGGTTGCAAACTTGCAAAACGTGGCCCTTCGACGTACAAATCAGAGTATACGATGCACTGCGCCCTTTTCGCATGTGCTGCATACTTTTCCAAAAAGGGATGAGCTGAATAGTGAATGGATAGGCACATAGATAGCTGTCACTGATGTGTTGCACGTTTCCATCTATTCTATTTGTCGATAATTGCACCTAATTCGAATTCGTGTCAGCAATTGGATAATATCACCATCAAACTACCTTAGTTGACTATTTGCTCGATGCTTAGTACTAGTTTTACAAGTTGACTTCATGGATTGCATGACTTGTTCAGGATATTCCCCTCATGCTGATGCTGATGTACTTCATATAGAGAAATAGCCTATGAAACTTCTGTTACTTATTACTAGTATTTGGTTCTTATCGGCTGCCATCATGTTGTGGCATGCCAGCAAGCATACTAGGCAATCTCGAAAATAAATCATTCTAGGGGACAAGCTTTACATTTTAGTATGGATCAATGCTCATTTTCTCATCCATAGTTTCATTGTCACCAACTGATGTTTATCACTGTCACCAGGCAATTCAGATAATTTCACCTTTTTTATGGGAAAGATGATTTCATTTTCTGTGTCATGTTCAAATTAGTACTGTGATTACTATTCTCTCAACCTGTTGTGCTTTCTTCTTGTCGCGAGCTTCCTGTAATTTGTTTAAGTGTTCAATTGTTGTTGACCATTCAATTCAATTTCGATAATATACTTTGCACAAAGCTGGAAACAGCACATGTGAACTGCTAAATCAAATTGGTACCAGTAGCAGGCATCACTAACTTTGGTTTGTTGATTTTCTTGGTTTCAGAAGATCTGTGCCATTTGCCTTCGTGGCATGAGGTCAGGGCACGGCCAGGCCTTGTTCACTGCTGAATGCTCCCACAAATTCCATTTCCACTGCATCTCTTCAAATGTACAGCATGGCAATCATGTCTGCCCAATATGCCGTGCTGTATGGAAAGAACTACCCTTTCAGGGCCCTCTGCCTTCAGATGCTACTTATGGAACAGCTAGAATAAGGCCACTGGAATGGCCCCAGGATGATGGACAACAACAAATGGCTGTGATCCGCCGGTTGTCTCGCGCAGATATTTTCAATGATGGACAACAACAACTTCCCGCCTTCCGTACTCTGGAGTCAGGTATTTTCAATGACGATGAACAGACAAATCTTCAGTCTGAAACTGTGAATGGAAGTCGAGATGAGGATGCAACGGCTGCTTCGGTTGAAATCATGACATACACTGAATTCCCCGCCATTCAACAGTCTGTGACCCAGGAGACGTTTGCCATCTTGATCCATCTGAAGGCTCCACGTTCCCCGGCATCGGTGAGCTCCGCGCGCCTCTCGACCTCGTGACCGTGCTCGATGTCAGCGGGAGCATGAAGGGGACTAAGCTTGCGCTCCTGAAGCGTGCCGTGAGCTTCGTGATCCAGACCCTTGGCCCCAACGACCGGCTCTCTGTCATTGCCTTCTCATCTTCAGCTTGGAGGCTCTTTCCCCTTCGGAAGATGACCGCATTTGGGCGGCAGCAGTCTTTGCAAGCTGTCAATTCCCTTGCCGCCGATGGCGGCACGAACATCGCAGATGGGCTGAGGAAAGCTGCCAGAGTAATGGAGGATCGGCAGGCACGGAACCCTGTATGCAGCATCATCCTTCTTTCAGACGGTCAAGACACCTACACCGTCACGACGCCGCATGGCACCCAGCCTGACTACGGCGCGCTTGTTCCGAGTTCCATCCATCCTGGTTCAGGCCATCATGTGCAGATTCATGCCTTCGGCTTCGGCGCAGATCATGACTCTGCGGCGATGCACTCCATTGCCGAGATGTCCAGTGGCACCTTCTCCTTCATCGATGCGGTTGGGTCGATCCAAGACGCGTTTGCTCAGTGCATCGGCGGCCTCCTCAGCGTGGTGGCGCAGGAGATGCGGCTGAACATCGAGTGCGCAGACCAAGGCGTGCTGCTTACCTCCATCAAGTCAGGCGGCTACGCGAGCCGAGTGGACGGCGATAGGAGGGGCGGGGTCGTCGACGTCGGTGACCTTTACGCCGACGAGGAGAGGGACTTTCTGGTCACCGTGCACGTCCCGGCCGCCCCGGAGACTCCGCCATGATCGTGCCGAGATGCACCTACCGGGCCGCGGCCACCATGGGGACTATCCAGGTAGAAGGTGACCCAGTGATCGTTCCTCGCCCGGCGCATGCCATGAGCTCAGCAATGTGTCCTGAGGTCGAGCGCGAGTGCCACCGCGTCCACGCCATGGAGGACATGGCGGCGGCGCGGGCCGCCGCCGAGCAGGGCGACTACGCGCGGGCCGTCTCGATCCTCGAGGAGCGACGGCGGGTGCTCGAGTCGCGGCCCGCGCTGTCCGCGGACGCGCAGTCCCTGGCGCTGGTCGCCGAGCTGAGGGAGATGCAGGACAGGGTGAAGACCCGGCAGCGGTACGACGAGTCCGGCCGGGCGTACATCCTCGCCGGCCTGAGCTCCCACTCGTGGCAGCGGGCCACGGCGCGTGGCGATTCGACGGAGCTCACCAGCATAATCAACACCTACCAGACGCCCTTCATGGTGGACATGCTGCACCAGTCGCAGACGCTCCTGCCCGAGGTTGTCGAAGCGCTGAACCGCTCGCCGACGGTCGCGCCGTCGCGCAGCCCCTCGCCAGGCCGGTCGGTCCGGCTCGTCAGACCCATCAAGTCCTTCCCTGGGCGGCCGTCGTGATGTTGCCCCATGGCATTGCCGCGCGCGGTGGCAAATGTTTCTGTGGACATAATTCTAAGTCTAAACATCATAAGCCCTAATCCCTAAAACAAAATCATGAACACCTAATTAAAACATTAATGCGGAAGCGTCAAAACACATATCCGAGTTCGGAGATACCATGAGAGTGAAGTAGGGGTTGCGGCAGTGAAGAAGACGGCGGCGGTAGAAGCGGCCGACGGGGACGGTGATGCCGGCGGTGTAGACGTTGCCGGCGGCGAGGTCGTCGGCCTTCGTTCACCAAAAACACCTGCAATAGATCGGGTAATATCAGGGTATTAGGAGGGTGTGAACAACTCGTGTAACCACTCCTGCCGAAGCCCTCTTTGTTTTTATGGCGCTAGGTGACCGGGATCGTGACCAAAAGTAGTTGGCAATCGCCTCCGATCAAGACGCGTGGGTGGAGACTCGGTCTCCGTAAAATCTTGGAGCGATTAGCCTAGAGATCAATCAACAAAATCACAACGAAATGTGGAAGAGAGAGACGAAGGTTACGGCCAGTAGCGTGGGGCTCGATGAAGGGTATGTTTGGTTTCTTTGCCGAGTTGCACAAAAAGTGTAGCATTAGGGTTTAGATGAAGGGTGTGTTTGGTTTCTTTGCGAGTGCACAAAAAGTATGTTTGGTTCTTTTTCTTTGCCTTGCTTTTCGGTAAGGTGAAGAAGCTACTTTCTTTTGAGGCTGCGAATTTGGCCCTCTCCTGCTAAGGATTTCCTCGCCGACTAGCGAAGCAAGGCAAAGCTAGCCAAGAAAAACCAAGAGCAGTGTTTTGATGTTTTTTCTCTAATAAAAATAACACTAATATCAAAATAAATAAAGAGATAAATAATATCTATCAACTATTCATCATGTTTTAAAAGTTATGTAAATCATATTGAGAAAAACATAGAAGTATCTCCCAAAAACCAAATATGCCCAAAATTACAAGACCTTAAGACCCCATCCATCAGGGGCGAAGCTAGACGACGGGAACGTTGAGGTCATCTTTATTGTACGATGATGTCCCATCCACCGATGAACAGTAATAAACAATAGTTTTCTATAAGATTTGTTAAATTTCATTGAGGTCACCGGACACCGATGCTCATATGCTGGCTTCGCCCCTGCCATCCATGAAGGGTAGATTATTTTGAGTTGTGGTTTATTATTTTTGTCTTAAAATTTTGAATTATGGCCGTTGTGAGAGAGAGTACGGAGAGATATCCTCGCTACGATTTTGATCGATATAGATAAAGTTAAAATAATGTCTACTACAATTAATTTATATAATTTGTCTCAAAAAATATTTTTTAAAAAACCCGTCATTTATTCGGTCGGAGGAACCAAACAAATGTGAGGCATTGGATTTTGATGGACGGCGGATGTTAGGGGGAACGGCAGACTTCGCCTTGGCTCGTTGAATTCGGAGGATTCGCATCCGATGCTCGTCCCAGGCTGCTGCTGCTCGGCTTATCCCCCCGCTCCGCCTCCACCCCACCCGATTTCCCAACGAACCGGAGGAAGAGATCGGCCGCCGTCGCCACCGCGGCGCGGCTACGTGCAGGTCAGCCTCCCAGCATCCCTGTTTTCGCTGCGCTCCGTTTCTCCTCGCGCCTCCCAAGTCTCGGATTGATTCGGTTCCTTGTCTTTCTGCCCCCCAAGCATCTGGCAAGATACCGTGGTTTCTTTTCAAAGAAAGATTTGTTTCGTGTTTTGATCGTTGCGGTCGATGCTCGATAGTTGTGGGGACAGAAGGGAAGGTGGATGGGTGCAAATTGCATACTCGTGTCGTCGAGCTGAGTACGCAACAAGAGCGTGAGTCTATCGTTGTGGGACTTGATGGCGGTTTTGCCTTGTGGCCTAAAACGAATCACCTTCGCACAGCAGCTGTTCGTTGGAATGCCCAAGAGCAGGGTTTTCGGCAAACAGCCGAATTGGCAGAGTTTCCGGCTGCTATTACCCTGTTTCATTGTCTTGTTCTGGGGGGTTGCGTGAAAACCTACAGAATCTGTTCCTGACCCAAATCGAGCTGTCTTGCGGCATCTGTTGCTGCTTGGCGCTAACCGTTCCTGGCTTGAGCTCACCCTGATGGCACGGATTGAATTGTTGTCACGCCACCGTATAGAGTTCAATCTAGCGGTCACACCATGATTTAGTTCATAAACAGGATAAGTAAATTGAAATTAACTATGCGATCATTTGAGAAGCTTTCTGACTGAGGTGATGGTGTTCATGCACAAAGGCAGGAAGAAGCGCAATTTGAGAACATGTCAGTTTGAACCAATTTTATGTGTATGCTTTGCATGCAAATAGTGGCCGTTGCTAGTTCAGGTATAGGAACAAAGGATGGGTTCTAATCCATTTTTAAACACAATACTGTATTTGCTTTTTAATTTAAAGTAGCATTACTACAGATATAAACTTATGCAAGCTATTAAGCTCATGTTTATTCTATGGGTGCGTCTCATCATCAATGTGCTGTATGCCTGAATAGTTTGGCTATTTGTCAGGTTGGGTCCAAATAACTTGTTTCTTGCCACATTAAGCTCTTCAGTTCTTGGAAATGGCAGCACCCAAGCCCATTACTCGGCTTATTTCCCATGTCATTCTCGATTTGGATGGTACCCTCTTAAATACAGGTGACTGAAAAGTTGCAACATTTTCCAGCATTTGTTGTCGATCTTGCCAGGTTCAATTCTCTGAATTCTCTTCTTTGCTTACCTTGGTTGTACCATTTGGCAGATTGCATCGTAAGTCAAGTGCTGAAACCATTTCTTGTCAAAAATGGGAAAAAGTGGGATGGCAAGAAAGCTCACAAATTAGTTGGAAAGACACCTTATGAAGCTGCAGCAGTTGTTTTAGAAGATTATGGACTCCTTACTCTACAGAGGAGTTCCTGTCAATGATTACTCCAATGTTCAGTGAGCAGTAATGTCACTGGAACTTCTTTATACTTATCTATATTTTGCAAAATACATAGTCGGGATTTATATATGTTTCTCTTTTAAGGCTGCATTCGCATGATAAGGCCCACGATTATCAGTATTTCTATATACATGCATATGTTTTCTTGCCAGTACTGAATGTCCTTGGTAAAGTACTTTTTAATAATTTCTCCCAAATGTTGTCACAAGAAATCTTACATCATGCCTTCCTGAGGTGTGCCTATGTTCTTGTGTTTGCATCTGCATATGCACATGTTATTCATCAACATGTCCATGCGTGGCTAGACTGGTGCTGAATATTTCATGGGACTAACAATAATTCAATTTCATCTGTAGGTTGGCTTACAACTTTCTCTCCATATTTTATTTATACTTACTTAAGTTGTGATACTGTATGCTCCTTTACAAGCAAGCATCCGGTATATCATGAAACCATTTCAAAGTCAAATGGGAACTATATTGCTGTTTGTGTCTAGTATGCTTTTGAATTGCAAATTGCACTTGACAAGTCACTTTGGAAGTATATGCTGTAGATAAGTAGCAGAATTACATTTAGTAGTTTGTTCATCAAGCTCATTTGATGCAATTTAGGGCCTATTCATATTAACTTTTGCTGATGGTTTTTGGCTGCAGCTGATGAATAGTAGTGGCTGATAGAAACAACTGATGAATAGTAGTGTATTATGTAAGAAAAACGGTGCAACAAAAGACACTACAACATTCGGATCGCCATACGACTTACAGAATTGTGATATAATAAAATACAAAGTACGTTGCAATATGTGAAAGCGAAAAGTAGTGACTGATAGAAGCGGTTTATAGAAATTGGAGCGTTTGTATTGGCTTCTGCTTCCAGAAGAAGAAGCCAATATGAACTGGTCCTTAATCAGCATGATGAACTCTTGGTATAGTGCAGAAAGTACTTTAATAAAAGCAGACAGGAAATGTCCGGTGTGGCAGCGTCTAATGAAAGCATGAGGATTTTTTTTTAACACTTAGTTGTGGATAGGTTGTGTTTGGTAGGCATGAAAGAACTATTGTAATTTTGTCATTCTGTGATGTGCAAATATTGTGCTGAAAAAAAAACTTGCCATGTATTTTTCACTTGCAATTGTATTCCTTCCAATCTGTGAATAACTTACTAAATTTCATGTTGCAGATGGTGCAACATAAAAGCTCTTCCAGGAGCTAATCGGTTGGTAAAACATTTAAGGAGTAATGGGGTGCCAACCGCTTTGGCTTCCAACTCGCCAAGATCAAACATTGAGGCCAAAATTTCCTGCCATCATGGTATCCTTTTTCCTACTGAAGGAAAATACCTGAATTTGCATGTTATTTTGTTTGTATTTGGTGGAATGACATGTTCATTAGTTTATTCTTGCGATGTATAGGATGGAAAGGGTCTTTCTCCGTAATTGTTGGTGGTGATGAAGTAGAGAAGGAGAAGCCATCCCCAGATATGTAAGACAATGTGCTATATAATATTTTCATTACTGATACCCTATAGATTTGTTGAACTCATCATGTTTTGTTACTTCTGATCTGTTGGTGGGCTGGTATTCAAGATTTTTGGAAGCTGCAAAAAGAATGAACACTGATCCTTCAAATTGCCTAGTAATTGAGGATTCCTTGTAAGTTTTATCTTCAATAACTTTCTGTTATGTGTGGTTCTCTTGTGTGCATGGCATTGTTATCTGTTTACAGCATATTGTCATCTATACGGTAGACATATCTCCAGCAGAACAGAATTTCATGTTTTGTTATGCCTGAATTTGCATGGAAGTTCAGTTCTCAAAGCTACATGTGTGTAATGAAAACATAGTTCCAATCACCACCTGATAGCTATTGTGAATTTGAAGAAATGAGCTTCTTGCTTTATTTTAGAGATCTCTTTATTTTAAGAAAAGAACAATACGGCTGCACTATTCTGTGCCTGCACGCACTGTGCGCGCCAGAAAGTTACTGCCATATGTGAGCGAAGTTACCGCTAAACACATGCAGAGTTACTGTCAGTTGTAACACTACACAACTAGCAGTAACTCTATATGTATTTGACAGTAACTTCACTCACGGACGACAGTAATTTTCCGACACGCATTTTACGCCTGCGCGCAGAATAGTAATTCTAAAGAACAGTATTTTTTGTTTTAAAAAATATCCTCTATATTTGACAGAAATGATTTCAGATATGAATGGTCTTCCACATCATGACAGCTTACAGTGGAACAACCTGATGACTTCGCTTAATGATAATGTAGAAAGCTATGCAATCGTGCACAACACAGAATTTCTACTTATGCAGTTTTTTTGTTCCTTATACTTCTATAGATATATTGGACTTACATCATGTACATTTGTACACTACTTGTATTTTTTTGGGATCAGCACTCCTTTTTCTGGCTCCAAAATTTATAGTTTAGCATGCATTATTGTAGCCACTGCGTTGCGTTTAACATTGTAAATTAATGGTTGTGCTAGGCCAGGTGTTACGGCTGGAAAAGCTGCAGGAATGCATGTCATAGCTGTACCTTCAATACCCAAAAGAACTGCTGAATTCAGTTTTGCTGATGAGGTGATCAATTCCCTCCTTGACATAAGGCCTGAAAAGTGGGGCTTGCCACCATTTAATGATTGTATGCTCTAACTCTTGGAACTATCTATCTATATTCTTTCAGAACATCATGGGCATCTTCAACTTATATGTTGATAAATTTTCTGTGCAGGGATTGAAGATACGTTACCAATAGAACCATGGTTTATCGGTGGACCTGTGATCAAAGGATTTGGCCGTGGATCTAAAGTACTAGGAATACCAACCGGTATGGTGACACATATAAGTAAAGATAAATTTTACGAGCCCGTTTAAAGCCTCCAGAAAGTAAACAATAATCCGTTGACTTCACATGCTATCCCTTATATGAATGGTTTTCTCATGATAAATATGGTTCATTTTGTTCATTGGACGGACCATTTCAGATGGTACCCTAGCTAGCTGGCCTACTTCCAAATATCAGTTCTGCATTTTGCCTCACTAGAAAAGTTGCTATACAAACAAATGCCTCTAAAATTCTAAGTGACGTCATAAGATACATCAATGATTCATGCTGGTTTGCAAGCCCCGACCTGAAATGGATGTTAGTCATGCTGAGTTTCTGGATTATATTCAGACTTGTCCCTTTATGTTCACGGTAGTGCATCTTTCTTAGGTCTACTTAAAGACTCACTTAATGTTATATATGCATGCATCCACCTAATTAATAGGCAAGCTTTACAAAAATGTTGTAGAACCGCATAGTAAAAAAGAGATTACTGAAACACTGAAGTCCATCACATCTCAGATAAAATTGGTGTCTCCTTTGTTTAGCAGGTTTAGTATTTTTAGTGCATCGTGTTGAAGTATACCAGTTCATTTTTGGTTTCCGATGCTAGTACACTCAATTTTTCTTGATCACTGATGGTCTTATATTTGTCTTGTAGCCAACTTACCTGCGGAAAACTTTTCTGACATACTGTCAGAGCATACATCAGGGGTTTACTTTGGTTGGGCTGGACTTTCGACACGAGGTATATATAAGATGGTCATGAGCATTGGCTGGAACCCTTATTTTGATAACACAGAGAAGACTATTGTGAGTGTTCTTTACACAACGCCTTCCATGTTTAGTTGTATTACTTTGTTGTAAAGGCATTGATTTCAGGAACCATGGTTACTTCATGATTTTGGTGATGACTTTTATGGAGAGGAGCTGCGCCTTGTTATTGTTGGCTACATACGACCTGAGGTAATTGAGGTCCAAACAACAATTTATACTGGCAAAAGACGAAACATTTTTTGCGATGCATGTTCCTGGCGCGTGACATTACTTTCAAATGCTTAGGCCAACTTTCCTTCACTTGAGAGCTTGATAGAGAGGATTCACGAGGATGGAAGAATAGCAGAGAAGGCCCTAGATTTACTGGTATATGCGAGGTACAAAGAATCGCCATATTTGAGAAACCCCTTACAACAGGGCAATTCTGCTAATGGAAACGAGTCAGAGCTTGATTCCAAGTGACCCAACGCTGTGAAGGGCCCGAAGAGATTGTCACACGTTCTCTGTACCAGAGAAAAATACGTTGTTGTCACTCGTTCTTCCGGTCCTCCCACTATTTTGGAACACTGCTTGGCTGCTGCTCAAACAGGAATGTTGATTGTTGAGAACTTATCTTCACTCGTGTTAATTACTGCCCTGCAGTAATAGTATTATACTGTATGAAGACTTGGAGCTTACTTTTATACAACTAGAACTAGAATTGTAAAGATGGTATCAACAAGGAGGGTTACAAATGTACCCTCTCAGGCTGTTACCTAGAACTTACCTATCATTCAATAAAATGAGGATTGTGAAGGTGGTACCCTCACGGAGGCATACGAATGTACCATCTCTGGTATTGTTACCTATCCCTTTAACGGCGACATATCCTGTGCACATATGGACATAGGAGATCCTTCACATCCATTTCGTAATCCATGGCAGCGATTACCCTAGTTCGCACTTTCGGCTTCTTTGCGAAAACCCTCCGCGCGAATTTGGCTCCCTCTTTCATCCGCCTCCCTCTGCACTAGCTCGAGCCCCATTCATAGGAGGTCTATTCCCCATGAGCTAGGGTTCTGCGCCTTGTTTGTGCACACTGCCACCCCTGCATCCGCGGTTGTCCCTAGGGATGGCAATTGTGCCCGTTTACCTGTGTACCCGTGGGTAAATACCCTAATAGAGCCGGGTATGAGATGCATTCTTTGCCCACGGGTATGAAAATGGGGCAAATGTGCGCCCGTCTGTAGCGAGTGCAGTGCGGGTTAGCTCTACCTGCACTGTCTCGTCCGTTACACGTGAAATAGACTGACAAGTGGGCCCATATTAAAAACAGTGAACCCTAATCGGCACTCGGGTCTCGGTCACTCCACTCGCACTCCCGCAGGCCGCAGTCCGCGTCTCGGTCACTCCACCGCACTCCCGCAGCCTCATCTCGGTCGCACTTCCGCCCCTCCTTCTCCCGCTCCTCCCCTCCTTCCGCCGCCTCCTTCCCCCGCAGCCCGCCCGCCGCCCGCCTCCTCCGCCCCCCGCCCCTCGTTCGCCGCTCCTCGCCGCCTCGGCCTCGCCGCTCCATCGCCGCCCTCGTTCGCCCTTCTTCCGCCCGCCTCCGCCTGGCTCCTCGCCCCCCCTCGCCGCTCCATCGCCGCCTCGTTCGCCGATCCTCGCTGCTCCTCTTGGCCCCTCATCCTCGCTGCTCCTCGGTCCGCCGATCCTCGCCGCCCTCGTTCTCCACCGGATTCTTTGTCGGATCCGGAGGGAGGACCGGAGGAGGCTCACCGACCGATCCCGGGAGGAGGACCGGAGGAGGCTCACCGACCAGATCCGCCGCGGTTGCCACCCTCTCCGTCGGCCAAAACTCGGGTGAGCTTGGCGTGTGGTGGATCATATACTACTTCCTCTATTTCTAGATAGATGAGTAAATTGCATTGTCCATCCATCCATGCATGCAAATATTGCTCTGATTTTCTTCCACCAAGCTGGCCAGGCGGATGTTTGTGTACCATTGTGTTATGTGCTAATTACTAGTTGACGAAGATTAGCTGAACTGTTGAAGCCTGATGATTAGCTGCTAATGTTGAATGGACTCCGTTCTTATGTGCTAATTGTGACATTGGTAGTTGAACTGTTGAAGCTTGATGATTAGCGGGTAAACGGGTATGCCCGCGGGCGACGGGTACCCGCGGGCGACGGGTATGGGCGAGGTTTTTTACCCGTGGTCCTTCGCGGGTATACCGCGGGCGTAATCGGGTCGCGGTGCGGGTATGGGTGAGCACTACCTGCACCGCCGCACCCGATTGCCATCCCTAGTTGTCCCTGAACGCCGCCGCCCCTACATCCGCCTTCATCCCTGCGAGGCGTCGCCCTTGCATCCGCGGCCGTCCCTACGCGTAGATGAGGCTGCCGCCCGTCCAAGCCCCTTGCACCTACGCCCGAGGTCTACGTCGATCCGAGCTGCTCTGTACTGGGAAATGTATTTTGGTTATTTCTTAGAATCAGCGGAGATAGGATGAAATAGGAGCTACAATGGTAATTGATTTGTGCTTCTTTATGTTGCAGCAGCCCAAGTGCCCATGCACCCCTTGCGCCGAATGGATTCCACCTGAGCAATAATTGCTAACGAGCCAATGTTTTTGTTGAGGAACCGTCGCTGACGATCAGTCCGATCGATTCCTCTGCTTAATACAAAACGAGATCAATCACAGAAAACAGAATAGTAGATTGAAAACACAGAGAGGTAGAGAGAACTCCTGATCTTTCTTTATTGCTTTTCTGATTGCATGAGTACAAAATCTGCTGATACGGCTCTCTATTTATAGTCTACCGACGAGGTGCCCACCATGGGCCAAGGCTTCAGACCCAGGTTTCTTAACATTCCCCCTTGGGCACTCATCTGACACGTTCATATCTCATCAAAATTCCATAAAAACCCAGTGAAAATTTTTTTGGAGAAAGAGTACATGATACATGTTATGCTGTGATGCACGGATTGCCTCATTAAAAACCTTAGTCGAGAAACTTCAGGAAAATTCGTCAAGAGAAAAAAAGTACAATCCACCCAATTTCATTCAATTTTTAGGACTTATTCTTTTGGGTACTTGGTCTTCATGACCAAGGTTTAATAACGGGCTTGAGAGAATTCTCCCCCTAAATTCTGCACTTCTCTAAGTCTCATCATTCCAATTCCTTGTACGCATCTTTCAAAGCTAGATGCAGGGAGTGACTTAGTGAATAAATCTGCCAGATTCTCATATGACTTAGTATGCAGTACTTTAATCTCGTCCATCTTTTGCAATTCATGAGCATAGAAGAACTTGAGGTTGATATGCTTTGTGAGATGACTCTTCACATAGCCCGTCTGCACTTGTGCAACGTTAGCTGCATTATCTTCATAGATAATTATGGGGGTTTGCACAATATTTACTCACATGACTGCTGGATGTGGTGAATCATTCGTCGGAGCCAAGCAAATTCTCGTGCGGCTTCGTACAGTACTATAATTTCTGAGTGGTTCGTCGAAATAGTTACAAGACTTTGCTTAGACGATTTCTAGGAAATTGCAATTCCACCACACAGGAATACATAGCATGTTTGTGACCTTGCGGTATGCAGATCCGACAGGTATCCAGCATTTGCATAGCCAATCAAGTTCAAATCTTGATTCTTTCTATAGAACAATCCAAGATCATTGCTTTCTTGGAGGTATCGGAAGATGTCCTTTATTCCCTGCCAATGCCTTTTGGTAGGTTCTGCACTATACCTTGCTAACAGGTTTACGGCAAATGCAATATCCGGTCTAGTACAGTTTGCTAAATACATAAGTGCTCCTACTGCACTTAAGTATGAGAATTTCAGTCCTAGGACTTCCTCCCCCTCTTCCTTAGGCCGGAAAGGATATTTCTCTTGCTGTAAAGACCTCCTGATCATCGGTACTTTTGATGGGTATGCCTTCGCAAAGCCAAGCCTTTCTAACACCTTCTAGGTGTAGGCCGACTGATGTACTAATATTCCTTTAGGGACATGCTCAAGTTTGCCTAAGCAATATTTGGTTTTACCCAAATATTTTATTTCAAATTCTGACTCCAGATAAGAACTTGCTTCTTTTATGTCTTTCATTATTCCGATGATATTCGGATCATCTATATACACTGAGATTATACAAAATCCACTCTGGGATCATCGTATAAACACACAAGGACAATCTTCATTATTCGTATAGCCTTTCTTGCAGAGAAAATCGCTTAAGCGATTATACCACATTCTGCCAAATTGCTTCAGTCTATACAGTGACTTTTTGAGCTTCACACTGTACATGTTTCTATTTGCTCTGTCTTGGTTCGGGAGAGGGATTCCTTCAAGGACCTTCATATAAATCTCCGAATCTAAGTTTCCATAAAGGTATGCAGTTACCACATTCATCAGTTTTATTTCTAGATTCAAGTTCACTGCCATTAAGATAAAATATCTAAAAGTAATTCCTCTCATGACTAGGGAGTAGATTTCTTCATAATCAAGTCTAGGACGTTGAGTGAAACCTTATGCTACCAGTCTTGCTTTATATCTCACTACTTCATTTCTTTCATTTTTCTTTCGAACAAATACCTACTTATACCATATGAAGAGATATGCGATATATAACACAGTAACCAACCACCCACACGCACAGTGCACAACATTCAACACCAACACACGCACGGCACAACCACCACAACACATCTGCACTAGCACTGCTAGCACACACTGCACAACACTAGCACCACCACTCCTCACTACTACTGCTGCTAGTGCTGCTACTCTTCCTCTGGCCCTCTCTCTCTCTCCAGGCAAATAGCAGGCGCTTGTGGAGGCTCTCGGGCACGTCGGCCCGCCATCTCGCCGGAGGCGAGGTCCTCCGCTGGTTCCTTGGCGCTGACTCAGGTGGCGCCACTGGTCGTCGACCTGAAGACGCTGGCGAGCTCCCCCGCCGAATCGCAGTCCCCTCCTTTCTACACTGGGACGATGGCTCGATCTACTTGGTAACAGTTTGCAGTCTGTTCGTAAATCTCAAAAATTTTAAAAAGTATCCTCGTAGCTCACAAGAATACTGTACTATCGGTAATATAGTATTGTAAGTTTCTTCTTTTTGAAGACTGTATAGTAGGTTTGTGACTGCTGGGTAGAGTAGCCAAGGGAAGAGGTTAGCACTTTCTAGATACCTCTAGCTGATGTGCGTTTTGTAGCTTAGTCTATATTTAGGTCTTGTTCATTTTGGTTTGAGTATCTGATTTCTAATTTCTAATTTATTATTTATTATTTCTAAATTTTGTTTTTTATGATTTTTTAGTTTATTTAGCTTTTTTACTGGTTCTTTTTTTTCGTATTCATTTACATTGTCCGTGATTGGCTAATCTATTTTTTCTATTTTAAATTTTTTAAAATTTAATTACGCCAAATAAGCCACCATTAGTTACAGTGTAATTTCAGCCAGCTACAATGCAATTTTAGCCATAAGCCACTTTTTTAGCCGAAATGCGCGGGCTGTTAGTTGCTTTTGTACACTTTTTGTAGCAGAATTTTTTCTCCGTTGTTGCTCTTTTTTTCCGAAAAGTCCTATTTCCGCGCATGCATCTAATGGTGCATTCTTCCGCACGGTCACCGTGATTATTGTATATGATGAGGACATCATTGGTGCGTGAGAGTATTCTGAAGTAATATGCGTCAGTATGAAGTAAAATTTCAGCAACCATTGGGTCCACTCATCCTTATCTCTTCCTGACCTCACCTTCTTCCTCCCCTATCTAGTCTACTATATATCAACTCAATTTATTCTTTGATCCTCTCTATTCTCTACCACCCACCCAAATCTTCAGCCACGGCAAGTGCACACATCGAGGCAGTTGATTCAAGAGCAATGCCGGTCCAGTAATCTCACTTGTCCCTTTAGCATGAGATGTGTAAATTTCTCGCTTCCTTATTACAGGGCATTTCATTTCAATGTGCTCTCAGGTATCAACAGTTGTGATAACTCGGGCTTTTATGTGTGATTTTGGAAACACAAAAGAAGAACAAAAAAGTGGTGAGAGCTGCATAGGGCATGGCGGGACAAGGTGCATGGTCTAAGGCGGCTTGAGGACGATGAGCCATGAGGTATCAGCAGCAAGAATGGCAGCTCAAGAAGCCTCACACTCGCAAATTTTGTTTAATTTGCATGTTTGTCTTAATTTGCTTGTATGTTTTGTTTAATACTTTGCTCTTAAGTATGTACTGGTTTGCTCTCGAATTTACAGTAATATTGCTCTTAAATTTGTACGATTTATCCACATATAAAATTTTGCTGATTTTCTGTGAGGTTTGTATTGCTTCGAAATCTACACTAACTTGTCCAAATTTGCACCGAATTGCTAATGAATTTTCGCTAATCTTTTGTCAGAATTGTACTACAATTTTTGCACTATCTTGCACCTCTAATTTGCTTCATTTTGCTAATGAACTTTCATTAATTTCTACCGGATTTATACTGCTCCAAAATTTGCATTAACTTACTTTATAGTAACAAACCCAGTCACATGAGGACATAAGCAAGTGACAAATAAGAAAAAGACAATAGATTGTTGTGTGGCCACAAATGGTATGTGTACGTTTACGAACAGATCAACAATCACATCGTATATAGTAAGTGAGGGTGTGCAGTGGAAATCACGAACGCACAATCGTGTGGAACGTAGACGTGTCCCTTTTTGTCAATCTATTGGCTTGCGCTTGTACTGTTAGCCCCGCAGCACCACTAGTATGCTCTTCTCGGAAAGAAGTTGCTAGTGATGATGGTAGAATTAGTACGACTCGAAAAGTGATGGGCCGTCTGCTGGGCTGCTCAAAGCGGCTTAAGGCTTCAGCTTTTGGTTGTTGGCTGAAATTGTACTGTAGCGACTATTAGCTTTTTCTGAGAAAAAAAATTTGAAAAAAAATATTTATATTGTCACAGACAATGCAAAGAAATACAAAAAAATAAAAGCCAAAAAATAAAAAAAAATCTAAAATTAGAAGTCGATGTGTTCTAAGTGACTAGACTTAAATAAACTAAAAGCTAAAAAAAAGTTAGAAGCTAAAGCAGTTTGTGACTCTAAGATCTTTTTCAGAGAATGGATCAACCGAAAGCAGCTGATCCCATAGAAGGGCAAAACAAGTACTCCTCTAGTTATAGGTCCACCTCGTTTTAGACATAAATACATATTTAAATTAAGGGTATTAATAAATATCATTTAGATATTTTCTTCCTACTATTATTCAGATTTGTGACCATTGGATTAGAGATCCAACGGTCATGAATTCTCCCCACACCCTCCAAAAAAATCCCCCTCCTCTAAAAAAGTGGCCGTTGGATCTCTAATCCAACGGTCTCAAATTTGGATGATTGCTAGGAAGAAAACATCCGGACGATGTCTAAACACACCCTTAAATTAAATATATGAAAATTATATATATAGATTTATCGTGAAAAATAATTTTATAGTATTATAATATTATTAGATTTTATAAATATGTTACATAAATTAGTGATTAAAATTATATTTTAAAAACCGTATCATATCTAAAACATATGTATTTGTAAACGGTAGAGAGTACAACACACAGCTCCGATCATAGCCCAATGATTTGACAACATAAATCCTAGCCATGTCAGTCCTTATCCGTGGCAACAATTGCTTCGTTTCAGACCGAACTTTATCCGTCCCAGAATCAGAAGAGTTCCGTGCCTTAAGGTTCCAGCTAAGTTCTACGCAGCGGTGACGCGGACAACGGTATGGACAAACAGAATCTAAATAACTAAATGGATATGTCTGAACATAAACCACAATTCACGTTGATTCCATCGACAACTGTCTCATCCCTTTGATATCAACCAAGAGTGTGTTTCCCGTACCTTTCACAAGCAACTAGTAAGCAAATACGGAAGGACAAAAACCGGCGGCTCCAAGAAGTTCATGCGCCTTTTCCTTGCGTAAGTTCCCATGCCTTTTCATACTAAACACACACTTTTTTTTCTAAGTGGGATAAAGTTAATTGTTGGACCACTAATTAAGGCGACAATCTTTTAAATAAAATTTGAATTTGACTATGTAAATTCAAGCTTAGAAACTTCAAACACCGATTTTACATTGTTAAAAAATGTGACAGTTACTATTGACAGAGAAAGAATGTTAAATACAATGTATTCAAAAGAATAATGAAATGAACATTTGACCAAGATGCTGACAGTAACCAGCCGTAGTATTGGATGATGGTTTCTTGTGGATAAGAAATTAATAACCCAACCAGGCATCCGCCAAAATCTTTTCTAATAAGAAATTTCTCCCTGCGCTTCGGCGAAAGGATCGGACCAGTGAATGACAGAGAAATGCAGACGTTGACCTGAACAGAAGACTTGCTTTACAATGCCGAGAACTCAAGTATAAAAGCACCATGCTCCTAGATAACTCAAGATAAAATTCAATTAGTCCATATCATTGTCATCCGGACCATCTTCAGGAGTTGAGTCTTCAGCAGTGGTTATTGCTGAAGCGATCGAATATCGAATGTAAGTCAACTATTCTGATTCCCTTGAACTCTCTCTATGATGTTTTGATGAAGCGAAATCCTGTCTTAGGGAGAAAATTCTGCCCCTTTTCTTGGAAAGCAAACATTAAAAGAGTTTTTCTCTTCAAGTATACATAGAGTTTAGATGGTGCAAGTAATAAAAGGACAAAATCATACTGTGATAAATAAAGTTCAGAAGAGAGATAATATCAATTAGGCCTATGATGTTAGAGACTGTTAGGTTTTGACACTGAAAGTGGTTTATGCTCTTTGTTGAACGAAGTTTGGCCATCAAGTGTTGAGGATCAAATTTAGCAAAAGAAATGAAAATACACACACAATGAATAACTCCGGAATCTATCAGCCTATTATGCAAGCTTGTAGCTTTGTATATATTTCATAATTTCAGATATCATCATATTCATATTTCATAAGTAGCGGTTCTAGCATAGCTCAACATATCTATATAAAATATCTTTTTGTATAATGTAATGCTACTACACATAATTTGCCTGAAAAGAATAGGGACTGGCAACACTAAATTCTATCTGAAAGCAAGTATTGTCAAGATTGATTCACACCCTCACTGTTTCAAGACAGCCATCAGAATGGGAAAACTAGTGGCAGCAATAGGCAGGTTGCTGTGCTGTGTACAAGTGAACCAGTCAACAGTAGGCATCAAGGAAAGATTTGGGAAGTTTGAGGATGTGCTTGATCCTGGATGTCACTGTGTGCCATGGATTATCGGGAGCCGTGTCTCTGGTCAGCTCACACTTAGGCTTAGGCAGCTAGATGTCCGATGCGAGACGAAGACAAAGGTACTCTGAAATCTCACTTCTTAGTATCCATTCAGACTCCCCGCACATCATAAAAACTTGTAGAGATCCTTACCAATTTCTGTGATCTATTTCCTGCTGGGATTATGTATCCTTTTATAGGACAATGTTTTTGTTACTGTTGTTGCATCCATTCAATACCGAGCAATGGAAGACAAAGCAAGTGATGCATACTATAAGCTGAGCAACCCAAAAGCACAAATCCAATCTTATGTCTTTGATGGTAAGGATAGCTTCTCAATATATAGTCGCTTCTGGATATTCTCATGGATCCAAATAATATTTGGAAATGTAAATGCTAAAGATCCTCTCTACGAGATTGTTGATAACGATATATACTCTTGCAGTTATTAGAGCAAGTGTTCCCAAACTCAAACTGGATGATGCTTTTGAGCAAAAGAATGAAATCGCAAAAGCTGTGGAGGAGGAGCTTGAGAAGGCTATGTTTGCTTATGGTTATGAGATTGTGCAGACACTCATTGTTGATATAGAACCAGATGAAAAAGTTAAAAGGGCTATGAATGAAATAAATGCTGGTAAGTGTTGGCCTACTTGAGTGAAACTTGGTTTGGAGTATGGACTGGTACGATTTTACCATGAACTCAAGAATATCTTCCATCTAATAAACAGTACTATGTTTAATTGTTTAATGTCATTATAGTCCATTTATAATCCTAACTTTGGTATCAGAAGAAGTAATAAATCAATCACTATGACTGGAAAACACTGCAATTTGATGTATAGGGCTAACTTATTCTTATGCTGTTCAGCTGCAAGACTGCGTGTTGCAGCAAATGAGAAGGCAGAGGCAGAGAAGATCATTCAGATCAAGAGAGCTGAGGGAGAGGCTGAAGCTAAGTATCTCTCTGGCCTTGGCATTGCAAGGCAGCGGCAGGCTATAGTTGATGGTCTAAGAGACAGTGTGCTTGGCTTCTCTGGGAATGTGCCTGGGACTTCAGCTAAGGATGTGATGGACTTAGTTCTGCTCACTCAGTACTTTGACACCATGAAAGAAATTGGTGCGGCATCCAAATCTTCTGCAGTTTTCCTCCCACATGGTCCTGGTGCTGTTGCAGACATTGCCAGTCAGATTCGTGATGGATGTCTTCAGGCATCCTTTCAGGAAACAAAGTGATGGATTGTATTGAATGCCTGAACCTAAGTGCACAAGAATTTGGATTGGTGAGGTTATTCCTACTGGTTTGCCATAAGCGAATGGTCCTTTAAGTGCTTGAGAATATTGTGTGAGCTTGTGAGATATTTATCAAGCTTGTAAAATGGTTTGTGTCTAATATAGAAAAGTAGTCCGTAGATAGGTGCCCGTACACAAAAAGGAGCATGGGACTTCACATGAATGTGCTGAATGATTGTTGTGTGACTGTACTTGGTCTTATGAGTTATGAGAGCTCTGAAAAAAAATAGTGTTTTGACATATTCCATAACTTCAATAATATATAGATTTGAATTCACAGATTCCAGTTATGAATTATACGGTAACTCATCCTTTCTCACTGAATTTCATCAGACAGCAGCACCCACAGGCAAAATTTGCAGTATTAACCAAATCAGAAACCAACATCAAGATAAACAATTAAGAAACTGCAGCCAGAAGAATCAATAGTAGTAAATCATTAACTTAATTGCACTAATAGATGTAACAGGAGTAAATGAATAATATCTGCACAATTTAAACCAGGTGGTACTTTTTCGGAAAAAAATGAATCAATTATCAGTTAAACTATGAAGATTAACTCAACCTCGTCAATATGAGTTCTTTTGGGCTGTAACTTATGGTTTAAGTTTTTGAAATCTGGCTGTTCGCGAGAGGCAGGACGCAGAGGAAAATAGTCATATGCGATTTTGGCTGGTACAGCTGAACTCAGTACACTCTTTTACTACAATCTTCCTGTTGACACCGCATTGAAAAAATACACCGTTTTAAAACTAGTTACTGTAGCGTAAGCCATAAGCTATAAGTGAAAAAGAAAGCCCCCAAAAACAATTAGCATGACCATGATTCAATTTGGCAAATCTTGGTATACGTCAATTATGTAAAGAATAAATACATGTAGAATCTAAGGGAAAATATTGGCACCTCAAATTCTTCCCATCTCGCAACAACATTTCATTTCGTACACTGACTCAAGATTGAATTGCATGAAATAGATCAGTCAATCAAATCGGCTGTAGTAAGCTTGAGCACATTTCCAACTACACATAGCTGCACAAAATAGTTACTATGATAATTAGTGACACTGGATCATCATCTTCCCGGACTGGACCGATTAGGGGAAAATAGTCCATTAGCAATGCAGATTAAAATTTACTGCCTCCGCATATGAATCCAGCTACGAATCCGCCATACTCATACCTAATAGAGACGGGTGTCAGTAGGGGTGGTCCTCCTTGGGATACCCCTCCTCTGGCCAGTAGGTCAGCCACGAGAACATGGGCCCCTTGGCCATCGCCAGCTCCAGGATGTCGGCGCCGGTGACCCCCGCGTCCAGGTCCCTCCCGACCACCCTCACCGCCTCGACGAGCCGGTCCCCGCGCGTTCCCGCCCCGGCCGAGGAGTGCGGCACCCTGCCCTTCTTCCTCCCTCGCTCACCGCTCCCCGCCGCCCTGCGGGCGGTGGCGGCGCGGCTGTTGCCGCCGCCCAGGCCTCGCCTCCCGTTGGACGGCGGAGGGAGGAGCAGCGTGAGGGGGAGCGCGCGGGGGGCGGCGGCCGAGGACGAGGGCTCGGAGGCGGAGGCGGGGGGCGTCGGTGGCGCTTCCGCCATGGCTTGCAAGAGAAGGAAGCGGGTTGCATTTCGCGGTTTTGATCCAAGTTTTTTTAGAGAGAAAAATGCCTACGTCGTCGGCGTCCACTTAGGCCCAAGCCGGGCCCAATACCTGAAGAAATCGGCTAACTATATGGGCCCAATCTTATCCACGTAAGCAACCTCGGAGAAGTCGAGCGAGCCCACTCGACCCGGACAAATCTACTCCCACGTCAGCCGTTCGCTCGCTTCACTTCACTTCCGGCTCAGTACACCCGCACGGCACAGCTTGCATACTTGTCGTGCCGTACAATTCAACCCCGCTGCGTCCGCCTCCGCCTCCGCCTCCGCTTCCACTCCTCACCCCCATCTCCATGGCCGCGACCCTCGCCGCCGCGAGATCCCCCGGGGCCGCGCCCATCCGCCTCGGCCGCGCCCATCCACGGCGTCGCCATGGCCACCGCATCCGCCCCGCCCCACGCCTCCGCGCCCGCGCCCGCCGCCGATCCGCTCCCAAGGTACGTACGCGCACCGCGCGCACGCTCTCCAGCCCACCTGATCGCGTTGCAAAAAGGAAGGAAAGAAGAAAAAAATTGTTGCTTAGTTTTTTTTTACTGATCTTACCGTGTCTCTTTCTGACGAGTTCTAGTGGTAGTTTATCGCAAACGTTCGGGGATGGCGATTTTTTAGCAACTGTGCGTGCCCTCGGTAGAGCGTGTGGTGTGGTACTGTGATATGTGGGTGCTGCGTGTAAGCTTTCCGCCTCACGCTTTCACTGTTGATGTGTACAGACGCCGGTGTGCGGGCGCGCGGTGTCACTGTAGGTTGGAGCGATGCTTCGGTGGGTGCTCAGCCGCAGGCCCTGTTGTTAACCTGTTATCGTCAGAGGGGTCGTGATCTCGTCTCAACTGTCAAGTGCGACACACCTGTGTGTGAGACATTAGGCTTAGTAGAACTCGTCGTACCAGAAGTCGGCATCATTGAAAGGTTTATAATTTGGACAGGGACAGGCAACCAAGAGGCTGCTTTGTTTCAAACTTTTGTAGAAAAAATCCTTGGTCCTCGGAGTTATTAAAGGAACCATTTTGGAGCTAGTAATCCAGAATAAGCCTCGCAAGATGCAAAGCATGACTCGAGTGAGACTTCGAATTTTGCCGCCTGCTAGCCATGTCTTGAGACAAGCTTTGGGTGTGGGCAATAATCGTGTAAACTGTAACCATCATGGGTCAGAGTTGAGGCAAAGCAGTTTTTTTGGGTGCAAATGAATCCAACCGGTAGCAGATGGAAGTGTAGAGTATAGACCTATGGGAACCCACGTATTTTATAACGGTTTTGCTATTGCACAGTTGATTGAAATTTTTTTATCTCTCAGTCACCTGAAGTTATACTCTCAGTCACCTAAACTTGCAATATACTAATTCACCCCCTCCTGAATTGCACTCCCAGTCACCTAAAATTGCAGTGTAAAAAAGTGACTGAAGATGAAGAAAAAAACAGCCGCATGTGCAATAGTCACTCCCATTTTATAAATGTTCTGTAGGAAAAGCAAAAAAAGGTAAAAAAAAACTTGGACACTTATCAACGATAGACCCCACAGTTTTTTTTAGTTAGATCCTGTAGGTTCATAATCTTGGATGAACCAAACAGTTCCTCAGTTTTGTAATTGAAAACCAAAGTTAGTTGTGTTAAAAGTTCTGAAGTGACAACTAGCAAGTAGTGACATATTACGCAGACCTTCCACAAAACGTCATTGAATAGAGCATGCTTCTTTTGTTATTGTTATAGGAGGAGGATTCATCCTCCAAATCTAAATTATCGTTACCAGCTACATTATTTATACTAGGAATGTGTTTGTTCCAATGTGTTATAAGCTGTTCAAAATGGATATTAAGTGTGGAACGTAAAGGATTGATGGCAATGATGTTAAAAAATACTGTCGAATAACTTTTTTCCAGTACTTTGGAATAATGTTGTCTATTGCATACTCGTGCTTTCCTGTATGGATTACTGTTCAGATTTTTTAGGGAAATGAACTAACAGTCATAACTTTCAGTGTGCTGATTCATTCTTCCGGACCGTTACCTCAAACATGGAAAAAGTTTATTTGAGCAGGAATCTGACAGCCAAAACCATTGTGGACCTTGTCCGTTCTTATGATGGGGACCATATTTATTACTATCATTTTACTTTTCTGAACATTTGGTGTGAGCACTAGCTTAAATTTCAGTTATATACTGTTCCTGTATGCTCTGTCTTACACAGTGCACAATTATGCGGTGTCGATTATCATAAAGACAAGTAACTCTTTTATCTGTACAACTGCAGGTTGATGGTTATGGTATAAATTCACTTGCTGAATTTTTCACTGATTTTGGTTATGTACCTCATGAACAACTAAGGTTTCCAGCAAAAAAGCTAAGAGCATATGGTTTTCCCCTCCCACCAATGATGGTTACACCAGAACTGGTATTTATGGGCCTGTGCCAAGATATTCATTTCGGGACTTCTTGTGGATGAGTTGAGTGCTCAAAGTCAGGTAATCCGGGCCGACTACTTACTTCACTTATCTCGCCCATTTGTTTTGTAAAAGGTACCACTATGGTCAATTGTGCATTTCATTAATCACACTTTTGTATGGCAGAAGGAAGGCTTTTGAAATGTATTCACAAAGAAAAAAATGCTTTCTGGGTTGTCATTGCCATGCTTATTAAGGCGTCGTAAGCGTCGCCTAAGCGGTAAGGTGCCTCCGGCCGGCAAGGCGTCGCCACCGCCTTGCCCTGCGCATGTATGGCGTCCGCCTCAGCACCAAGGCGTCGCTGAGGCGACGATTAGGCGGCGTATGGCGTCGGGAAGGCTCAAGGCGACGCCATACCCTAGGTGGTGGGCCGGTGGCTAAACCAGAGAAAAGAGATCTCGAGAAGAAACCCTAGGCGGCGAAAAACCTGGAAACTTGGCGGCGGCAGGCGACGCCTCCATCTCGCCGCTCCGGTCGCTCGGCGGCGCCTCCATCTCGCAAATCCCGTCGGCGTCTCGGCTCGGCGTCCTCTTCAGTCGGCGAGGTAGCTGGTTGGTGGAGCAGCAGGGGAGAGGTGGAGCGGTGGAGTGGCTGCCGGCGAGGTATCGCCCGTCCCTCGCCGTCGCTTGTCGGGGAGAAGAAAGGAAACGAGAGAAGCCGCATCGAGATGGTCTGCAGTGGCGGCTAGGGTTAACCGGATCGGCCGAGTTTTAACAGCGCTTTTGCAATTTAGCCCTCAGACTCATATGATATTACAGTTAAGTCCTTCCACTATTAAGAAGCCATCAATTTTGCAATTTAGCCTTCAGACTTCTATAAAATTATAATTAAGTCCTTCTCACTCTTTGAATTTATTCTAATTTAGCTCTAAAGAGAGCCATTTTCTTCGCCTTACGATGTGTGTAAGGCGTCGCCTCGCCTCACGCCTTACCGCTTAAAAGGTGTGAGGGGGTGGGTCGCCTCGCCTCGCCTTACCGCCTTAATAACCTTGGTCATTGCCCTTCAGGTTGTTTCTGTATGTCTGGTAGCTTCAATACGCAAAGCATTAGATAAGTTTCTATGCAGTATAACTCTATAAGACTATTAGTCACGTAGCCTAGTTTGATAATCTGACCCTAAAATCAGAGAACCTATGCTGTCAGGCAGGGAATATGGATGCTGGTATCTGATAATGATTGCAAGTAGTGTTGCTTTCATTTCCATCTCCTTTACTCATGCATGTATCTTTTGTTTACTAAACACATTTATCGGGTTTTTTTCTATCCAGGAAATTATACATAAGTACATTAAAACTTCTGGTAAAGGAAATAAACATGCTGCTCTTGCAAGTACATCTAGGGAGCTGACATGGGAGAAGCCCATTTATTCTGATTTCCAGGTTTTGTCTAGGTACTCGTGTTAATGACTGCTTGAAGAGATAAAGAATATGCTGTAACACATAATTGTTTGCACATATATCAGTGATTCAGTGCATTCTGGAAGAGTTGAAGTTACCCTTTTGTTCATTTCCTTAGTGGCATTACTGATTCTAACTGTTGCAGCCCTCTTTCTTTATTCTAGTGACCTCTACACTTTCTTCACTCTTGTTGTTTGGACACCAGGGAGAGTGAATATGCGGCACAAACTCTTGTTAATGGCTATGCACTAAATCATGCTACAATTGCCACTCATCGCTTAAGAGTCAGATATCAGAAGTATTAATAAGTTTAACAAATTTGTGGAGGACAATGGGTTCAAGTTAAATTCAGAAGGAGGGATTTTGAAAGGTTTGTGTCGACATCTTTTCAACCCAGATTGTATTCATTAGTTAGTGGCTCCCTGGTTTTGTGCACTTCATAATATTGTTTTATGAAGTTTCCTCCAGTTTTTATACCTCGGCTAATTGTGCTAAAAATTCAAAGTATATTTTGTTTGGGAGCATTACACCTAACTGCAGTTTCTGGTGACTTGAAATGTTAGAAAGAGTGTAGTTTCCATCTGGAAGTACACACTTCTTCATAAATCATAATAGACTGTTGGCTTTGGTTCTGTCTTGAAATGATTCTTCTTGAGTTATCCACTGTGTGTAGCATATCTTGAAAAAATTGTTGCATGAAGCACACATGTTTTCTTTTCTTACTATTGCACCAAGTTTTGAGGAGAAACTAATTTGCATTCTTTTGGTCGAGTCCTGATGGTCTCCTTCAGCAAAGCTCAACTGTAGCTGATTCGGCATTATTTACATTTGCTGAGGGAACCACTGAATCTATTCCCCGTTCCTATATTGATTTTTCTTAACGATTGCTACTCCCACAGTTCAAAGATTTGCAAGATAAAGAGGTTTGCACAATTTATTATGACTGCATTGATTTATTGCTTACTCCTTTTTCTTCTCCTACATAACACGTACGTTGACAACGTATTGAGATGATGAGAATGACTGAATTCTGCATTTGAAATATTTCTGTTCCCTCATGATTTTTTCACTTCAACCTTACAGGGTTGCTGTACAAAATATTGTTTCTATTTTCGTAAGCACTAGATTATCAATATAACTGCTATCCACTTCAATAAACTCTCTTGCATATCAGCAATAATCACTTCCCTCCATTGTTCTTGTTTTCTTTTAGACCTTTGGGGCTGTCATAGATAGATGCATTCTAATTGCCTGAAGAATTATTATACACTTCACTCTTCCTTGGCCAGTATCAAGCTATCTTCCTAATATGCTAATCAAATTGTTGTCTTTTGTAACTTCTTAAGGTCAAGGAACACCACAGGCGTGATGGTTTTGAGGTAGGCAATGCAGACAAGATATTCGAGAGCACGTTGAAGGATCAGCTGACCCGGAGATCTGCGTAGCACTGATCCCCTAGGCGGCACCTAGGCGCTAGGCGGGAGGGTATCGCCTTGCCCGCCTAGCTGACTGTTCTCGCCTAGGCTGCGATTAGGCGCTAGGCGCCTAGGTGAACACTGCTGCATAGACGGTGAACTCTCAATCAATCATCGTGCAAGCGAGCCAGTGTGCCTCTTGGAAGTGTGTTGAAAGAGTGTATTGTGTAATAGTTGTATATACCTGGGTAAAACAAAACCAGAGGCACAATAAAGATAAATATTTTGTAATCTATATTGTGGTCTTATATCTGGAAATTAGCTTCTCTTAATGTATTCTTTTTTCTGTTGGGTTGTCATGGTCCTTTCCTTGGTTCATAAATTCTAAAACGATTTCTGGCACTGCATGCAAGAGTTTCATGTTCTAGAATAAAACATGGCATGATGGACAGTTCCTTTTTTTCCAAGGAAAAACTTGTGGGCATCATGATTTACTTTATGTGTAGAACACGTCTTTGAGCAAAATTCTGTCGTCCGAACTATTATAGCAGGTCAAGGCAGATGCATAAGACAGGTGGTGCGATTGAACTTTATTTTTCTTATAAAAGTCTTTTAAGAACTATCTCTGGAGCAAGTAAAAAAATACTTATTCCCAATTTTATGTGCCAACTCTTTAAATCCCCAGATCATTGTTCTCAATTATTTGTCTTTGACAGAAGCGTATATTTCTGACGCTACTAGCTTTGTGACTGAGGAGGACTGGAAGTATCAGCTTCGTGAGTCGTCAGTCGTCACCAAAGGTACGATTTACCTACTGCAAAATTCTAAAGAAACTTGTGATAGAAATATGTAACTGCTCTTTCTTTTATGTCCTAGCTGTTAGTGATCTTACCACTTATAAATACAGATGCACATTATATTTTATCATATGATTAGCTGCATAGTCGAATTGTACAAATTTAAATATAGACTATATAGACAACCAAGTGACCAACATCTAACATAAAATTTCTTATTTGTGTCTATTGTGGACTCTTGGTGCAACTAAAATGGCACCAAACGAAAAGTAGACAAGTAAACAAATAGAAGCACCAAAATGAACATTAGTTCAGCAGAGCTCTTGACTCTTGGATCAAACGAAAGGGGGCTAAGAGAACCAAAAGCAGCCATCCGACTTAGGCGTATTTCCTGCGCGAAGAAATATTTGTTTGTTTGAATCTGACAAAGTTGTGCTCGCATGCAGAGATGAACCACAATGCCAGCACTTTTCATGTGGGGAGAAAAGAACCTGAAATAAATCTGGAAGAGGCCCTACTAACCAAATATGCTAAAAGAGAGAACTATGGCTAGGATATATTATGCTACTATTGGCTGTACTACTTGTCCTATCACCTATATACCTATCGGCTTTCTTCTTCAGATCAATGATACATAAAAAAACGTATTTCAGTGAATATTCTTTTTCCGGTTGCCGAATATTTTGCATCAGTGAAACTTACATGATTGCTTGGTAAATATAAGTTGTTCTTTGACAGGATAGTTCGTTGTTAGACGCTGAAGACTAATAGCATGCAAGGGCGGATTCAGCATGTAAGCATTGGGGTCATGTGACCCAAATGACTCCTTGCTAATCCAAGTACAAATCCTCTTTGAAGATAACAAATGACACTTATAAACAAGTAATAACACCGTTATGCTTAAAAGAGTGACCCCGATGATATTTTTTTCCCGGATCCGCCCCTGATAGCATGTCCCTATTATTAACCCATCTTCTCGAAAAATTGAGCTGTAGTTTATCTGGTTTAATATTCTGAAGGGTCTTGCATTATCCATAGTAGCATTCTGTCACAATCCATCAACTTTTAGCTATAATACTGACACACCAGCACACTGAATATTTCCTAATACATAATGGCTAAAGGTAGCAACTAGCAAGCAAGCAGCCAGCCAGGCCATGATCCAAATCCAATGGTGATCTCACATACCATTGTGGATTTATGTGAGCTAAACGTGATTTATGCATTTCCAAGCTAGCTAACTTTCGGATCATGCTTGTACAGGTGTGAAGCAAACGGTTTTGCTGACCTCTGTGAGCACGCCATGGTCGCAGGCAGATTTGTCGCATCTACTTATAACAATTGATCCTACGTTTTCCCTTTCCCTTTCCCTTTCGGTAGAAAGCAGTGCTATGCTTTTGCGAAACTTGGTGGTACTCGCTGGTACAGATCTGAACGCACAGCTTCGCAATGGTGTTAGCTTAGCTCATAAGTGAATCAGTCCCATCTAGGTCACTAACCTTTTGAAAATCCATATAAGGTACGTGATTAGCAGGTTCACTGGGAACTTTTGAAAAATAAGAGAATAGTAGTAGCTACAGTTTCAAGTGTTATATAAGATTTGGATGGTGCAGATTATACCGATTACATATATACTACTGAAGGTGAAAGAATAAAAGAGCAATTATTTAATGATGGAGTAATTCAGGTGGAACTTCAAGGTCTTGTTTGGAACGTGAGAATTTTTATCCTGTTTCTACAGAAAACGAACTAATTCATGTAAAATTCCTGTTCCAAACAAACCCTGAAAGATGTTGGTCTTGAACATAGATTTAGTAGTAGTCACGAATTTTAGTACTCATTCTCTGTTTCTCTCCCTTTAAAACTGGTTTCTACTTGACACATTCCTTGTAGCCAGGGTTCCATTTCTCGAAGGGCGTGTCTAGTCATCACTCGATGTTTTCTTCCTAACAATCATCCAGATTTGAGACCGTTAGATTAGAGATCCAACGGCTCTTTTTTTAGAGGAGGAAGAGATTTTTTTTGGAGGGGGTAGGGGAGAATTCATAGCCGTTGGATCTCTAATCTAATGGTCACAAATCTGAATGATAGTTAGAAAGAAAACATCCGGGTGATATTTATCAACACCTTTTCTCAAATCCGGGACAAATCCCAGAGCCCATCAGGAAGCTGGTAAGGCGGTAACCACCCGGTTTCATGGTGAATTCCATTAATGTTTTTTTCTCTTTCCTTTTTCTTGTATTATCTTCTCTTTTGTGCTTCCTCAACCTTGAAACGTGTTAGTTCTTAAATTTTTGAAATAATATATGAAATAACCAAGATTTGTGCAACTTCTATGGAAGGGGTGAAGCATGAAAGCACTACTTAAATAATAACCTATGCCATAAAAATTATCTTGTCATTATAGATCTTCGTACACACCGGAATATCTGATAACCGGCGAAGATTTGGAGATCGCCATTGGTCTTTTAGGTTGTTTTGATCCAAGTAGTGAGAATTAGTTTTCATAAAACGTGTTTTATTACGAATTTTAGGAAAACAAGTCTTAAGTTGTTATTCTGTTAGGATTGGTTTATAGATTACGTTGTTTGGATCACATAAACTTAAAACGAGCTTTATTAACGTCCTATTTGGTTGAGGCCACTTTATCATCGGATACCTGATGCCATGGCCAAAACAAAGTTTAGAATACAAAAGAAATGGCTACGATTAGAAATGGCCATAGGGACTGTTCACATTGCCTATAACTGATGACTTTTAGATGAAAATAAATTGTAGTGCCTGAAAAGTGGCTTTTAGAATAACGACGTGAGCGGTAGGGGAAGTGAGGAAGAGATGCGTATGTGAAACAGGAACTCCTTTAGGAGTGAGGTGCATGATGCGTCTGTGACCTCTGCTTTATCTTCGGAGTGAGATAGGGGCGAGAGGGGGTGGAAAGTAGCTTTGAAAAGCCGAATATTTATATTAACTTCTAGTTTCTCTAAACAAAAGTCAAAAACAGAATCTAATACGAAGGAGCCCTATATATCTGCTTTTCTTCATGCTCTTGTCAAGTTGTACTAAATGCTCTTGTCAAACTGTACTAAAATTCTGAAGCAAGAACATAATCAAGCAGAGGAACTTTACTAGACATGGCTGTGCATGACACGGTTGTTGGATACTGAAACAAAAACTTAAGAAAAAATATGTATTGGGATGCGTTGTAACATCTCATTTTGGGAGTGTTTGAATAAAATTTGCAATTTGAATTCAAATCAAAATTCAAACTCGAATTTCAAACCGGTTTTCAAAATTTCTGAAGCCCAAACATCCCTTGGACCAAGCCCAACCCATTCCCCCTCTTTTCGGCCCAAATGACCTTTGGCCTGGCCCATGTGGCCCATGCCCCTCTCCTCAAGGCCAGATCGCCTAGCCCATGTGACTGCGTTCTGCCGCCGCCCGTAGTCTTGCTTGGCACTATGCCACTTCAGTGCACTGCCTCCCTGTTTGTGTGTCCCTGTGTGCTACAGTGCCGCACTGACCTTGCCTTTACCCTTCCTTGCTCTCCATTGTAAGGTCGAGGAGGCCGACTAAAGGGGGTGAATAGGCGGTTTAAAATATTCTCTTTTAATTATCAATTATTTCTATTTAGCTAAAGCCAAGTATATGATACAGAAGCAAAGAAGATCAAAAACACCTAGGTTCACCTAAGTGCACCAAAAACCTAAATCTATATTAATATTTGCAATTCTAGGATAACAAGAAATCAATTTAATTCTATAAATGCAAATTACTTGAATATAAATTGAGCATAAGAAAATAAACCACAATTGATACGGTTACTTTTTACCGTAGCGTTCGGAGACTTGTCGGTCTCCCCTAGTTCATGTTGAGGTTATCCCAAACGAACTGAACTGGCTCTACGAGTTAAGCTGAAACACATCAATTCACTAAGGTTACTTTTCCTCCACTCCGGAGATGGCGAGCACCATACCACTCACATTTTGCCAGACCATCTGATAAGCTTCTTGCAGATCACCGCGCACGACGCCTCCAACGCCGTCTAGGAGTCGGCAAACTCCAAGAGTAACGAGTTAAGCCTCTCGCTTGACTCTCACCACGTGCAACAAAATGCACAAACTCGAGTGGATACTCAATCCACCTCTACATGCAATACATGCAATCTAGAGCATTCCTCCTTGCTTACAAAATATAACACATGTACAGTTGAGAGGGGGATCTCACACTAGCTCAAAAGAATATTAAGGGATGCAGCAAGCCTATTTCCAACCGGCCACAACGGGGTATATATACCCACACCACAAAAACTAGCTGTTGAAAGTGAAACTCCTGAAAAATAGGATTTTTGGAAGTACCACCGGCTTACGACTAGTACTTCTGCTCCCCTTAGCAACGGTTAGAATACTAGCCATTGCAGACAAATCCGGTAGTTTCGATATGCAAAGTCCAGTACTACCGACCATCGGAAGTACCGCAGTACTCGTGCGGAACTACCGATTCACCAGGGACAAGACGACATGCACACATGCGTCTTTCTGGAAAAATATACCTCTATACAAGCTGGTCATTCCAGAACTCGGAAGTACCGCTCACACAGAGCCGGTAGTTTCGCTCGCTGATCGGGCCACTCACACAGAGCTGATCGGACTACTCACACAGAGCTAGTCAGAAGTACCGATCATCAACTACACTAATCCTTGACCACATCGGATGGTTCGACCGCTTACGTCTCCGACCACGTTGTCCGGTTCGAGGTATTGGACTACACTGGTCTCCGACCACGTTGTCCGGATCGACACACAAGTCTCCGACTGCGTTGGTCTTCGACCATGCTAGTCTCCCACCACGTTGTCCGGATCAACCACACAGGTCTTCGACCACTAAGGTCTGGACTATGTTGATATTCGACCACATCAATTATCGATCACACAGATCTTCGACCACTATGTCGATCTTCGACGATGTTGTATCAATCACGTCAGTACAACTATGTTGGTTTCGAGTACATAGGTCTCAACCATGCCGGTTACGACCATGTTGGTTTCGATCACATAGATCTTGACCATGTTGGTTTCGACCATGTCGGTTCCAATCACGTCGGTTTGACTCCCTGGTTTCAATCACACGGATCTCGACCACGTTAGTTCGACCAATCTGGTCTTCGACCACTTTGGTTCTCGACCACGAAGATCTTCGACCACCAACAAATGTGGTTATTTCATGATTACAACGTCAGTAATTCTGACTAGACTACCGTACCACAAACCACACTGTTGTAGTTCCTATTTTCCTGAGAATTTGCAGATACTTCAACAGATTTTGCAAAATATATTTGCAAACTATAGTATCATGCACACAAGGATCAAACATCATTCCTAACAAGTTGCAAAATATATTTGCACACTTTTGAATCATAACACAAGGATTAAATATGATCTTTAACCATTTACAAAATACATTTGTAAATATATGCCTCATACTATAAGGAATAGAAAACATGGACTTCAAACACTCACAAAACATATTTGTAATATATAGTCCCATGTTATAAGGCTTCAACACATGAGTTTTAACTATTTGCAAAACACATTCGCAAATACAAGTCTCATGCTAAGCAGAGCTACAAGAGGTAAGGTTGAGCTATCAACACATGATAAGACTCAAGCTACTAGACATGACCTCTCTTAATAGTAAAGTAACATATACTAGCAATCTGGTCTTCCAACCAAACACCAAGATCAATAAAAGACTAGGAACACATTCTTAACCCTACCTATCTATACCTTTACCTTGAGTCATAGTATTGATATGCATCAACTCATGATGCATCCTTTACTTTAACTCCATCAACACATGATGGATCTTAACTTGACTTGATGATCAACTCATGATCATCTCCTCTTTGACATGCATCAACTCATGATGCATTCTTCATTTGACTTGATAATCTTCAACACATGAAGCCATCCAAAGTTATCCTCATTTGTGAAAGCTAATATATTCATTCAACTCATGGAAAATATCAGTCCACAAATCAATTGTCATCAATTACCAAAACTTCACCATTAACCATAATGGAGGGACTAGATTCTACAATATTCTCCTTTTGGTAATTCATGACAATCTCAACAGATAATAAGATAGAAATTGAAATTCGAGTATACACCATGTACACAACATTTGTATACTCTAGGATAAGCTTTTTAAGCAACTCTTACTTATCTGGGTATCATTAATCATCAAACTATTAACACATAATGGAGGAACTAGATGACAACCCGATCATGAGCATATATGAACTACACAAGCTATATATATATACTCAAGCGATATATTTCAAAGTAAAGATCCTTAATATGTGGAAAGATGAACGTGGATCAATACTAATGAAATCTCAAAGTATAGAGTGAACTCTTCATAAACATGTGCATACTAGAGTATATAATAAAGACATATGCACATATTCATGTTTGACTTTTTGTGGAGTTCAGTCTATATTTTGGATCCGAGGAATGCACTCAGATACAAGAATGTGATGTCAAATGCATACATCTTGTGATTTTCACCTTTTTATCCAAATAAGACTAATATCATAATCAATAAACAAATTAGTCCCACAATTGGATTTTCTATTATCACCAAAACCAACTTAATAGAGCTTGAGCTTACATCCCTCTCCTCTCCATGTGTCACGTGCCATTCCCACTTCCATCGCTCCCGCACCACGTGCCTAGGATCTTCACGATCGACAGTTGTCTCTGTGTTGTCCCATCGCCTTAACTCACCTCGCACGTGCCCATACCTTGCATTGGCTTCTCTCGCCTTGCACTGTGGCGTGTTGTGCGCTGAGCGTTGCCGCCCTCGGTTCTCTCCTGCCTTAACGTCCCCAACAGCTAAGTCCCCTCCCATTTAGCTATAAAGCATGTGAGTCATCTCTCCTTGCTCCCAATTGCTCTCCCTCAACTCCAATTGCCATTGCATGCTCCCTACAATCCTTTTTCCTCAGCTTCGGTCACACGAGTCGCCGCCAACGCTGATCTTGATTTGCTGCGCCTCCATCTAATTTCCCACGTTAGGAGCATCGCGTGGACGTCCCAAAGACACCCTGAGCAACACTGACCACCTCCTCCCTCTCCGGCGAGCCACCCGTGTCGGCCTCCTCACCGCTGACCTAGTCCCTACAGCTAGGTCACTCCACCCCTCCCTGAGCTCTGTCTCCACCTCCAGTGGGTTCTCCTTTGCCCCGTGTTGCTCCTCTAGCCTCTAATTCGGTTTTGGTGCTGCCGAGCGCCGTGGCGCCATGCACCCGTGCCTCGCTACCGCATAGCTCGCTGCCGACCACCCCGTGCGTCGAATTGGGTCCCGCTGCCTAGCCCCTAGGTGCGGTTCAACGTGGGCGACCCATTTTAGCCCTCCTTGTCGGCCGTCGTGACCCCTCTCGCTAGCCTGAGCTTCGCTCCCCTCAGCAGGAGGAAGTCAACTGTAGCGCACCGTTCAGTTTAAGTTTAAATCATGTAATTAAGTTAGTTAATGACCGTAGTTAGCATTTTGTTAATACTTCGCTGACGTGCGGGCCCCGCTCATTAAGTTAAGTTTTTAACCCTATGACATGTGGGCCCCGTCCGCTTTAAAAATTCTTTTAAAACTTGATTAAATGAAAAGAGCCAATGACAAGTGGGCATGATTTACTGTGCTAAATAGTGCATGGTCCCACCTGTCAACCCCATAAGTTTTTTCTTTAAGAAAGTAATTTGAAATTAAATTAAAACCCAGGGGTCCCACTATCAGCCTTTGTAACCTTTTTCAATTAAGAAATGTTTTGAAAAGAAATTAATTTTTGTGGACCCCCACCTGTCAGTGAGAGAGTACTCTCTTCTCTATTCATTTTTTGATTTAATTCTAACTTAAACTTTAGAGAGCCCGTTCTCACTCATATTAACTCCAAATTTAATGAAATTTATTTCTAATTCATCTAAAATTAAGATCTATCTAAAGGCAGTGGAGTTGTTCAATTAGAGTTTATTTGAATTTCTATTTAAATTTATTTACTTTGCTCGCATGTTTATTTGTTTTCTGATGCAATCGTCCGAGTAGAATACGAGAACATAGAAGAGTCGTAGTTCGAGACAACTCAAGATTTTCAAGACTAGCCTACTTGTGAGCCAGGCGAAATAATATTTTGATTATATTGAACCTATATTTTATGCAAATTTATATTCGTTTAAATTATCAAATTGTATGTTATTATTTGTTTTGCAAATGTATGTTCAATTTAAGGTTATAGATACATGCTTATTCAACATTGTATTATTATTACACATCCTTTGGACACTTGAACCACATAATTCATGTCACTCTAGAAACTTAATAGTAACCCTATTACCTATAAGTTGTACTTAAGCATCTTACTAGGCTTGCTTAAGTACCAAGAGCATTAAGTTGCCCTCTCATTATATTTTAATCATGAAGCTAGTTTTGGGCAGTCATTGGAGGGAAATGACTGGTATGTTGAGATAGTTAGTTTTATGCTTCTCGATACCATAAAACTTGTTATTTCCTTTGAGCAGATGGTAAGAAGGTTGGTGTGGATATAGCACGAGAAATTATGGTTTGTGGTAGCACTGCCCAGATAATCTAAGAACTGAATCCTATAATAACCACTCAATGTAAAATAGTACAACCATAAGTCTATAATGTGTACGACATAACTAACTAATTTGTATCCACCGATTGCATCGTTGGAGTGACCCACGGGTTGTGTCGCTGGTTTTAAGCTACCGTGGACATGAGTCATGTCACTGGATTTAAGCTGTCGTGTGGCGCACGATGGGATCTTGGTGTGTCGGACGTAACCCTACACTGGATAATACATTGTAAAGGTCTTATGGTGATTTTCTTGATTCGCATGTCTAAGGAAATGTGTAAAATATAACAAGTTGATTATCTCTTATGGGTTAAGTGTACAATCTCTGCAGAGTGTAAACTATTCAACAACCATGCCCACGGTGCATGGGAACTTATTCAAGTTAGTATCTATTTCTAAAACTTTATGAGTGGATAAAAACTCATCAGATGAATGTAACCCTGATTTTGGTTTACCTTGGGTGGATGTAACTCAGTAATGATATTGGGTGGGTGTAACCCTAATAGCAAAATCTAGCATATAGTGGATGGAATCATGTAATAGGTAGATGGAACCTACACCGTTATAAATATTGCACACTTTTACTCTCTTTAATAAAAATATGTTTTAGTTAAGGGAAAATTTGTTCAGTAGCACTGAAAGATCACTGCTTTCGAAAAATACCACTAAAAAAACTAGGCTCTGGAAATTACCACCAAAAGATTCACCTCGCTTCGGGATTTAGCATTATGGACAAAAATGCCCTTACCCCTAGGTTTATAAAATGGATACCAGACCGGCTAGGCTACCGTCTGATATGTGATGTTGATGGATTCCGGCAGAACTTGGCAAAGATTTCAAAGATTTAAATGATCTTCATTGTTCATAGTATAAGAGTGAATGGTGGGAATACCGATCAAGAATCTGCGAAAACCATTTATAAATCACTGCAAGTCGGGTAGGTAGCCTTCACGCGGTCATGCTAGGATTTCCGGTTGTCAGCGGCAACCATTATTCAGTGTTCTCAACCATGTAAGAGCGGTGCTTCTATTCTCTTACAAGCTGGAGAAGTGTTATATAAGCTAAATAAACCACATGTAGTTAAATCTTTGTAGCATGGGTGGCACAGAATCTGTCCTGAGCTATCCAATCAACCTTGTGCTTGCCGTATCCAATCAAAAGGTCCCTGCTTTCGGGCAGAAATCTGCCGAGGCACTGAAGCGTAGCTTCGATACGCGGTAGAAAACGAGCGTACAATACGCGGCTGAAAACGAGGATAAGCTATCCCGGCCGGTTTTGCGAAAAAACAGGTATCGAGTAGTTTTCCAGAAAACTCGTATTTTGAGTTTTAGCCAGAACCAATTTTTTTGTTATGTTGATTTTATACTCCTGTACCAAACACTGTTTTAGGTTGTTAGGCCCCTAAACGTGTTTAGCTAAATCTGGTTTTATTGAAACGTGAGATCCAAACAGCCCCTTAGATTCCAAATACGACTCTTGTGAGCCTGAAAAGTTGCAGTTAGATTCTACGCTGCTCGCATAGCAATCCGTGATCATGGTTGGTTCCACAATGCCGTCTCCATCTGCACGCAGTAAGACAAAGCAATCAGAAGCTGGTAGAAACCCTCCACCCATGGGCCCTGCTTTATCTGCGTGTTACCTGGTGAACACGTATTTGTACGCTAGATTCTCAGCTCCTTGCTTATCCTCTAGGGCCGTTTTGATACTAGGATACCTAGGGTGAGAATAGGATTGAAATATGAGATAGGATAAATTTAGCCATTAGTAGGTCGAGAGATTAGTGCATCCATTCATCCTGCTTTATATTCCAATCTTATTCCCACCCTTCGTTTCCCACTATCCAAATGGTCTGTTAGGTTTAGCCCTGCCTCACTACATATTAGGCCTTGCTTTAGAATCACATTTATATTCTACTAGCCGAGTGCTTGTATTTGTTACGGATAAAAAAATTAGATTATCCTAGCATATTGAGTTTCGTTGGGATCGACCTGCTCGATCCACACACTCGGTCGCATAAAAGATTAATAAGTGCGCGGACAGTAAATAAGGTTATCTCAACTATTCCCTCGTAAGAAATAGGCTTCGGTCCAAACGACTCTAGCTTCTGACTTCTGATTTCTTAATTTTATCTTTTTTTTATTTTTTTGTTATTTTTGCTTTTTTCTTTTTATTCCTTTGCAGTAATGTTTTTTTATTTTTAAAATTTAATTACTCAAAAAAAATCTAGTCGCCGCTACAGCGAAAAAAACCAGAAGGGACGGCAGTTGGAGCACGGCCTAAAGGTTGACCCCAGCATTATAAAAAATAGTAATCCATTATTTTGCTTACGATGTTGAAATGTCGTAGTCTTAATTGCTGGACTGCCGGTAAGTTTCTCCTGTACGACGTAGTAGTCTTGACCGCTGAACTACCACACAATTCTTATACGCTGAACAGCTAAAGGAATATGATGTTCAGCTCTATTCCCTTCAGATTTTTTCATTTGAGGCCTCAGAGTCTATTGATCAGGAACAGATGCATACGTAGAGTGCTATTTTTTTCTAGATCGAACTGTTACGTGGATCTGAACGTCGCACCGACTGACTAGTAGACGTGCTATTTCATCACAAGGATTTATATATCACAGAAGGGTCTTGAAATCTTCGAAACAATTGATGAATCTGTTTTTTTTTACCAGCGAGAAGATACCAGCACTGTTCGTGCTTGGGATCAGGGACGGACAGCACTACAGCGAGCTAGCAGTACTATTTAAAAACTAATTACTGTAGACGGTATAAAAATAAGTTAATTTTAAATCTAAAAGTACTCGGCCATTATTGGTGACCGGCCTGCCCTTAATTAATCAGCACCGAACAAGGGTGCGATGAGACGTGCCGTTTTTAATTTTCATTAGTGAGTGCAACATTTTAGGTCCATACGCGTGTAGAGATTCCAATCTCCATATCCAGCTCAAAGGCGCCGTTTGGAAAGGTGGAATTTCACATAAATTCCAGGAGAGCTCTCTAGATCCCCCATCTTTGTCCATGTAGATTCCAAGAGAGCTCTCTCCATGGGCTAATCATTGCCATTAGTTTAATAGTACTGTCCAACCTCTCCCGTCTCCGTCTGTCCATCTTCTTCAGGTCTCTCTGTGCCTCCCTCTGTCATATCTCAGTCCTCGTCCCTGTGACCGTGCGTACATAGGATCTCGGTCAATGGCGGCACGGCGAGGTGCTGGTCGTCGACGGCGGTGCTGGAGGCTGTTGTGGGAGGAGGACACCGACGGAGAAGGGGGAGGTGGGCTCGAGAGGAGCAAGATGTTGATGATCACTTAATGGGTTTGCTAGAGCGGTAGGCAAGTCTGATTCTTGGCTGTTTGTCTTCGTACTTGAGAGGGAGTATCTTCCCCCATCCCACTCTCTCTCTCTGCTTAAATGTCTTGTGGTTCAGATCAATTTCTTTTGAGCTAGTTGATTGCGTCCTGTCTTGTGCCTGGAGTTAATGTTGTGTGGCATGGTCTTGTGCGTGCAAATAATGTGTGTGTGGTGGTGATGTAAAAGAATGTTAGTAATATGCCTTAGAGGCAGTTATGAAGATGATTGTATTATTTTTACGTTTATGATATTTTAGATAATATGTTGTTTTGTCCTTTGAATAAATGTTTTTTATATTGATCAACAAGTATGTGACTTGTTCATGAAACTTTTTATTCACATTTTGATGTTATTCTAAATTATCCCTAATCTTATGCCATTATGTAGAGCAATTATGATTTACAGATTATTATATGTATTGATTAATGATCATGTTTCACGGATCATGGATATGTGTATATCAAATCAATAGTGAAGACATATGTTAGAGAACATGTTGTTGGATTAACCTACCATGAGACACTACGGAAATAGTTATATTCTTTAAGTGTCATCAGTTAGTCTTGTACATAGTGTATGTAGAATCCTTAAACTTAAGATCATCACGGTTTTTTACATGTGTAATAGTTTACTTAGTGATTGTCAAATACTATTCCGTAACTAGGTGGTCATAAAGGTAGCTTTCGGGTTTACTATAAAACATACGGAGGAATGTGAGTGATCAAGATGAAATTTACCCCTCCAATATAACAAATGAGATATCTCTGGGCCCCACGATTTGGTTGGATTAAAGAAATGCATGTGTATGCCGAATGTGGTTGATGAGTCAATCACAACTGAGTAATCCATTACAGATTCAAGTGAAGGATCAAGCTATCATAAGATGACGTGCTTCTCTTTTTGAGTTCGATCTGGTATCATGAGACAAAGAAATCGGTGCATAATCATCATATAGATCCATTCGATATGATCTTTATATATATTTGGGAGTCATTATATCCTGTCAGGGATCGCTACCGATTTATGGACCAAAAAGGAGTTTTTGGTCCATGGCTAAATATTCATGAACCTACAAAGTCACATGCCTAACGGGTCGAAACGATAAGTGTCCAGATGATAGACTCCAAGTGAGATACGATACTTATTCATATTGGATCCGGTTGAAGGTTCTTCAAGTGAGATATGATATCTACTCGTATTAGATAAAGATATAGCATGAGACTTTTCGAGTTGGATACGACATCTGATAGTATCGGATAAGGATCCGATTGGAGGCTACATAAAGAGAGATACGGGAGCTGAGGGGGGATTCTAAGACACACCCATCGAAATTATAGCCACCGCCTCTCATAACCTCTGTCATGTGCGCTGGTGTTAGCACACCGACACATGGTATTCCATCTCTGAACATGTGAATATCAGTAGAGGTACTGCTGTGATTGTGAAGCTAATTGAGACGATCACGAGGAGAAGACGGTTGGCTAGAAGTCAATCAAGCACTTCCACTACACCAACGTGAGCTTCGTTAATCGGTCGCTTCAACTCTACTTTCGCTGAACTTCACGTCTAGTGGTAACGATTTATGATCTTTTACTCATATAGCTTTCTGTTTTACGCGGTTAAAATTTTTAATCTGCGTTAGTATAGCCTACTCGTATCCCAACAAAGAAAGGAAGAGAGAGAAATGAAGTGTTGTGAGAGGGAAGAAAATGCAAAGATTGGTGACTGGTTTTCACATTTTGAAGATTTGCTCGAGATGTTCATGATGCAATCAGTTTACATACTCTTGCTATATTAATCCAGCTTGGTTGATTGAACAGTTGGCAGACTGTTCGAAGAGCTACCAAGATTTGCTTTGCAATTTGTAGTGGTCTCTTGAGCAGATTAATATGTCGGATCAGGGAGGAAGGGGGCGCAGGTTGAGTTGGATGGTTAGTTTGGCAACTGCTGAGGCGGGTAAACTTTGAAGGGATTCTTTCGGTTTTGCGCTGCAGTTTTTAATATTTCAAGTTTTTCTACACATTCAGCGCTATTGGTCATAAAAATTATTTTGATATACCATATGTACCTTAATCTTTGAAATTAGAATTATCAGAAGTGCCCATGTCCCCCTTCCTTTTTCTCTCTCCTCTGCTAAGTGCACCCACGCGACCCCTTTAATCACAATCTGGGAACCCTTAATCCCGTCAATGGTTCTCTTTTCTGTTTTACAATCATGGACATATATAGAAAAATCCGAAACTACGAGTCTAGCACAGTTTCGTATAGTTCGTTAAGCAAATAATAGCCATATGGAATCTACTCAGCCGCACTTTACACCAAGACATTCGAACCCTGGAATACAAATATAATGCGAAATTTGAACAGATCTAGAGCATTGCAAATACTCTAAAATAGGAACGGTCCAACACAGATTACTTACTAGATTAATTTATCTACATAGGAGTGTACACACTATACTGCTGTATTACTTTGGAATCCGAGGGTCGCAATGTCCAAATCCCAATTGCCCATTCCCTACCACAGGGGCAAAAGAAACCAAAAGCCCACATCGACAGTGTCGCGGCACAGAACACAACTGTGAGTGGAAAAGCTGATAGCAGAGGTGTTCTTTTTCTCCGAAATTGACCGTTTTTAGTTTTTATTATAGTATCTAACTTTCAAACGAAGTATTTTCTCAAGACGGGGTCTATAAGTTAAACGATGTAACGTTAAAAACCCAACATCTGTACTATCCAAAATCGCAAGTGTGTATCCCTCTCTCCGTAATCTATACTGTAAACAGCCAAAATTCAAAAAGTCTGTGTTGTCAGGTATAGGCTTGGCCCAATTGTTTTTTTTTTGGTTACGGCTGTGAGATTTAACAAATAGTATTATTGATAAAAGATGAAATTAAGAAGCAATCCAAAAGTCGAAAAGAAAAAGACCAGAAGATCTCTTTTTCTTTCCTATCCACGCGTACGTGACACATAGCAGACGGCCGAGTTGTCAGCAACTGAACGGTCAACGGTCTGTAGACGAGTAGGGCTGCTCTTTGTGCAAAAAAAAGATTTAGGCTGTGTTCAATATGGCTTAAGCTTATAGCTTAAGCTTATTTTTGCACTATTTATAATTTCGTCTTTTTTTGAATTTTTGACTTTTTTTTAGCTTTTTTGTCGGATCTTTTTTTTCTCGTATTCGTTTGTGTTGTCTGTGATGGGCTAACATATTTTTTATATTTTTCAATTTTTTTAAATTTAATTATGTTAAATAAGCCTCTGTCAGCTACAATGTTTTTTCAGCCAGCTATAGTGTTTTCAGCCATAAGCTTTCAGCTTTCAGCCGAACCGATCACCACCTTAAGAGTCGGTTCAGGTTCGCGTAAACAGTGAGCCGTTTCCGTTGAAATTCAAATGTTGCAAGCAGGTCGTGAGGGTCAGTCTGGCCAATCTTCAGTTGTGAAATTTGAAACAGGCTGTAAGGGTCGATCTGGCCAATCTTCGGTTGTGAAATTTGGTCCCATTGACCGAATTTTGGCGTGTATTTGGTCCACAGCGAATTTGATGCGGAGGCTCTAGTTGGGAAGAGAGAAAAAAGAGGAATTTTAGCGTGCATCGTTGTTGGTAGAGAGAAGAACAGGGCTTTCAGATTTAAAACTTAAGGATCATATGAGAAAGTTTAGAGTTTTATTGTGATAAACTATATTATTTTGGAGGAATGAAAACTTAGAATTTATAAATTTGTAGATTGTTTTGGACAACTCGCAGAAGTGCCGATCTGATCGGCCATGCTTGGTTGCTTCGATCAAAATGGATGATTTTGAAAAATTGAGTCATGGATTAGTTTATGTTGACCTAGATCAATGTATATAAGTTGCATGAGGTATATTTTGACTAACATGAGTCAAATTATGAAGAAACTTATGTTTAAAAATAATTTCTTGATTTTTAAATGTGCAGGGTAGCTCAGAGTCATCCATGGTCAACGCGCGAGGGTCGGGGCTACGCTAATAGAGGAGCTGATGCTCAAAATGATCAAAGATGTCGTGTGAGATGACTGAGCTCAAGCATGACACAAGAAAAAGGGAAAATATTGAAGGAAAGTTCCAGTGAGAGATTGCACCATGTAGTTTAGTCGGTCCAAGTGAGGCGTGGTGCAATAAAATCAGAATAGGAGAGACTTACCGATACGTGGCAAACCAGTGATGTACCTACACGTAGTAAGCATAGAGATTACTTGCAAGGGAAGATAAAAACCGAGTCAAAAAGACTATTTTGGTAAGTTGACCAAAATACTGAAAACTATCTTGGATCAAAATGTGGCGCTTGAGCGGTGCTGGTAAAAATGGTTTAGGTCAAGGAAAAACTAAGAAGATCAGATTAGATCAAAGAATAAGGACTTAACGAATTCGGGCTTATGTGCTTTTAAAAACGTGCATAGTGTAGTGTGTGAGTAAATCCGAATTGTGTGAGTTAACAGGTTCTACCATATGTGCTAAGTGGATAGTATCCATTATGGAAAGATAGATATCAGTTGTCTATCTATTTGTCAGTATGAGTCTCTCCAACTGTTTTCCATCAAAAAGACTTGCTCACTAACCATCCAACCATCTAAGCTTTTCTCACGAAAGCCAAGTGTTCTGGGGTTAAGATTTAAGAAGTGTGAGTGATGTGGTGTGCTCTCTTGTCCTCTAGGTGCAGCGACTATAAAATACTCGTATACTACACATAAATACCCTCTGTTACATGAGATACAGGTGAAGTGTGAGTGATGTGGGGTGAAGTGTTCATACCACCTAGATGGTCTTAAATACTCGTATACAACACATAAATACCATCTGTTACATGAGATACTCTCTACGTTGTAAGATATGACATAGGGTGTAATTACACCTGGGAGTAGAAAAGAGGTATATATATATATATATATGATGCTGAAATGGGGTATCATGGTGCCCGGGCACCATGATTTTAAATGATCAATTCCATCTAAATTCAGGTATATTTTTTAGAAATATCAGTTTTAGGGTATATATTCATCTATAACAATTCAAATGAAACGTATAAGTTTGAAAAATATACTCAGATTCAAAGTTTTGAACGAATTTAGATCACACAATTTGCTGATTTATATATACAATCAACATATACCTACAATCAAACTATCATTAAAAAAGGCAACTACAATTCGAAATTTAGTTCAAACTTGTTTGAACTAGTTAGTAAACTAGTTAAACTTGACATCCAAGAAATTTTAAAAATTTTCGCATACGATACATACCTATTTTAGACTATGATGCCCGGGCACCAAGGAGCACTTGTTATTTTTACTATATATATTGAAAAATACCTTTTACTCCCGGGTGTAATTACACCCACATCTAATATACCACCTAAACAAACATGAAATACTCATTTATCACTTCAGGTATACTCGTATACTGTTATAAGACACTCCAATATAAACCACACGAAAAATTTGCAAGGGAGTTTATAGTTTTTAGCGTATCTTATAAATATCTTTATTTACGCACATAAAAAAGTATATCGAAAAAATGTACATACCACATCTGAAAACTGTTCATACTACTTAGATGGTCTTAGATACCCGTATACTACATGTACATACCTTCTGTTACTCGAAATACTTTCTATGTTGTGAGATACGATATAGAGTGTAATTACACTAAAAAATAGAAAATAGGCTTTTTATACAGCAAAAATATCGATATATATGTATATATACGCGCGCGCGTACGTACATGGCCGAATCGGGACTGTGAATGAGTTATGGACTTTTTCTCTTTTTGAGAGGCGGTTGGGCGAACTGTTCGCCAACACGATGAGCTAGAGGCCTAGAGCCCATGTAGAATGCAGCTCAGCAGTCAGCATCTGGACGGGCCTTATACGACGTTTTGGTGTATATAGCACATCCGCGGACGTACGGTCGCCACCGGCACGGCGCGACTCGTCATACGGCGGCGGGCACACGCAAAAGCAGCCGCCTAGGCAGGTAACCTGTCAAGAACGGCTGGTGCTTTTTAGTTTTTACGGAGCCATCTCCACCCGCGCAGCACGTTTGCGCCGTGCGACTCGGTGAAAAAAAGTAGGTATAAATTATCCGTATTATTCAGTTATCGTATTCAATAGCATATGAATATGATATAGATTTTTTTCTAAGATTAACAATTTTATCGTATTCGTATTCAAATTCGTATAAAAATATAGATGCAAATACGGTATAGACTTTTATCATTCGAAATATTATTTTATCTGGTGTATTTGTAACCGTATTTGTATTCGACTAATTAGTTGAACAAAATTTTTAATTGTGCGTGAATTTATGTTTCTTTAGGTGAAGTAAATAAATTCGAATGATTAAGCGTGATTGTATAAGGATAAAATATTATTAATATCTTTATACTATATAAGTTATGAGGATATCTGGATCCGATCAAATTGAGTAAATATTCGATTCGAATTTGTATTCGTTACAATATTTGATTCGTATTCGTATTTATATTCATATTTATTTATAAAATACAAATACGAATATGGTAAATACACCATTCAATTTGTGTTCAGTCCATTTTCATCCCTACGTAGACGGGCACATGCAATAGCCTCCATCTGCCGTCTGCCCGTACGTTGTCGTCGTGCGCATAGAGCGATGCCGGGCGCCGGTCGATGTTCGTGTAGAGCGAGCAATATTCACCAAAGGAGCTAGCAGCAAGCCCAACATGTCGGTTCAAATGGCAACTTTGCCTTTTCATATCTTACAAAAAGTAAAGAATTGCTAAACAACACTCGAGTATTTTTTTTTACTCAGAGTATTTAGATTTTTTCTCGTGTATGCAATATTTTTCGTCTATATTTACAATATTTTTTGCCCATATATGCAATATTTCTTGGCTATAAAATATTACATACATAGAAAAAAATAGTGCATTTATAAAAAATATTATATATAGGCAAAAATAATTACAAATATAGACAAAAATATTATATTTATAAGAAAAATTTTAAATACCTCGAATCATAAAAAATTCTCGAATTCCCTTCACCAGCTCCTACAAATTATTAATTAGTCTCCAAATAGCAACACTACCCGACGCACTACCATCCAAAAAAAGAGAACAAGCACACGGCACACGTACGCGCAATTAAGCCATGGCAGCAGCAAGCTAGTCATCAACATTCAGCTAAGCTGTATATATTATATCGATTTTGCTATTGTCAAGGCGATTGAAATTTTTTTTTCTCTCAGTTATTTAAAGTTGCACTCTCAATCAACTAAAATTGCAGTCCCCCTAAAAAAACAACTACAATTTTAGTTGATTAAGAATGCAACTTCAAGTAACTGAGAGGTAAAAAAATTTCAGTCGCCTTAGCAATAGTCACCCCCATATTATATTTGCTGCACTGCATATATATAGCTGCACGCAGGCAGCAGCTCTGCTAGCTCCTCAGTCCAACAATCTCGCGTCCATCTCGATGACGGTGCTGAGGTTGAGCGGGCTGACGTAGTCGAGCGATCCGGTCATGAACTGGCTGACGATGAAGCGGTTGGCGCGCTCGGTGGGGTGGTACGCGTCCCAGAACACGTACGCGCCGCGGTCCGCGCACAGGTTCGACGCCGCCGTGCACAGCCCCAGCCCGTTGTGCGGCCCCTGCCCGCAGCACGCCTCCTTCGCCGTCTTAAACCCTACGCATGCACCGGCCACGTACCACATCGATCATTAGAATCGACCCATCGATCAATTCATAATCGAGATCATATCGCTGAGACGTACGTACGTACGTACCGAAGGCGGCAGGGTTGCTGATGAAGTCGAAGTGGACGCGGAAGGAGTTGGCGGCGATGAACGTGCCGGCGCCGAACCGGCCGTTGAGCTGGCCCAGGACCCGCGACAGCTGCGGGTTGAAGAGCTCCGCGGCGCGCATCAGCTCCATGTCGCACTCGCCGTTGCGGCTGCGCAGCGCCAGCTCCGCGGGCGCGCACCCGAGGGGCCCCGTGCCCGTCACCAGCACGCGCCGCGCCCCCATCTCGTACAGCCTCTGCCGGTCGAAACGTACGCGCACGCACGTACCACGAGCTAGCGTGTCAATTTGCCAGGTGGAGTACGTACTCCTTCACATTTCAACCATGCACAGAACTAAAATGGCTAGCGCTCCGCTCATGCAGGAAGCGCATGCGTAGCTGCGTACGTACGTACCACGAGGATTTTCTTGTACTCGGAGATGAGGTAGCGGACGTAGTCGGGCAGCGCGAACTGGCGGGAGCGCAGCGAGAAGGGGATGAGGTAGTAGTTGTTCACGAAGTCGTTGCCGCCGAGGGTGATGAGCACGAGCGCCCTGTTCACGATCTGCCGCGCCTGGCTCGCGCCCACCAGCGCGCGCAGCTTCCCCTGGTACTCCCTGAAGTGCTGCAGCTGCCTGCTGATCCTCACGATGTTCACCTGCATGCGCCCAAACCGACCCAAGCTAGAGCACTCGCACGTACGCGTGTAAATCAACGTGCACGCCCGCCACGGGTAATTAATGATCTAATCGAAGGAAAATCGCTGTGTCCCCACGTACAAATTGGATGCCGGTGTCGTTGAGGATCCCGACGCCGGCCGACGCGAAGTTTGCGCCGACGAGCAGCTTCGCGCCGTGGAGCCCGGGGCTCAGGTACGGCAGCGTTGGCTCGGCGCCAAGGTGCTCACCTGACGCGACGACACAGAGCACAACATGCATGTCAGCGTGTCAGGCCTGTCAGCTGCAAGCTTACTCCAGATGTATATAGCAAAGGACTACTGCGAATTAAGCAAGCAAGCTAGGTTCCTGGCGCACGAATGCGGCAGCACGTACTGATGATGTCCGGGATGTTGAGGCCGTTGGAGAACCGGCCGGTGGGCCGGTGCGTCGGGTAGTCGATCCCGTACGGCGGGGAGTCGGCGCGCGCGCTGGTCAGTAGGTAGTTGTTGTTGCCGTTGTCGACCAGCGAGTCGCCGAAGACGAAGAAGGCGCGCGCGCACTCCGAGGGCGACGCGAGGAGGCCTAGAGCTACCACCATTGCCAGGGAGCATCTCAAGCGCAGACGGGACGAGGAGGAGGAGGCGCTCATCGTGATAGCGATCGGCCACTGGTTCTTGCACCGATCGGTCTGTTAGTGTACGTCTGTTCATTCATGCACATGAACGAACGGCTCCAGGTTCGAGAGGCTTATATATAGGGCTCACGCGCGTTTTTTTTTTTTTTTGAGGAATGTGGCCCAGACATAATGATCGCGTCGCGTGGAATTTAATCAGGCCACAATCTTAGATGTGCACCGCATGAGAATTCGATCGCCTGGTCCAACCTCCAGACCTTCAAAGCTGCTGCTTTCTGCCCGTCTTTCCCTGTCAGTCTATCACCACTAACTTTCGGATGCATCTGTGCTGTGGCTCGTTATGGCATACATTCAGATGTAGTTTTCTCGATCGGCATTTGTGGACTGTACGTCTGTAGCTACACGTGCTTTGCTTGCCGATGTTTTATATCATGTAATCCACAGGAAAAGGTGATTAATTTAGTTCTTGATCCATGGAATACATTGCGCGTGTTGTTCTGTGTTTGGTAGTAGTGCTTCTTCAGTTGTGAAAAATCTAGCTTCGATTAATTGTCTCATTTAATCGCGACGAGGGTCAGATATATACTCAGAGGAGTAAGAAGTAAACTCTGATTAAAATCTTAAAAGTGATCAAGTACGCAAAGATTTCGAGGACATCCTCCTGCTGCCGTCCTTTGCTGCATATTTGGAGATTCAATTCGGCAAAAAAGTTCTTCGAAAGTTGAAGCACACTAGCTGGACTGAACCGCTCTTCGAAAGGAAAACCTGTCAAAAACTTTCACCAAATCTAAGTGCAATTGGTTGCCTACAAGGATCTATCTTCCAAGATCACAACAGGACATACCTGAAAGTTATGATCAGGTAAAAGAAATCTACCGATGGGAGGAGTGCAGATTCTCAAGTATTATAAACCAGCTACCTCAGGAGCTTCATTTAGCACTCTGTCCTTGGTGGGACAGGATCTGGCATGTTGGTATCATCAGCATGCAAAGTGCAGACTATACTATAGCCATCCTCACCAACCGTGAATGCGACTTGTGGCCAAGATGAGCGTTGGTCCCTCGTGGAGCTTTCATTTTTTCTGATTGCAGAGTAAATACAGTTACGTAGACTATCGGTTGTGAGTTGTGCTTTGAAATTTCATTCGCTCGATAGTTTGAACCTCAAAAGTGGATGAAAATGCACCAAACTGACACGTCTTTTTCCTAGTTATGTGCGTGTCACCTATACTTTCAATTCTTGCATTCACCAACATGAAAATTTAAAGGGCTGTTCAATTTATCTTATGGTTTTCTTTGAACAAACAAATTGAATAATTTTTTTATTATCTTTTCAAATCGACTTATTGACATTTGGTTCGTTCGTATGTCACAGCCATAAATCATTAGCCGCAGCCAAAAGGGATAGACACTAAACCATGCAAAGCAAGGAACCAACCGATGAATTCCTATGTTCCGACGAATTGTTTACTTTTATTTTTGCTGGTTCATTCTTTCAAGTTTCATCTAAACACATTGTTTGGCAATGTCCTTGGGAAACGGCGTAGGAGAACCCTGCTATGGCCGAGCTACAGATTACCAGCTTCACAGGTTGTTGGCCGGTTTGTTGACGGAAACGGGTCCCCTGCAGCGGCTCACAAAACAAGATTCCATACGCTACAGAGACGCGCAGTACTCACTAAAGAGTTGCACCAAAAATCAAATGCTACGGGTATCCTAGCATTGTGGCCAGCAATGTTCAATTAATGTAGCAAGTATTGTTGGTACTACTAAAGCAGTACTAAATTCTGATCAGACGGTAGACGAAAGGCTAATGCAGAATTAGTACTGTAGCACCCTCGTTGGAACAGCACCCCACTAAATAGTGCTGCAAAATAGCGGATTAGAATATAGCAGACGCTATAGCGGAGATAGTGGGCGCTACGGCATTGGTAGCGGGTGCTATTACGGTGGTAGCAGATGACATAGTGGTTATAGCGGCCGATATAGCGATTTTAACATTGTTTCAAGACATATATGCAAAACTACTGTAATATATATGGTATTTATGCTCATAAGCATATTATATCTATTCCATGTAGTTTGATATAAGGCATAATTTAAATATGCATCAAAAACTCAAAATTATCATTTTTAGCAGTCGACTAGAGCCTGGCTTTGCATCCACCCCGCCCGATCTGGCTACAGCCCACCCCATTTTTCCTGCCATTTAATCGGTGCCGCTCCTCCGGTGCCGCCGCTCGTTCGTAGCTGCGTCTGATTGGCGCCTTGATTGCGATTTATTCGCGCGCTGCGGCTGTTCGGTGGAGCTGGGGAGGGAGACGGTGCCAGCCGAGTTGATGCGGTTCGTGCGGTGGGTTGATGCGTCAAGGGTACCGGCTAAGTGGCTAACTGTTCTAGAATGGAAGGGTGTCAGAAAAGAAAAAAAAAACATCTCAGCTTGGAATTTTCGGCGGCAAGCTTGATTAAAACCGAGAGGAAAAAAGCATCCATCTTCCACAGTTCGCATGCTCTGTCAGCTGTACGCTCTAAACACCAAGAGGATATGATTAAGAGTTGGAATTTAAAGTGCACACTGCATAAGTTGAAACTTCTGTTCTTTCGAGAAGCAAGGCAAACTTTTAAGTCTCTAGTGGAAAAAAAACTCCGATGCACTACAGCACTTGTACAGCACGAAATGAGGGAAAAGACGTAATGGGTTCTGCTAGTTTGTAAACACAAGGAGCTCCTCGAGAATGCTATAACCAGAGAGGGGCAATCTTTCACGTTGTAGTCTTCATAAATATGAAAGTGTCTTGTTCACAAAAAGGGTATTTTTGCAAAACTCACGGGCAAGCGAGTGTCAAAAACCTATCAACATCTTAAAGTTCGTAAAAAGTATACCCATAAATTTTGTGTGGTTGCAAATCCACTCCAAATATCTGATTTACTCGGTAAAACTCCTATATAACACTTGTATAGCAATCCCAGTAAACTGGTCGTGTGGACTATAAACAGAAAAGACGTGCTAGTGCAAAGTAAGGCGCACGAGACAGTAAATAGGTGTGGAAAAAAGCTCCTTGGCTCGGTTTAAAATTAATTCAATTACACTCGTTAATTAGTTAAACATTGAATGAGTTGGTTTCCGATGAAATTAAATTTTGTTTTGGTTTGACTGGGCTTGTTAGCTCGATTCTAAAAATAATTTCAAACTATCAATAAAATGATATTAAATCAAATTATATCATTTTCAAGAAAAACTCGATAACACAAGAATTCAACTCGAGATCCACCCTAACAGTAAAGCACCACATGAGCGGAAGAACGGAGGACAAGGAAAAAGGACAATTAGGGGTGATCGACGATGTTGCAGCCGTGCAGGAGGATTCTTGCCATCTGATTGGGTTTGGACGTTAAACTTCAGCGAGTAAATTAGCTGTTTGGGATGGTTGGAGTGGAATTCGCAACGACATAGAATTTACGGGTGAGTTTTTAATGAACTTTGATATGCACGTGGGTTTTTAACAAACTCCCTCACTTCTCGCATCCGCTTGCGAAATCGGAAGCAACATTCTATGATTCTTCAGTTAGTTCTGGTTCGGATGGCTTCCATACTGTCCCGCTAGGCTCATCCATCAATGCAACGCCGAGAGCAGCGAGCTCCATTCTGATCCGGTCGGATTCTGTAAAGTCCCTGTTCTCCCTGGCAACAGTTCTCTGTTCAATCAGCTGCTGCAATTGTTCTTCAGTCATCCCTGCTCGCTTCAATGCTTTGTCCTTCAGTTGCTTCAGTACCTATCAAATTGAAATTTTATTCAGCAGTCAGGCAAATTCCAACCACTGTTGAACAAATACTGCTACTACTACAACAACAAAACAATATGAAGGCTAGCGACATTACCTCGGCCAAAGATGATGGTGGCATCAGGCCAAGAATGGATAGTTTATTATTAACTTCACCCTGCAAGGTCATAAGAGCTTGGATATAATCCTCCGGCTGTTTCTGCTGCTGCTGCTGCTGCTGCTTCTGTGGCCGTTTCTTTTTCTGTTGTTCTAGTTTTTGCTGCAACTTCTGAAAACAGAATATGTAACGCCCCCGTTTCCGAGGGCGTGTACGGACACGGCATCCCGCAGCTATTCACGCATGAACAGTTATGGAGTGCCGCGCAAGAGTATACCATTGCATGCTTACAACAAAAGACCAGCATATATTTCACATATGGATTAACATCCAGAGTTTAACAGCGGGGCGTGCAGCCCAAAGTATAATTACATCACAAAAGCTCCAGAATCCGCTTAGCGCGGCGAAGACCTACAGCCACGGATCCTCGTCGAAGAAGAGGCCCTCAGGGATTTCCTCAACGGGGAGTCTTTCACCTTCGTCTTGATCTTCTAAAGATTTGATTAGCAAGCCGTGAGCCAACAACCAGCTCAGCAATCCGCAAAGGAACCCTACTTTACTATATGCACGGATTAACAAAGGAGTGGAGTATACTGGGTTTATTATCTTTGAGTGGATGCAGTTTTCTTTGCAAACCTTTTTGTAAAACTTGCTGATAAAACTACTCCTTAATCAACAGGGTTTTTCACGAAGAGTTAATTAATCATCTAACCAGATTAAAACATTCAGAAAACTACTTAGGCTTTGCTGATGGGATCACCCAAGTGGCACAGCTCCATTAACCGGGAGCACGGCGTATCCGACTACCATTTAGTTTGACTCTGCAGAGTTTGCTCAACTTTACCCACACGATCCCTTAACTCCCGCGACAGAGTTAAGAAAGCCAGGTCGTTTCACTGCTCAAATCTTTATATAGGCTCTACAGGTAGAATTCACTCGGGTCTGGCACATGGAAACTCCCGTCCGCTTCGAGTGAACCCTACCGTTATTAGGTATCCGCAGCACGGCATACCTAATCCACTTCTACACCTCCAGACTCCTCAACTCCTGTAGAGTTTCAATCGAGTTGAGCAGCTACTAAACCAGTGTTGACAAGTCAACTCCTGTGGTTGAGCGATTGCTATGACAGTTGCTCAGCATAAGGGTTTCAGTCCTTATATTTTCACATGGCCCACAACCTCTCCAGGTCCGCGACCACAACCTAGGGTAGACGGTGGGCGAAGACCGACCCGCGGTTTCCCACAACGCTCTTACCCTTCCTTGCACACCGACACTCTCCGCCCTAGGATGCGGTGTCCCATACCACCCCACCCTAGGGACGGATTTTCAAGTCTAATGGCCCGCAGCCACAACCTTATCAGTGTAAGACTTTGTATGATAATAGTAACCTATAGTGATCTAGGGTAACACATAATTATTTCTAGGGTTACAAGGCATGGCTACAAATTGAATCGGGCATTTTCGGTGGTAGGACGTATCTATATCACATGTCATTCTAAATAATTTTGTTTTACTTTAAACTAGCATTTCACAACTAGCATAATGCAAATAATGTAATATCATAAGTAAACATCATAGGGTACAATATGATCAAAGGGTTTACGACTTGTCGTGAATCGAACGATCTCATGAGCTCGAACGCCGACGCTCGGATCCTGAGATTGCACCTGAGCTTCCGGGATCTCCGAAACTAGCGTAAACAAACAAAATAAGTAAGTCCTAGCTTGAGAATAATCAAGCAAGGGAAAATAAACTATAAAAACAATTAAAAAGAAATAAAATTGCATAAAATATCAAATGAAAAGGGCTCTTTGAATTTTCAGATTTTTCTGGAGATGAATTTTGGGAATTGGAGTTCACCACTGGGTTCAGTATAAAGAAAGGAGCAAGGTGGTGAAATTTGGGAATTTTTGGGATTTTCTGTGATTTTCTAGGATTTATTTAGATTTTCTGGATTTTTGGAAATTGATAAATCTGGAAAATCGGAATGAACGATCTTGGGTCGCCCACGCAACATCTTGCGGTCGGCATCGGCGTGCTGCGCGGCCAAGGCCAGCAATGCCCGCGCTGTGCATGTCATGGCCACGACGACGCCGCCTCCCGGCGGATGGCCGACGCGTGGCCAGGCGTCCGGTGGAGATGGCGCGGGAGCGGGCGGCTCGGATCTGTTGGGTTTATGAAGATCGGATGGCTGAGAATAGAGGTGGGCGGCCGAAGCGGTATGGGGCGATCGGACGGGTGAGGAGAGTTGTGTTTATGAAGATCGGACGGCTGGGAGTAAGCGACCATCCGACGCTCGAGTTTAAAGGATAACGGTTGGAGAACGGCGACGATGCGGCCACGTCGTCGTCTTCAACCTCGCCGCGCGGCAGAGAAGAGGAAAGAGGGAGCTTGCCTCCCGTGACGGCGAGGTCTCCCGGCCAAGGAGGGCACTATCCGTAAGGTCTCGACGAGAGGAACACATTTCGGGATTTGGAAGGCCGGAGAACCACTAGGGAAGGCAGGAGACCGAAGGGGAGGAATGGCTTCCCGGCGGTGAAGGAGGGTCTCTGGCGGCGATCAGGTCAAATCGGCGGTGGGTTTATGGTCAGTGGGTCCTGGGGCTCACGTTGGTGGCGGTGGCCGAAGCTCGGAGGTCCCCGGGTGAGCTGGCCACGGAGAGGGTGTTCGGCCGTGGCGAGCTTGGTCTGCTGGGCTCCACAGCGATCACCGCCAGCGAGTGCACCAAAGTGATTAGGGGGCAGTGAGGGTGCTCTGGGAGCAAAGAATCGGAGAATGAGGAAGAGGGGAGGAAGATCAGCTCACGGGGGTCGCCGGCGCAGGGGAAGACGGCGACGGAGCTGGAGGCGATGGGAGCCCAATCGGCTGCTCGGGGAGGTGCAGGGGAGTGGTGGGAGGCGAATGGAGGTGGTCGGGGAGTTCGGGGAGCAAAGGAGAAGTGGGGCGGCAGTGAGGGGGTTTTATACCCCGGGGAGAAGAGGGGGAAGGCGTGGAGGGGAAGCCTCGGGCGAGGGCGTGAGGGTCAACAGGAGGACGGGTGGGTGGGCGTCTCCTCCGCAGAAGGGTGACGTCCGACTGCAGGGAGTGAAGGCGGGGAGTGGCAGTGGGAGGCGGGGCAGACAGGCGGGAGAGGCCCCGCGGAAGAAGGGGAAGAGGGGGGGGTGGGGCCAAGGGAGGGAGCGGCGACGCGGGCGGGGTCTCGCCTCCCTGGACCATGGGGCCGAGGTGTGTTGGTGATATGCCCTAGAGGCAACATGGAGATGTTGAATATATCACATACTATGTTTATGATACATTGCTTTGTTCCTTGAAATAGACATTATCATTATTGATCAATGAGTATGTGACTTATTCATGAGACTCTTAATGCCAAAATGTTGCTATTTCTAAATGATCCCCGATTATATTTCATATGAGGAACAAATATGATTCAAAGATCAAGATATGTATTGATTGATGATCATGTCTCATGGATCATGGTATGGAGATACCAAATCAATAATATGGACATGTGTTAGTGAACATATGTTGGATAGACCCGCCATGAGACACCGCAGAGATTCCAAGTGTCATCGTTGGTCTCAAGTAGTGTTTATGTGGAATCCTTAGACTTGAGATCATCATGGTTCCCAAGATGCGTAGTAGCTACTTTGGGACTACTAAACACTACTCCGTAATCGGGTAGTCATAAAAGTAGTCTTTGGGTTTGCCATGAAACATGTAGTGGGATGTGAATGATCAAGATAGAATTTGCCCTCCTTATGAGAGAGATATCTCGGGCCCCTCGATGTAATGGATTATGAAAGTGCATGGCCATGCCAAGGTGATTGAGGAGTCAATCACGAGTTTATAATCCATCACGGAATCGAGAGAGTGATTGAGCTATTAAGAGGATGACACAGTCTCGCCTTGAGCTTAATCTATATCGTGAGGCAAAGGGATTAGTACATGAGAACATTACGAGTTCAAATAGATATGATCTTTACGTATACTTTGGGGTTAATATGTCTTGCTAGAGGCCGCTATTAACGTGGTGACCGGAAGGTGTTTCGGGTTGCGACCAAGTATACGTGAACCTGCTGTGGTCGCACACTTAACGGGTTGGAACACTAATTCGAATGTGATTCGGATATGGGCTCAATTCGGATAGAGATCCGGATAGACTCCTATTGGGCCTCGGTCCACGAGGCCCAAGTGAGGAGGTCTATATATATGGAGGCGAGGGCCGAGGAACGCACCGATAATCCCGAGCTAATCCGTAGCCGCCACCTCCGAGCCAAACCCTAGCCGCTCGCGAGTGCCGGTACACTCGCGATCGGCCCATTCCGGACGTGTGGATACCGGTGGAGGCGGCGCTCGTTGCGGCGTTGATCGGCATCAACAACCTCTGATTGGATCGCCGTGGTGTGGTTGATCGCGTGGAGACGATCGGTTCGGGACGATCGACTACTTCCACTACTACCGACGCGCGTGGTTGGATCGGCTTCTCCAACTCTTCTTCCGTTGCGCTGCGCGTCTAGTGGTAACGATCCATGATCCCTCCTTAAGCATGATGTTCTTGTGTGTGCGGTAGAAAAATTTTGTTTTCTGCTCTCGTAGCCTACTCGCGATCCATTAGTGGTATCAGAGCCATCTTGCTTAGTTTGCGATCTGGATCAGCGCATATGTTGATATGCGGTTGTAATAGATTGGATCTATTACGGACTAGATCAATCGGTCATAAGGGGTTGGAATATGTATGAGTTGATAGCATCATGTGGCCAAAAGATTAGTTCGTGCTCCTTCTTTGATGTATCGCGCGACTTGCCCCTACCTACCGGTAACACCATCGGGCTAATCGCAGCAAGACATCAAGAGATTGAGCCAACGGATCGAGGTCTTGTGTTGCGGTCTCCTCAAGCATACCGATCGCGATGATCGATGTGATTGATCTAATGAAAATTGAGACATTTTGAATGGCTCGGATTTGGGTTGATTTGATCGGCCCGATGAGATTTTCATAGCGATTTCATAGATGCGATCTATGTAATTCCGTGAGGTTTTCAGGGCGCTGCCCTGAAACCCGCAGGGACCGCCGTTGCGTACACGCATAGATTGTTATAGAAACACATTCATGTCAGGGCGGTAGAATATGTTCTACGCTTAACTTGTTTTTGCGGGGAATGATGTGAATGGTATGGCATAGATGCATATGTGATGCATGTGTGTTTTGGCGGCTGTGTGTCGTATTAATCACAGTAGGGTTGAGGTCGTTCTTTAATTGTATAACGACTGCGTGTCGACTTGTGATGCTTGAGCTCCTCATGTAATTCATTTGCTACCTATTAGTTGTAATAGTTTAGTTCTTTGCTATGGAGGCTTCAAGCATGATGACAAAGAGGACAAGAAGTGTGGCGAAGAATATCACCGTGGAACCATAGAGATGGCAACCACTACGATACAAAATGCCATACCATTCATAGTATAATGTGATTATATGCATGTGATGTTTATTTCTTGTCATACTATTCTTTCATGGCATACCAACTAAGGGTTAGTTTTTCATGATAGAATAGCTTCTCTCAAGAAAAAATTAAGAATTTGTTTTGATGCCCTTCCAATTGTCGCGCCTATAAGAATCATGATCATTGTTTGGTAGGTCTGCCAAAGCGAGTACCATCAACTATCTTGATCTAATAGGGTGGATGTCGGACATCCACATGCATAGTATTGGTTTACTTGACAAGGCTATCAAATTAGATTTGGGCCTTGGGGCATGGTGTTGGGAGCCGGGGCATTGGATGCCACCCAACAAACAAGAGTCACATAAGATGTGATTAGCAAGTGTTGCTTACCTACGTCACTAGGTTTCTAGCAGTGATGCCAAAGCTCACTAGAACTTAGATGAACATGGATCTTGACCACTATATGTCGTTAGAGGGAAGACGATTACAAAACATATAGTGGGAGTATCTTTGTTAAATTGTTTAATGGAAGATCAAACATGAACATAGTGCTAAACTTTGCATATTCTTTGTTGTAGATCATGTCAACTAATGCCGCATCCAGTTCTTTTAATTTGCGATCTATTCTTGAGAAAGAAAACTCAATGGAACGAACTTTTGGATTGGTATCGCAACCCGAGAATTGTTCTCAAGCAAGAGCGCAAGGAGCATGTCCTTGAGTCTCCTTATCCCGATGACTTGCCCGATAATGCTACCGTGGTCGCACGGAAAGCTTATGAGAAGCAAACGAATGATTACCTTGATGTGAGTCGTCTCATGCTTGCCACAATGTCCTCTCGAGCTTCGAAGCAATATGAGAACACGATGCCTACAATATCATTGTGGGGTTGCGTGGTATGTTTGAGAACCAAGCAAGGGTCGAGAGGTTCAACACTTCAAAGTCCTTGTTTGCGTGCGAGCTTGCGAAGGAATCCGTCGACCCTCATGTGATTAAGATGATTGGCTACATTGAGAGTCTAGAAAGCTTGGTTTTCCCTTAGCCAAGAGTTGGCTATCGATGTGATTCTTGACCGCTCCCTCGAGCTTTGAGCCATTCATTCGAACTATCACATGAACAACATGGACAAGACCTTGGTCGAGTTGCATGGGATGCTAAAATCACCGAGGAAAGCATTAAGAAAGCACCATCATGTGATGATGATGCAGAAAGGCAAGGGCAAGCCCTATGTAAAGAAAGGCGCGGTCAAAGAAAGTTAGCTCCGATGAGATCGCGAGCGGTTCTAAGGCCAAGCAAGTCAAGAAGGGCCTCGCTCGATGCGATTGCTACATCGAAGCAATCGTGACATTGGAAAAGGAACTGCCCAAAGTACTTGGAGGATCTTGAGAAAAAGAAGGGAAGTACGACTTCCGCTCCAGGTATAAATGTTATAGAAATCAATCTTGCTACTTCATCTCATCGATTCTTGGGTATTTGATACCGGATCGGTTGCTCACATTTGCAAATCGTTGCGGGGGCTAAGAAGAAGTAGAAGTTTGAGGAGGAGCGAAGTGGATCTTCGCGCTGGCAATGGAGCAAAAGTTGTCGGTGGTATTGGCACCATGCCATTGTCTTTACCTTCGTGATTAGTTTTGGAATTGAATAATTGTTATTGTGTTCCATCTCTTTCCAAGAACATTATTTCGCTTCATGTTTACAAGCGAAGGTTATGACTTTAGATCTGTGAACAATGGTTGTTCTCTTTATTTCAAAGATATGTTCTATTGTCATACTCCATTGGTGAATGGGTTATATGTTCTTACTCTTGAAGAGTCATCGGTCTATAACATTAATACAAAGAGGCAACGATCGAATGATTTGAATCCCACGCTTATTTGGCACCGCCGCTAGGCCACATAAATGAGAAACGCATGGAGAAGCTCCATAGAGATGGTATTCGCACTCATTTGATTTTGAATCATTTGAGACATGCGAATCTTGTTTACTTGGCAAGATGACAAAAGCACCTTTCACCGGTCAAGGTGAACGGGCAAGTGACTTATTGGCACTCGTACATTCGATGTATGTGGACCAATGAGCTCAACGACCATGAGGTGGTTTTCGATGCTTCATAACTTTTACAGATGACTTTAGTAGATATGGATATATCTACCGATGAAGATAAGTCCGAATCCTTTGAAAAGTTCAAAGAATTCCAAAATGAAGTGCAAAATCATTTAGGCAAGACAATCAAGTTTCTACGATCCGATCGTGGAGGCGAGTATTTGAGCCATGAGTTTGGTAATTATCTCGAAGGATTGTGGAATTGTTCCACAATTGACTCGCCGAACACCTCAATGGAATGGGGTATTCGAACGAGAAATCGCACCTTATTAGATATGGTGCGCTCCATGATGAGCCACGTGATCTTCCGTTGTCTTTTGGGGTACGCTCTTGAAACAACCGCTTTCACACTAAATGAGTTCCATCAAAATCGGAGAAAAAGACACCATATGAGATGTGGACGGGACAACGTCCTAGCTTGTCTTTTCTTAAGATTTGGGGATGTGAGACTTATGTAAAACGTTTACAATCGATAAGCTCACCCCAAATCGATAAATGCTTCTTTATCGGGTATCCTAAGGAAACAAAAGGATATTACTTCTATAATCAAGAAGAAGGCAAAGTGTTTGTCGCTCAACATGGTGTCTTCTTAGAGAAAGAGTTTCTCTCAAGAAGGGATAGTGGGAGCATGGTGCAACTTGAAGAAATTCGAGAAACACCGAAACGTTTCAGACTCCTCTGAACCACAACAGGATGAACAAACTGTTGAAGAACCTGTTGTGGACACACCGGCACCACGTAGGTCAGAGAGGTCACGTCGTGTACCTGAGAGGTACATGTTCTTGACTACTCAACAACGGGATATATTGTTGTTAGACAACGATGAGCCTAAGACCTATGAAGAAGCGATGGTGGGACCAGACTCTGAGAAATGGCTTGAAGCCATGAGATCCGAAATTGAATCCATGCACAGTAATCAAGTTTGGAACTTGGTTGATCCACCTGATGGTGTTAAAACCATTGAGTGCAAATGGGTTTTCAAGAAAAAGATAGACATAGATGGAAATGTTCACATCTATAAAGCGCGATTGGTGGCCAAAGGTTTCAAACAAATTCAAGGTGTTGATTATGATGAAACTTTTTCGCCCGTCGCAATGCTAAAGTCTATTCGGATCATTCTAGCGATTCTCGCTTATTTCGACTATGAAATATGGCAATGGATGTCAAAACAGCTTTCCTTAATGGAAATCGAGTGAGGATGTGTGACATGACACCCACGTGTTTTGTCGATCCGCAATCGCCTAGAAAGATATGCAAGTCGCAAAGATCCATTTATGGATTAAAGCAGGCATCTCGGAGTTGGAACATTCGTTTTGATGAAGTAATCAAAGGGTTTGGTTTCATCAAGAACGAAGAAGAGCCTTGTGTTTACAAAAAGGCTAGTGGAGCGCACTCGTGTTTCTGGTCTTATATGTGGATGACATATTATTGATCGGAAATGATATTCCTATGTCGAATCATAAGTCTTCATTGAAAAGTAGTTTTCTATGAAAGACTTAGGAGGCGGCATATATTCTGGGCATCAAGATCTATAGAGATAGATCAAAAGGTCGATTGGATTAAGCCAAGATACGTACATTGACAAGGTGTTGAAAAGGTTCAACATGCAGATTCCAAAAGGCTTCCTACCTATGTCACATGGTATAAATCTTAGCAAGAATCAGTGTCCTAGTACACCTGATGAGCGGGATAAAATGAATGCGATTCCATATGCTTCAGCTATTGGATCCATTATGTATGCCATGCTTTGTACACGTCCAGATGTCTCGTATGCTTTAAGTGCTACGAGTAGATACGGTCGATCCGGTGAAAGTCATCGGATTACCGTAAAGAACATCTTGAAGTACTTGAGAAGAACTAAAGATGTGTTCCTCGTCTATGGGGTGAGGAAGAGCTCGTTGTAAATGGTTACACCGATGCTAGCTTCCAAACCGACAAAGATGATTTTAGATCGCAATCGGATTTGTGTTCACACGAATGGCGGTGCGGTAAGTGGAAGAGTTCCAAGCGAGAGACAGTTCTTGATTCTACAATGAGCCGAGTACATAGCGGCTTCAGAAGTCGCTAAAGAGGTCATTTGGATCAAGAAATTTGTTTCGAGCTTGGTGTGATGGCTAGTGCCTCCACCCAATGGACCTCTCTGTGACAACAAGTGGAGCCATTCGCAAGCCAAGGAGCCTAGATCGCACTGTAAGTCCAAGCACATTCTACGGCGATTTCATCTCATCCGCGAGATTGTGGAGAGGCGATGTTAAGATATGCAAAGTACACACGGATTTGAACATTGCAGATCCGTTGACAAAGCCGCTTCCCACCAAAGCATGAGGCTCGCACTAGGGCAATGGGTATTAGATACCTACATGGTTGACTCTAGTGCAAGTGGGAGCTCATGGTGATATGCCCTAGAGGCAACATGGAGATGTTGAATATATCACATACTATGTTTATGATACATTGCTTTGTTCCTTGAAATAGACATTATCATTATTGATCAATGAGTATGTGACTTATTCATGAGACTCTTAATGCCAAAATGTTGCTATTTCTAAATGATCCCGATTATATTTCATATGAGGAACAAATATGATTCAAAGATCAAGATATGTATTGATTGATGATCATGTCTCATGGATCATGGTATGGAGATACCAAATCAATAATATGGACATGTGTTAGTGAACATATGTTGGATAGACCCGCCATGAGACACGCAGAGATTCCAAGTGTCATCGGTTGGTCTCAAGTAGTGTTTATGTGGAATCCTTAGACTTGAGATCATCATGGTTCCCAAGATGCGTAGTAGCTACTTTGGGACTACTAAACACTACTCCGTGAATCGGGTAGTCATAAAAGTAGTCTTTGGGTTTGCCATGAAACATGTAGTGGGATGTGAATGATCAAGATAGAATTTGCCCTCCTTATGAGAGAGATATCTCGGGCCCCTCGATGTAATGGATTATGAAAGTGCATGGCCATGCCAAGGTGATTGAGGAGTCAATCACGAGTTTATAATCCATCACGGAATCGAGAGAGTGATTGAGCTATTAAGAGGATGACACAGTCTCGCCTTGAGCTTAATCTATATCGTGAGGCAAAGGATTAGTACATGAGAACATTACGAGTTCAAATTGATATGATCTTTACGTATACTTTGGGGTTAATATGTCTTGCTAGAGGCCGCTATTAATGTGGTGACCGGAAAGGTGTTTCGGGTTGCGACCAAGTATACGTGAACCTCTGGTCGCACACTTAACGGGTTGGAACACTAATTCGAATGTGATTCGGATATGGGCTCAATTCGGATAGAGATCCGGATAGACTCTATTGGGCCTCGGTCCACGAGGCCCAAGTGAGGAGGTCTATATATGGAGGCGGGGGTGAGGGAACGCACCGATAATCCCGAGCTAATCCGTAGCCGCCACCTCCGAGCCAAACCCTAGCCGCTCGCGAGTCTTTGGTACACTCGCGATCGGCGTTCCCACCGGACGTGTGGATACCGGGAGGCGCCGCTCGTTGCGGCGTTGATCGGCATCAACAACCTCTGATTGGATCCGCTCGTGGTGTGGTTGATCGCGTGGAGGAGACGATCGGTTCGGGACGATCGACTACTTCCACTACTACTCGACGCGTGATTGGATCGGCTTCTCCAACTCTTCTTCACGCGCTGCTGGCGTCTAGTGGTAACGATCCATGATCCTCCTAAGCATGATGTTCTTGTGTGCGCGGTAGAAAATTTTGTTTTCCGCTCTCGTAGCCTACTCGCGATCCATTAAGGTGGCGCGGCTGTCCGGACGGGGCCGAGGCGGTGCGCGGGCGCTTAGCGCTGGGGGGGGGCGGCGGGAGGGCAAAGGCGCCAACGGAGAGGGAGACGCAGCGGCGTCGGGAAGGAGGAAGCGGAAAGGGAGGGGCGGCGCCCAGGAGGGAGGCGGAAAGAGGAGAGGGCGCCAGCGGGGAGGAGGAGGCGGGTTGGCCCGAAAAGGAAAGCGCATTTCCGGGAGAACTTCCGAATTGGGAAAGTTTTCAAAAATTCACCAAAAATTCAGGAAAAATCCAGGAAAAATTTGGTTTGAAATTTTGGGGTCTTTCAGAATACACAATCGGATGAATTACTGTGCAATGGAAGTGCTGGCATCCCAGTAAGGTTGTTGGTGTTCAAACACTGTAAAACTCAATCTACAGATCAAATACCTTCAAATAACTCAAATTATTGTTTATTGCTCTGAGTGGTTTCATAAGGTGATCAAGAGCAGCTGTTGTATGCAGATCATTGGACATATATCCCAGGAATTCTGAATGGTTCTTGTCAACCAACTCTTGATCACCAGCTGGTACTGGGACCTCCAATGAGACTTCACGGTACAAGGATAAAACCTCTTCGCAGTTGTGTAGGGTCTAAGTAGATTTAAATTAAAGGAATTAAAATGAACATATCCAATCCAACATAGCTCAGATAAAATGTAGCCTCTTAAGTTTAAACATGCCAAATATGAAGTACCTGATAAATATAGTATGCACGACCAGATGCAAACTCAAGGGCTGTACCAGAGTGGTTCACATCGGATCTGTAATGTGTACGCATCAGGAATAATCTTAAAGCCATGGGATGGTACAGAGCAATAATCTACAAAAAGAAAATGTCAGATACAAAAGCAAAGGTTAGAAATCTGAACCGAAAAAAAAAGATAAACAGACAAGAAGAGAGAGCTTCACCCCTTACCTCTCTGATGGTGAAGAAGTTCTTATCTGATTTTGACATTTTCTGACCATCCTTGTTGACAAAGCCATTATGCATCCAGCATTTGACTTCGCTCTCAGGATAAGCGGCTCGGCTTTGTGCGAGCTCATTCTCATGATGAGGAAAGACCAAATCCTTTCCTCCACCATGAATATCAAACACTTGGCCTAAGTAATGAGCACTCATCGCACTCCACTCAATATGCCATCCTGGTCTTCCTAGACCCCAAGGACTATCCCAAGATGGCTCACCCTCCTTAGCAGACTGAACAAAGGATGCAATTTTGTGAAGGATAAACAAAAGAGGCGGGAATAAGTAAAAGTAGGTCAAAAGGTGAAGCACCTTCCATAATGCAAAGTCTGCAGGATTCCGCTTTCTTGTATCAACAGCGACACGTGATCCTGGAATATTATGGTCTAACTTCCTTCCAGATAAACCGAGATATTCAGGAAAGTTATCAACAGAGAAATATACATCTCCCTCAATAGTATAACCTTTCCCATTGTCCATTATCTGCCCATATGCATATACAAGAAGGAAACGGATGTGTTAATATCAAGAAAAAAGATATGAACATCAGTAGAATCAACAGCTTAGAATGAATTTACAAGTGATTAACCCAGATCCATGCCGTCAAATGCTATGGAAGAGTTTAGACAAGCAATTGTGAAGAGTTGGCTTTATGAAAATATGCACATTGTACAGGAATCAGGATGACATAACAAAGTAAAAAAAAATTAATTAGTTACCCTTCTATATTGGTATTAGATCTTAAATAATACCTTCGTTATCAAATCTATTATCTGCTGAATGTGCTTCGTCATCCGTGGCTCACGAGTAGGAGGCAAGCATTGCAATTCGGCCATATCACGCTGGAACTCATCAATGAACCGACTACTTAAACTAGTTGCAATTTCACCAGCTCCATTTGCCCGTTTAATAATCTGCACAAAAACAGCAGAATCTACAAAGTCACTATCTAGTATCTACCAAAATGACATGAAAATGACTTTCATAAGAAATTTGTTTCAGAAAATAATTTTGACATAGAAGATATACACATGAGAAGATTCCAGAAGTTAATCTTGAGATAAAAATATATTTCACAAAAAAGAATGTTATACAGATGGCCATAACAATAAGCGTGCAGTAAAATGTTATCACAAGATGGAGAAATATATATACAGATCCATCAATTTCCACTTCAGCGTAAGTACAGTGTTAATGATAACTGAATCTTTTTGGCAGGCATACTGAATCTATCCACAAACACAAGGCACAGTCTCTGTTAGACACTGTCTTTTATTTTTCCTGGTTACTGAAGTGCTATAAAATGTTCTCAGTGAAGTACTATTACCTTGTCATCGACATCAGTGAAGTTTCGCACATATTCAACCTCATATCCCAAGTATTTAAGATACCTACAAATGAAAATCAATTTAAGTTGATAAGAGCAATAATATAATAAGTTTAGAGGAAGGCATAAATATATCAAGCTTTGTCAAAGTAACTCACTAGAACAATAAAAGATACAAGAAAATAGGAGCATGATTGACAATCGAGTGTTAGCCTAATGAACAAGATCTTGTAAATGCTATCAGATAAGGAATACCATCAGTTTCCTAGAGTGGCCACTTAATCCTCTTTAGAAAAAACAAAAGAGTGACCGCTTAATGAACAGTCCGGTGGTTTGATAAGCGGCAGTGTCGGGCGCAGCACTTAGAGCAAGGTAGTGCGGCTTGTGCAGACGTAGACTGCTGACAGTGCCGTTCAGAGCTCGCGATTTGCGCCTCAACCTCTGGCTACATAGCCGGACGGCTCACTGAACGATGTTCAGTGAATTTGACAACAACTAAAACACAAAACTGGCATTTCCTAAGACGACTCTGCTGAATTTAACACTAATTATCTCCGAAGGATAAATTAAAAACGATTCTTTAACGCTAATTATCGCGAGTCACACTGCATTTCAGCGGTCATTGCAGGGGACTTCAAGCCGGAGAGGAAGAAACACTACATGAGGCGGACTAGCGGAGAGCCGAAGCCGCCAGCGGTTAGCCGGCGACGAGCCACGCTACCGCCGGCCCGCCCGCAGATCCCCCTCGCCGTCACCCCGAGGCGCTGCCGTCGGATCCCTCACGCCGAGCCCACCTTCCCGCTGGCCGCTGACCGCCACAGCCCGCCGCACGCCCAAACGCCACGCCCGCCTTACTGACGCGCCCATGCCCGTTGCGCCGTTATTTTTCTAGCATCCTGCGGGCCGAGAGAGGCCGGCCACGAGGCCTGCCCGGTCGCAGCACAGTTAGGAGTGTGGGTGTGCCCACGCGGCTCAAATCGGCCCAGATGCGCGACACAGGGTGGAAAATTGAGCGGGGCATAAATAATTTTGGGTTTAGATTCCTATTGTTTTAAGCTAATTCTAGGTCGAATAGAAGTATTTTTGTTAGGCTAATGAGAATGATAAAATTTTAACTGACATATAGATATAAACTAAAAATTAAATAAGAAACGTGTATCTGCTGTTGGGCCTTTATGGTCCGGTCCGCCCATACCGCGACACTTGCAACCCCACGCGCGTGTAGCTCGGGGGGAGGTGCAAGGTGATGGGCTACCTGCAGGGGTGGAGCTGGGCCTCAGGTCACGAAGGCAGTAGCCTAAGGCTCAGAGCAAAATATCCTATTATATAGTACTATAGTAATAATATGATGGACCGTAAAATCTTATTTCTAGTAAGTTGGGCCCTATACTAAACCCATGGTTGGCTACGCCCCTGGCTACCTGTAGAGGACGTCGAAGGCGATGTAGGCGCGGGCGTGGCCGAGGTGGCTGAGGTCGTAGGGCGTGACGCCGCAGACGTACATGCCCACCTTGCCCTCCACAAGCGGCCGGAAGGGCACCTTGCCATTCGCCCTTGTGTTGAACAGCTTCAGCTCCGGTGGCTCTTCCTTCTGCTTCTTCACCGCCACCTCTTTCCCCTCCTCTGCCACCGGCGGCGGCGACGGGTTCGCCATCACGAGGCAAGAGAAACCTTAATTAGCGCGCGGTGGGGAGAGCGGCTGCGCGGGGAAGTGAGCCAAGCGAAAACCGGACTATGTATAGGCGATTTCTCTGACTGGGTTCACTCGCGTGACGGCTACGGCTTCGTTATCGATTTGTAGATGCCTGGTGCCTTGCAAGTCAAGGCAAGAGAGAGAAGTAAGAAAGAGAGGAAAAGAACACGCCCAAAAAGGAATAAATATACTACTTTTTGTTTCCTAGAACGCCTAAAGACCGTCGTTGCATTAGAGCGGAAAAATGAATAGAGGTTTCATACAACACGTTGACCTGGGCAGCCATACGCAAGCAAAATAGCAACAACTAAAAGTTTAAACTGATGGCCTAACATATTGTCTATTTCTAATTTTTTTTATTTTTTATTTTTTGTCAGTTCTTTTTTTCGTATTCATTTATATTGTCCCTGATGGCCTAACATATTGTTTCTATTTTTATTTTTTTAAATTTAGTCACATCAAATAAATTATCATCAGTTACAGTATAATTTCAACCATAAATCAGCTTATTTCGACCCAACCGAACCATATATTTACTATTATAAAAGAAGGAGTTGGTGGTTGGTCCGGCCTCTCTCACCCTTTCTCACAAAAGGCAGCGTTGACACGTGGCCCCAATAGACCTGCGTCGAATCTTCCCACATTCCCATCAAAATATATTTCTTTCCATGATTTAGTGATCAAGGTAGATTTCATCTAGACTGTATTGTAGAGTACATGTTGTATTTTTCATCCAGTGCTTAATCTTGTACTAGTTGAATGCTCGTTGCTACGGATTTTAAAATTTTATCATACTATATGTTCTGAAACTAACGTGTGGTAAAAAATTTTAGAACATGCATACAAATATATTCTAAATTTTTTTAAAATCTGTAGCAACGCACAGACATTCAGCTAGTATACATACATGTAGCACTCACAGCGCTCTCGCGCGTTAGCCTAAACGCGCGACCCGCTCGGCCACGCTCTGGCTGTGTAGGTCGTAGGGTTGTACTCGGGCGCCCTTTTAGGTTTTTAACACACACGTGCGGGAGAGAGGTGTGCATGTACAGGCAGGGGCGGACCCAGGGCCCGGCGACCCTGGGCCGCTGCCTGGGCTCTCCTCGGCAAGATAAGCGTTTTCTCCCGTAGTTTATATTTGTGATCTTTTTTTCATAGACTATATTTCTCTAGTCATATATTGTAAGCGTTTGTTTATATTGCCTTTAGCTTCTGAAGCTAAAGACAGGCACGCCGCGTATTATAATCTATGTTTCTGAGCGCTTGTTATTTAGATTTTGTTCTTCACTTAGGCTTATCAAATTTTTTGGGTTCGCCACTGTGTACAGGAGAGTTGGAGCTGGACACCTTTCTGCGGGTTTTGCTCTCGACGTGTGATAATCTGTGCTGAGTGCAGGTTTTTTCTCCGTGATGTCTTCCTTATATAGAAACATCGTATGACTGACTTCTCCCCCGTGGGCAGCGGATCTCTCCCCCTGCAACCACAAGACACATCAACTCAGGCACCATTGAACACAAGGTGCGGCGTCAGGCTTCAGGGCCCAAGTAAATGCGAACAAGTGCGAGTTGATTTTTGACTTATCTTATGGAGTTGCTGCCTGAATTTTTCTATACCCTCGAGTGCTCCCTAATTTGTATGGAGTTGTTATTTCCTTTATCAGTGAGTTGCTACCTAATTCTTATTGATGTTGCCACAAAATTTTTTCTTTGATGTATGAGTTGATATCCTCCTTTTCAGTAGAATTGCTAAATTTTTAATGAGTTGATGCCTGAAATAACCATAACTCTTAATTAACGTTAATGGTACAATTAAATTTAATTAACAGTAAGTAAAGAGCAAATAAAGTAATTACAACATAATGAATTACAAAAACTTAAACATAGCTCTTGCAAGCCAAATAAAATTATTACAATGTCGGTAGTATCGTACCAACTTTCAATGGTAAGTTCAGAGGCTCGATATAGTCATATCTTTATAAGGTCCAAAGGTGTGTGTAGTACCGAAAAATGTACTGTGGTACTACCGCTCATCCTAAAAATTCAGAAATCTTCTTGCAACGGCTATATTTGGCTGGTAGGGATATAAATACTCTCTCACTAGCTCAAGGACGGGGTTAGACACTTTGTTTTAACATCCTTGAGCAATGGAGCACTCTCCCGCACCTCATTTACTCGCTTTTGCGTTCATTTGAGGTGGTTGAGCCAAAATCAAGTGCATTCATTCTAGATTAATCCTTAGCGTTTGATCACCATCAAGCGAAGCTTTGGGCTATTACTTTTGGTGCTTGCTGGCACCTAGATGGCCTTGGGAGGAGATTATGAGGTGACCACTTCAAGAAGATTGTTAAGAGGTCCGGCGCCAACTTGTGAGTGGTTGGGTGCTCACCATCTCTGGAGTGGAGAAATAGCAACCATTAGTGCATTGAGGATTTGAGATTTAATTCATGGAACCGGTCCAAATTGCTTAGATTTTTCTCAACGTGGACTAAGGAAGATTGGAAAGTCTTAGACACCATGGGAAAAACATCCCTTGCCATTTGGTTATTTCTTTGCCTCTACCTTCTGCACTTATATTTCTAAGATATTGTGATTATTGAGATTGTCTTATTTAGTAGTGTTAGATATATTATTGTAGAGTCTTGTGCTTGTGGTGCCTTATCTAGACTAAAATTGTGTACACTTGAATTGCTTTGAAATGTTGCTTAGCTATAAATTGTGGTAATTTGTTTTAGAAAACAAGAATTTTTAGAATCTCCTATTCACCCCACTCTAGTCGGTTGCTCTTGATCCTACATCATCGAGATACCTGGACTGACAGGGGTCGACCGACACCTCTCACTTAAGTGGGTCTCACCATTCGGTGCAAAACTGAGCCAACACCAGCGAATTGTTTTTGGCCGATAAGATCTGATTCTCGCCAGTTATCGGTTTTACCTGCCAGTCCCGGTTGGTGGACAAATCGGGTTCAAAAATTTCGGCCCATTTTAAACAGATGGTCGGCTCGAACTGGCCATTCGCTCGGTCCGTTTTCTTGAGCTAGGTTACGGGTCGGCGAGGCAACTGCATCGCCCCCTTCTCCCCTCTGTTGTCTTCTTTGTGCCTCTGTGGCAACTAGCGTCTGGTGATCCCCTCCGCTCTGCCCGCTCGACTATCCCCTCCGCTCCCCCACTTAATTGCCTTCCTCCCGTGTGGTCTGCCTAGATCTGCTTCGTCGTCGTGCTTAGCGCATGGAGGGTGGCGCGCAAGAGGCGTGGCTGGCGAAGATTCGGGCAAGGGGGTTAAGGGCCCAAGATGGCAGCCTGGGCGGCAGAGGAAGGGCCTAAGATGACAGCTTGGTGGCGGGGGAGGAGGCAAGAGGGCGATGGAACCAGCGTCGGTTCAGAACGTCCGGCTACTTTAAGATCATCGACATCGGCAGGCACTGCTGGAGGTAGAAGTGTTTCTTTCATGGAGCTGCTTGAATAGATTACCATGCAGTATTTTCAAATCCTTGAAGTTAGGGGCATAATTCTACATGAATTTGAGAGGAATTTATGTTGCATACTTCTTGGGAACATTTTGTTTCTGGCCATGATCAGCGAGTATAGAAAAAGCCGGTGCTTCAGTTTCTGTGAGAATTCTGTGCCTCCATGATTATTTTTGGGTAAGCACAGAATTTCGAGACAAATGATGGATGTAAAGGAAGTTAATCAAATTATGTGGGTTAATGAAATCAAGTTCAAAGCCCTAACTTCTTTCAGTGCATTTTAAAATATTTAACATGTTGCAGAAAAGAAGTAAAACTAGGAGCCTTCTTCCTCTCTTGTAGACTTCAGAAGTTGATGCAATCTTGCTGACTGTCTGTTTGCCATCATGCCACTGAAATTCAAAGGAATTTGGATGTTGAATCATGCTCTATATTAGACTCTGGAGCCTAGATATTATTCCAGTTCATGTTTTGTATGAAAACTTAATGCTTTTGCTATGTGCATTCTAGATGTTGTTGTTGTGCTAGTTCCGAAGTACTGGAAATACTGGATTGTTCTGCAATTCTGGAAATCTGGATGCTGAATCTACTCTGTAATTCCTACAAATACCAGCCGATTTTTGTCTAATTTTTTCAATAAATTTTGGCAGATTTTTGACAATAATCAACCAGTTTGTATTTAAATTTCAAATTTCGCTTGAATTTTTTGATCTGATTTTCGCCAAAAAAAACCGATAATCAGCCAAACCGGATTTACCGGCCCATTCGGTAAAAAATAAAAACTAGTAACGTTAACCGCCCAACACCCACTTTAATTTTTACCGACTTACCTCACGTAGTAGAAAACCGAAGAACAGTGCCAAAGCCACCTCATGGACCAAAGGTCCTAGAGCTTTAACCCATGCACAGCCGCCCAAGAGAGCCAAAAAGATAAGATCATGCGCATCCGAAGCAATGCACAGCACAAACAACATAGCACCACACCACAGCAAAACCAAACAATCCAAGTAAGGTGGCATGAGAAGGGAGACCACCCATACCTCAGCCAGTAAGGCCGCAACGCTACAGCGGTGAGCCCACGGATGACCTACGTGTACCATGGAGGATTTCATGCTCCCCAACGTATGCAACTAACCAAGTCTCATCACGGCGGCACAACTGTCAGACCCCAAGATTCTCTATGTAAATTATACAGTTCAGGATCAGGTAGTGCACACAGTAGATAACAAAGATAAATATCAACCATAATGACAGTGGATAACAAAGATAAATATCAACCATAATGAAACAAACTTTGATCAGTGGATAACTCCAAAATTGACACTTGCAACATAAACTCGACATTCTTGAACAAGAGACGGAAGAATCACCGAATCCAGCGCAGGGCAGCGGCAGCGGGTGGAGCAAAGGACATAGGCCCAACCACGGATGAAGGTAGATTTTCCATGTCAAGCACAAAATCAAACGCCAGAAAAGTTCATTCACATCTTATGCAGTGCCCCTGTGCACAGAATTTCATGCTGCTTCTAGCAACATATTATTATCACCAAAACCGGTTACAGGAAATGAATCGAAAGCGACACGCAACAACACTTTGGACAAACGGTGTACCTTTCAGCACATAGAATTTTTGGCACAAGGTGTCAGAATCAATTCTGATCTACAGTTTCAGCTCTCGAGTCTCGTCTACATGCAGAACAAATTTTTATTCGTTCCAACGCTGGTTCCGTTTGGAACTAAGACATCCTACGTCCGTACAATCAAAATTGTCTGACAATACCTCATCAACAAGAAAAATACATCGACGATGAACTTGCACCGCAAAAATTCCTAATCCACATGTTTCAGATTGCTTTCATATATCGTGGGTGTGATGTATTAGAAATCCATTCCACCCATGCCGCCCATTGCAGGCGCCTCTTTCTCGTCTTTAGGGAACTCTACAATGATGGATTCGGTGGTGGTCATCAGAGACGAAACACTGCAAGAGAAGGGCAAACGACTTGTCAACACCAACATGTAAGATAATGGCACAGCAAGACAATCTGATATGGACCCTAACAAAAAGAGTGACATGAACTAAGTGCGGTTCAGATTCTTGAGCTAGTCATAAACCATATGGACGAGGCTGATAGTGGTTTAGAGTTCTGAACACCAACTGAACAAGAAGGTTTTGCATTCAACCACTTTAATGTGGCCCGCTCATCATTACTGGGATCATGCCGATTGTGGATAAAAAATTGAGAACTTATCATGAGCGTAGAAATGTCCTAGAGTTTTTACCTTGCAGCATCCACCAAGGCAGTTCTGATCACTTTAAGTGGGTCAATGATACCCGCCTTCACCATGTCCACGTATTCACCTACATATGGAGAATGTATCCATAATCAGCAACATGACTCAGAACAGTTGTTAAGATGATGGGTAAGGAAATGGTTGAATAGATCCTACCTTTAGCTGCATCATAGCCAAGATCAGTATTATCTTGCTCCAAAAGCTTGCCCACGACCACTGCCCCTTCTACACCTGCGTTGGAAGCAATGGTATGCACCGGTGTCTGCAAAGTACTTCAGTACTCAGCTTTGCGCACAGGGAAAAGAAATCAGGAAGAGAATAAATGGGATTTTTTTTATTCTCCCAACCTTCAAAGCATTCTGAATGATTTGCACACCGATCTTTTGATCAAAGTTCGCAGTCTGCAATTTATCCAGCTCCTTCGATGCATAGAGAAGGGCAACACCACCACCTGCGTATACCATTAAAGATCAACTAGATCATCAGGCATAGCAATTAGTAAGGCAAAAGATGTCAATTGGATAAGAAGTAATTAACACCAAAAAATCAAAAGAAAAATCTACAGACTTTGTATGATACAGTACCTGGTACAATACCCTCTTCCACAGCAGCTTTAGTAGCATTCAGTGCATCTGTCACTCTATCTTTCTTCTCACCAACTTCCACTTCACTGGCTCCTCCAATCTGTGAAAGGTAACAGTTCAAATAGGTCAAAGCACACATTAGCAACTTCAGGCAGCCATATGAAACGGTTATAACAATAAAAAAATGTTTCAACATAATATGAATCTCCAGTACCAATGTGTTGCAACACATCACATACTAACTTACATGGGAGCAATATTATTGCATACAAAAAATGTCAGTCAACCATTTATTTATATGGAGACTAAGGTACATTTTCTTCTTCTTAGGTAGGGTCCTATGAGGGCAAGATCAAATCTCATTGTTAGTGTGGGTTCCAGTGCATGTTCTCTAATCAGACTACACACACTTTTCCAATCAATATAGTAGTGTCAAAAATGCTAGGCTGCTAGCATAGTAGCATGTGTCTGGCAGACAATATTAACACATTCAGTTAATTTATTCAAATAGGGAACTGTAAACTAGCGAGTAAATCCAATAGCAATTGATCTATGTGCTATTTGCATCAACACACGCTGTCAAACATACATATGGATCAGGAACCTCACCTTTAGAACAGCAACACCTCCAGAGAGCTTTGCCAAGCGCTCCTGTAGCTTTTCCTTGTCGTAATCCGAAGTGCTTTGCTCAATTGCAGATCTAATCTGCAACACAATATTCATATAAGCCACCTTAACCAGAATGTTTAAAGCAATTCACAAGTCACAACAAACTTAATTAATATAGCAAGAACCTGCTCTGCCCTCTCTTCAATGGACTTTTTGTCTCCAGCTCCATCAAGAATAACAGTGTCATCCTTAGATACAGTCACCTGCATTAGACATGGAATGTCATTGAACTATCGAAACAGTCTGATCAAACTTCCAGATACACAGGTTGTAATCAAAAAGCACAAAAGTCTCTATCAAAAAGCACTAGGACTACATTTAGAATATCACACTTCAGTTATCACTTGAAGATATAAAAGCCTACCAGCCTTCTGGTTATCATACCTTTTTGCATGAACCCAACATCTGAGGCTCTAAGTTCTCAAGGTTCATTCCAAGCTCTTCAGTTATGACCTGAACCATAATGATGCAGAGCTCAATGCATGCAATTTTGAATTTTAAAGAAAATTGTGGAAAGCAAAGTAACGAAAATTGTGGAAAGCAAAGTAACGTTAAAACTTACTTCTCCTCCAGTAAGGATAGCAAGGTCCTGTAAATTTGCTTTCCTGTTCTCCCCAAAACCAGGAGCTTTAACAGCACAGACCTGAATGCCACACCCAATTAGGACAACAGACTTTACAAATTCCAATCACAAAAATGGACAGAATTTACTGACCTTAATGCCTGCACGAAGCTTGTTAATGATCAGAGTGCCCAATGCTTCGCTTTCTACATCTTCCGCAACAATCAGTAGAGGCGTTTGCTTCTGTTCAAGGCAAAAAAGTTAACCATTACAGCAGCAAAGACCACAATGACACAAATATTAACCACATTTCCATGACAGCAAATGAGGACCTTCAGAGCCAACTCTAACACTTTCACTACTGCATGAAGGTTTGAAACCTTCTTGTCATATATCAAGATCAAGGGGTCTTCCAATTCCTGTGACACGAAAATGCGTATAACTGAGGTAAGTCCTATGATAAACACAATCAAATTTATCTGCTAACAGAAGTAAATAAACAATACTTACACATTTCTGGGTCTTTGGGTTGGTAACGAAGTAAGGAGAGATGTAACCTCTGTCAAGTTTCATGCCTTCCACAACTTCAAGCTCGTTATACAGGGTGTTACCATCCTGTCAATTGTTTAAGTACACAAGTTAAACCAGCATATCATAGGTATATGCCAATCAGAGCATTTTGATAAAGGTATGCACAACCATGACAACTAATTGCGCTTTCTGATAATATGGAACTAACATGTTGGTTTACCTTTTAATGACAATTTTTCGTAGAGCAGTATAATAATTAGTGTGGTAGTCCAGGTAGAACTAGGATGCAATCAAAATATGGATTCATTATTCACAGGATATTCACCACAAAAAGATGAGTGACACTGTGAATGAGTTTAACGTATAATAGTGCACATCTGGTACAAATTTGTGCTCAATTAATCATAGCATAAAAAAGATCAGCTGAGATCATTAGAGCTCATATAGTCATATGCTGCTAATTGCTGTGGACCAAAAAATATTGACAAGTTATTTTCACACAAGTGGATGTAAAAGGTGGCCAACAAAAGAGTAAAGATAAATTGGCTAGCTTTGACAAATAAAAGCTGAGATAAACTTAGGTCAACTTACCGCAATGGTGATTACACCCTCTTTGCCAACCTTCTCCATAGCCTTAGCAATAAGCTCACCAATTTCCCTTTCCCCATTTGCTGATATTGTACCCACCTTTACAAGATAATGAAATAACGAATTTAGTAACAAAATAGGACACGGAAACAAGGGGGCAGTCAGAAGAGCTTTGCAAATAATCATTTCAAATGTCACCTGTGCTATTTCCTCTGATGTGCTGATCATTCTAGCCATGCTCTTTAGGTTAGTCACAACAGCATCAACAGCCATTGAGATTCCACGCCTTAGATCCATTGCGTTCATTCCAGCCGCTACAGACTTGCACCCCTCGCTAAATATTGCTTTTGTCAAAACAGTGGCACATGTGGTACCTGAAATATTGGGACATCCATGCAACGCAGTTAGATTAAAGCAACTATGTATAATTTAACAGTTCAACCAGAATTAGGCAAATCTCAAAGGCAGAAGCAAAACTATATAACATCTTAAGTCAATCCCAAGTCTTGATAATGCAATAGAGCAGCTAATGATATGACAGAAAGAAACGATTACTCACAACAATAAACAGAGAAAAGAACAGCATACACTAACCTCAGACCTAGCAAACAGCAAATATAGCAAGTGCAAAATCACAAAAAATGAAATTGAACATGTCCAAACAAATTGTCCAGTAGTTACATATCAAATAGTGGTCACACTGAAGAAACTTCATCTCAATACTCTATCAATGATTCTTCAACATTATGAGATGCTTGGAAGTTGTTTACATATTAGAAGGCAAACCTAGTAGGAATATTTTACAGAAGAGATTTAAGCTTGGTCACCCAATAATCTGAGAATGGCATACCATCTCCAGCAGTATCATTTGTTGCGTTAGCAACCTGCTTTACAAGGCTTGCACCGACATTCTTGACTCTATCCTTGAATTCAATGCTCTTGGCAACGGTCACTCCGTCCTTTGTGACTTTTGGTGCACCAAAGCTTTGCTCAATAACCACATTGCGCCCCTGTAGAATGCAGATGTTAAGTTCAAATGCAAAAAAGAAATAACTAAAGGCACACAATATTACTATAAAGAAGAGAATGAATATAATCATAACTGATAAATATTGTGCTGCTACAGTGAAAGCAAAACCATATGTGTATTTGAGATTCTAAGTTTTCTGTTGTTAAAAAGGAAGAAGTAATCTGACATATGACAGTTACTATCAGAACCATAAGAGAATCATCCAGTATTCTTGTATTAAAGTCATATAGCTCTACTACAATCAGATTATTCAGATATACCTTAGGACCCATTGTCACTTTGACTGCATCGGCCAACTCCTCAACACCCCTCAGCATCAAAGCCCGGGCCTCAACACCAAACTTGATGTCCTTGGCAGCATAGTTCCTGCTCCAGCCAAGCCTGCTTCCAACCTACACAGCATCGCATACAAGGCACAGCTGATGAAAAGAAAGACATTCAATTGCCGGCTACTTTATCAGTTCGAGATCGCAACCATGCCACACGGTTACAGGACAGAATGACAAATTTCCAAACACTTAGAATTCAGTTGAATTGGGCAAAATCGCACTATCAAGCCACCCCTTCATCGAAAACATAGATGTCTTGCTAAACAGCGTACGCAGATGACAAAAATCACCAACTTCCTACTTTACTAGCAGTACAAAGTCGCCACACTAGTCACACATGAATAGATCTCTCACTAGCAAGCAACAGATTCCATCAGACTACTAGTGCATTAATTTCATATCCTACAATCAAAATAGACTACATCAAACTTCACACCACAAACCGACCGGATCCTAACCAATCCAAAACTCGCACAGATCCAACATCGCACGCGTCACCAAATCCGCCAGCGAACACCACCGGATCTCCGATAAACCCCGAGCGCAAGCGCCCAGCCTACTCGTCCTACAACTACCACGCTGCGACACGCATCCGCAAACACCCATTCCGGCACGAAACCGCTCACCTGGCGAGCGCTGCTCCCGGCTTGCCTGCACGAACAAGCACACTCCACATGTCAGCAGCCACTCCAAAGATAAAAAAGAACACGAGATTCAGATCGCAATGCAGCGCCGGGAGTACAGCACTCACCGTGCCTTGGAGGCGAGGCCGGCGGCCGCGCGGTACATGGCGAGGCGAGGGGGGCCGACGTGCTCGAGGCGAGCAGGAGGCGGGAAGCGCTGCTTCTTTCTTGGGAGAGGGAGGAGGGAGGGATTTTAGCGGGGAGGCTGCGGAGAGAGAGGGAGGACGCGAGGAGGCTCTAGAAGCATCCACTAGGGTTTAGGGTTTTGGGCGTGCGGCGCTGCGGTTGGTCGCTGCAGGCAGCTGCGCGGTGGTGCAAGAGGGCTGGGATTTTCGGCTCCGGCCCAATACTTAGCATCGCTGCTGGCGCCTCCGGCCCAGCGATGCGGTCATCGTAGGTAGGGATGGCCGTTTAGGGCTTGTTAAAACGTAGGGATTCCACATGAACTTTGCATAATTTTGAGCGGGTTTTTTTCCAGATGTGGCTTTAGCTTTGGGGTATAGATTTTGAATTCTAGCTATTCATGAGAGATGGTATTTAAAGAAAAATAGTCACATATAATTTTAACTGATATAACTAAATTCAATACAATATCCACTATAATAGCTAAATTCAATTCAGTATCTAATATAATTTACTTATAGCTCCTATTTTTAAAAAACACACTATTTAAAAATTAGCTATTGTAGCAAATATAAGCCAAGCCAAAGCTGACCCGAACGCAGCAAAGGATCTGTTCTTTTTGATTGCGGCTTATAACTTTTGGTTGACATTTTTGAATTTTGGTTGTTTACGGTACAGATTACGGAGAGATCGATACTCGCTTGCAATTTTAGCTGGTACAGATGTTGGGCTTTTAACGTGTACTACATTTAACTTATACACTCAGTCTTGAGAAAATACTCCATTTAAAAGTTAGATACTGTAGCGACTGCGAAAAGCCGGCCGGCTTCCTCACTGCCGAACAGGCCCTTTATTCCTGCATTCAAAGGGGCATTAGAGCAGAGGTTCCGTGGAAATTACAGAAGAATTGAAATATTCCATATAAAGTTTCCGTGAATTTCCTGTACGGAAAGGCCATGCTTAGAATAACATTCCTACGGGAATTGTTGTACCGTTTCATGTTGAACTTAGTTCCAGACATGCCCAGTAAAGCAGTATCAAACTAGCAAAAATAACGTGTAAAAATAAAAAGGAACTTCCATTTCATCTATCAAAATTCACTGTCTCTAAATACATTGTACAAGGAACTAGTCAAGTCGAAGATGCCATACATGGGATACGAGGCAAACGCGTAAGTCGGATCTTTTCTCCATCTGCCCATACAGCATCATTATACGACGTCAAAAATTGATCAGGCAAGCTCATGGTCATAGAGCTGAGTGATTTTCTTGTGTACTAGATCAGATACGGCTGCAAAGTGCTCCCAACAGGTTACTCCTCTGCTGGTGGTTGGAGTGAAGAGTTCCCGGATTGTTTGGCTGCAAGCACCTTGTCCAAGGTTTCGTCTAGGACCTTGATTCCATTTGTCTCCATTTCTGCTACAACTGCAATGGCTGCATCAATTTCCTCCAGATCAAGGCACAACAGGATTACTTCATCATAGAGCGGGCTGAATCAAGTAAAAGAAAAAGGGAAGATATATTAGTCATAAAGAGTGCCACATTCATAAAAAGTATTTATGAGTTGTACAGAGAGGTAAGCACCATGCATAAGCAAAAATATAAATGATAAACAACACTCTAATATCGTTGCTGAAAATATTGGGTAAATAGTGCGATAATGAAGTATGTGTTGGAATAGTGTCACAAAAATCAAAGAGCAGAAATTTAACATTATACCTTCCAAACTTATACCCAAGACCATGTGCTGTTTGCAATATTGTCATTAAAGCAGACGGGACTGGAGCTCTCATTGCAGCGCGCAATATAATGGCACAATCTCCGATTGTCGGACTACCACCCAGCTCTATTACCTGAAAGTCAACAAAGCAGTTATATGCCACAGTTCAAAGTTTAAACATCAAAATTTGTGTGGAAGCTTAAAACACCGTAACCATGCCATAGCAGGCTGACCTAGAAAAAAAACAATGGAAGCAATATAGTTAACTTGAAGATAAGTCAGGTAAAGGAAGGAATCTAAGCATAATAACCCATACAGTATGCAATAATCTGCAGCTCTGTGAAAGAAGATGGTTAACCAAACGAAGCCGCAAAATCAATGACACAACATCAGACCAAGAAAACAGCTCCAAAAATTCAGCTATAAAGTTAAGAATACCTTGTGCATTATTTTGATAGCTAACTCAACCTCCCATTCTTGTGACCACTTACGCGGCATCTTGTTCTTTATTTCTCTTTCCCATGTCCATCCCCAGGCATCTGCAGTAGTATACATATCGGATACATCGAACATTCTTGTCTCGCGCATAACCTTAAAAGCTTCAATTGGATCTTCAGGTAACCAATCTTCATCATCATCAATCTACAAAGGCAGGAAAATGCTTCAAAATCTGTAACTATGCTGAAAGCTTACGAATTCCTAAAGCATATCTACTCAAACCATTTTAAAATTCTCAACAAGTCATATGATTATACACAGGGATAGAAATCTCGAAACCGGTGCAAAACCAGGCCGGTGGCCGATAACGGTAACTAGCCGATTACCAGAAAACTCGGAAAAAGACTGGATGAAATTCACGTTTCAAATTTTGAATTTTGACAGTTTGAAAACCAGTAACTGTTCCGGTTACCAAAAAAACTAGAAAAACCGCTAAAACCGGGAAAAGTAAGAGAACACCTAGCACAAAATGTTAGGACTAGCATGTTAAGGGTATTAGAGATAGAATAAGAATCGGTTTATACCTTTTCATATATGTCTCTCTTTCCTTATCCCATATGGCATATTCTCCTATAATATCCCTTAGTACTCCCTATATAAATTGCCCATTGGGCCTTTTCAATATGTACAATATTCATAACATGGCCTCCTCGTCTCAGGCTCGCCGTCGTCGCCGGATCCGTCGACTTCCTCGTCGTCGCGCCTCCACCCCGCCGCCATGCATGATGCCTTGCCGCCAAGCGCTCGCCTCAGCATCACCGCCCGCCGCTCGCGCTCGCCTCGCTTCTTCTTCATCGCCGCCCACGCCCGCGCGGCGTTGCGCCGTCGGCCTCGGTTCCTCCGCCGCGCAGCGCCAGCGCCGCCAGATCCACCCGCCATCGCCCGTCGGATCCGGCGGCCACGGAGCAGATTCGCCGCCGCGGCTACTCCGTGGCCGCCGGATCTCGCCGCTCGCCTCTCCCGCTGGATCCGGTCGCCCGCGTTGGATCCGGCCGCCGCTCGTCGTCGCTCGGATCCGCGCCTACGCCGCCTAAGTCCGGATCCGACCACCCGGCCGGATCCGCCTCTCTCCGCTGATCCGCGCCACCCGCCGCCTGCCGCCGGCCATCGCTGCAGTGACGCCAGTATCCCGCCCGCCTCCACTGCCAACCGCCGCCGCCGGAGCCGGACCTTAAGCTCTCGCGCCGCACCGCCTTTTTGTCGCCGCCGCCGACCGGGTGGACGCCGCCGAGCGACCACCACTGGTCTTTGTCCGGACCGCCGCCGCTCGGTGTCGCCTCTGCGCCTGCGAGAGAGGGAGGAGATGAGCGAGCGCGAGGGAAGTGAGCGTGGAGAGCGTTATGGCCAGGTGGGAAGAGAGAGAGAAAGACGGGTGGTCTGTGGATTCGTGTCCCATCGTGGTCGCCATGGATTTTTTTTCTTTCTCTTTTCCTGTTGTTTTTTTGAGTCAGTTTTCGCGTTATTTTTCTCGTGAGTCTTCCGTTGCATCCATCCAAAATCCGTAGTTTCTAATTTTTTAATTCATTCAAGCCGTGCGAGTCCACAAATTTATTGTCAGTCATAGAAGTGTAGGAATTTTTCTTTTGCATGGCAGCAGCCGCCGCTCTACTCTCTGAGCCGCATGCAGATCGTAGAAGTCGTTATGATACCGCCGCTTCTCAGCCGCCGCCAGAAGCTTCAAAGGCCGCACACAGACTGCAGGCATCGCCGCCTCTGGGCTTCGATCCATTGTTATACATCTACCTATTCCTCTTCGGCTTGATTTGACAGTTTATTCAAAAATTGCACGCAACGACGACATCATCAAGACTCGGACTTCGGATTTATCTTGCTTTAGTGTTAAACCTTTTTCAAATGCAATGCTATTGCATACGCCTTGCATTTGAGGGGAGTGTTAAGGGTATTTGAGATAGAATAGGAATCGTTCTATTCCTTTCCATATATGTCTCTTTTTCCTTATCCCACATGGCATATTTTCATGTAATATCTCTTTGTACTCGCTATATATATTGCTCATTAGACATCTTCAATATGTACAATATTCATAATATAGCATATCTACGCATATTTAGTTCATACAGTAGGTAATCTAGCACAAAAAAATGCCAAAATCAACCTAGAAAGTGCATTTGTAACCACCGGGATTTCGACCGGTTTTTCCCTCCCGGTACCCACCAGGATTTCCGGTAACTGCCCCGGCCGATAACCGTCGGTTCTTTTATCCCTGATTATACATGCATATACGGTATGCACTTAAATTTTTTTCAGATTAGCATTTGAAGTTCAAATTTGATACCATGGCATGCACCATTGAGATGATAGCAAGTTTCTGATCAATAGCCAATAAACGAGAATTAATTGCAACACAGCGAATGCTTACAATTTAAGGCAAACACAAATTGCACATACTTTGAAACATGCTGGCACATTAGTTCCGTACCTCAGGCATCTTTTTTAATTTCTTTGATGAAACAGGTGTCTTTTCTAGATCCTTCAATAACTGGATTCCTATCATCTGAAGATGTTGCTTGGGTCCTTTTGCTGGTTTGTCTTTAGTCTCATCATCAGCTTGATTTTCTGTTTGTTCAACAACCTCCTCCTCATCTATCTCATCTTCTTCTGCTTCTTTTGCAGAATCATTGTCGTCGTCGTCATCATACAACTCGTCATCTAAATCTGGATCTTCTTCTTTACTATCTGCTTCACATAGATAATTTCGAGTTTCTCCCAGAAAACGACGTTTCCAGAACTCTGTATTCCCATCTTCTAGCTTGATTCGTGAGATCAGTTCATCTAACTCTTCGTCAACCTATGAAGAGTGTGACATTTAAAAGCTGTCCAGAAAAATTTACAGAACATGCAGCTAACACTGTCACATAGTAACTATACCAGACCAAAAAAAAATTACAATAAACGTTGTCACATTACTTACCTCTTCCTCATCTTCCACAGGAGGAACCCAAAGTGGTATACCACGTGAACGATTGATTCTCCTAGCCTTTTGAACTCGTTGATAAAGTACCTGTCTAGTGCCATCCGTAGGCAACCCTTGCGCCTCTAGCTCAGTTTTCAACTCAGATACTACCATTTTGCTTGCCGCCTTGGGCTTAACAACATTCTTCTTTGCCCCTACAACTAGTTTTTTTAATCTTTCAACAACTCTATGTACATCATCTTCAGATACATCACCTAAAATACCAGGGCCTTCATTCCTTAATGTTATTAGGAGTTTACGATGATACAACTTCAATTCCTCAAAGCATCGCTGTTTAAAAGATGTCTCTATTGGATTTGAATAAGCAAATCCAAATTCATCTGGATCCAAGGGAGTTTTCCCTCTGCGAGGCACCCAACGTTTGCGCTCACCTGTAAGACCACCTCCTTCAATATATCTGCAAAGCCAACATGAATGGAAGAGATATTATAAGTTAATAATGGAAAAGGAGTTAAGCAACAAAATGTGCAGGTATCAGATCTCTCCGAAGAATTGCAGCCACAAAGATTTTCAGTGTTGACAACAATAACTGTTCTTTAAACCCTTAATCATTGTGTATTCTCATTCATTGGCACCTCAAACCTGTTCCATGGGAACACTACAGCTCAACATCCTGGGGCCTACAAAAGGACTTAGCCGATAACTAATTTACTATCAATTAAGTATTAGGTGTCAAACACACACACTGCACTCAATATTTAGTATTGTAACTAGCAGTATGGAGAATGAAATGGAGGAAAAGGTGGCAGACTACAGGGCAAACAAGAAGGCAGAGAACCATAGAGAATGGATTAACAAGAACATGCCTCTGTACATAAATCTTTTATGCAACTGAAAAATCTCATTCAACAAGTGCCAAACTTACGTTAACAAACTCATCCAAAACACTTCTATGTGAGCACCAACATACTTTCTGTTCCAGCAGACATCTCCTAGTCTTTACTCCACTTGTTGCCACTATTCATCCACATATACAGCTTTAAGCCTTCGCTCCATATTTAGCAAGTGAACAGAAAAAACAGGAAACTAGAGCATGGAAGAGGTGGTATGTCTAAGGTCTAAGCAAAAGCTGAGCCAAAGGACAAGTGAGATACGGTCATCAAGGTGGCAACTGGGTGACACAGTGGCAGCACTGGCCACTGATATCTGAGTACCTAAGGCCTAGTCCTACCGAGCAGCTGACCCAACAAACATTATGGAGAGAAGGGGGTAGGCTGGGCACAAATTAAGAAAACAACAAAACAAACTAGCATGTTAGTTTGGCACATAAGCAAACGAATTAATATTCCATGCTACAGCGCAAGGTGGCAATGTCCACACTATGTTCACCAAAAGCCTTTTAAAAACTATGAACAGCCCATCATTAAAAAAAGGATAGTTAGCAGATCATGTGATCAACTAAAACTGACTGATCATCTTGAACATTAAGAACCTAAAACCCCTGGAAGTCATACCTGGCCACATAATCAATTTCAAAACCAACATCAGCTTCTTCTTGTAATGGTTCTATCCAGGAGCTCACCAATGTGCGGTATTTTCTGTTTAAGATCATTGCTCTTGGTGCAACAGTCTGGTTATCTTTAGACATTGCTTCTAATGCCTCAAGTAACCCATCAGCTCTTCCTGGTTATAAAAACAAGTTACCTGCTCAGGATAGTGCCAGAAGTTCATGATAATGCAAAGGCTCCTAAAAGTATGAAATAGTTGATATGTTGAGCACATAATACATAGGACTGAAATACTACCATGTTAAAGTAAAAATACGTAACCTTCACCAATGTGTTTCGATTTTATTGGTCCCTAATGCCAAGAGGCAAGAGCTGTCGCCAAAATGCAGCTATTTTTTATCCGTTGCTAAGCAGTAAGCAGATGAGAGAGTATATAAGAAGTGTTTGGTTTGACAGAACAAGAATTTCTAAAGAAAGTCACTATGGTACATGTATATGTAATATATGCACTTTACACACACTTTATCACTGTCCATTAGTTATCCTACAAATGGGAGTGGTGGGGAGTGGGAAAATGTTGGAGGAAAAAGTTTAAAAACTATTTTTAGGTACCAGTTGTATGTAGCAAAGCAACCTAATTTATAAATAGTTCATAAAAAAGTTAAATGGAAACACTCTACAAGATATTACATAAAATGAATGTTTTCATAAAGCAAGCAATAAAATATAAAAACTAAAATAACCGCTTTACATGTTCAGGTTTATTAAGAAATGGAAAAGGTACACTTTACAACTCTTGTTAGAGTTGTAATCTTGTTTTCCAGTCGTAGTCGTAGCCCTAGTCGTGTACGAGTGGTCGAAGTCATGTACGAGTTTGACCGTGGTCGTATACGAGTCCAGGTCATGCCGTATGCGAGTCCAGGTCGTGGCCGTATACGAGTCCGCTCCACAGTCGTAGTCGTGTCCGAGTCTATTTCATAGTCGTAGCTGAGTACAAGTAGTAGTCGTAACCGAGTCGGAGTCGTGGAGTAGGGTATAAAAGGCAGAGCCATGTAACCGAGAGAGAAAAAGATGAGAAAAGTCGAGGGACGAGACGGGCGAGAGAGGCTAAGGTGATCGGTGTGATCGAGAGGCAAGAGAGGGAGAGGACGATCAGGGTGATCGTAGAGATTTGTGTAATCAAGAGAAAGAAATATAAAATAGAAGAGTGGTTTGGCTTTGGAAATCTATCGAGTTCTCTGTGTTCTCAGACGTGGTCGTAAACGACTTACGACCACGGTAAGCAGGGGATCGTAAGCGTGGTCGTAAAGGAGCTACGACCACGTAAATCGAGCATCAGACGTGGTCGTAAGGAGTTACAACCACGGTGACAAGCGAGGGCGTCCGCAAGAGCAGCAGACGTGAAGTGGTCGCCGGGGCTGGAGACAGCCGAGGCGGGAGCCAGCCAGGGCTGGCCGAAGCAGGCGATGTCGGCTGGCGTGGGAGTCGCCGACGGTGAGAAGAAGGGCGGGCGATCACCAACATGGGCGTGGTCGGCGTGGGAGGCGCCGTGGCGAGAAGGAGCGATACAGCACGCATGGGCGCGGGCGGGCACGAGTGCCGACGCGGGCGCACGCGGGCAGCGGCGGAAGCAGGCACACGCTAGCAGCAACAGCCGGATCCGGTGCCACCCGGAGAGGAGCCGGCAGTGGCAGGCCTGATGGCCGGCTCGAGGGCGCACGCGTGCGGGAGAAGTGAGGAGGAGAGGGAGAAGACGGTCCAGTAGCCAGCCAAAATCCTAACCCTAACCTTGCTCTGATACCATGTAAGAATGAGACCTTGTATTGCCAAAGGGCCCAGCAGACCAATATTTGTCTATGTACAATATGCAAATAGACTCCTAGACTATATACGCATCTAACAAGGTGAACCATTGGTCACCAGGAGAGATCATAAAACAAATAGCTAGAGAAAAATAGTGGGTTTTCCATCTTAATTCTTGAGTAATGCATAAAAGAGTGAAAACTCACCGTCAAGGCACAGCGATCGTAGATAGAGAGAAAGTGGATCACCACAATTCCCTTCATTGTAAAGAACTTTTGTTCCTCCAGGGATTCTCCGTAAAGCACGAAAATGCCTAATCGCTTCATTAACCATACAGTACTTTGTAAAGCATTCCACTAACAACCTGAGAGCAGTAGCTGATCATCAGGTCATTGCTTTTGAAAGAAAACACATGTTACGAGAAAGATGAGAGTCAGCAAAATGGAAAGAATGTCACTATTGATATTCAGAAGTCAAATGTTGACAACTTGACATGATACACTTGCTTCCTCAATAAGGGCTCTAAGCTATTCAAACAGTGATTATTGGTGTAAGGAATGTTCTTACGCATAAGTTCTTGTGTTAGGCTGAATGCGTTTGTGGTCTTCCACCATCATCCCTAGTAATTCCGCCACATCCGCTGCTCTGCAGACAAAACACATAAAAAATAGAGATAACAGAGGAAAGAGCAATACTTATAACAGTCAATCTCATGAAAAGAACTTAAAAATGGAGCAGAATGTAGCCTTTTTTTACCCAAAAAAAATTATCAGAATAATGATTAATTGACTATCTTCAAGTTTGTTCCTCACAAAAGAAGATAATTGAAGAACTAGTTTGTTCCTCAAAAGAAAGAACCATAATCATATCAGCAAATATTGCAAAGAAAAAATTGTGGATCATACATTTATACTACTATAAATTGCAGAAAAATTGGATGCACCCTCAGTTCTCCTGTTTTCGTGGCATGCTTCTTTTGGATATTTTTACGTGTTGAAGATATAGTAGCTAATAAGCAACAAGAGGTTCCATTATAAATTTCTGAGCTATCCCTGCATGTGCCATGGAGCTACAACTATCCCATATGTTTCTTTCACATCGACTCACTGAGTTCAAGCGGTCGGATTTGATACGATCAAATAGACATGATTGTGTTGACAACATGACTATGTTAATCAGCAACAACAGAACAAAGTAAACGAATAAGGCAGAATAATATATGGAAGTAAATATTAAGTATACCTGTCATAGGACGTAGCTCTAGTAAATGCCTGTATAACCCAATTATAAGACTCGGTATCAGGTTTCATATAATCTAGAATGAGAAAGAAAAATCAGTATCAAATTTAGTAAGGTTCCAACATAAAGTCATAAAAACATCATGAGTGCACACACAACATAGATAGAGGTTGCAAGTCATTCAAAAACAAGCTAACTAAAAGGTCAAACACTTTCACAATTGTTGTACTTGTTTCAACAGAACAATAAGGTCAAATACTAACCTTCATGTTACCATTTTTAAATGCCCCTTTTAATCTAGAAACTTTAATTATGTTTCAATGACTCATAATATTGAGTGGTTGCATTCAATAGTTTTAGAAACAACAGCTAGTTTGTACAAAAAATATCAAAACAGTGAAATACCACCTCTTATAAACAATTGGGCAAATATACACATTAGAAGTTCTAGTAATGGCTGAACATGCGCTCTCGGAGCAAAATGAATCATCTATTCCATTGATGCTACCAGTATCGCACCCACATGCACACAAGTGGCAAGTGGGTCTGTACATATGCACAAACTCAACAATATAACCAAATTGAAACCGAGGTATAGCCAAAAGCATGCCAATATTTCAACATGTTATGTGTAATGTGAAATCATTGTCTCATTAAGAAACTAAGGCACAACAAATAAAATGAACAAGCACCATAGCAGAAAACTGGTGTAAATGATGGCCATACCTTCACCTCCATATTCCATGTTTTCAAATGTTGCAAAAGCAATTTCAGGAATTCCGCAAGTAGCCTGAATCAAAAGAACTTTTATTAAAATAGAAAGGAAAAGGTCTACTTACCCCCTTGAAGTATGGTTGTTCATCTAGTTAACCCCCTGAAGTATAATACCAGGTATTGTGCCTCCTGAACAATACAAAACCGTCTAAATAACCCCTTGAGGTGGTTTTGAAAGCGGTTTTGCCACCTGGCGAATGACATGGACGATGATGTGGCAATAGCTTGAGCTTAAAAATTGTTTCAAGTAATGGGATCCACTTGTCATAGAGTCAAGTGTAGTTTTCCTTTTTTTAAATTTTCTTGGTGGGTCCTACTTGTCATAACAAAGAGAGAGAGAGAGAAATCTTCTTCCTCCTTCGGATCTGTACAGAGAACGTACAGATGGGTCTCAGGCTAGGTACGAGAACATCAAAGCAGGGGTAGGGAGGTCCTGGGTATGGGAACAATGGAATCCTTGCGACAATGCCAAACCAATGGTGTTGGTGGTTCAGGCAGTGGAGCAGCAAGGAGGTGCACATGACGGGTGGCTGCGGCAATGGTGGTTTGGCCATGGTGGAGGTGGTGTTACGAGGGTTGGGAGGAATATATACTCATGTCAGAACGTAGAACATAGCGAGGGGAAGCTCTGGTATAATTTAATTGGATGGAGGCTCCCCGTAGAAGACGAACGGCGACGGCGAAACCCAAATGGAGGTGAAGAAGAAACTCAATTGCCAGCTACTATGAGCAAATTTATCAAATTAAATTGGGGGTTAGGATGAGAAGGGGAGTTGGCTCACTAATTTAAGAGATCGATCTTCGGTGACCGGTGGTAATGCAGCATGGTTGAGAGAAGCTCTCCTCGAACGTCTTCAGCAGAGGAGAGGGTGAGCACATGATAGAGGAGAGTGAGGGGGCTCAGTTTTGTACTCTTTACAGGTGGGGATGGAAGGAAGGCGACGACAGTGTTCATGGCTGAGCGAGCAGCAAAGGCAAATCGGCGTGCAGGGCGGGGCGCTGTGCAAGGTGAGGTGCACACACTGTAGACCTTGCGTGGCTGCACTACGGGAGATGGCGTCCTCGCTCGTGCCCAGGCAGGCCAATAGGCAGTGTTGCACGCAGAGCAAGAGAGGCAAGGGCGCGGTTGGAGAGAGCGTGGAAGGACAGAGGAGGGAGGAAGAGGAGGTTCACTCAATGACATGTGAACCTCACTTTTGTGATTATTTTTTATTTCATCCGTTGAGTCATTGCCATGCCATTGTCCACGTCATTCACCAAGTGACAAAACCACCTTCGAAACTGCCTTAGAGGGTTATTTAGACGGTTTCGCATAGTTCAGGGGGCACAATACCTAGTATTATACTTCAGAGGGTTAAGTAGATGAACCACCGTACTTCAGGGGGTAAGTAGACTTTTTCTAAATAAAAAATACTGCAATTATATTTGTAAATTGTAAAGATGAACCAAAACAATAATGCAAATAAATCACGCTCCTAAGTAACTGCAGCTCACCATACCTTGTCTAAAGTGTTTCTTGTCTGAAGCGTTCCTAATCACTAACCAATTTGTATAATGGCTGTTTAACCAGATAATGTCAGCAGGATTAGATCACTAACACCATTGCTTGTGGTGTTAGGGTTACCTTAAGACTTAGGTAGTGCTCAAAGTGACTTCTGGCTGAAAAAGCGCTATCGCGGCTGAGAATACACTGTAGCGGCTATTAGCTTTTTCTAAGTAATTAAATTTAAAAAAATGAAAAAAAAAAGTTATATCATCACGGACAACACAAAGAAATAATGGGAAAAAAGAAAAGGCAAAAAAGCATAAAAAAGACAAAATTAAGAAGCAAACGTGTTCTAGAAGCCAGAAGCAAAAGTCGTTTGGAGCGGGGCCTTAACCAAATTCAGTGTAACAGTGTTGCAGTTATTCAAATATGTCATCAATACATAGACCATCTATAAGAAAAATCAAGAGCTGCAGTGAGCTGCACACCATGCAACTACCACCATGAAGTGTTAGACATACATGCATGCAGAAAAAAATGAAAAAACAAAAACGAGAGAGAGAGAGAGAGAGAGAGAATCAAACAGCATGTAAATAGTTCATAAGTCTGTCACACTAACTTAACTAGCAGTTAAATACACAGCCCTGCAGCAGTAAGCAGTGAATCACTAGTGGTATAAAACTAACTGCTGTCTGTAGTGTTAGAATTTAGAGAAAGTCAAACAACAGCATTTAGAACTCATACATTAGTATCTCTACTACTTAAAATATGAGTTAGTGATCGTCGGTGCATTCTCCTTCCTCTCTTCTCAACCGTCCGATCAGAAAACTGAAATCCTGACTATCTATCTAACATCCCTCCCTTCTCTCTCACATCTAACTGCCCCTCCTCTTCACTTCCACCAGCAATTACCATCTCCCACCCCCTCCCCTCCAACGCCTAACAGAGGGAGTTTGGGCCAGGAATGCCACCTTCTTCATAGCGTGAGGGACATCTGCCGCTGTATTTGTCACATGACATCATCTCTCTGAAGGGCAGGCGCTCATATTTCAAACGTCTATTGAGTAGTTGAGGTGCTATTGGTTCCATCTTTCAGATCGCTTGTAGTCTATACCTACAAGGCATCTATTTTTTAGGGCCTGTTTGAAATGAAAAGGATTTTTTTTTCCACTTAGCTAGGTATGATCTCATATTCAGATTCTTCAAAAGAGTGGAGGAAAGGAAATTTTTTGCAAGATTTTTAGGGGTGATTCATAAAATCCAAACACGTAGCTTTTTAAGGAGATGAATTCTTTTTTGTAATAAAATTCTACAAAACTCCTCCAAAATGCTTGATCAACCACGCATAGTTCCTCAAACATAAAATTAGAACACTAAGAAACGTAATAAAATAGTTGTTAAGTATGAGAGAATTAAAGGGCAATAGGGGACTAATGTATATTTAGTCATGTAAGACGCTGGATATGTGCGGTATGATGCCAACCAAAAGCTGCTTGGCATGCATGTTTCTGTTTGTTTTTTACTATTCGTAACCATAATGCTGGGAAGAGGAGATCTTCTTTGCACCTTTGGAAAACTGGGTTTGCTTATGTCCCCCCAACTTGGTTAGCTTCTGTTGTTGCAAATGATCCACATGATTAAGAGAAGAATGGAGTCCCATAGCCTTACTCAAAAAATATGGAGGCGTTTATGCATATGCCTTCCACATACACTATAGGTTGGGTTGCGCAAACTAAACATTGAGTCTTGTGTGCAGTGTGAATGTCCGACGATGATCGAGTGGGCTCAATATAGTAGAGGAGCGTGGAGTTAGGCAAGCATTCCAACCACAAGCGTGTGGTTTTATGTTAGAATTATAAGACCAGAGTGCACATGCAATGGCATTCCTACATGAAGCCATTGCCCATCCACCATACAAAAATTTGTCGAGCAACCATTATTTACGGAATTGCACAGGCCCTTTTGAGGGCTCTAGATCTGTGACAATGGAGCTCATCATAAAGAAATTGCCAAATCCATGAGTTTTTCATTGATGGTTGCCCTCTTCGTTTGGGATCGATATCAGTTCCTGAAGAATATACAGTTCGAATGTAGGGCAAAGGGCAATTCAATATTTATATTTGGTTGATGAACTTAACTACTCCATCCAGTCATAATATATGTCGTTTTGGACATCAATACGGTCTCCAAAACACAACTTTAGCCACATAATTCTATTGTAATAATACTAGCTGAACGCTCGTACGTTGCTATGGATTTTAAAATTTTATCATACTACAAGTTCTAAAACTCACAGATGGTAAAAAAAATTTAGAACATGCATACAAACATGTTCAAAAAAATTTTAAACCCGTAGCAACGCATGGGCATTCAGCTAGTTACAAATTACAGGGCAGCGTTGGCTGCTTGATGTGCTATCCATGTAGAAGTCATATTCTTTTCATAATTTAGTTGGAACAGGGTTTATTCTTTTTCTGTATTAAGTATTGACTAAATTCCCCATGTAAATTCCTCTACTTGGTCAACTAAACAATTAAAGGCAGGAAAGAAATATTAAACCATGGTTATCTGGGCCTGTGCATATCAAGCTCATAGCCTCACCTGCACACTGAGAAGGCAATTAAAATGGAATGTGGTTGCCATCCTTCCAGCAGCCTCCATTTGGTATGCAACCGTTAAAGCATTGGAGTGATCTCCGGCTTTACAATCTTCTTCAATCAACAGATCGTAGATTTCGTCAGTTCCATGTAAACCACCTTTTGCTCCTTTCAGAAATACTGTATTGGCATCGTCCAGAAAATGATTCTTGACTAGCTCCTCTGTTTTATAGAAGGAAAACTACTATAATCATTGAAATGAATAAATAAAAAATGCAACACAAGTAAATTTCCATACCTACAAGAATTAGCCAAGCCTTGCGAATATCATACTTATATCTCTCCATAGCAGCAAGAATCTCCATACCCCTGGTAGCAAGACCCTTCTTGGCAAAAACACGGACCAGAGCCACAAAAGTTTCATGTAAAGGGCGCACACCGGAGCTTAGCTCCCTTCTAAGAGATTGCATCTGCATTAAAAATGGAACATTACATTTTGTAAATCCAATGCATGCATTTCTTAGAAGAAACATGTACATGTTTGCTTTTAAAAAATAGACATTATTTATGGAACACAACAAAGTTCTGCAGAAATATTTGAGCACCTGCTACATAATTAGGACATATCACATATAGCTTAAGCTTAGACCTATCATTGAAATAAGCCTAGCGCCAAAGAATAATCTTGTTTATGTGCGTGTGTTTAATCTGAAGTCTCCAAAAAGAAGCTAAAGACAGTGGTTATTGTTATGAATATTGTGTGTGTATTGATATGAGACCCAAAGGGCCATATATATAGGAGAGTGTACATGAGGATATGCCATATAGAGATAGGGCATATATGGAATAGAATCCAAACTATCCTAATACAACTATATCTCCTTAACACCCCCCCTCAAATGCAAAGCGTATGCAATAGCATTGCATTTGAAAAGAGGTTGACATTAAAATAAGATAAACCGAAACCGAGTCTTGATGATGTCGTCGTTGCGTGCGACCTTGGAATAAACTGTCAAATCAAGCCGAAGAGGAATAGATAGAAGCATGACGGTGCAGATCGAAACCCAAGACGGCGAGTCGGCGCAGAGCACAAGAAGCGCAACGGAGGCGCAGTGCAGAAGAAGCGCGACGGCCTTAAGGCGGCTGCTGTCATGCAAAAGAAAAATTCCTACACTTTTATGACTGACAATGAATTTGTGGACTCGCACGGCTTGAGACGAACTAAAAATTAAAACTACGGATTTTGGATGGACGCAACGGAAGACTTACGAGAAAAATAATTAAAGACCGACTCAAAAGAACAAAGAAGAAAAGAAGTGGAGGAGAAGGCGGTCCAGCGGCCAAACTCGGAAGTGAAGCAAAACACATTGCCCTTCCTATGGCATTAGCCCATTCCTTCGCCAGTGACTCCTTGGCCACAATATACCATGCAGCCCTAGACTCCCAAAGATGGTATCATCATCTCAGACAATAGAAGTACTTGCGACCATGAGAGATCGTGGATTTTCCAAAGGAAAACACGCCATACATCCCCTTGCCGGTTGGCTTTCCGATTGGCGGTCTGCCGGGTCCTCGGCGTCCTCGGTCTTCACGGCCATGGCCGCAGACGGGATATCGTCGGCGGGGAGGACGTCGCGCATCCATCGCTTCGTCGACGACGTCGATGAGGACGCCTGAGCTCGAGCTCGCTCTCGCTCGCCCGCCCATCTCCTCCTCCTCCCTCGCCTGCTCGCCGGAGACGGAGGGACGCGGCGTGACTTGGCTGCACAGCACGATGGAGGCCCGGAGCTCGGGTCGGCGTTGCGGGAGGAGCCGGCCGGCGGCGATGCGTGGCGGAGAGGCCGGAGGGCGTCCAAATCTGGAGCCCGAGCAGATGCGACGACGACGAGGCGGCAGACGGGCGCGGTGGCGCAAGGCGGCGGAAGATGACGTCCGGCGGCGGAAGAGGACGGCGAGCAAGATCTCCAGAACATGCAGCCCGGATCGGAGAACCGGAGATCTCGGTGAGCACGAGCCCGGACGGCCGTGAACCGCGCGAACGACCTCGGCGGTGGCGTTGAGAAGATGACCGCCCCCAGGAGAGATCGATTCTCCCGGGGGCAGCGACAGCGGAAGACGAATGGAGGCTAGGTATGGAACCTAGGCTCTGATACCATGTTATGAATATTGTGTGTGTATTGATATGAGACCCAAAGGGCCATATATATAGGAGAGTGTACATGAGGATATGCCATATAGAGATAGGGCATATATGGAATAGAATCCAAACTATCCTAATACAACTCTATCTCCTTAACAGTTATGACTTATGGGCTTATAAGCCTAAGCGATTCTAAGCTAAATTTTCCGCCCACCCACCCACCCAAAATATATTTGAAAACTTATCTTATAAGCTATGTATTTGATTCATGTACTATAAGCTCACTAAGCCAGCATATAACATAAAACCTAAGCTTAGGCCAAGCAAAACCGTTGTTTGCTGATACCTCATTTAAATTCGATGATGATCAAATCAAGTTAGGGGGCGTTGAATTACTTGTATTAATAATGGTGATTTTACTATTTTTTGGATCAGTAGCTTGCTCAGAGGAAAGAATAAGAACATGCTGCCAAAAAAACGAGACTCGAAAGATCCCGTGCCCCACATCTCTACCTAACTCTTGCCCAGGATTCCAAAATCACGAGTGGCGAGCCACAAGATAGGCAGCTGAATACTTCTACACCTTCCATATATCTTTTTAGATGCATCCATATGGCATTTGACACCAAATCTGACAGCAAAACAAAACTCTTCACTCACATATCTCAACATTCGAGCCTTTGCACATAGACTAGGTGTTCAAGCACGACCCCATCTCTCTTACACAATCCTAAGCTATAACAAGTTGGGGTAGCTAGAAGGATGGTGAATCGTGACTGAAAGGAAGAACCTCTTGATGTATTTTGGTTGCTGAAATAGAAGGTTTCTCTGAACTACAGCTGTTTACTACTTGTTTGATGTTTGCCCCTGCTTGGGTTTTGATGACGTATCTTACCATCAGATCGCTGTGGGGGGCTGCCGTTTTCCATTTTCATTTGGTTTGTAGGCTGAATTTGTTGTTTTCGTTTCTGGAATGAAAATAGGTTCTGCTTGCTCGGAACGAAGTACGCTAGATACAAGGCTTACAAAGCCGTACTAGATCCGATCAGCTAATAGCTAACAGCAGACGTATTGAATCCTTGTATAGTCGACCATACTGCATTCCTCCAATTCATTCTGCACCAACCCCGAGACGAATTCAAATAACAAAATACCACACCACTTAATATCACCTGCAACACTGCAAGGCTGCAGCATAGCAGCTCCACATTGCACAAACCCAGCGTAGAATCTTTACGACCAAGCACCTCGTGACTCGTGTCCACTTCACAGTTTCGAATTTCCACCGACCAAAACCAACCAAAGCAAACACTCATAGGATCACGACTCGGTAAAATAACATCGGCAAACACTCGCCATGCACTCAATGCCGTGTCGCCTAGCTAGCATAGACACCCCAAAGGGGCAGGCACATTCCATCAAACACCTCACGCAGGCTTCTCTAGTCCCGACCACTGCAGTATCAAGGCAAAAGTTAAGAGCGGGGTGCACTTACGGCGCCTTCGGCGTCGCCGGCGAGGACGTGGGCGGCCACAAGCCCGTGGAAGGATCGGGGGCCGGGTGAGAGCCCAGCGGCAACCATGTCGTAGATGGTGTCTGAGACGCCGAGGGCATCGGCAGCGCGAGCGCGCTCCGCGAGCTGCTCCAGGAAGGCCAGGCGCAGGCCCTTCTCCACCGCTCCCGCCGCCGCTGAGCGGTCGCCGCCCCGCCCTCGGGCAGCCGGCGCCGCCGCGTGCGGCGCCGCTCGGCGAGGGCGGAGGCGCGCGTGCGGGAGGCGGAGGCGGAGGAGGGGGGAAGCGCGGCGGCGGTGAGGGGAAGGAGGTGGGCGCGGGGGCGGAGGTGGAGGGGTGGCCATCGTGTAAGAGTTTAGTGGAGACGGGAGGTGAGGGGAAGGTGGAGGAGGTGGGCGCGGGGCGGAGGAGCGGGGAAGCGTGCGGCGGCGGTGAGGGGGAAGGTGGAGGAGGTGGGCGCGGGAGCGGAGGTGGAGGGGGTGGCCATCGTGTAACTGTGTAAGAGTTTAGTGGAGACGGGAGCGAGGGCGAGGGATTTTTTTTGGATAAGGATATGTAGCTTTTTAAGAGTAAATTGGATTTTGCACTAGATAACTTATAATTTGTTTTATTTTACACTAGAGATAATTCATATTTTTAACTTGAGCTTTGATAAACATCACCTAAATATTTTCTTTTAAATAATCATCTAAATTTCTGACCTTTGGATGTACGCAGAGATTCGTGCAAATTCCCTCTTCAAAAAGGGGAAATAATAAGAGCTGTTGGATCTTTAATCTAATGGTTAGAAATTTGGAGGATTGTTTGGTAGAAAACATCCAAGTGATGACTAGACACATATTTTTTACTTTGTACCAAGGTAGACCAAATAAAATTTTACTTTACACTAGCTAAACCTTATTTAGCTCAAATCGACTCTACATAATGACAAGTCGGTATACACAACTTTAATTGCTCTATTTCTTCAATTTGATTACCTTATTTGGTATTAGAATTGGTTGGCTATGTAAAGTGAAATTTTATTTGGTTCACTCTGGTGCAAAGTGAAAGTATGAGTTAACTCTGGTGCAAAATGAAACAAGCAATAAGTTACCCCGTGCAAATTGCATTTTACTCTCTTTTTTAATTAGAAAATGAAAAACAATATACCATTTGAACGATATAGCATCATCTATCTCGCTCTCTCTCCCGGCCGCCGCTCCATCACGTGCTTTCTCTCGCTTGCTCTCACGCCGACAAGGGGGCGTCGCCTAGGGCTGTAAAAAAAGCTCGAAGCTCGCGAGCTACTCGAGTTCGGCTCGTTCTAGGCTCGATTCGAATTTTAAACGAGCCAAACTCGAGCTTGATCTCGAGCTCGCGAGCATTACCGAGCCGAACTCGAATAGTTCGCGAGCTCTGATTCGCGCTTAAATAGTAATACATATTAATTCTTACCGAGCTTACTCGAGCCGAACTCGAGCTCGAGATTTTCTTATTGTTGAGAATTAGTGTATATTTGAATTATTTTGACTGTTATCGAGCTTACTAGAGCCGAAATTGAACTTAAAATTTTCTTATTATTGAAAAATAATGCATAATAAATTATTTTAATTGTTATTAAGCTTCACCGAGCCGAGCTCGAGCCTACTCGAGCTTAGGCCGAGCTCGAGCCCAGGTTCAAGCTCGGACCCCAACTGGAGCTCGGCTCGAGCTTCTACCGAGCTCGAGCCTGGAAGGCCAAGCTCACTCGAGCTCGGCTCGTTTACAGCCCAGCGTCGCCATCGACGACAGGTTCACCGTGTGCCCCCAGATGTATAAGGAGGCTAGGAAGGTGGTGGTCTAGCAGCGGGCAATAGTGGAGGGTGCTGGGCGCCGACGGAGGGTGGTAGGCAGTAGTGAAAGGAGGCACAACAAGGCGGTGGTTGTGTGGGGGCAGTGAGGTCACCGCCGGTCATCGATGGTGTAGGAGGGGTGCGGAGCTGTGCTGATGTCGAAGAAGAGAGGGAGGGAGGAGGCGGGGGGGGGAGAGCTCACTGTGAGGAAGTCAGGCTGCACCGAGAAGAGAGAGGGAGGAGATGGAGAGCGGTGGGAGAGGAGAAGGCTATACCGTCAGCAGCTCCCCCGACAGTATGATGTTCCCTAGCTGCTCCTTTTTTTAAAGTTTTGGAGGGAGAGAGATGGCAATGGGGCAGGAATGACCGGGTGGCATCCCTGCAGGTCCGATCCAATCCCCGGTAAGGCATCCCATTCTCTACAGGGACCCGAGCCGGGGATCCATAAGGGGACTAAAAATGTAGTTAAATGTATTTTTTTACTTGTTAATATGAACTTAGCTATTAGTTTATAAGTATTTGGGTATACTTTTTCATAATATAAAGTTTCAAAACTTAAATTATAATTTATAGACATAAGTTTTAGTCAAACATGCAAGAAAGAATGCCTGTTAAAAATATCTATCATATGACTAAAATAATATATTTTATTTTTTGCGGGTCCCTATTGGCCCCATGAGGGAACCTTAACCCCGCCCCGCTACACTAGTGATCCCCACCCCTATCCCTACCCCCTATGTGGATAATCTCCACAGGTCCCCATGGCTCGTGGGACAAATTACCACCCCTATCAAAGGGGAGAAACAAAAAGGAATCGGGCGGTGCTACACATATAAATGATTCATTTTCTAGGTGTACACATGTATCGGTTAATTCAAGAAAAAGGCTATTCAAGGAAAAACTCATCCATTTGTCTGGTACTTGAAACAAAGTACCAAACTATCACATTTTAAATGATGAAATACAAATTCAAGGAATATTTATCCGTGCTAGATGTCGAACCATCTCGTTCACCAAAAACAATGGAACCACATGGTACAGGACCATCCGTCCCATTCAATCGCATCTTACCAACCAAACACGCCCTAACTCTTGACGTGCGATCCTTCAAAACACGTGCAAGCATAGGGTTCAATTATCTATAACTGTTTTGTAGGACCCAATATGGCAATCAGATGGGATGAATGACGACTTCAAACTCAACATCCCCATATGATATTCCAAAACCTTCACTCCACTAGCTACTGGAAGTTAGAAAGATCATATTGGCCCACCAACAAAGAACTCACCAAAGCACGAAAAGCAAAACTAAGTTCAATCCTTAGAACCGATCAAACAGCTATTGACATAGCAATTGAACTAGCCTGCATGCAGTTTGATGGCTAGGGAGCATCGGATTGACCGACCACTAGCGTGGGGCGGTCTAATCGCTCCCCTAATCCAAACCTAGAAATTAGCTCGAGCAAAAAACTAAAAAGGTGCAATCCTCAAAATAGAAGTCTAAATGACCAGAGACTTTGCACACACCTTGCTAAGGATATCAAAAACCTAATCCATTTAAGGATCGCATGAATCTTGGCCAAAGCTCTAAACTTTCCTTGAGACAAGCAAGATTACATCAAAATTAGGCAAAACTCACAAATTTGAGAGATGACTTAGGTTTGATATAACCAAGATAGCTCTAGATAGGTTTCCATATGTCATAGCAAGGTAGAGCTCCCAAATATTTGTGACTAAAATTCTAGAATCACGATTTCACAAGAAAGGGTCCAAATCGAACCAAACTAGGCAATCCCACGATCTTGCTACAACTAGTTCCTAGATAAATCGCATATGATACTCATAAGGCATCTCTATCTCTTACACGTCCTTGAAACCAGTAAGATCAAGAGGGAAGGAGAGAGAGAGCAAAAACAGCAACCAAAATAAAAACAAAACCAACAAGAAAAAGAATACACTATGAGGGATGAACAAGATTGATCAATTGCAACTTGTATATGTTTGATTTATAGCAACTCCACCATAAAGGATATAGCTCTCTTACCCAAGAGCACAGACCCAAACCCTAGAAGAGAGGTTGGTTGCTTTCCCCCTTTTACTTGCCTTAACTCTAGCCACCAACCTTTTCCACTCAAATAGATAGAACAACTAGCACATATCTAACCCTAATGGATACCATCTATTAACACAACCAAGAAAACCCGTTAACCCTATACACACCCACACAAGACTTATGCACGCTGCTCAAAGCGCACAAACCCAACCCGCTAAGAAGAAAGTTTACATCCACTTGGCCTCCTCAACACCTCGTTGACCTAAAGCGCTCCCCAAACACCCTCCAAGTGCAGCAGTTTTGGTCCCTTCACCAGTTTTGGTATTTTGACTTCTCTGCCAAAACACCCTCACTTTGACCATGAACCTCAGCTCTTCCCCGAGCCTAGTCCATGGTCGTCTCCTTCTTTGTAAGCAATTCTCATGCTTGTAATGTAGGTTCACCAATACCTCACGCATTGGCAAGTCCTCCGTGTTGGTTCCCCCTAACTACGCCTCACTTGCACCGACTACGCCATTCAATGAACTATTGCTCGAACCTTCCCTTCTATATCCCTTGTCTTCATCTATGCCTAACTTGCCCAACTTCCCCGCCCATCTTTCTTGACCGTACCTCAGCTCACCCCCCCGACCCTAGTCTTGGTCCACGTCGTTGACCATAGCTGCCTCTAAGCACCTACACATCAAAGACTAAGAAACTATTTTCGAGCACAAATTATTCACAACTTAATCCACGTTAGTCTAACGTGCTTCAAGCATCATGAATGCAATGAGCTAATGACCTAGTCCCCAAAATTCAACCCATGACCAAATCCCCTAAATTCCCAATACCATCTCGGCCTTTTCCAGAGATGGCCAGTCTGACCACCATTGGGAAGCCAGTCAGATTGCTAGCCCAGTTAGACCGCGTTCCTCAAGCTGGTCCGATCGTTAGGGTAGAACACCAGAGCGACCCTCTTTGAAAATTCGATGTTTTGCCATCTAGTTTTGGCACACAATTCCATTTGATGTGACACCTACTTCAAAGACATCCCAAGACACTTCTACAAAAGTGTTTGATGTCCAAACGCTACAAGTCAACAAGGTTAGTCTAACCACTTGACCCAAGTTGCTTAGCAAAATGCCAGAGGGCAACTCAGTCGATCTGACCTACTCTGCAGAACGGTATGACTGGCTCTACACAGCTGTCAGACCACCCCCTCATAGGTAGCATTGAAAATCATAAACTTTAACAAAAGCAAATTTTAACTCGACGCAATTGCCAATTGTTCAGCACACATAAGCCATAGGTATTCTCAACATGGTTCTTGGAACATATAACTATTTTGTCTATAAGGTTTTGGGCAATGGACGAGGACTATGGGTTATTGTAACAGTCCAAATTTGGCTTCCAAATAAAACTTGTATGATTTTCATGATTTTGAAAAGTTTTTGTGCATCTCAAAAAAATTCCAATAGCCTTGCTTGAATTTAAAATTGTAAAATAAACTTCCTTGACCCAAAAAAAAACATGTTTGAAAACTTCTAAAAGTTACTTGTATGCTAATAAAATTTTCCAAAAAATATGTGTGCAAAAGCCCTCCAAAAGTTTAAATACAAATTAAAATCAAAATCCAAGTCCCAACAAAATTTTAAACCCATTTTCTTCCCTCGTTGCCTTCGATCGAATTCCAGCTGCGGCTCGTCCTTCTTTCCTTTTTCTCTCCCCACCGGCCCACTCTCCCTTTTCGATCTTTTCCTCCCCGGGGCCCAGCCAGCCCGTACATCGCGCACTAGCTCACTCACTCGCCCCATGCGCACTACCAGCCTAGCGTCCCTTCCTCTCCCCATTTCACTGACGAGCGGGTCCCGACCCCACCTATCAGTGTGGAGAGAAGCACAATGCTTCTTCTCCACGCCATCTCTCTCTCACGTCTGCCCATGCTATTGTATGCACGTACTGCTGGTACCAAAGCCACACCAGTCCTGCTTCTCGAGCCATGCACCATCGTGACCTCGTCACATCACTACTCGCCCCATCTCTTCCTTTCTCGTGCGCTCTCTCCCTCTCGGCTCCCTTGCACCTCTATTTAAGCCTCGGCCAAGCGCGTTAAAGTGGTCACCCTAACCAACTCCTTATTTTCCCTAAACTCCCACTTCCTCTTCGCCTTTGGAGGAGAAGAATTGGGTCTTCTTCCCTGAATCCAGTTAGCAGACTCGCCATCTGATTTCTCACTGTCCGATGAGTTTTTGTCGTCGCCATCATGCATTTTGATTTCACCTTGCTCCCTTCTTTCTAATTTAAGCTTTGCTCGTGCTTATTTTCCCTAAGGAGGCCAAAGCCCCAACATTGCCAATGTGCATAGTATTGTCACCAACCTCGTTGCCTTGTCACCTTCGCATCGCTGAGCTTCGACCTTGAAGGTCATGTCCATCATGCTCGCTTTGTTCCCTTCTTGCTAACACCCCTCTTCGTCTTTTGTGTTGTGCACCAAAGCTGCTAGAACATGTCTTTGCCCCCATCGCTGACCCAGAGTGAGCACCAACCTCGCTGCCACCAACGATCTCCCTCTCTCCTTTGTCTCGTGGTGAGTTCTTTCATTCCCTTGCGTTCCCTTATGCCGCAAATGTGGTAGGCTAGTCATCGTAGTGTGTAGGATCGGATATGGCAACAGAGGGGGGGTGAATGGTGCCTTTTAAAAAACTTGCCCCCAACGTATTCACAAAAGTCTTAACTCTCTAATAGCTAGAAAGGCTATAAAGAAGATAATTCAAGTTCTCTGGAAATCGCAATTAGATCAAAAACAGTTTGAGCAATGATTCTTCTGAAAAACGAACAAAAGAAGAAATGTAGTGCTACTGGTCTGAAAATCTATATGTAGTTTGCCTGAATTTCAGAATACTGACTGCAAAGAAATAGCCTAGAAACATTTACTACTGCCAATCAAAAGAGAGATCAAGAGAAGAGAGACTACAGGTTGAAACCTAAAAAGAAGACTCAGTTCAGAGCAGACTAGCAGCCGAAGGTCATTAGGAAACTGAAGTTGCGGCCAAAACTGTAAACAGACATGAAGGACTAAGTCTGCTGGCAAGAACTGAAAACTGAAGCAATACTGTCTTTTGTCGAAAATTCAGACTTGGTAAACAGAGAGACCAACTGAAACCAGCTGTCCAATTTTCAGGAAATAGCACAAGAAGAGATTTGCCCTGAGATGCCAAAGTTTGCAATTAAAGAACTAAAAAGGAACTAGAAACTGCAGTCAAACTAGAGAGTAGAAATCAGTTTTGAACACTGAAAAACTGACTATTTACCGAAACCAAAAATGCAAAGAAACCAAAGTGCAATCAATAGAATCAAATTAAGCGCAAATAAAAGCTATTGTCTACCGCAGAATCGAGAAGGAAAATCAGACAAATATTGCTGCTATCACGACAGAGTGACCGAACAATGAGAAAAGAAAAAAAGAAGAAGAAGAAATTCGGTTTAACGAAGAGATGAACCGATCAAAATCAAGGTACTGAGAAGTGCAGAAAAACAGAGAAATAGAGAACTGCTGCCATTCTCTTTGGACAAAACCAAGAAGACTACAAACTAAATAACAGAGAGACCTTAGGTGACAAAGGAATTCATCAAAAGATCAAGAACTTCAGATTTTACTCAAGAAATGAAAAAGAACAGAGAAAGCCAAACAGAATACAGAGAGCTCCCACAAACTCAAATTTCTCTTAAGTCTTTGATCCTTTGGCTATGAGATTTTGAGGATATGTTAGCAACAGCCACAGGGCTCTAGATATCAAATTTCAAGCCAACTCTCAAAGGAAAATCACAGGAAAACCGAAACCCTAGCTTTTCAGATTTTAAGAACAGAGAGAAGAAAAATCTAAGTTTCTCCTCAATCATTTATCTTTTGATCATGAAACTTTGAGGATATGTTAGCAATAGCCATAGGGCTCTAAATATCAAATTTCAAGCCAACTTGCAAAGGGAATCAAGAAATGCTCCAAAACTTAGACATGCAAAAGCCAAGAACAGAGAGACACAAATTCAGAGTTTTTTCATTTCCAAACAACAAGAAGATCACAAAGGAGTTCCCATATGCCTGTATATTTGAACACGAAAGAAAATTACATAGGCATCAACTCAAACCCTCTCCATCTCACTCAAGAACACATGAAGCTCAAGAACAAAGAGGAGGGGAACACAACTCAGAGCACATACGCAGGAGACAACTGCTGGAGCACCTCTGCCCACACCAACAAAACACACCAACTAAAGAGCTAAAGGAAACAACATTCCTAAAGCCTCTTTTGACTAGTATAAACCATAATTCCTTACAAATGCTCTAGAGGGCATACAGCCCCTCAATCCTTTTTATAGCCCACGGCTAACGGGTCTCCACCCTGTTACGCCCGCTATGTCCAACGGCGCCCGCTCCCGTTTTTGCAGTTTTGCGAAATTCCGTTTTCGCCCCTCCTGCACCTTCCGGGAAGCTTCCGCGCTTCTTGTCTCGCACGCCTCGCAACCACGTCGAGTCCACATCGTCTTCGACACATCACGACCGTTCTGACCTCAGCGCCACCTGCGCCTAGTCCGGTCCACCGTGTCTCGCCACGACACCGTCTCGATGTCCTGCAGTCATCACAGACAAGAAACACGTCAAATAGCACCGCTCGATACATGAAAGCATAATTAGAGTCCAAACCTGTCGAATCATCAGAATATGCATCCTAATCCCATACGACCAAGTTTGACCAAGTCCGACTGAGCCCGATTGCGCCACGCAACGTCTAGGTCCGAACCAACCGACTCAAACTCGACTTACCTAAACCGATGTCAATTACTCATCATTCTCAACGGGATGACCACCACATGGTCTCTCATAGTGCCTAGATGCCCATAGCACCACCGCATCGTCACCCCTCATCGTGCCGTTGTAGGTCGCTGTGGATAGGCTTGCCCACCGCAGCATCCATAGGGCCAAGCACACCCTTATCTTCGCGATGATGCGCAGATGCTTAAGCCCATCTTGATTCAAAGCTTTCCCTAACATTTGGTAGGTTCGCCTTGTGCACCACAGCGCCACAACCTCAGGGTTTCTCCTGCCACACCGTCATCGCCGTTAGGTTCGTCGAGACCGACATGTTCCATTTTGCCCTTCCTGGGTGGTCACCGTGCCTAGCCTCGCCGACACCGAGCCCAAACCCGAGTCGCCATAATCTCCCTCCCCCGGTTCTCTGTTTAGGCTGAGGAAGAAGACAAGTAGGTCGCTGACTAGTAGGCCTTGCAATAGATTTAGTTAAGTTAATCTAGTAGTTATTTAGTCGTTAAGTAGTTGGTTGATGTCATTATGACATATGGGGCTAAGGTAGTTAACACCTCTAATTAAGCCTTGGTTTAAAGTATTAGTGTATGATGGACCCTACCCCCTAAAATCAATCGTGTAGACCCAGTCGATGGACCCAAGCAACTGACACGTGGGTCCCACCTCCCGTAGATGGCGGTGTGGACCTAGTCCATATGGACCATGGCCTCACCAATCATTCTTAGTCATTTTCCTTAAAGAAAATATATAGAAAAAATAAAACATGACTAGACCCCACTTGTTATACGTTGACTCTTTTTCTTAGAAAAATAATTAAAAATAAAAAACCCAGCCGACACCACATGTCAGGATTTTTCGATTTTCTAGAATTTTCTCTCAGGTCAAACTTTGGAGAGCTCGTTCTCCCTCGTGTTAAATCCAAATGACTTGGTTTTTATTTCTAAATTTATTTAAATTCAAAATCTTTCCAACAACATCAAAAGTATAATTTTTAGAGTTCATTTGAATTTTTTGAATTTATGTTGAATTTAAGTAATTGCACATTTATAGAATTTGACACTTCGGATACTCCCGTCGCTAATGAACAAGATCCTACGCTATCCGTATTTGACCAAGGTAAACCCTTATTCTTAGAATTGCAATAGTGGTAAATTTTAATACAACACAAATATTACCAACAAAAATTAGACACATTGTATAATAATTGGAGTGGTAATGTGGGTTACCAGTGGAAATAGGAAAAAATTATAAAATGGTGGAGACTTGGGCACATGGTTGGTATGCGACCATTGTATGGATTGCACGAGATTTAGGTTTGTTGGTTTATCTCGCTTGAGTCGATTAAGAACCAAAACTTATGCCGCTTCTTTTCTACACCCAAATCGTGCAACCATAAGTTAAGTATGAGATTGATCTGGCCAACTAATTTGCTTAGTTTTGGTGTGACTTCTGCGCAATAAATTGGTAGGTGGATTTCTGGATTTTGATTATGATTATTCTAGGAGTGATCTATGCTGATCACTGCCCACATGTGGATTTCTTTTAACGTGAAGGGTTGTAAACTCCCTAACAACAGGTCCCTCATTGAAAACGTATCCTGATAAGGAAATGTTCTGGGGGTGAGGCGTAACCCAAGAAGGGAGCGGTTATTGTAGCCAATATTAAGGGATTTCACTCTGGAGTGGGGGGAGCATCGGAACTAAGTATTGTAAAAGACCCTTATGATTTTCTCAGTCGCACGCCTATGAAAGCGTGTAATGGCTGATATTATGGGTTAATCATATCTTGTAGGTAAAGTTATACAACCCCTGCAGAGTGTTATAATATATTCGAATAGCCGTGCCCCTAATCATGGGCAAAGTGTAGAAATAACACACGTAGTTTTCATAAAGTATTGGTTACTAGTTAATCGTGGTTATGGATGAAAGTATGAGGGAATGGTTATTGTATCTTTGAATAAAAATGGAATTGGTTTCATAAAAATAGATAACAAAAGTGCAGGGAATTCACTTTCATGACAAACTTGATTTAAATTGGATAATTTGATTTTAAGTTAAAAATGGCTAAGTCATAACTTTAAAAATTAATTATGGTATTTACATTCAAAGTTTGCCTTCCGCTGAAAGAACCCTATAACTTTTGTTTGTTAAGCCTTACATCTCTATACTTGCATTTGGCATAGGGTCTTGTTGATTACTTTGCACTTATGGTTGCTTAATATGTGGATTTAAATGATAGAAGCAATGACCTGATGTATGGATACTTTCATGTCTCCTGCTACAACGTTGAAGACGATGGCCAAAACTAGGTTTAGTCCTAATCAATTGTCTGTGGCAAATCATGGAGGGCCTTTTGGTTTATTTATTTTTTGTTGCTTTATATGAACACTCATTTAGCCAATCGGCTTGTCCTATAAAACCTGATGGTAAGATCTACTTATGATTGTCTATATAATATTAACTACTCATTTTTTACTTATACGCATGGATGGATATTATATTCTTTATTGTTATATTATGTGGGCTAGCTCCTGATCTAGTGACTAACTCATAATATACAAAAGATTTGGATTGCCAAATCCGGATCGCTACAACTACCCCGAAATAGTTAGCACTCATCATGTGATGATGCTATTAAGGAGATGTTGGAACTGGTGGTGGCCCACCATGAGAAGGATGATCACACAAAGAACAAAGTTTACATAAAAGACACAATAATTTGTTCACGAGGTTCACAAATGCATATGTCCTCAGGAGCCAAATTTGTTTTTTTGTTTTTCGGACACGGTCCTTCCTTTTACCTTGTCATATATGAGCCATCCATAACAAGAGAGAAGAAGTTGAGTTAGGAGATGGTTGACTGCGGCGACTTCAGCGGCGGTGACACCAACAGAGGTTGTACGGTAGGCAACCGGCGGTGGGAAAGGCTACGGCCAAGGCAAATCTGCCAGCCGCGGAGAGAAATGGCAGCGGCAATAGGACGGAGGGTGCACGGTGCTGGCAATTTTGGTGTGCTGGGGTGGAGGGGATGGCAAGGGAAATAACAGCAGGACCTATATTATCCAACAGTGAACAGCGTAAGCTTTGAGCATCGTTGATCCAAAAACTACCTACCTACGTAATTTTCTGCATTTTTATTTCCAAATCCAGCGAATTAAGTTCATATTATCAAGAATTTTTTTTAACAAACATATTACCAAGAATTCATGTAAGTACATATAACAGCACAGATAAAACAGCAGAACATAGGGTTGCATGCATTTCATATGTTACATTACAAACGAGGTTTCCACAGCATAGGTTCAGGATATTTTACAGACCCCACAAACTTAGCAAAATGCATAGCTACTAGGAAGGGCATATCGTCACCATAGGCTCGCCAAACCACTACATCATACACATAGGTTACGTATAGCTGACACACCTAAGCTTAACCTCCAGACAGAGCTCATAGCCCAAACAGAGCCTCCGGCTGCCACATTTCCTCGGTGTCGGGAACAATTCCTACCAGCAGGAGGTTGTGAACAGCACGAGCGTTGATTTACTACCATAGAAGTGAACTCACCAAACTGGGAACAGAGGACCTGTACATCCTTTCTTGCTAGCATCAGGGATGCTGTTGTAGCGATAGAGGTGGTTGGACAGCTCCCAGCTCCAATCCTCCTTCCTTGACACTTTCATCGGTGGCCACCGGTTGATCCTCACATGATGATCCCTGATCTGTCCATTGCCAACAAAGCTTGTAATGATCGTGTACGTGCACTCATGACCACCCCACACAGCGTCGTGAGGGTCAGCGCTGTGGTAACCATCAGGGTGGAAGTACCGTCGCATTGGTGGACCAGTATGTTTCCATGATGGATCAAGGTTCCTCCAGTATTCTGGTGCTGCCTGCAAGAGCAAAAGAAACGCAAATCATGAGGTGTAGAATTGGAAAATATAAGAGGGGTAGAGTGGTAGACATTTTTCGCGATTTAGCAATTATTCATATTCCTACATTTCATTTCTAAAATATATTTCAGTTCTTACTAAAAACTATGCATCGGCATGCTCAGTTTTTAGTTGTTTTCTGATAATGCATCAATTAAATACACAAGAGAAACAATCTAGTAATATATAATCAAATTATATATTTTGAGGAAGAGATGTGCACAGTGCACACAGTGAAAACTTGAATTTACAAATGTGATCTATTATGGATGTCAAACAACAACTGAATGCATTCATCATATCCTCGTGCAGTCCCATAATAGCAGAGCTAAAACACATGGGGTCCTTTTTTATGTCTCATGTACTCAAGGTTGTCAGAATCGTGATCCTGTATCGGATCAGAGGTTCTTTGATAGGATTGCAAATCGTAGGATCGATGTAGAATCTAAAATCTTGCCTGATTTTACCAAAGAAACATTTTAAAAAATCTATAGTATATTATAACATTACTGCATTTTTAAAATTATGTCTTTCGAACTTTTCTTTACAAATTGTAAAGTAAATGTAAGATTATGTGTTATTTTATGATAATTATAGTGAACATAAAGAGATAAAAGTTAAAATTTTCAATTAAAAGGAAGTATACAAGTAATTATTTATAGTAAAACAATAGAATCGATAGAATTGAGTAGGATCGAATGAAAATTTTGATCATGATCCTACAAAAGTTTGGGTAGAATCATAAGAATATTAAGATTCTACCATATTAAGATTCTACCATAGAATCAGATCAGTCTAATCAATCTTGGATCGTAAAATTTTATGATCATATGATAGAATCGAGATTCTAACAACCTTGCATGTACTTATTTTATGCGATTCTGAAGAAAATCAATAGTCAAAGATCACCCTTGATGTTGTGGACGCGTTTGTCGGACAAGCGTATCAGCGTCGGCGTAACGCTATTGCGTCTGATTCGGACATTGCAGCAGTTTCGGTTTCAAAAGTTTCTGATGATGTAGCTGCTAGTTGAATCAATTTGGCAGGACTTGACAAATACAGAGCTGTTCGGCAATACTTGACGTCTACAGATAAGAGTCCGGTTCGGCTACAACGTCTTCACGTTCAGCTAAAGAGTAGAGTTCGGATTAACTAGTATTTGCTATTCTATAGATAGATGAGTTTGTTTCAGAAGTTGTAACTTATTTATAGAAAGTCTATTATTAGTATGGTTTGTTAGGAAGGGCTCTCATGCATATAAGAGATGCCGGCTACTGTTGGAAGGAATAACAAAGAAATTACTTCTGGCAAGCAACAAGCAGATCAGAGCCTTCGTTGATTTGGAACCAGCCAAACCAACGTAAGGGAGATTTGTACTATCACGTATACCTACATTTACGTACTACAACCAAGCCATAACACTTGACCAACCAAATCAATGAATCAAATTTTATATATAACCTTTAAGTACCACCATGAAGAGATATGCATCAACTCTCCCTCAGTTCGTTTGGAAGATTAGACATCTGAAGAAACTAGAGAGACGCTGACAGTTGTCATGATCCCATGCTGCATCAGAGCGTGGTTGACTAAAACCAGTTGAACTCAAAACTAGCACAGTTGTACAGAAACATCCACTAGCATTAAGATTAGCATTCTTATATAAGCTCATAATTCAAACCATGGAAAAGGATGACAGGTTAGCAAAAACTTACCATAGTGAAACTGTATTCCCAAGCATGGTCACAGAGATCCTCTTTTGTGATCCGACTCTGAACAAGCAAATTATTCATAATAATATAATTTGTCTTCAGAATGAAGCAGCAGCAAAATATACTTATGCCTACTTTCTATTTGAGGATAAGCCAAAGTGAAAACCAGAAAAAAAAATCCCCAGAGTTCACCAATGTTCAGTAATTATTAGTCCACTAATGTTCACACATTTGAAACAAAAGAAAGAAGGAAACTTCTATAGAATATAATTCATTATTTGTGGAATCTGAAATAAAAGATAAGCAAAAGTTGACAGTAGATTATGATGGAACTTAAAATATTATCTTTTCATGTGGTTATGGTAAAAGTACTGCTAGCACATCAGCACAATTCATTATCACCTCATTGCTGTTGATCTATTGCATCCATTAACTCAACAGAAGAAATGGCTGACACTCACCCGCTTGCCATCCAGGATGGCCATTGAATAGGTAGACAACACTGATGCAGTGCGGATCATCAGCAAACGAGGAATATGTGCCTTTCCCACCATCAATTCAGCACACTGCGAATGAAACAATGATCAAGACCTTTTTGTTTAGAACAACAATGGTCAGGACCTGCTGTGTTTCACAAGGAAAGAAATAGCCATATGCATAAAAGGAGTAAATTCCACCATAGTTTCCCCCTCATTTTCTTCAATCAAGTCTCCCTAGTTTTAATTTTGGAATTTACATTACCCTCTTTTAAAAGGAGATGCAATCAACTCTGTATATTTTTAGTTTTAGTATTGAAGGACTCTTATGCTAAAAGAGGGTCTGAATATCTGATCAAGCCTCTTCCATTGGTTTAATGGTTTCTGCTCATGGTGACATAAACATGTGGCACCTGACCTGCCGTTGACATGAGTGACCTTATTGCCATTGGCACGAGTGAGAAAATATAGGACATTGAAGAAGGAAGAGCAAATATAATTTGATAAAAAAAATACCTGAAATTTACATTTGTTAATTTTATGAAAATTCAGAATAATTAATTTACCCTTGGTCAAAAATATTTATTTTCCCACCATGTCAATGTCACATAAAGTTTATTGTTTTTTCACTATCAATGTCACATAAAGTTTGTCACATGTCGGACTCCCATCTTATCACCCTTCACCCTTCAGGAGCAGAATCAGAAACAGCCTTTTTGGTTACATAATGAACTATTCACACCAATAAAATTGTAGTTATACTTTTTTTCTTCAAATTTAGCCTTCAGATGTCCGTTTTTGTAAACTTAGCCTCTTCTTTGGACTTACTGAGTTCAGTATTATCGTATTTAATTGGCACTAATCATGAGCTTTTAACTAGCGCTATTCACAGCATTAAATGCTGCGCTGTGCTGCAGAGGGGGTGCTCGGCATGTGGGTCGAGCTTGGTAAGTTTAAGAAAGGAGCTAGATTTAAATTTGAAAAAAAAATAACTATAGTGTCATTTATGTGTACAGCTCTTCCGCAATGATCTCGATAACAAAACCGGAAACAAGAGACATAATTTGGGACCTTTCAGAAATCAGAACAGGCGAGCGTCCAAGACTAACCCAAGGAGGGCGGAAAAATATGCAAAAATTACTCAAGCTAGCTAGCTACTGTACTAGTCAAATGCATGTCCTCCTCTTCTGGCAGCCAAAATTTGACAATCATTGGCTCAAAAGTTCAAACCAAAAGCACCCTCAACCTGATGCCTCTTGCCTGATCCTAACAGAGAACTTGAGCAGTAGGTGCCCGATTCCCCTGCGCAAGCAATCCATCGAAAAGGTGCAGCTCACACCACACGCACGCGCGCACAGATCAAGAACCACGCAGAAGGCAGTATATTGAGGCTGTGGCAGGCACGGGAGACGAGACAGTAGCAAGGAAGGTAGCGGACCTTGGGTGCCCAGAGGCGGTCGTCGGCAGCGACCCGCGCCAAGCGCGGGACACCGCCGTGCATCGTGCCACGCTGCGCGCGTCCAGGAGCTCCATCACCCGCCCCATCACCTCCTCCCCCAGCACCTCCACCGGATCGCTCCTCCCTCCCCTCCCCTCCCCATCCCTTAGCCTCCTCCTCCCCCTCTTCCGCCTCTCCCACTCCTCCGCCTCCGCCTCCCCGCGCGCCCGCTTCCGCTCCGCCATGCCACCCGCCTGCCGTCGACCCGGCGGAAGGGGGTCAGACGGCAGAAGGGGGTCAGTGGTGCCTGGGAGGAGTGATCTGCTCAGCTCGGTGGGGCCGTGCCGTGGCGCTTTTCACTTGCTCTTTTGGAAGGTCGTTGGTAAGCACCCCGTGCGGCCTTCATTAAGCCGCCACGGATGGACGGACCGATAAGGCCGCGATTTTGGTGGCCGTTGCTCGCAAATCAGCACAGATTGTAGCGCACTGAAGCTCGCTCACGTACAGCTCCGAGCTGGAAGTTCCAGAAATAACACTGTAGCTACTTTTTAGTTTAATTTTTAAACTTCCGTTTTTACAAATCTAATCTTCTCTTTTTAGTGCTAATTATGGGCATTAATTTTGCTGCCGCTGTTCGAGTGCTCGGTAACACCTGTTGCTGAGCTCCTGGAGCTCAACAGGTTGAAGTAGGGGGCTAAATTTACAAAAAAATAAATGTTTGATGATTAAATTTAAAAAATAGTTATAGTGTCATTTATATGAATAATTCTTCGAGCTAAGCTCAAACGGAGTGTACAGTACAGCTATGTGATGGCTAGCACGTGCAAGTGCCCACATGGGCACCTCCATGCAGCGGCTTCTCGATCTGCATGTAATATGAACGTGTCTCGTGATGCGGAAATCTTTTTAGACATGTTTAGTTCTTTTCAGTTATAATTTTTCTCGAATAAACAAACGTGACGGCTTCTTCTCAACCGTTTCAAAGCAGTTTATCGGGATAACATTTTTAAAGTAGTTTATCGGCATTCGGTTTGCTCACACAAACGTTTACGCTGGGGCAAAAACCATAAATGACAGCTATAAGCCATAAGTCGCTAGCCGAAAAGACATAATTGTGTGGCTAAATGGGTCAATCTAGCTAGGAGTTAGATTTACCTAGTTACGTGGAAGTGTTGTTTGTCTAGCCACGAATGTTGGCATTGCCAAAATGATTATATTTGAAAACAAAATTGATCAATGGGTTATTAATACAAGTAAATTAAAAGTGTTAAATAATGATAATAATTGCTCAAATGCTATCCGCAAGCATTTCCCTTACTCCAAATTTTTCCTCAGGTTCTCTGTTCAATTTGGCTTTTCTCATGGCTTTTGATTGAAATGATATGTAGCAGTTGTTAGCTTTTTCTGAGCTATTCAATTAAATAAAAATAAAAAAAATAAAAAACATGTTATATCTTCACAGACATGCAAAGTAAAAAAAAATAAAAAAACCGTGTTAAAAAACACGGCATGTGTGCCTCGTTGTTGACAACGACACGGCAAGGATGTCCCGCGACCAAACGTCAGCCAGCCTGCTTATTTCGGCTGAAAAAAGTGGTTTATGATTGAAATTGCACTGTAGTTGGATGAAATTACACTGTAGCCGATAATAACTTATTTGGTGTAATTAAATTTTAAAAAATTAAAATAAAAAAAGTTAGTCAATCACGAACAATACAAACGAATACGAAAAACAAGAACCAGAAAAAAGCAAAAAAAGCAAAAAATAAGAAAAAATAAAATATAAAAATAATAAAAAATAAATCAGAAGTTAGAAGCTCAAATTAAAACGAGAGTCAGCAATGCAACAACAATGGCTTTCTCACTGGCAATCGACGGCCAGAGCCGCGTTCCCATCCGCCGGAATCCCGGTCGTGTGTCGTGTCCAACGTCCTGTCACAGACACGCAGCACGTACACGCAGTAGAGGTTGCCTGGCGCCGCCGCGGCGGGGACGGTGGTGGTGGGAGAGGCTCATCTCGTCGTGCGGCTCAGCGCGGAATGGGCAGCGCGCTTCCTGCTTCGGTACGACTACGCTTGAGCAGTTAATACGGGCCGGTTTAGACGTCGCGCGCATGCTGGTGCTGGTGCCGGTTTGGCACCTCGCGCACCGAGAGACAGAGGGGGGTAATTGCATGCAACATCATTTGATTTTTACCTTCATTGTGAGTTACTGAGAATGTGTATTAGCTCAACCATCAAAATTTGACGTGCTGTTGATTACTGTTGGTTCTTAATGGGCTTTAGTTCATTCCAGAAAAATATCCCCACGCGCATAATCCAGTTCCAACCATGCCAAATTCGAAATCAAAGCTGAACAACATAGAAGTATACACGCATCAACTGGTGAGTTTTTTTCGGTTATGGCTGATAGCTTTTGGTCCTAGTGTATGTGAACAAATCAAATACCGATAAGTCATTTCGAAAAAGCGACGGAGAAACAATCCCGTCTGTTTGATTGGAGAAAGCCACAAGCCATAAGACATAAGTCAAAAAAGAACTGAGATATTGTCTGTAAACGAAATGCTATAACCCAGAGAGGTGTACAGATGAGCAGCACATTAAGCCATTAGTTATGAGCATTAACAAATTCAAGTGAGAACAGGTTTCAGGCTGAGCAAACTCAAAGTACAGCAACATGATGTTCATGATATGTTTTTTCATGTTTCACCGACCCAGAAGTGCGACACGGTCCTTCTGAATGACCTGAGATAGGTTGAGATCAAAAAGCTCACACCGAATCGGCATCTCCATCTCATAAAATGGGTTCTTCAAAACAAAGTCCGCGTACAACTCGTATATCAATTTCAGCAGAATTTCCATATTTAGAGCACCAGTTTCGCATACAACAAAAAACTTTGTCCCTGAAAGCGAGAGAAGCAATCAGAGAGATCAGCAGCTAGACAGGAGCCAAACCATAAATGACACTGATAATAGTTAGCCAAGCCATGATATTATGATATCAAATGGCAGATCCATACAAGCAACAGTGGAAAACGCAGCAACACACAGTATAGGAAAAAACTGAAATGGATCACTATATCTATGATGGAGCCAATTTTGGCAACATCTAACTTTTTAAATCATCTATATATCAATTTTCAAATTATTATTGCATCATTATTTAGATAAAATATCAGCCAAATAAAATGAAACAGGATAAGTTCACTCTAGAGATGTATCAAGGTCCTACTTAAAGATCTATCAGTCACACAATGACACAAAAAGTCCAAAAATAAGCTGTCCACAACCACATTCATTTTTTTTCTAGAATCAAGCGGGAGCTTACTGTTACTCTTTATTTATCAACGAGAGAATTACAATCATGGTGAAACAAGCATGAGTTTTCAATAGGAAGTGGGAAGCATAATGAAGCTGTGTAGTAGTTCCCTTAAGCTAACTTGCCACAAATTTCACATATACCCCGCCATGATCAAGCACCAAATACGAATGGATTGATCAATCTTGTTTTGTTATTATTTGTAGTTCCTGTGAACTAGATGTCCAGACATGACATGAATACAGATCAATTTAAATCTTCCACCAAGCAAACTGCTGAGATCCTAAAGGCATTGCAAGATTTATGACAGCCAGATAGCAAATAAAAGGGTAACATCACGTAAAAGTATTCAATGATGTCAGTCAATTCTTAGGAAGTTTCTGTGCCCAGGACCTAACTTAAACAGGTAAAGAATAAAATAGAAGGTTACATAACACTATGATTTTTTTGTAACTATGTTAGGTAAAATACAGGACCTGTTTGGAAACAAGAACATAAAGAGTAATTGATGCAACTATGTTATCCTGCAGTTCTTCACTCATAAGCTCTTGACACAATACATAAATCTGAGAATGCCGGCCAGATATCGGAACAGCCTCAAAAGTGCACCTACTGCTAAGACTAACTCAGTCATCTAAATTCAAAAGTTTATTTCATCAAATGCAAAGTCTGTAAATCAGACTAATCCTAACAACTGCCAAGTCGTAACCACATGCTTTGGTGCTACAGTTTGCATTTTCGTGATATTATCTTGTTAATATTCAGAACAAGTAAAGAGCAAATTTGTGCAAGTTTAGAGACCTACTGGCTACTGCATACTTACAATAAACTAACAGCTTGTAACACTGGACTTTCAATGATCCAATACAATGAAATCCACTCCAACCCAATAATACTGAAACTCACAGCTATAAGCATGCACAGCAGATTTATCAAGCAAGTTCACATGCAACTATTGAGTAAAGAAAGACCTGTGAGGGACTGGAAGCAATGGAGGTCAAAGTTGTGGGCATGTAGTAGGTCAATGCCAGTACAGCCAGGGGTAGGGGACAGCTGCTGGGAGATAGCGTGCATAGAATGCCAGAGACTTGCCAAGCGTAGACTGTCATTGGTGTCCATCCTCCCTGCTGACCCGTAGTCCTGAGGAGATGTGTGTTGCTCAGGCTCCAGCTCTGAGAGGAAAGAGGGGAGAGAGGGACTTCAGGAAGATACCTTATAGTATATAAGGCCACCAGACTTGTTGATGATGAAAAGGCTGTAGATTGCCGCTGCCGCCATAGTCAGGTAAGAAGTAGTAAATTTCCTGTATCAACAGCACAGAAATATATCAGAACCCAACAAATGTTGATACATGTAAAACGGAAAAGGAGACTTGTAAAATAACTCATCCTTGTAAAAACGGTAAAAAAAAAGAACATAAGTTATTCTGAATGGACTAATTTTCCATACAGGTCTCTTTGGAAATTGGATTTAAAGATGATACAGAAAATACGCAATAAACACTGTGGAATCACTGCCCTTTGTTCCAACTGCATATAACTCTGCTAAATGCAAATATGCAGCAAACTGATCAACCAAGTTCACAACCGCTGATTTAATTTGTACTTGAACTGACAAAAGATGGTGCTTCTAAACTAAGAGCATTTATAAGGAACTGACAAAAGCTATTCCACCCTGCCTCCGTGACCGCAGCCATCCACCCGTGTCTTCTCACAGATCTGGGGTGGCGGGACGGGGACGCGGAAGACTCACCTTGAGGTCGTCGATGCCGGGGGAGAGGAAGAGGAGGCACGGGTGGATGGCTGCGGTCGCCGAGTCTGGGGGAGAGAAGGAGCGCGCCGGGGGAGAGGACGTCGAGGCCCGGGGAGAGGAGGAGCGCGCCGGGGGAGAGGGGGCGGAGAATAGGGTTAGGACCTGTGAGAGCTAACCTTGACGGGAGGCGCGCACGAATGGGAGGTCGCCGGTGGTCGCCGTGGAAGCCGGCGAGGTCGCCGGTACCGTGGAAGCCGGCGAGGTCGCCCTGTCTGGTCGACGTGACGCGTGAAGAAACGCTCGACTGGGAGAAAATTGACAATTTGCTACACAGTTAAGGGCAGACGCCGTCTACTATTTGCTATTAGGACCTTTTCATCATGGAAAAATTGCTCCCTTGCCCCAAAGTTTAATGGCGTTTGCTCAAATACCCATGATGTCTCACTGACATGCGGGTCCAGGGCCCACATGTCAGTGAGACATCATGGGGCATTTGAGCAAACGCCATTAAACTTTGGGGCACATGAGCAAATCCCCCTTTCATCATGGACTCCGGACCTGGCTCGATTCTCTACGTGATCCACTTTAGGCGTCGTTCATATTGATTTTCATCGGTGATTTTTAGCTTTAACTGATAAATAGTAATAGTTTATAAAAAAATTATAGATATAGAGGATCTATTCTTTCTAGCTTCTAAAAACGGTATTTAGTTTTTATTACAATACCTAACTTTTAAATATAGTATTTTCTTAAGACAGGATCTACAAGTTAATTATAGTACACGTTAAAAGCCTAACATCTGTATCAACCAAAACCGCAAGCGAGTATCTCTCTTCGCAATATCTGTCACAAACAGCCAAAATTCAAAAATTTCAGCCAAAAGCCATAAGCTGCAGCTAAAATGAACAGGCTCAGATATCCATATGTGATTTTAGCCGATATAAATAAAGTCACTATAATATCTACTATAATTGACTAGTAAACCCTGCATTAAAAAAATATCATATTTAAAAGCTAGATATTATAGAAAAATTATTTACTATAGAAAATGACTTTTAAAAGCCAAAGCAAACAGGGTCTTGCTCTCAACCTAAACTCAATGGTTTTCTATTTAATGCAGCGACGGTTCTGTAATCCATATAAGCAAAGTGGAGACACAATCATTGATTAGCTGACGTGGCATTTAATGCAATAGTAGTTCGTTGAGTTAGGTAAGGTCTATGTGTCAGTTGATAGCCCTTCTTATTTATCTCCTTCCTCCTTTGTGAGTCTCTCTCCTCTCTATCAAGCCTAAGCAGGTCGAGTTGGGCTCAACTCACCACCTTCCTCTCTATCGTTATTTGATTTGAATATTAGCAGTTACCAATAGATTATTTTAATTTAATGACGTCACTTACTAGAGAGTAACTAACACGTCTATAAAAAAGACCTAGAGACATCCAAGCTTAGTAGATTGAACTCCTCCATTTCCTTTTCCCATTGTCATCTTCCTCTCTAGAGAATTTGTACTGAATGTTGAGCGACTGAACCTCATGTCTTTTCTTCTCAGCATGCATCGGGAAGGAGAGAGAGTGGCTATCTCTGAGCCAATACCGCATAGAGTACCTGCACGGGGCGGCAATAAAGTTTCTGCGCAGCACAACACGTGTAGCTACTTCTACTTTGCTTCATCTACATTTTACACTGCATCATGCCTAGAACGAGCTCGAGATCAAGCTCGAGTTCGGCTCGTTTAAAGTTTGAACCGAGCTCGAATCGAGCCTAGAACGAGCCGAACTCGAGTAACTCGCGAGCTTTTTTTATAGCCCTATCCATGTGTACCTTGGTTAAAGCAGCCTATACTTTTGTTTCATGCTGTCCTGATCATAGCACTCTGATGAATTCTGCTGTATTTACTTTACTTTGGTAAGGACTAAGGACAAGAAGTACTATTTTCAAGAAAGTGTAATGCTATGATTTTAGTACATAAAAATGAAAGCTTTGAGACTAATTATTCATATGCAGGGAAAAATTGTACCTGCTAGAGGCCCTGCTGATTTTGGATGGGACCCTGTATTCCAACCAGATGGTTTTGAACAAACGTGAGTTTCATATGATAGTTTATATTTTTCATGCATCCCTCCGTCCCTCGTCATCTATGTACTGACTGCCCCGTGTGAGATGCCCAAGTCAGTGACGAATCAAATATCTCACAGGGGGAAAACTCTTACATTGGTGAAAGAACACTTTACATCAGCCAACTATACAGTTCAGAATGATGGATTGGCTTGAATTTGTCGTTGATCCCCAAATGAGGAAACATATTCTTCTGGAATGGAATCTGAACAATGGATTTACGCTGTGTTAAATTTTAGCGGTGATTGTTATCTAATCTTCCAAGTTGTAAGAAACACTTTCAGATATCAATAGATTCGGTACGACTTGGATCCACACCAATTTCTCCTGCAATACCTGATGCCTATGAGTTGTACTCCATTTTTTTAGATGTAATTTGCATGTTAATAGCACCTTAAATGTGTGTAAAATCTAGTTTTATAGACAAATTCAATCAATAGAAACAACTGAACAAGTACAGCTCTTCTGTCTTCAATTATGCCAGTAATATTAAGCCTGTTAGCAAAATAACATGTTGAAGCTGAACCTCAAGTTTTCAACAATAACCGTATTAGCAGAATGGTTAATTTTCGTGCCATTTTTCACACACAGCACCCCTCAACAGTAATAACGCATCAGAATACAAATCATAACGCGCACCCAGATTTTCACACCAAAATACTACGCTAACTTAATCTGCAGAAGCAGAACACAGCAAAGAATCATTGCAACCCCCAATCTAACTGGACCTGCAGCAGACACTGCAAAGAATCATTGCATCTCGCAATCTAACTTCGACTGTCTAGGACCTCCTGAGCTTAATGTTGACAGGCATCTCCTTGTAGGAGGTGACTCTTTCCTTAGCCAGACGGAGCGGCCTTCCAAGCGACGATCTGCGCGGGAACTGAACTGACGCTTTCTCAGACGTCTCGTTCCTGCCATTGCCAGAAACACTCCCGGTCTTGCCACTGCCAATCGCGAGCTGAACGTCCTCTATCTCAAACAAGTCTTGCCTATGGTCGCTTGGCTGTGGTGTTCTCATAGATTTCCTGCAGCCGCAAGTGATTTTCAGTAAAGTAAGCTGTGTAATTATGTTTGTTTGCTCAACCGTTGGTGATTTTGAGCTTGTGTTTACCTTCTCCGCACGGTTTCCTTTTCCTTGGACACCGCTAGTTTCGTCGATGATGCAGGTCCCAGAGCTAGAAACCATCGGGCAATCATCAGTCCATATATATGAAATAGGCAACGAATCACGCGAAAAGACTGGCTAAAGAGTTTAGGATTACATCGAGATCTCAGCATCCGCTTCCTGCTAGCGTTGCCGGGCTTCTTGATACTTGCTGCACGCGATGCGTCTGAAGCGGGCTCTGGATTGACGACGTCTCCATCCTTGATCTGTGGAGCTCTGTCAGAAGCCAACTGCTGCACCAATTCGTTTGCGCTCTTCTCTTGCAGATGTCTGTTGCGACTCATCACCTTCTTTGCCTCCTGTGATTGCAACACAAGAACATCATATCGCATCATTTTGACAGGAAAACTGGCTGGAACATAGGTGAAGAATGAAGCATCAGATCCTATACCTCCAGTTCCGATGATTGTGCTTTGAGAACAGCTCTTGAGCATGCAAGCTCATGTTGCAACGCTTTTAGCTTCAGCCAAAACCAACAGCTAATCAGATTCGTTCTGAAGATGTCATGAACAATCAAAATGCTTCTCAAGATTTACAGAAAATATCAAAGATAACTTACTCTATTTCTTCCAAGATTAAGCTCCTGCGAAAGAAACATTTGAAGATAATTAAGTCTCACCACGAATACAAGAGAGTTCACGTGTGTAATACAAGTAACAACTGCAAATATTTCAACCAAGATCTAAGCAGTAAAGCTTATTGCAGAAAATCAGGGGACAACTTACTGCCAACATCTGGGAATTGGCCTGCGCAAGCTGCCAATTGGCGAGCCGCATCTTCTGCAGCTCAGTCCCGCTCAGCTCTATGATCTTGCTGCACGCACAAAAACCAAACCGAATCGAGTCAAACAAAACGCACACATCAAGAAGCCCAATCATTCAACAAAAAAAGCTCAGGTGCTGCAAGAAAATTGGGGGGTTGCAGAGACGTACTCTCTCTCCTCAAGGAGCCTCACAAGATCCGAATTCTCCTGAAACAGAACACGAAATTTCGAGAGGGAAAAAAAGAAGAGCAACGTCAGAGACCAATACCCATCCTTGTAATTACCAAGAGAGGGCGGTGGGATCTGCAGTCTTGCCTTGACCAGCTGCGCGACTCCCTCCGCGCCGTCCGCGCCCGCAGCCGCACACCTCGATCCATCCTGTTGCTCCTCTGCCGGCGGGAGCCTCAGGTTGGTGATGTCGCAGAGCGTCTTCCTCCTCGCAGCAGCACCGGCGCCGAGCTTCAGGATGGCCGCCGTCGCCGCCGCCTTCCTGGCCGTCGCTCCCGCGGCCGCCGCTGGAGCAGGGCTCGCCTGTTGGGGAAAGAGAACGGCGGCCTCCATGGGATGTAACGGCGCCGGCGAAGGGGACCGAGAAGCGAGGAGAGAGAGAGAGAGAGAGAGTAGTAGCCAAAACTTTGGGAGATTTGGGATGCTTTTGGGGGTTTGGGTCGCTGGATCGGAAGATGGAAGGCGCAACGGCTAGTAGTGGGGATAAAGGCAACGGCTAGTAGTGGGGCAGGGCTTTGGGAGGAGAGCGGCGTAACGTTCGAAATTGGAGGGCTGGGTTCCGGGATCGGACGGGTCAGATCGAACCACGTAGAGAAAGATCTACGGCTGCCGCATAAATGGGTCTAAATCGATACACGCCTGGACGGCTAGTAGTCAGAAGCTTTTTTTCTTGTCTTCACAATTCGGGTTTCCACATTTTTGGTGGTGCTCATTTGAATTTATAAACCAAGATTTCTGATTTTTTCGCACTGTAGTGACAAAAAATGTAATGTACCTGCTGTTAGTTTTTCAACCTAATTAAATTTAAAAAATTAAAAAATTATATGATCACAAACAATGAAAAGTAATAAGAAAAAAATACAAAAAAACCTAAAAAACCAAAAGGCCAAAAAACGAAATTAAGAAGCTATAGGCCCTGTTCTTTTCAGCTTTTAAAAGCTACTTTTTGACTTTTCTACAGTAACTAGCTTTTAAACGGAGTGTTTTTTCAAGATAGGATCTATTAGTTAATTGTAGTACATACTTTACTGACTTCATTTATACCGATAAAAATCGCACGTGAGTTTCTGTTACTCTATAATCTCTCGTACAAATAGCCCAAAAGTCACAAGCCGCAGCCAAAAGTCATAAGCCGCAGCAAAAAAGAACAGGCACATAAGCCAGAAGCAAAAGCTCATTAGAGCAGAACCTTATTCGTTCGCAAAATGCAAAGGTAAATTGTAGAATTGTAGTTCCAATTGCATTTCCTTGTAGCAAATTGTATTGTACCAAATACTATATCAAGACACGGTAATTATTGTGGCATTTTTTGACTGTAGCAGATAAATCCAAGCCTTTCGAGTCTTCATCCAGAAGTCCAGAACGCGCAAACGCTATGCACATTTGTTGTTGTAACTCAAACGACAGGGGATCCTCTCCCAAGGAGGGTACATGATAGTTCGATCTTCTATCATATGCGGTGTAGAGGTATCATGTCTGGATTAGAGTGACAGTTCTTCTCATATCGAACGATAAGAACTCTATCCACTTTGACCTAATTGTAATACAACAACTCTTCTAGCCCGGGATATTTGTCCTCAACTTCTTCTGATTCAATTGTAGTTCAATATCCATTTTTTGAACGTCTATTGTAGTTCACCGTTGATTTTGCGCTATATGAATCCGGTTCAAAAAAGAATATGTGCATGACAGCACATATCATTCATTTAAGTATATGGAATTGCTAAGGCACAGTCGTCTGAAAAATTAATTTTCTCACTTTTGAATTACACGTGGAGATTCGTACTCGGAGGGTTGTTACCTTCTTCTCTGGCCAGCGGCGATAGTGTCTTCATCGGATGTGATAAGTTAGGGGTAGGGTTTGGGTTCACTGGATCCCTAAGCTTAGAAGGAGGGAAGGGCGATGGCGCTATCTCGACTGCGAGATGAAGGAGGGCGGCAGGCGGGTCGAGGACGATATCCAAGGAGAGATGAGAGGCAACGGGAAGTGGTGGTGGATCCGTTGTCGCCACCGTAGAAGATGAGGAAATGAGGCAGTGGGGGGAGGTGGGCGCAAGGCGAAGGAGGAGGAAGCCGCAAGCGGGCACTGGCGCCATCCTCAGCGTCGACAATCGTGTCGGACAATATGAGCAGCAGAGGTGGAGCTCATCGGTGAGGACGTGGGAGGCAGCATGCAGGGTAGGTAGGAGACGGTGGCAATGAGGGTGTGGTTAGGGATTAGGGTTAAATCTGTATCTAATGGCTAAAAACTTTATTGAAAATTAGAAAATTTCAGGCAACTATGTAATAGCTGATCTCTTAAGCAAATTGTATTTTAGTCACACCTAACTATCAGTGTCCCACACAAAATATGTAGATATAATCCGAGATTATGGGTTATGCATATGCTGGATGATGAACATCTATATGTATGAATTGCATACATATAACATATGTACGCATAGTTATTTGTCTCTCCGAGAGAGCATTGAGAAAGTCAAAGAAGATAAAATCACCGACTGCATTTTGTCTAAAGCTACTTCCAGCCACAAATGACAAGGATTTACCTCTTCAATTCTCTTGACTTGCACGGGACATAAAAGCACAAGTGCTGGTCTAGTCAAGCCTAGTAACTTAATTGTACTAGTTTTAACCTCCCTAATTCACCCCATATTTAGGTGGTGATCGGTTCGGCTGAAAGCTGAAAGCTTATGGTCGAAAACACTTGAGTGGTGAAAAAATCATGTGGAGAGAGGCTTATTTAACATAATTAAATTTAAAAAAATTAAAAAATATAAAAATATGTTAGCCCATCACGCACAACGAAACGAATACGAGAAAAAAAAGAACCGACAAAAAAACTCAAAAAAAAGTCAAAATTCGAGAAAAGACGAAATTATGAATAGTGCAAAAATAAGCTTAAGCTTTAAGCCATAAGCTATATTGAGCAGGGCCTATTAGACTAAAACCCAGTGGCCACCAGTCACCGTCTCTACCACTGTTAAGGCCTACATGTATGCCGTCTGACACGGCTCCAACTCATCCGCAGGGGATTTCAGGAAATTAGGTCCCTTTGCGCCGAAAACTAAAGATATCTACCAACACAAACCCAAAAGAGGGCGGAAAAGTTCCGATGTGGATAGAATAGATAGCATTCTTCATACTCCTAAGAAAAGCATTTTGGATGGGATCGATGAATCTACTAAAGCTGTAACATTCTAAATTTTAGGACATACAAAAATAAGATAAATTTTAAAGTTTTTAAAAGTCTTTCTATTCCCTTGGTTTTTATTGGAGCTTCTTTGATAATTTTGTTTTTCAAAAATCAAGAGTGGCATGAGAAAACTCACGGTGGAAACCATCACGAGTATAATCTAAGCACAAAAATTTAATATTGAAGCAAGTCCTGAAATGATCTAAACCGAATAAGTATACATGAATTCAACAAGAAGTCTTCTCGGATTTTTCTAAGAAAAATCAAGTGAAGGTAACACTCTAAAAATTTACATAATCATCAACTCTATATTCACAAAGATTGTCATAATCTTTCGAGCTCATCTGATGTGCCAAACTCTTGCTCAAGCCTCTCAGCTCTACTCATTATTTCCCTATCTCACTGTCGAGTGTGGCCCACTTGCAGTATCCTTCTGTTAGTTTCGACCACCACAACTTCCGATCGTTGGGTGCCCCAGAATCTCTGACCGCTCCACGCTCTTCACCATACCTCTCGGACACCGTCCCATGCTTCAACACTACTCGGACGCCGTCCGATGCTCCGTTGCTACTCGAACACTTTCCGACCCTCCTTTGCTATTTGAACACCATCCGATATCACTTGAAACGCCGAGCGATATCATGTAGCACTCGATAGCACTCAAAACTCAAACGCCATCTGATTCTCTTCAACTACTCGCTTGAAGTCGAATTTCGACTGTCCACCAGACTTCGATAGCCGAACTCGAAACCTCCCCCGAGTACTCGAAACTCCTCTATTCTTCGAGTACGGCAACGACAACCTGATAAAATCAAAGTAATAGATTAAACAAGATCTTTTGGTGGTGCTTCAATCGCCGCACATTTTCTAGGATAAACCCCCTCTATTTATACCCAAGTTTACAACTCAAAGACGGAAAAACTAACGCCAATTATAAACTGGACTTGGACTTGAATTCTTGCTAAAACTAGACTTCGAAACTAAAATGACCTCAACTCCTAGTTTGAATCCACACCCAGATTGAACTGACTCGTACCTGCACTTGATGATTTCTAATCAAGTCTACATTAATTCCAACATCTTTCACCTCCAGCATGCGTGAGCACAGGCCACTGGTTTTGACGCCATGCTCATCGTTCTGAATATCACGCCCGTCGTTTCTCCTCTCTGCCAACAGCCCATGCCCTATGCTCCCGCCTCGTCATGTCTCCACCTGCACCGCACTGATGTGGCTTAGCCCCGCGCCTCTCCTTTGCTCTGCGTCGTGCCTTTCCTTCGTGCATCCCGGCTTGGTGACCAGCTTTGCATCACAACTATCAAATTGGCCCTCTATCGCTTTGCACTTGCTCGAGATCTTCGACAGGTTTGCTCCTGCTTGAGAGCTTCGACCAGCTAGCAAATTCTGCCATGAGTACTCAAAAACATAAGTCCTAAACCCTTTGCATGTCAAGACAATCCTGTCATGCCGTCTCTCATCGCTCCCTGACATGCTGGGCCCACCGGCAGCAATCGTCTTCCACCTCGCGTGCACGCGCCGGCTCCGTTGTGGTCGTGGCACGAGCTGCCCCCGGTTTTAGACGCCACGCCCGTGGTTTTGCCCTCTTCTGCTGCTAACTCCGCCTACCCGTCGCCTCATACGTGATGCGTATCTTCCCCTTTGTCCCCGTTTGCGCCACACGTTCCACGGCAAGTTTCGACTGCTATGCTCCATTGCCTTCCCGTGCCTATAACATCCCTCCAATTGTACCATTTTCTCCTCATCTCGCCCTCCTGGTCTCTTGCACAATCCTTGAGCTCTTCGCTCTCTGGAACGTTGAGAAATCAAAGTCGTACGCGACACTGGTGAGCACGCCACCATGTGCTAGCTGCTCTGTGGATCACTCGATCTAGGCCTTCTTCTCCATCTCCGACTAGGATGCCGCTACAAGACTTCCTCTCTCTGGTGAGATGTACCACCTTCTTCCTTCACTCGTACCTCTGCATGCATGCATGCAAGTTCATGCACACCCTTTTCTGTAGCCTCCCCACTGCTGGAAAATCGTTGTCGTCGTAGATCCTCTTCGCCACCGGCAAGGTCTCCAACGCTAGTGTCTTGATGTACTGGTTGGCTTCCCTTTAGGTGGACCCCAACCACAAGCGTAGTGTTGATGCAATCCTCCTTGCATATCTACATAAATATACATTTTTATCATTAGGTAGCATCATATTCTTATTTAAAATAAATTGAAGCTAAAGAAATGAATTCACCTTTTGTTCAATCTTGGAAGCTATGGTCGTATACGTTTGTGGTATGGCCACATCACGGTCCTCCGCTAATGCCACTACCACAACCTCATCATCGCCATCATGGCACCAGTGGCAACAAGCCTCCCTCCATCGCTATAAAGCCGTGCACTCGCATCCTAGCATCGTCACTCACCTCCCTTTGCAAGCTATTGAGCCCTCATGCCTCTAAGCCTCTTTCATCTTCGTCTCCGGCCGAATTGCCGCTTGCCCGTGGCAATTTCGGCGAGTCACTGCAACACCGTCCAATTCTAGGTGCCAGGAGTATCGCCTTGGAGCCACAAAGCCACCCCTACCACCAATTCAAGTCGCCATCACCCTAGCTTTACCGATGTCGTGTTCCTATCATCGTCGTTCCGGTCCTCTGATGCCAGCCACCTCCACACCTCCCCAGATGCAGCCGTCACCTCAGGTGAGCTCCACCATGCTCGTAGATGCTATCCTAGTGCCAAATCGGCTTCTGGTGCCATGCGCCCTGGTTTTGCCGCGGCATAAGCTTGCCACTGTCGATCCTGTAGTTCAAATAAACCCGTGCCAACTCACCCGTAGGTTTGCACATGGCAGTAGAGCCCATGAGCACGCTATAGACCGACGAGGTCCCTACCATCGGCAAGGAGCTCCCCCACTCTTTGGCGACAAAGTACTACAACGACGTCATTTAATTAACGCATGTGTTTAGTTTAAATTAATATCCCTTATTAGCAATCGTTAATCACCCGCTGACCTGTGGGCCATTCTCACTTAATGAGGCTATTGTCTGTATGGCAAGTGGGACCCCAACCCTTTTAAATTCTTTTAAACTAGTTAAACTCAGCATGGCCCACTGACAAGTAGGCCCGAGCTACTATTTTGCACAGTGCACCAGTCCCACCTGTCAGTCCCTCAGTCATTTTCCTTAAAGAAAATAATCCTTTTAAATTAAAAGGCCATGGGCCCCATGTGAGTCTCTGTAGCCTTTTTCATTAGAAATTTAATTCAAAAATTAAATAAAACCTATGGGCCGCTCAAGTAAGTGAGAGTAACCTCTCTCCTGTTTCTTTTTCTTGATTTAATTTTTGATTTAAACATCAAATGACTTGTTCTCACTAATTTTAGCTCTAAATTTAGTGAAATTTATTTCTAAAATTTTCTAAATTCAAGATCTATATAATGGCACTAGTTTTATTCAATTTGGAGTTTATTTTTATTTTTATTTGAATTTATTTGTTTTGCTCCCTAGTATGCACGCTTTTCGATGGGACTATCCAAATAGAGTACGAAGACGCCGAGGAGCCGCAGTTCGAGCAAACTCAAGAATTCGAAGACCACCCTACTTTTGAGCTAGGTGAGTTATCGATTTGATCATTTTGCTCCTATATTTCGATGCAAAGTATTTCAATTGAAATTAATAAAATGCTTGCTTTAATTTTGCTATGCAATTTATATTCGCATTAGATCATAATTAATTCCCTATTTATGCTTGAATAACCCATTCCTTGTCTTTGGACCGGACACCTTATCGCCTTAGGATTAATGATCAATCTACTAGTAATAAGTCCCTACTTAAAGCGCCATGCTTTGTCTGGCTTAAACACTCGGGGGAATTAATTTGCCTTAGCATCATTTCATGCATGAAAACTTAGTTTGGGCAGTTACTAGTGGAAAGTGGTTGGTATGTTGAACTCTATTATTTTGTTTTCCAAAAAATCCTAACTTGCCTAAAAATCTAGGCAGATGGTAAGAGAGCTTGGTGCGATGGATGCAAAAGAGTGTTGGATTGTGGTAGAACCACTCAGATAATGTATGTAGATCTAACATTGGAAATCAGCATATGGTACAGGTAGGCATGTAATGTGGATGAAATCTGTACTACTATTAATTTTACAATCTTTCACACACTTTAGAGAAATCTGATTTAGTAAAATGCTAAATCTTAGGAAATTTCTAATTATTTGTAGTTTTAAAATGTTTGCTTTAGCAACTAAAAGAACTCGAACCCTCCTTGGTAAACCTTGCATGTATAGATATTGCATTCTATGTGTTGGTTTGTGGAGCACTGTTGCTGGTGCTCACACTCGCTCACAAAATTCTCAGAATCGTGGACAAAGGGTAGTATGCATACTACGACGACCAAGGAGCTGATGGTGATAAAGATGGTGAAGTTTAGTTAGGATCTAGTAGACTAGGCCTCGCCCCAGTCTAGTTAACTAAGGTGGTATTTGTGTGCATCAATATTATCTTACTTTTTGGTTAATATTGGTTGTACACAAGCCTTCTTCAGTTGCCTGTCTTAGACGAATTGTGCCCTCCCCTCGTTGCTTCTGCTGCACTTCTACAATTTATGTATCATTTGGCCACGATGCAATCCATTGAAACTCTGATGTTGTAATATTAATGTATGATTCAGTTTACGTTCTGTGTGAAATAATTCAGTTATATATGCGTGATCACTATTTGCTGATCCAGAAAACAATATGGTGGTTTTTATAGAAGATTCTAGATTGGCTAAATCTAAGGTCTACAGGCACATTCACTAGGCGTTATTAGTATTTCTTTTCGTTTTGCAAGTGTTTTGACAAGATTTTTGCAACAAAATTTCTACTCACACAATATGAGAGTCACAACAGGCTTTGTTGGAGAATTTGGGAAATTATTGAATATCGACAGGGATACCTTCGCAAAATTTAGCAAAAAAATTCTTTGGTAACAACATATGGTTGCCATGATTGATGAGCCCGAAGTGCTCTTTTTTGTGTTGGAGGCAGATGAGCCCAAAGTTAAGACTGAAATTATCTACCACAAAGGACTTGGTTTACAAATACAATTTTCTGCGAATAATAATTCAATAATGAAAGAACATGGATAACAATTCAAATTTGTCCTATACAGAGAAACCGCAAAAGGGTACATATAATCACAAAATTCATGCATCTTCAACAGAATACCAATAACTGTTAATCTCGAGAGTTTGTGTCAGCTAAACCCTCTTAATTCTGATATTCTCCTAGTGTCTGCAAGTTACATAGCCATGTATGGAAGGCGCCAACATCCTCAGCCTACAGTTACAGCGTGCCATATTGACCCAGTGGAGCCTTCCCCTGCATATTTTTAGCCAGAAGGTGGTGGCGGTGGAGGCGGCATGGACATAGGAGGCAGTGGCATTCCACCAGCTTGTGGTGGTGGGGGTGGCCTCCACATAGGTGGAGCTTGCAAATTGGAAGGAGGAGGTGGCGGCCTAACCATGCCATGAGGAGGGGGCATCGTATTTGGCGGTGGTGGCCTCACTGGAAGCCTGTACTGAAGTTGCGGTGGCATAGGGGGTGGTACTTGTGCAGTCTGTGGAGGAGCAGGCCAAGCAGGCTGCCCATGCATCTGCATTGGAGGGAATTGTCCAACAGGTGGTGGCGGCGGCGGTCGAACGTGTTGAATCTGTCCCTGGACTGTCCCGTTAGCAAAAGGTCGTGGCACAGGTGCACCAACTCCATTTGCAAGCCCTTGGGTCGGCCAGCAATCTCTCTGTCAATAGACAACAATGGATTTGATAAGAATACATGTGAAGATACTTTAGAAAGTAAAGCACAACTTAATAAACAAATTTACATGTAGACAGCCCCCTATAGTATAGGCTGCAACAGTGATAAGAGCAAAGATATCTTTCATGTGATATAGATAGTGGATGAACATACATGGTAGTTCAAAACCTCTAGTGAAAATTGCAACACATATGATCATCATATCCAATAAATTGTAACACGCTGAAAAGAAATCCTAAGGTTGAAGATACCAGCCCCAAAATTCAAACCCAAAAAAAATTCGAATAAAATTTTAGCCCTAAAATATCAATGCGCAAAGATGAGAATTTCCGGGAAGTATACCACTTCCAGATCAAGAATAGAAATTTAATACCACTTCCAGATCAAGAATACAAATTTGACTTACATATATGTCAAAGCCCAATAAAGACTAGAGAGTCAACATTGAGATTCTTTTCCAGGAAGTGAATATTGACTAAAGTGAGGTCACTCCTGTGTTGGTGGCCAAGGAACCAAATAGCTCAACAGAAATTTGAAACACAATACCTGCTGGTGTGCCGTGGCGCTCTCCTTTCGTGTCCTTCTTGTAAGCATAAGATACAGTGATTGGCCGGTTACATAAATGTTGGTTGTTCATGGCCTGGGATATTATAGTAGACAAAATAACAGTAGAAACATATGCTAGAACCACAAGAAGCTGAAATATAGAGCATTATTGTGACAATTACGGTACCTCTATTGCTTGATCAGATGATTCAAAGGAGTCATAGCTCACAAAGCCAAAACCTCGCGAATTCCAGTTTCAGGGTCTCGCATTATCTTGAAAAAACCAAAGGAAGATTTAATAAGCTTACTGTATGTGACCACTAGAATTCAGAAAATGACAGACAGGGTATAATGCTGAGGTATTACATGTAAAAACATCTGACAATCATTTTATTGTAGTTTGAAGAAAGTAGGCAGGGTGGATTGATCTTAAGAACACACAGAAGAGCATTTCTGTGCACTATGCGAAGGGGAAAGGGAGCAGAAACTCATTTGATCTCTGGCGTATCATGGTACACATGAAAGGAATAGTGCTGGGAGCCAATAGGTTCTTTTTAATTAGAAATTAACTAGATATTGTTAGAAAAGTGTTATGCTGAAGCAGGGCACACTATAAAGTAGATGAACTACGTCGACTAAATTTAGTGATAATAGGTAACTTAAGCACAAAATCGGAGTTTGCTTCTTAGTTCATAATGGACTAATGCTCATCAAAACAGATACTAATGTATGGCTAGATCATTAACAAAATTCATAAATTTTTGTAAGTGCCTAGTCACATGTGTTAAGGAGAGGATTAGGAAATAGATTAGGACTCTGATCTATTTCCTAATATGACTTGAATTCTATTCCATATACTCCCTCTTGTACCCTCTATATATATTGCCCTTTGGGCCTCATATCAATACACAATATTCATAACATGGTATCAGAGCAAAGGTTCAGAGCCTAACCTTTGTTCTTCTTCCGCTGCCGCTGCCCCCGGAAGGATCAATCTCATGCTCCCGGGGGTGGCCACCTCCAGGCCACCGCCTGTTCCTAGCCGCCGCCGCCTGACCGCCGGTCGCCGGATCCAACGGCGCCACCGCCGATCCGTCACCCCACGGCCGTTTCGCCGCCTCGCCGTCGCTCCGGCCGCCTCATTCTTGTTCTTTGCGTGGTCGCCTCGGCCGGCCGCCAGACGCCGCCCAAACGCGCGTCGTCGGCCTCGGTTTCTCCCCGTCGCGCACGCCCGCATGTGTCGGCTGCCGCCGCCGCCGGCCGCCGGGCGTGGCGTCGTCATTGTCGCATCCGCTCGCCGCCGCCCGTCTCGGCCGGATCCGGCCTCCCGCGCCCCCGCCGCCTCGCCGCCGCCGCAGCTCTCCCGCTTGCCGCCGCCTCCGCGCCGAAGTCGCCGGGCACGATGGCCCCGCCGCCGTCTCTCTCCACGCGCCGCTGCGCTCGCCACCCGGCCATTGCCGCCGCCTCCGTGCCGCTGCGCGCTCGCCGCATGGCCCTCGCCGCCGCCGCCGCCAGATCCGCGCCTCCGCCCACGATGGCGTTGTCGTTGGGGGCAGCGCTCTGGGGGGCGAGCAAGGCGCCCATTGAAGAGGCCCCCGAGGGCTGGGCGCTCGTTGGCTGGATCGCGTCCTGGAGTGAAGACCCACCCCCCCGTGAGCACTGGCGAAGCCCATAGGTGTTGGGCCAAAAGTCTGGATGAGTCATTTTTTTCATTCACCGATTTTAGTCGATCTTTAATTATTATTATTTTTCTCGTATGTTTTTCGCTGCGTCCATCTAAAACCCGTAGTCTTTGATTTTTTGGTCGTCTCAGCCGTGCGAGTCCACAAATTTTATTGTCAGTCATAGAAGTATAGGATTTTTTATTTTGCAAGGCGTAGCCGCTACTCTCTCGAGAGCGTGCGGATCGTAGAAGTCGCCATGATGCCGCCGCTTTCTAGCCGCCGCCCGAGCTTTAAGGGCCGCCGTCTTCGCAACTTGTGTGCACCGCCGCCTCTTGGGCTTCGATCTGCGCCGTCATGCATCTATCTATTCCTCTTCGGCTTGATTTGACAGTTCATTCAAAAGCACGCAAGCAGCGACATCAACAAGACTCAGACTTCGGATTTATCTTATTTTAGTGTCAACTCTTTTCCAAATGCAATGCTATTGCATACGCTTTGCATTTGAGAGGGGGTGTTAAGGAGAGGATTAGGAAATAGATTAGGACTCTGATCTATTTCCTAATATGACTTGGATTCTATTCCATATACTCCCTCTTGTACCCTCTATATATATTGCCCTTTGGGTCTCATATCAATACACAATATTCATAACAACATGCAGTGAAAAGTTTTCATGAGTGGCACCTTAGGATTGGTCACAATCACTCCAAATGCACTGAAGGTATCATAGAGGAGCTTCTCATCAACATCCTGTTGACAAAGCAAACTCAAAACCATTAGCCACTTAATGTGAAAATGAGTAACTAATCAAAGAAATAGGCTTTAGGCTTTCACCAGATCAAGATTGCCAATAAAAAGATTTGCTCCTACATCCAAGCTCTTCTTGTCTTGGGAAGCCTGTAATGAGATAACATAATCATGTTAGGTCCATGTGATATTCAAATGCTAATTTTATGATTAGTCAAATTCATAATGACTAAATACAATGAAGGAAACTTAAAAAGAAAAATAGAAAGCTCACCCCCCCCCCCCAAAAAAAGGGGAAATTAGTATCTAATCTGTTGATGTTCTGAAGAAGTATCATCCTAATCATTAAGTAACTTAGATTAAACAATCAAGTATTCTGTCATGAAATTCAACATTTCAAGGGATCTGAATGTCCTTTCAAGTAGTATTATTACATACCTGCTGCAATTAAAAATACAAGACAAAAGTACTGAAGGAGTGAGGGGGCTGGGGGATCAAAAGATGTACTTACCTTGTTTACTCTAATTGGCTTTCCATATAGTTTGATCATGTTCAAAATCTTAATAGCCTACAAAAAGCAAACAGTTAAGAGAAATCTATCCAATTGAATGAATCTGGATACGGTAAGCAGAAGGGAAAAGGTAAATTCTGCCTTCACGCCATAATAGACTTACATAATCTGCATCTTACTCGCTCCTGAATTCTACGAATCCATAGCCCTGGTGTAGATTTGTAACTCTGTCTTTTGGGACATAGACATTAACTAGAAATGAAATAAAGGAGGCTTTATCAATCAATCTCATAATAATGTATTCAGATGATATCTGATATGAAACTTCCGCAGTTTTGTAACTATGAAATATGAAAAAGGGGCTGTTTAAAACAGACCATCCGCAGTTCAGCACCCAAAATAAACAAATTGAGTAAATAAGTTGCCGAAAAATACTTTTACAACAAGAATCAACCATATTGTTATGGGGCAAGACAAAAATATAAAATATATCACATACCCTCACTCTCAGAAAAGATGAGCAAACTCCTACTTACCAACAGGGCCGGCTTGGACAAACAACTCCCATAGTAGCTCCTCGGAAAGCTGTCAAATACAAGGAGAAATATCAGCATGAGTGCCTGGCAATAATGATATCAAAGGAAACAATATTTGTTTGTAGTTTTGTACGCTACAAGAAAACAGCAAAAATTCCTATAGTGGGTTTAATTTCTGAATGGAAGGCGCATGATTGAGTTGTTACAATCATTCATAAGAACATAGAGAACTTCATGTGTTTATTATTCCGTGCTGGAGGAGGGAATGATGTACCCATTCTGGTACTCCCTCCATTCTTTTTTACTTGACATTTTTTTTTCTTTTTACGGTCTTCGAGATGCGATTTTGACTATTACTTTTTGTAACTTTACATTACGATGTACCAATAAAATTATAATATTATGAAAGTATTTTTAACAACAAACCCATATAATTTTTATATAGTCAATTTAGATAGTTTTAAATCTGATGGCGGTCAACACGGATTATAGGACGTCAAGTAAAAAAGAACGGGGGAGTAACTGTCAAATAGGCAATGTGATTGCTATCTAGACATAAACACCCATACAGCAACATGAAGCAGCAGCAACATGGATCTTGCTCGTTTCAATTTCATACACCAACATGGATTATATTACATGAAATTTAGAAGTAATTTCCTTCAGAGTACAGAACATATACTCGCAATACCTACGAAAACCTGCCCGATTTCTCCAACCACGCTTCTATCATGCATGATGTGCGGCTAACCAGGGACACTACGCGTGAATTTCTCAGTCGACACGCACGCCTTGTTTTATGCTACTCGAATGCAAATCTTGGCACATGGGTGCACGGTGCAAGTTTGATAAAGTAGCAACGACTAACTAATTCAACCTGCAGGGCAGAACACTATGCATCAAGCAGAAGTTCGCGAGCATCTGAGCAATACAGCCGAGCGACACACGCAAAAGGCGGTACAATTTCCAGGCAAGCATTGCCCGTGGCGACGCTACAGGACGCGAGAAGCCCGGTCGGAGAGGTAGGCGGTGACCTAGAGAGACGGACCAGAGGAGCAGGAGGGGAGTCGGGGAACCCCTAACCTGGGGGTCGAGGTTGCCGACGTAGGTGGTGGCGTCCTGGTTGCGTTCCGCCGAGTGCTGCCCGAGGAGGTTCGCGCCCACGCCCGGTGCGATGCGCGTCGTCATGCCTGGATCCCGGCGGCGAGGCGCGGTGGGCGGCGGCAGTGGGGTTCTCGGGCTGGAGCCTTCCTTGTCCTGGTGCGGGGTTGAGTCGGTGACGACTGACGACTGACGAGGGAGCGTCGTGGTAAGCGATTGGGCCGGTCTATGGCCGGATTTTTTCTATTTAAACCCTTTTTTAAAAAAATATTCACATTTAGACCCCTGGTGTTTTTAATTCCGTTTTGGACCTGGGGCCTGAGCCGTGGATCACGGCGCCGAGGTAACTGCGTCTCGGCGCCGTGGACCACGGCTCGAGGCCCTGTGCCCGCGCCCGGCGTCGACCGCGTGGTCGCCGCGTGGCGAAGCTTCGGCCGTGATCCACGGCTCCGAGCTCGGCCGTGACTCGTGGCTCGACATCGGCCGTGACTCGTGGCTCCGACCTCGGCGCGTGGATCTTGGCGCCGAGCTAGCGGCATTTACCGGTCGGCCACGGCCGAACATTCATTCGCGTCGCGTCGCCTCGCCCCCGCCCGCCAGGACCGCCTCCCCGCCACCGGCTCTCCGGCCTCCGCCCGGCGGCCGGCTCGGCCGCCTCCGCCGCCTTCAGGCCCCGACGCCTTCCGGGCCCCGCCTCCCGGCCTCAGCCAGGCCCGCCCACGCCGCCTCCCCGTGCACGCCTCGCCTGCCCCAGCCCCCCGCAAGCCTTCAAGGTGAATCTCTAGTATATCGTGAATTTTTTCCACATATGTTACACACTCGCCGCTAATGTTCACTCCATATTTTGCTAGCCTCACGAGGCCCGTTTTAGACTTTACAGGGCCTCGGTTTGGCCGAGCAAATGACAATTAAGATGTCTTGTTGTTTCTCTTAGAAGTAGAATGAAATCGAGCGATGAGAGAGATCGAACAAAACAATCAATGGAGCAACGAGGAGGAGGTGACTGCAGGGGCAGTGAACGAATTGAATGGTTGGGGGGCTCGTGGCGTTGGTCTGGTTGGAGAGAAATGGGAGCAGGAGTGAGTGTGATGCGTGTGTAGCTAATTAAGCTAGTGATGGATGGGAGGAAACAAGCTCATAGGGACGAGAGATACTATACGCACGTCATCGGAGTAGTATATATGAAGAACGCAACTCTCGTCTGTCGTAAATGCGCATGTGTTTGACTTCAAAAAAGACAATGTAGGTGCATATTATAACCGAAAATCTCATGTGACTATATCCGGATCCTATTAGATATATAGATGTTTGAACAAGAGTGCATTTAGCCCATGACTTGAATGGGAAAGGGTTCATTTAGACAAGTATGCTATTAAATAAAAATCTCATGTGACTATATAGATGTTTGAATGGGAAAGGGTTCATTTAGATATTTTATTGCTTAAACAAGTATGCATGTGATTTATCCAAAATTTCGCTTAAAGGTATTAATTTTGGTTTTGTGTATGAACTAGATGGACAACCTAGTGACCCTATATCATGGAGGCATGTGACAAGTGATGCTTATAGAAATGTTCAATTGGTTGAAATGCAAATGGTGCCTCTGATATTCGGTGATCGGCCGTCGTTTAGTGAGTTGGTTGCTAGGGCTCGGAGAAGCCGCATTGTCATGGAAACGAGGAGAGCATCACAGTTGAGGGTTACTTCACTTGGTTCGAAAGACACAATTCTCAGGCGGTTGATCTTAATTGGTTCAGAGGATGAGTGGGACAAATATGTCAAATTGGTTATGAGGAATGAGTTAAAATGTTTGGACGTTGTTGTGCGGAAGGTGTCCATTGATCCCACCACTCACGGTTATTCACCAGAACTAGGTGATCAGGCACCCTTTGACCCTCCGCACGGATCTTGCGGTGGATGTGGAAGAAGTGCCTGAGGTGCCCGATGCTCTATCTGCCCCGAACGAGGTTCAGATTACTCAACCAGTTCGAGTTGAATGTCGGACTGATGATGTTGTGGCCCTCGGGATCATCCCGAAGTGTCGAGCCACACTTTAGCCTTTTCCGTCATTCTTTGTTTTTGTCTAAATCCCATCGTTTCGTGCTTATGATGCGGGAGACATTCACGATAATGTTGGTGTTCCTCCGTTGCTCCATCCGCAACGTTGAAGAAGTCTGCAGGACTCCAACGGTGTGGATGTTCAAATTGTGGATGATCCGCAGCTTACGAGATCGCAAGGGCCGTTGATTCGACGATGACCGCCCTTTTGGAGAGTCGACCGAAAGTGATATTGAGCCGATCAGCGTTATTGCTCGGCCGGATCCATCGGTTCATGAATTCAACGATCTTAGGCATTCTCATGGGGCTTATGCGAAGGAAGGGATGACGAGTCGCTAGATGCTCCCGAGGTAGGTTCAAGCATGACAATTGAGAAGGGCATGATGTTTGAGGACTTGTCTCGCATTGAGAAGGTGGGCTGCAGGAGTATGCAATGATTCGTAAAAGGCCATTCAAGGTGAGGCATTCTTATGTGGAGCGGAGGTACACAGTTGTGTGCGAGAAGGAAACATGTGAATGGAGGGTTTGTGCTAGGAAATGAAGGACACGGAAAGTTCAAGATCACAAGAATCGTTGGCCCACACACTTGTGCCAAGCGAGCTCAAGCAGAAGCATCGGCAGCTGACCTCTACCATTATTGCCAAGTCACGTGTCACATAGTAAAGGGAGAACCCAATATGAAGGTGAAGACACTTCTTTGGGATTGTTAAGGAGAAATTTGGATACGAGATAAGGTATGGAAAAGCATGGAGGGCAAAGAACGATCCGAAGATGATATATGGGGACTGGGAAGATGGGTACTTGCAGTTGCCAGCACTCTTCAATGCAATCAAAGCGGTTAATCCAGGCATGCATTATGAGTACGTCCCAAACCAAACGAATGGACTCAAGATGGGATGCGAGATATTCCGTGCTTTACGGTGCTTTGCTCGATCCATCGAGGCCTTTCGGCATTGTCGTCCGTCTTCTCCATTGACGAGACGCTTCTTCTTGGCAAGTACCGGGCACACTCGATAGCCATTTCTGTGGACGAGACAACGCGTTGGTTCCTTTGGCGTTTGCTTTGGTTGAGAGGAGAACAAAGACGGTGGGGATGGTTCTTGCGGCTCGTTCGGAGGCACGTGGTCGGCCCCGGTAGGGAGGTGGGTGTCATATCCGATAGACACCGTGGCATACTTAACTGCCGACAGAGCAGACACCGGGTATGCAGCTTTGCACCACCGTTGGTGCGATCGGCATCTTCGAGAATCTACTCCGTAAGGATGGTACGAAGGATAACTTTCCTCTGCTCGAGGAGGTCGCTCGAATGCTAGAGGTCAAGTTCTTCCAGAAAAGTTGGAGCGACTTATCATCGCAACAAACGCAGAAGGTAGACAGCGGTTGGCGGATTGATGAGAGATGTCGACAAATGGACAAGGGCTCATGACGACGGTGGTCGGAGGTACGAGTTTCGGACAAGCAACATGGCCGAATCCTTCAATAGTTTGCTTAGGCGATACGTGGTATGCCCGTCAATGCTATCGTATCCTTCACCTTTACAAGCTTGTTGCCGGTTCAACGAAGACACGCACATGCAATGGCGCTACTGAGTAAACAAGTGAGATGGGCGTCAAAACCAAGCGCCACCTTGAAAAGGCAAAGGCTAGGGCCGAGGCACATGAGGTACATTGTTTTGACAGCCGCCACGGGCACTTACGAGGTTGTAGAAAGGGTGGTACAACGATCGATGGAGAGCTCCTACCGACGAGGAGGCATAAGGTTGTCCTTATTGCTTTCTCATGCACATGTGGTAAACCGAGGCGCACCACTTTCCATGTTCTCATTATGTGGCGCAATGAGGCATCGCAACTTTGACTACGAGAGCAAGATACCTCGGGAGTTCGGTGTTGACAACCTTGTGCTTACGTGGTCTCCCGTTTCGAGCCTTATCGGGATGAGGAGAGTGGCCACCGTACACCGGCCCAAATACATTGCGGATCCGGTAGCCGTTGGAACAAACGTGGAACCGTGAAAAGGACGAGACACAAGATGGTTATGGATCGCTTCCAGAACAACGAGGCGAGGAGAGCAACCCCTTTCTTAATAACCCCGAGCGAACCAATGTAGCGATGTGGTAGACTTGGCCACAATTCACGCACATGCCATTGGCCACTTAGTCAAAAGTAGTGCTTGTTATTCGTTATGTTTCATAGTTCGTCTAGTTATTTTTTCATATGTAATTTGCTATGTTTCTTATTCAATTTCTTATTATTTCCATATTGTATGCATGTTCAATTTTTTGTTTACTTCTATGTTGGACTGACAAAATCAATTTTTTTTGTAGGATGGCGCAATTCCACCTGCTAGACGCGCACTACGAGGAGAACCACCGAGGACGGCTCACCGCGGAGGGGATGGTACTGCCTTCATCACTTCTTGTACAATTAATTATTTATGTTGATGCATTAACAAAAAAAGTGTTCTATTCTATACAAGAGTTGTCCATCCTTCGTCCTCGAACCCATGACGGGTTCCTGGACATGCGGTACGACGAGAGGTACACCCCCTTCCTCGAGAGGGCTGGCCTAGACGCCATCTCTTACCAGGTTCGTCGTGGGTTGCCCACCTTCAACCCCCGCCATCATCGACCGATTGATGTGTATTATCCTAAACCATTGCTCCACTTGCATGTTCATTGTTGGTCGGCTATGTGCGCCTCAAATTCTCTGACATGTACTCTTTTTTGTATCGTGTAGGTGGAGGCCGGAGACTCACAGCTTCCACCTCCCTTTCGGTGAGATGACTATTACGCCCGGGACACTCGAAGATACTTGGTGTCGCCATTCACGGGCGTCCAGTGATCGGACCGTGCGTGCCTGCTGGTTGGAGAGCCCGAGTAGAGGCCTTCCTCGGGATAGAGCTTCTCGCCGAGGCGATCCATCGCACTCCGAATTTCGATCACATGGCTCCGCAGACTTTCGCAGAGTGTCCGCACACGCGACGGCAGCGATAGTTGCCTACTACTGCAGGTAGGGGTGGATATCGAGCCAACTCGTCGTCTAATCGAGCTTTTTGCTAAAATTGACATAGTTTTATTTAATATCATTTTACATGTAATTGCAGGGCATGGATACTGCACTTGTTAGCGTGCGTTCTCTTCCCCGACGGCACGGGGGATAGCGCGTCCTGGATGTACATCCACTGCCTCACCGACTGGGACACGGCGGGGCAGTACAGCTGGGCTTCCGGGGTGTTGGCGTTCCTTTACCGCCACCTCTGCGAGGCATGTCGTCGGAGTTCGCCGAACGCGACAAGAGGTGGTTGCCTTTACCTCCTCCGGTGTGGATGTGGTGTCGTCTACCGCTTGGTCGTCCCGATTTCGCCTCCTCGTCCGTGGTTCGCAGAGGTTCCTCCTCGTCGACGTCCGACACTTGCATATCTTTGGGACCAGGTCTCAGTGCCCTACGCCCGGACGAAGAGGGCCTACCTAGAGTACACGAACGAGCTAGATGCGCTCACGGCCTCCAGTGTAAGTTAATTCCATTTGGTATCGTGATTTTCATTTGGTAGGATATGACCGTTAACGTTAAATTGTTTCAATGCAGTTAAGTGGGAGCCGTCGCCGAAAGGTGAGGTGGAGGCCGTTCGATTCGGCGACTATGCAAAGATAGACGAGGCCCTCTACGGGAAGAGGTGCCCTCTTATCTGCTATCTGTTGTTGAGTATCACCTGCCACATAGAGTTGCACGCTAGTTTGGTATGAGGCAGCTGTGGCCAGTAGCGCATTTCTCCACGTCTGTGGCCTTGCACAAGTAAGTGGCATGCAATTTCAATTCTAACCTTGGATTCCAATTGCACAGAGCTTTTTCTATTTTTAACGTTTGGTTTACGTGACATGCAGATTTGATCGTCGGCGACAGAAGAAGGTCACAGACTTCGAGCAGCACCACCACGTGTACGTTGAGGAGTGGGGACACTTTCATGACCACGTGGAGGACAACGACGAGCCGCACAAAGAACGAGAACTTCCGGCGGTACCAAGTTTGGTACCGCGTGGGGACGCGGTCCAAGCTTAAGGGCCAATGGACTCGGGATGACTACGCCGACATTGTGTCCTCGGGCGACGAAGATACGCCGTACGACCAGTCGACTCGCCTTGGGACGCAGGTGGAGACGGCACCAGTCCTGGACCGTGTGGTAATGTTCAATCTCATTGTTTATTTTCCAATAGATATAAATATCACTACATACAAGAAATTATCCATTCTTTTGCTTGTTTGCGTGGCAACACATCAAGCGATCCGCACGGGACATAGAGCATTCTCGGGACGATCGGCGACGCGGGACGCTTACCTTCCTAGAGGTAAGCTTCGACAAAGCCACTTACAAAATTAGTACGTAATATCTTCGTATCTTGTTGGTTAACAAAATGTTGGATGACGAGGCTAGCGGTGTCGTCACGTCGTGCGGCTAGTCGTTGTGGTTGCGACGGCGGCGGGGAGGGACGTGAGACGTGCCTGCGACACGACTTACAGACCCGACTCGGCGAGGGTCTTACACGGCACAGAGCTCATCCCCCACGAGCGACACTTTCCCTGACGAGGGGGGTGAGGACGACGACGAGGTGGAGCAGCAGACTTACGATGAGATAGGCCCGTCTCAGCTCGTAGGCGCTCCTGAGACTCAGCCTTCACACTGCACCACGCAGACGCCGCCATGAGCCTAGCCGTTACACTCCAGGCACCGACGCCCTTGGTAAGGGTAAGGGTAAGGCTAGGAGGCAGTGATATTGTATATATGTTGTAATGATACTTTGTTGTTCTATAATTCGCAATGATTTTATGTTTCGCAAACGATCGCAAAAGGTAGTGATACTGAATTTATCGCTTATTAATTTATGCTTCCTGAATCCGAAACGACTCCAAAATAGCTTGACGACAACATAGCATAAAACATTACCAACATACACGAGGAGAACCTCCAGCACTACAACTTGAGGATAACAATAATCACAAGAAACAAAATAGCACACAACATTAAATTTATCTTCCACTCTAGTGCGTCAAACGATGCCTCATCCGACGGGTCGCAACCCCCACGACATTTTAATTCAACACAACAATCCTACCCCACAAAGATCAACACATCAACAAATACATGAACTAAAATACGACACAACCATAACCTCGTTACCTACATGCCAAACGAGCCTCGTGGCACCCACATGGAGAATTCTTTGAGGGGTCGCCTCGGACGTGGTCGTCCGTCGTGGTAGTGGCATGCACATATGCGCTCGGGTTCGCAAAGCAACATGTGGGATCATAAGAGCTTCCTATATTCACGACCTCCTCGTTGCCTCTCTCGTTGCATCATTCGCGGAGGTCGTTGTTCTCTCTGTGAGACTCTCCATTCGGTACTCCAAGTCCCATATTCGAGCCCATAATGTAGCCACATAACGATCAACATACCGCTCATGAGGAGGGTCGATCCAATGGGACAAGTCGCATTTGCCATCTCGCAAAAAGGACGGTAAACTTCGAGGGTCCATAAGCCATAATAAATGTAATATTACTAATTTGTACCCGGAGCGTGAGCATCGAAGAAACGTCGCCCGCCATCGTTCGGACCATCCAAGATCCGCACGACCGCGTACTCATTGTGTCGCATTTGCCACGCGGTTGAGCACGGCTTGATATCAATCGATGCGTGGACCGAACATATCCCTCCTTTCCAAGGGAATGTCTTCCTTCTGTGACCCAAATCCCATCGCCCCTCGGCTCCGGCATGGTTGGCTTCACCACGAATATAGGAAGCTCAACCGTGTTCGATTTACAATGTCATGGGACCCCAACCGTGCTACTTATAGCAAAAGCAGGCAGCTTCATGCAAGTGACCACAAAAAAAGATAACGAGCCTGTACATACTTGACGAAAGGGCCATCTTTACATTGAGATGTGATAATACATGTCAGCTTTCCACAGAGACGTCAAAAAAAGGGCACTACACTCGGTGAGATGACAAAGCAGGCGACTTTTGAAGTGAGATGACAAAGCGGGCCAAGACTTATCCCACCCAAGACTACTCCCGACCACGATGACAAGAAGCCGAGGATCGGGATGAGAGATAAGATCCCTTATCCGGATGTTGTGAAACCCGATGACCGGGATGACATAGGCCTATAGCGAAAACAATGAAAAGGCTATGTTGTACCAAATAAATTGAATGGTCCAATCTCGAAAAGGCTACGAACTATTTAATTTATTACGAGACCGTAGTCTCGAAAAGTCTACATAGGGCCATTTTATTGCTACACTGGAATCCAGGAAAAACGAAAAGATCCTCTCCATGGACTATGCCCACTGCACCAGATAACCTGCCTACATAAAGGCCTCATATGTGTTCCATACCACATCTCCTCAACACATCACAATACCACATCTCCTCAAGACATCACAATACTACCACATCTCCTCAAGACATCACAATGTCTTCCTGGAGGTCCGACCAATTTGGAGTGCCGGAGTGGCATGAGCGCCCGAAGTGCCATTGCGGCTTTCGGACAATGTTGTGCGTTTGGACGGATCCAGTAAAACGAGCCAACTACGGCCGTAGGTTCTTCAAGTGTCCAGACCTGGATGACGACTTCGTGGTAACAACGACAACTAAATCCTTTGTTTCTCGTTTTCGTTTTTCAACTTGATCCATGACATCTACCACCCCACACATAGGCTTGCGGGTTCCTCGAATGGGTGGATCGGTGCCGCCAAGATGGCTACGGAACCCGCCAATGCGGTGGAAAACAAAGGACAATACTTTTCCAAGATGACTCAGCTCGCGAGGTGGAACGACGGATGCGGCTTGAGCAAGAGCGCCGCGTTAGGGTGGACCAAATCCGTCTTAAGGGCAAGGAGGATGAGCGCAAAGGACGCGGAGCGGCTAAGTGCGTGAAGCCGCCATCAAGCGTCGGGAGGAAGAGCTTGAAGCTCGTGAGGCGCTCTCAAGACCAAGAGTGACGGGAAGAAGGATGCAATGAGCCATCTTCGTATGCGACAAAAGGGGAAACAACCACGCTACACCCAGTAGACATAATGTAATATATCCACGCTATCTACGGTCTTTGTAATCCTATTATTATGCATTGTATTGTGTTTGCCTAGTCAGATCGATCGCACTTGAGACTACCGGTATGACGGTATTTAAAAGAGTGCATAATGTTGCCCACCCATGCTTGCTCCAAAGAATTAGTGTTTGACCATTCGGTTCCTCGCTACGAAAAAGTTACAAACATTATTACCATACTAGCACCGAAATTTCAGATTGAACACAACATCAAAAATGTAGCGTAAAATTGTGTTTCACACACTTCATCATTTTTCGAATGTTTCCAAAACTACGGATTATTTTGAAGGCGCCGAAGTGAGCGCCACCTGGTTTGAATTTTTCACACTCGGCGCCACGTTCCACGGCTCGAGGTCGGCGCCACATTCCACGGCTCCGAGGTCGGAACCACGAATCACGGCGCCGAGCTCGGAGCCGTGGATCACGCGCCGAGCCCGCCACGTCCAAGACCACGCGGGTCGGACGTTGGCGGGCTCTGGGGCCTCGGAGCCGTGGTCCACGGCGCCGAGACGTGTTACCTCGGCGCCGTGATCCACGGCTCCGACCCCCTGGGTCCAAAAACGGAATTAAAACCACCAGGGGTCTAAATGTGAATATTTTTCAAAAAAAGGGCTTAAATAGAAAAAAATTGGCGGTCTATGGCCCACACTTGCCAATCGACCACTTTCGAGGCTAATGTCGTTTTTCCGACCAAAAGAGCTTCGGGTTTGTATTGATTCGAAAGGAATACAGTCTTTGATGCAAGCACTGCAATAATAAATAAAGGATGAATTTATGATTTGTTTTATTTTTTATTGAAATAGTAAGTGATGTCTTGATCCGCATATCAATGAGACATCACAGGGTATTTTATCAAGTGACAAAAAAAAAAACAGAACAAATCATCATATCTCCCCCAAATAAACGGCACCAAGTACAACCCGGAACAGAGGATGATACATTCTTGGCTGAAACCTAGAAGATGTGCTGCCAAGGTTCCTATTATCACGCCTAGTAAACACGATTCCAAGGCCCCGTATGGATTGTGGCATTTTTTTCTAGGAATTAAATTAGGGCCTAAAAGAAGATAATTTTCTGTTTAGCTTCTGGATTTCCATTAGGATATAGAATAGCCACTCGATGCTCAGCATGGGTGTTCCATAGAATTTACGAGATTACTAAATGTGTCACTACGATGTACTGATTACCTTAGTTGGACGTCAATTTTACACCATCTCTATGTGCGAGGCCCTAGGCTGTTATCCCACCTGGGACAAATGATCATGGAAGCACCATGTGTATGCTCGTATGTTGCTGACAACAAATTTGGTTAAACCCCAAAAAATGTTTGAAGGCACACCAAAAATTGATCTTCAGGGAGAAACACGAAAGAATTTAATTGGCTATCGTTTTTCACAAAATAGGAAATGATAGCAGTTGATATCTACAGAAACATAGTCAATACTGCTATCATTTCCTATTTGTGAAATAAAAAACGATAGCCAATATGAAATGATAGCCGTTGATATCCATAGAAACATAGCCAATTTAATTGCAAGGCCGTTTGACGGTACTTGGGTTCATGATCCGCATGCCTGAAAGCTGAAAAGCCTCCTTAAGCAAGTTTTGAGTTGTTTTATGTTTGAGTTGTTTTATGTTGTTTCATGGCTTGTCGTGTTGTATCCCACAATCTTGATTATAACTTTTTAAATCATACCTATACAACAATTAAGGCCCTGTTTGGGACTGCTCCGCTCCAGTTTTTTCAGCTCCACTCCCAACTTTGCTAGCCAAACACGTCAACTCCACAAACTCCACTCCAGGAAAAAAAAGGTGGAGCTAAGGGCCAATTCCACGTTTTTTGTGGAGCTCCTCAAGGGGTACTCCAGAAATAAGGCTTATGTACCTCCTGGTGGAGTTGGTGGAAAATTACCCACCACTGCCATTACACAGTTCCCCTCCGTACCGATTCGCTTTGATCTGTTTTCCTCTCCCCACCCACCGCGACTCCTCTTCTCCCCAACCCCGCACGGTCCTCGCCCTCTCCACCCCTCCCATGACGCCCTCCCGCCGCCCTCCTCCCGCGACACCCTCCCCGCCGCCCTCCTCTCCGCCCCCACCCGCCGCCTCCTCTCCGCCCCCACCCAACGCCTTCTTCTCCGCCCGCCCCCACCCGCGACGCCTCTTCTCGGCCCCCGCGGCTCTTCTCCGCCTCCCACCCGCACGACGCCCACCGCCTATTCCGCCACCACCACCGACGTGATGGCGGGATGGATAGATCCAAGATCCCGGTTATGAAGAATCAAGATGCTCGTGGATCTACTCCGCCGGCGCCGAGAGTTGGGCTACCCGACCCCTTCGACGGCCGCCCGCCAGACCCCGACCGTCCGGTGCCGGCGCTACCGTCCGGCGTCGAGGTGGTTGCGGTGTCCATGGGGTATCACCTACGGCCGGTGGTTGCGGGTGTGCCGCGGCACCGTCGGCGAAGAAGAAAAGGGAGGACATGGTATGTCACCTGTAGATTGTCATAAAAATGTGTAATTAGAAATGATCTTGAATGTTGTATACAGGTTCTGTGCAAATGTCTCAGTGTGTTGATCTGGGAGTGTGTTGATATGTTAGAATTCTTGCTATGTCAGAATTGTTAGAATTGTTAGATCTGTGCAAATTCTTGCTATGTCAGAATTGTTAGATATGTCAGAATTGTTGTGTAGTAGTCACGAAAATCTTGCAGATAAGTATTATGTTAGATAGGGCACATTATGTTAGAAATTCTGGCAGATAAGCATTATGTTAGAGAAGTTCTTCATTCTCTGGAACCTACATGTCATGAATATAGCTTGTTTATTGATTCTTTGATTAATTGTGGTACCCTGATACAGTAGTAGCATAGTGCTTGCAATTGTCATGAATGCTTGAACAAATTGTTGTGTAATATCATGGTCAGGGTGATCAAATGGATTGGACCGATGCACATGTCACACTTGCTTGTGAGTTAATGGCCGAACAAGTTACGAAAGGCAATCGCCCAAACACCCATTTGAACTCTGTAGGTTATACCGAGGTGTCGGATAGATTTTTCCAGATGACCGAAATCATGTTATCGAAGACACAAATAAAAAACAAGTGGGACAAGTTAAAGGTTGATTGGACTGCTTGGCAAAAATTGAAGAGGAGGCAAACTGGTACAGGTTGGGACAATACGAAGGGGGTCATTAGCATGGAGAATGAGTGGTGGAAGAAGATAAGAGCTGTGAGTGTATATGTCTCTAAATTTTATAATTTCTACCATTACTCGATGCACTGATGTTTATGGAACCGAAGACTCCTAAGGAAAGGTTCAATCGCATTCACTCTTCTATCCGCAATGTTATTGAGAGATTTTCTATCCGCAATGTTATTGAGAGATCGTTTGGAGTGCTTAAAATGAAGTGGCAAATTCTCTACAAGATGCCATCCTACCCTATGTTCAAGCAAAAGATAATTGTTGTGGCGACTATGGTTCTTCACAACTTCATTCGTGAGCATGGGGGTGAAGACTTGAACTTTGCTTGCTTCGATCGTGATCCAAACTTTGTCCCGACAATACCCGAAAGGTATAACAAATATGTAGCTCCATCAAATGGGTCTACTATGGAACCCAATGCTCCTACCATGGATGCATTCCGTGATGAGTTGGCAACCGCTATTTCTCTAGCTTGGAGCTAGAATTATGTATCGGAACACTTGCGATATTTGACCAAAATATTTGTTTTTTGGTTTTCTCGAATAAATTAATTGCGATTATAATATTTTACATCATATTTCAATTGGCAACAAAAATTTCGATTACATATGCTCATGCAGACATCAAAACATACACCAAACATCATTCGGGGCACATTGGACCTTTCTCGTGGAAACCTCACATTCACGGAGTGGAGCTAGTGCGTGCCAACAGACCACCGCTCCAGAACTCCACAGTGGAGCCGCTCCATGGTGAAGTTGGTGGAGCGGAGCTGAAAAAACTGGAGCGGAGCAGTCCCAAACAGGGCCTAATTATGCACTATATTTTTATGATTATGCGTACTCGTATTTATGTCTACAGAAAAATAAGTAACTTATACAATGATTAACTATGCGCTATATTTTTATGATTATGTGTACTCGTATATGTCTACAGGAAAACAAATAATCTGTATTGTGTCTTGATGCTTGGTGCACATATTAATATTTGGAAAATTAACATCAAGAGCATGTATCATTCCCCATATATGCGGGATATGACATTCAAAGTCAAAATAAGAGAATAAGTCCAATAATAATCATTAGATGATTTTTGACAGCAGCTTATTCCATTGGAATGCCAGAAGGTGAAGTAAGGTGACCTAAATGTGGAACAGCTAAGGATTATCCTCCAGGTGATCGTGCGTGGTTAATGGAACATCTAACCACCTGCAATTGAATTCGATGGTTAACAACACAAGTTTTTTTTTATCTTGGTAGTATATTTTACGAAGTGGTTAATATCTAATTTGATTTCCTTGTACCATTTATATTAAACTCTTTTCTATCACTTTTAAAAAAATTAGTAGTAGCGGTTCACCAGCCCCTCTAACTATTCATCACATCTCTCTAAAAATCTTTAACAAAAACAAAAAAGACAATTTACTAAAAGATTTCACTACCTTAGAAATTCTTTAATAAGAAAAAAACATAAGAGCTCTGTTAAGTGCGCGTCAAAGCTACGAGCGCGGAAGCACGATGTGATCAAGCGTGTGGGCCAGGTAGGCTGATCGCGATAATATTGACATAAAGTGATAGGATAATATGATTTTTTTATACGTAGGAAAGCATAGTCATTTGGCTAGTAATTATTACACACTAAAATGTGTTTTAAATTTAACTTTCCTCCGATGTTCAGTACTCAGCTGGTCCACACCATCCGATTAAATTCCGTAAGCACCAAGTAACAGTCGTCTAGCAGTGCACGAATTGCTTTGATCAACCTTTGTCGGCCGGAAGAGATCAACCATCCATTCGCACACGCCCAGCAAGCAAAACGCACCAGGTCTCAACCGAGCCTCGACCCGACCCGACACGGCCGCGCCGCCGCGCCCCGCCCTAAAACCCTAAACCCAGCGCCACCCTCATATATAACCTCCACAAGGCCACAAACCCAACCGTTCCCCTCCTTCCCCTCGACCTCCGCCGCTGCCGCCAGCCATGTCGCTCGACGGCAGCTTCTCCTCCGCGGCGGCTCTCGCGCGCCTCCTCGCACGCTGCCCCGCGCTCCGCGCCGACCCGCGCCTCCTCGCGCTCGCCTCCGCCCCCGTCGCGCCCTCCCGCGACGACCTCGCCGCCGCGCTTGCCGAGCCGCTCCTCCACCCGCGCTACACCGTCCCCGTCGTCGGCTGCTTCCTCCCGCTCGCGCCCGCGCTCCTCGAACGCGCCGTTGCGCTGCTTCGCGGCGCCGCGCCCGTCCTCCGCGCCGACAACGCCGCCCGCCAGGAGGAGGAGGCCGGGGAGGGGGACCCCCGCGTCGTCGAGTTCTACCTCTGCAGGGGCAGGGGCCTGCGGCTGCACGAGCTCGCGTGCCTCGCGCTCTCCCGCGCCCTCGACCTCGCCCCCTACTTGCTCCGGTACAGTGATGGCCCTTCCCCCCGACACTGTTTGGCTGTTCGTATCCATAGTTCAGTGGAATTTAATTCTCGAGTGGCACCATCAACACGTTTTCTAGTTTGTATAGTTGTACTTCGGTGCAAAGTTTGACCCGCCATTTAATTTGGTGCTCAATTGACCTTCTACTAGGCGTCAAACCCTCAATTGTCTCTGTTGGTACCAATGGGTAAACACTGAATGTCACTTGATGCTAGAACGTTTGGTTTTAGTTTAACGGATTGGGTCATGCAAAAGCTATAAGTGTCAATGCTCTGTAGTAAATTTAAATTGATTTTCTGTAGTTTTGATAATGTGAGAAAACTGTCGAATTGTTTTGAATTTGAGCTCATCTGAGTTAGGTTATGGATTGGTTTCCCTGTGTAATCTTACGATAAAAAAGGTTCAGAGTAACTTGTGGGATCGTATGTTCTGATTTAGCACACATAAACACAATAACCTCTCACGATCATGACTTGATTTGTATTTTGTATAAAAAAGTTTTGTAAGGAATTCAAACATCCCACCGTAGATTTTTTGATTGAAATGTTGTTTCCAGAAAATGTTGTAGTTTCCAGAGCTGCTGTAATTTTCAGGTAGGACTTAAAAATCCCCACATATTTCAGCTAACAGCTGATATACGTTTAGAACGTAAACAACTAAACATCACATGTTGAGGTATGCCACTTTTACAAAAGCAATTTAGTGATAGATAATTGGAATTAGAAGTTGCATGCACTGGTTTACTGGTTTTTACCGCTCAGCAAATTCACATGTGCCCACCAGAACTAATGAATCACAACACACATTTGGTTTGGTGGTTAGATAAATTTTATGCCAAGCCATATCTTCATCTAATCATAAATTTCATCCTTTCACCCTTATATTGACATTCTTCATGCAACAATGGCATGCAAGTGAAGATGATCTGTTATATGCCACATAATTAACTGACAACTGTTATTTGTGGCAGATATGTATTAAACTACTTCGAGTTTTCTCCACCACCATTCCAAAGACTTCTTTGTGAAGGTGTTCCATCGCCAATTCCTACCAAGGTATTACTTTTCATGTGTTAAATACGTGGTTGATTCCTTTTTTTCAATCATATGACCCAAATAATTTATTTTTAATCTACTACTAGTTCCAAATGCAATAGTTAGGGTGCTTTCCCCCAATCCCATTCCCACCCACCAATATTTCCACAAAAAAAAAGAACAAGGTATATTTTCCTTCAACAATACGGAGCAATGTTCTGAACTTTTGTTTCCCTTGAGGCCTCGACATGTTGTCCCCCCATAACTTCTGAACTGTCTACCCTCTCAATGACTTGATCTTCACTCATAGGGTAATCACTTCCCGTGTACCTTAGAACTATTTTATTTGTGGTGTTTTATCGTCGCCGTACACATTAGATAAGTTTTGCATTTTGAGGAATGCAGTGGCACAGTGTGTTTAGGTGAGTTTAGCACGCTAGTGTTGCTAAAATGTTCCATTCACGCTTTGAAGTCAGAATGAGAATTCACTGCTGCTTTTCTTTCTTTTACTTTTTTCCTTGTGGGAATGTTAGCTTTTTCTCTAGGTTCATCTTCGACGCACTGCATACTTTGAAAACTCTACTTTCAGCATCTTCAATTTTTTGGTTCTCTTTATTGAAGCCACGCTATTTTTACGATGCAGTTTATCTGACCAATGCAAGTAAACGTGAGTACTATAGCAACTTGCTCACATTTTTGTACTAGGAAGCAGTCTTGCTAATCTCGTATCTGATCTTGATTGTGTCCTTAGGATTTAGCAATTATTGTTGCTAAATTTTGATTTTTATTAACATAGCAATTATTTTGTTGGTTTGATGTGTTTAGCCTTTTAGGTTGGTGGGGCTTCTGGAATGTCTGCTGTTTTATTTTTTATACTTTCCAGTTTGACACATGTCCTGCCGCCAATGTTTTGACCTGCTATTTTAAGTAGGAAATCATTATTTCCCTATTTTTTACGTGGTTATCATTTGGCATTAAAATTTTGACTTGCACTGTTGAGAAGCAATCTCTGGTAATAGCCTAATATAGTAATATATGAAATTTGTCATTTTATCATCGTGGTGACATGATTACTGTTGTTTGTTTTCAGGGTCTACATTTGTTCCTTGATGCCACACAAGTATCATATCGGTTTCTAGAGTTGGAACCCGGAGTATTTTGTGAACAATGGGACTGGTCTTGCTTTTTAGACCTTGTATATAGTACTGCTGCTTATAATTTAGTTGACAATTCACATTTTAATGTTGGATTGCATTTAAGATGGTGTGCAATACAAATACTCATGGTGGTTCTGAAAGCAAGTGATAGGGGTATTGAAAGTTTTGGTCTGGGAGCAGATGAGGGATTTACATGTTTCCTGAGGTTCCTTCTTACTCTTTGTTTTTTTGTTATGGCTTCCTCTGGACGTAGATCAACATGAGTTTATGATGACAAATTATGCTTTTAGATGGAAGGAGTTTTGCACAGGGACTTCCTTAGAGAAAGCCTCTTTATATCTTCAAACTGAAGAAGGCAATTCTAAAATTGGTGTAGATGGAGTCACTTGTTTGGCTGATACCTTGTCGGATTGGCCAGAGGTTGCAGTGGGAGGGGAGCATAGCATTGGAAGTGATATATGGTGTGGGCATTTCTTTATATTCCCATTGTTCTATGTTTCTCGATCTATTTTTTTAGAAAACGATTCTCTGAGTTCATCTTGCGTATACTAATTTTGAATTGTTTTTCCTTGTTAGCCCGTTTGTGCTCACTGCTACTATGCGAAAGAGTTATGAGGTGGCTTCGATGGCAGTTAGCCAGAAGTGGCCTATTCTTCTCTATGGTCCTGTTGGCGCTGGAAAAACTGCACTTATTAACAAGTTGGCACAGATTGGTGGGAATCGAGGTATATATTTTATGATTTACAACTATTATAAACTATGTTTAGGAACTCTGCTAGAAGATTTTGTGCAAGTTAAAAATATACTCGGAAGGTTCAGTCCAATTGATAGGATTGTATGGCTAATTGGCTATACGCTAACGTCGCCAAGTGTATAAATGGAATATTTATCACAACATTGAACACTGTTGCATATCATACTATACCATTATAATGTTTGGTATAGCATTCGGTTGTTTAATATTTTCTGAATTGAAGTTTGCTTCATACATGGTGGGCTTTGTATTCCACAAAAGCATGTGTAACCAGATTAGATATGACAAGACAACAGTTCCAATAGTCCCAGAGTGGAAGAAAAGGTTGGTTGAACTCTGATCTCACTATGAGTTCAGATCAAATTGTTAACATAGAAATTTTCCAAGGATGGAGAATGAAACCTGTGAATGGTTGCTAGATGCAATGGACCAGTGTTGGTCTGCAGGGTCAGGGAAAGTTTCCTTGTCAATCTGGTTTCATGAAGGCCAGTTTTCCATAATAACCTCATAGAAATATTGCTTTCCTGCAATAGTCAGCTGAACTTCCCGTTTTGTCGGTGAGTAGTTCAGTTTAGTCAAACCCATGATTTGCACCTTTCATAGTGACTTGAATGAAAGTGTTCTTTCATTTCATTTTGTCCAGTGGAAACTACATCTTCTTGGCACTTTTGGAACTAATCAAGTCATCCTGATAACCCTGCTACACTTCTATTCATATCTGTACTAAGTGCTAATTACTAATTATATTTGCAGTACTTTTTATTCACATGGACGAGCAAATGGATGGCAGGACCTTAATAGGAAGCTACATTTGCACAGAAAAAGCTGGTGAATTCAAATGGGCTCCTGGTTCTCTTACACAGGTCTGTACATGAGTACTGTTGTCTATGTAATCCTGTGGAAGATTTTTTCTTTATATATGTATATATTTATCTTTACCATCTTACGGGACACAGGCCATTATAAAAGGGTTTTGGATTGTGTTCGAAGACATCGACAAGGCACCCAGTGATGTGCAGTCAATCTTACTACCTTTGTTGGAAGGTTCAAGCTCCTTTTCAATTGGTCACGCAGAGGTGAATTTTGCCTTTGCCTTTTGATTTTACATAATTATAATACAAGAGGTGGATAAATACCTGTGTAAATTTTTGTGAAGGCCACTTATCTGGAGTTGGTTACTAGTTCTTGAATGTCTAATGCAGGCAGTGGAAGTTGCCGAGAGTTTCCGTTTATTTGCTACCATCACCACCTCAAAGAATGATGTTTCACATGCCATGGAAGGTTTGTCCATTTGGTTAAAGTTCTGTGTAATGTGTTATGTCTACGTCTTGATGTACTACTCATTGTAAAATATTACAAATTTATGTGCTTGTACTTGTGCACTTGAAAACTGCATAAGCAACAATGATGATAAGAGCTGTTCATTCAAGTTTTCACTTCACAGTGACAGCTATACATTTACACAAGCCCAAAACTTCTCATGTGCAAAATAGTGGTCTGTGCTAATTCACGTTCATTCATTGTTTGACCTTTTTCCACCAGGAAGACTAACCTATAGTGCTCTATGGAGAAAAGTGATGGTGGGAGCACCTAACCAGAAAGACATGATTAATATTATTAATGGGTGCTACCCAAGCTTGGAGCCCATCTCCTCTAAACTCATAGGTAGATAAAATCTTCTATCATTTTTTTTGTTGTGTTGTGAATTGTGTAATTAAGCCATCATTTGTCATGTAGATACCTTTGAAAAGGTCAACTCTCTGGTATCTTACCAATTTGGTGGGCTCAACTTAGCTGGAGCTTTATCTGATGGTATTCTGCACAGATTTTCATTAAGGTACATACTTCTTGCAGCATATTGCTTATTTTTCCATCCATAAGAGCAGACGCTTCATAATCCTCATCTATAGGGACCTGCTCAAATGGTGCAAGAGAATACTAGGATTTGATCTCAACTTTCAGGGTCTGGGATTTGCATCTAGTGGTTGCAGATTCATTTATTATGAGGTTTTTGCTCTCTCTTCCAGTCTTATAATATAGTTTGATACTCCATATTGTCACAAAAACTTTTCATCGTGAGAAGTGTGTAGTCAAACATTTTGAATTTTATATGTATTTAGATTGGTCACATGAAAATGATATGCATTAATTTGTCATTAAAAAATCTTTCGTTATATTATAACTCTAGAAATATGTCGTCATATTGTGATGAAAACCAACGATTCAAGTTGCATCTTTGAGACCATCGAAAGTAAAAACAATACATGTTTTATGATGGGAGTATTTTAAAGTCTGCTTTGACAAAGGACAATATTTGTGTTATTCCGCTTTTAGGAACATAGCACTTTGGGAAGTGAATCATTGTTATAGTGTGACATAACTATTTTAAAGTCTGCTTTGACAAAGGACAATTTTGGTGCTATTCCGCTTTTTGGAACATAGCACTTTGGGAAGTGAACCATTGTTATAGTTCTTCATTTTCACGTATGGGTTCAAGTGTAATACCTTGGCTTAACAAGAGTCCAAGATATCACCTACAACTACAAACGCTACCAAGTTAAACCAATAAATAAGCATCACTAATAGCTAGATTTCAAGAATAAACATTCAACATGATAGTAAACATAAATTTCAGCAACACTTTAAACTATAAACTAACATTGATATGAATCAATAAATACCAAGATGAAACATAACCAAGATTAAATTGAATAAAGCATCAAATAACAATATTATGAACTATGAAGACTTAAGGGAAACCATACATTGCTTAATCAATGCTATAGAAACTATTAAATTGTTCATGTCTATAAGTGATAACTTGCTAGGTGGAGTGAACAGCTACAATGTACAATAATTCATATTCTACATCTACCCATGCATGTTGCCTTCAACTTTTACCTAAAAGCAATAAAGTAAGAATGAGTCCACGACTCAGTAAGTACACAGTAAAACAATAGCATCAACAAAATATACAATTCATTTCTCAAATTTTCCACCATTTTCTTTTCTCATCTCAATTTCTCTTAGTGCAATGCAATGCTCATAATCAAGTCTCATTCTTCTTTTGTAGCTTATACCGGTATAGCGGAGGGCACACCCGTCGATGTTATCCTCTATCTCCATTCTGTGGAGGTGCCTACCGATGTAGGTCTTTTCCCTCCATCCCGTGGAGGTGCCTACATCTGTAGGTTTTACTCAAGAGCACGCCGGAATAGTCAAATAGCTTTACTCATAGCTACTGACTTTCTCATCGCTCTGGCTCTTAATGCGTATGTCATGTTAATTTTCCATCATTTTACAATATATCACAATTATCATAAAATTAATATCATACTGAATAGCATGGTTGTCACGGCGTCGCCTAGGCGTCGCCAAGTCGTCCTGGCGCCGGGGAGGATTGCCTCGCCTGCTCGAACCCTAGCTTCACCGCCACCAGTGCACGCCGTCCGCCTCTCTCTCCGGTCGCGCTCCGTGCCGCCGCCTCCTCCACCTGTGCCGCCTCCCCCGCCGCCTCTCTCTCGGCTCCGCTGCTCTCCCGCCGAGGGGAGGGAGGCGACGGGGAGGCGGCGCAGGGAGGCGTCGAGGGAGGCGCCTGGGGAGGAGGTGGGCGGGAGGGAAGATCGGCGTCGGGAGTGGGAGTCTGCCGTCGGGAGACCGGAGTCGGGAGGCGGAGACGCGACGCGAGAGGGAGTCGGGAGAGCGAGAAAGAGTCGGGAGACAAGCAATGAGCGAAGAGTGAATATACGGGTACGACGCAGCTGAAGAGTGAATGGAAATCACCGTATACATTGCGAGAATACGTACGCAGTGGCGCCGTGGGCTCGCCTAGGTGTCGCCGTGTCCTCGCCTAGGCGTCCTGGCGCCTACGAGGCGTCGTGGTCGCCAATTACGCCGTGACAACCATGCTGAATAGAATATGATTAAATATTGCACGACATAAACAAATCATCAACAAAATAACAATTGTCAACCATCACATCAACCATCATCTATCATTTTACTACGCACTTGCCTCTTTAGGTGCGACGACCGGTTTGATTAGGAGAGAGATGACAACACAACCGACGCTACTCGTACAACAATTACTCATTCTTAATATAAGTTATAACATTACAAGGCAACAAATAAGTGAACGCTCCTACATGCTCCTCAAACTCACAACCTTTCCCCTTTACCGGACAGTCAACCCCGCTGTTCTAGTACTAAAATTGTCATAATTTTCGATTCCCACACCGAAATATAGCAAACTACACTCATTCTGGAATTTATACAAAATTTCCTACAACTTCTTAGTTGATCAAATGTCTAGATTAAATCATCCCAACCCCCATGTTTAATCCAGAAGATAGACTTGCCACCTTATGAACAACAGATTTAACAATTTCATATCTTTTAATCAAATATATTTAACTATGACATTTTCAAAAACTACAGAAAATTATCTACCATTTCCTAGTTATACCCAAAATTTAATTCTACCATTACATTAGCCAAATTAATGTTTTTCCATGACTGCGTCCAGCAGCAACTCGGTTCTGGACAGCAGCCTCCCAAAATTCATAACTTCTGTTCTACTCGTTGGAATAGTGTTCTTGGACTTTCTGGAATCCTTAAAAAATTTGGACGCACAGCGATGCGTGGCGCACGTTGCAACGAGCAACCGGGCGACGCGATAGGTGGCCGGCACGTGGCGCATAGTGGCTGGGCGAGTGACGGCTAGTGCGATTTCTGGCAATGCGAAACTGGCACACGCGGGCGAGCGAAAGAATGTAGCGTTGGCAAATGGCGACGCCCTGCGACGGGCAAAGGAAGTGACAACGCATGGGGAAGAAAAAGAGACTAGGGTTTCTGGGTTTTTCTCTCCCCCACGACCCCTTTTTATCGCAACACGAGTTTGGCTCAAGCTCTAACTCTCTCGTACGACTCGTTATAGGAAAGCAACCCATCTCAACAAATTTAAAGCACCCCGTTTTCCCCTAACCCCTTTTCTTTATTTACACGTGGGTCCTCAAAAGGGATATTTCTAGAATATTACATTAAGCATCATTTCCAACACACTAAAAAACACTATGGTGTTTACAGTGTTTTTACATAAGAATACTATTATAGGCGTGTGGCTATGTAGTGTCATCTAAAATAGTACTGCCACACATGTAAAGGCACCTATATAAAAATACTCTGTTTAGAAAACATGGCTAACGTTGTCATGTTGTCATCCTAGTGGGAACGTTGGTCATAAGAAGTAGCTTTCCTGATACAGTTTTCCACACTCTCAGGAACCTTTCTCATTTTAAATCCAGGCTGTTGATATTTTTGCTGCCTCCTTATCATCTCCGGATAAAAGGCTATTTATAGCAAGAGAAATTGCTAGAATATTAGGTGTTCTTCATCAAGCAGAAACCATGCATCCTACTGACAAGCCCATTATACAGGCATGTGTTTACTGAATTCTTATCTATAACACCTGTTTTATTTATTTAGTTTTGATAAAATTAATGATTCTTAATACACAGGCTCGACATACTGACTTGCAAGTTGGCAGAGCTACTCTGCAGTGCAGCGACAAACCAGTAATTAAGATCGGTTTGTTTAATACCTATTTGATAAACCTCCATTTGTTTGCTAACTTTGTCTTTCAATATGCAGGCGTTGATTCAGAAGGGGCCTTTTGCTGATATTCGGCGTGCATTAGAAGTACTTGAGAGGGTTGCTTGTTCAATAAAGTTCAACGAGCCTGTTCTTCTCGTTGGTGAAACTGGTACTGGAAAGACTACTCTCGTGCAGAATCTTGCTGCCTGGCTTAAACAGCCGTTGACTGTGGTGGTACGGACAAGTAGTAACATAATCATCTTATCTTGGAATAATAGCATATTTACCATTGCAGAACTGATGATTGTCAGATTTGTCACTCTAAAATCGATTGTTCCTACTATGCCATTGCAAAAGAATTAAAATGACATAAATGCCACAATCACTGCCACTGTGGAATTTGGGCATTTTTTGCAAATATTTCGAAGGTTAGAAGGTCATTTGCATATGTTTTTTGTTAGAATGGCATAAAAACTTTTTGTCCCACTTTTGCTGTGACATGGTAGGATTTCCCACTTTTGGAGTGACAAATGTAGAAAGTCTAAAATGTGCAGCGGCAAATATGCAAATCACACTTTTTTCTTGGTCACACAATCTTCCAGATTTATGGTGTGCAGTGTGCTAATATTTTTTTCTTGATGTTTTCAGAACTTAAGCCAGCAAAGTGATATTTCTGATCTCCTTGGTGGATTTAAGCCTACAGATGCTCGGTCAATATGCTTTCCTCTTTATATGGAGTTCAAAGATCTTTTTTGTCGAAGTTTTTCTGGAAAGGTGCGGCCATTGCTTGGTTCTCATGGAGTCGTCCTGTACTAAAAATTGTTTGACCTAGCTTACCATTGGATTAGAACTAGCTTATTGGGTTAATACTCTAATAGATTATTAAGTTCTATATGCTAGCTTGTTTGATAAACCTAAAAAATGTTATGTAATTCATCTTATAAGTTCTGTACAATTCCTGTAAGCTACCTTCCAATACTTATGTTTTTATGGAAGGGCGGCTTAAGCTTGAGAGTGAACTGAAAAAACAAGTTGGATTTTTTTGCCCAAGATAAACTTATTTTGTTGATAAGCCCATGGTTGTCACGGCGGAGTCGGCGACCACGGCGAGTGAGGGGCACGTGGACGCCTAGGCGTGCGCCGTGTTGTACGTGCACGTTACATACGTGTATGTGTATATCTGCCGACCGGCTGGCAGACTCAATATTCTGCATCGCATATATCTAGGAACCGGCTCCTCTCCCCTCCTCTCTCTCTCCTGCACTCACTCCTCTCTCTCCCCGCTGCCGCCTCCAGTCCTCCCCCGCCGCCTCGCCTCCTCCGCTCCCTACCGCCTCCTCCCCTCCCTGTCACCCCCCTCCCAAGTCGCGGCGAATGTCCATGGTGTCCACTCAGCTCCGCCACGACGCCTAGGCAACGCCGTAACAACCATGGATAAGCCTAAGATTTAGGCATAAAAATCTTTCACCTTGATGTTTATTGACTGAATTGTTTGCTTCTTCAGGACAATGAGGCTATTCTACGCCATTGTGATGTGTATGTAATGGAGAAAAATTGGAAAAAATTATTACGTGCTTTGGCAAAATGTGTTGAGAAAGCTCAGAAGCTAATTGAAGGGAGTTCTAAGTCTAATAGTGGTTTGAAGAGAAAAAGGCCTTTGCCTGCTCGAATTATTTCTGACTGGGACAACTTTTCTTCCAGGCTAGATGCCGCTTGTAGTCAAATTGGTTCAGCAACTGGCATGTCATTTCGATTTGTGGAGGGTGCTTTCGTTTCAGCTTTAAGAAATGGCCACTGGATTTTGCTTGATGAGGTCAACCTTGCACCTCCAGAGACTCTCCAGAGAATTGGTGCTGTACTGGATGGAGAGAGGGGCACACTGTGCTTGGCTGAAAGGGGTGATGTGGACTATATTGAACGCCATCCTTGCTTCCGAATGTTTGCCTGCATGAATCCAGCAACTGATGCTGGGAAAAGAGAACTGCCATACACTTTTAGGAGCCGATTTACAGAATTCTTTGTTGATGATCTTATGGATGACGATGATCTCCGTCTTTTTGTCAGTAAATATCTGGATGGTGTGCATGCTGCTAAAGGAGTTATAGATAACATTGTTCGGTTTTATAAAGCGGCGAAAAAGGAATCTGAGGAGAAGCTGCAGGATGGAGCTAATCAGAAGCCCCAATTTAGTTTGAGATCTCTTTCTCGTGCATTAGGTTATATAAAAAATGCAGAGAAAAAATTTGGCTTCAAGAAAGCTCTTTATGATGGCTTCTGTATGTTCTTTCTTACAATGCTGGATGTCCCCAGTGCAAAGATCATTAATAACTTCATATTGTCTTTTTTGTTAGACGGAAGAGTGCCGCCTAGCATTTCTTTTGCTGACTACATTGAAAAGCCTAAGCAACTAAATGGTTCTGAAGCAGAAGAATTTCTGCGCAGCTATGTGTTAACTAACAGTGTTACTGAGCACATAGTTAACCTTGCCCGTGCTGTTTATATTAAAAGATATCCTGTTCTCCTGCAAGGTCCAACGTCAAGCGGCAAAACTAGCCTTGTGAGGTATCTTGCTGCAAAAACTGGCCATGAATTTGTTCGTATCAACAATCATGAGCATACTGATCTTCAAGAATATCTTGGTACATATGTCACCGACAGTTGTGGGAAGCTTCAGTTTCAGGAGGGTGCTTTGGTGAAGGCTGTACGTGAGGGGCACTGGATTGTGTTGGATGAGCTAAATCTTGCACCATCTGATGTCTTGGAAGCTTTAAACCGGCTGTTAGATGACAACAGGGAGCTCTTTGTGCCAGAGCTACAGGAGACTGTACCCGCTCATCCTAATTTTATGCTTTTTGCTACTCAAAATCCTCCCGTGCTTTATGGCGGTCGTAAAATTCTGTCTCGAGCATTCCGCAACCGTTTTATTGAAGTGCATGTTGCTGAAATCCCAGAAGACGAGCTAATCACAATTTTGGAGCAGCGGTGTGCAGTTGCTCGCAGTTATGCCACAAAAATGGTTCAAATTATGAAAGATTTGCAAATGCATAGACAAAATAGTAGAGTGTTTGCTGGCAAACATGGTTTCATTACACCACGAGATTTATTCCGTTGGGCTAATCGGTACCAAACATTTGAGGGAAAGTCATATGAAGATCTTGCTAAAGATGGATATTTACTTCTTGCAGAGAGATTAAGGGATGACAATGAGAAAGCTGTTGTTCAAGACGCATTGGAACGACACCTACGTGTTAAACTCAACATTCCTGATTTATATAACTTGGTAGTGGTTTCATCTTTCTATGACATATCGCTTATAATTTTATTTATCTAACTTCCTTACCTGTTCATGGAAAATAAGTGTTAAATAATGCTTACTCATAAATCATAATTTTATTTCACTGATATTGTATGCGTGATACTGGCATGATATGATTAGGGCAATCTGGGACCTCTCTCTCTATATATCTATATATATCAAACGCAAGGTATGTACGAAAATTTTGTAGTACATTGGAAGATTGTTACTGCCGTATTACTGGAAGTAGTGTGATTGTATGGTTGTCTTAGGGGGGGGGGGCTGAGTGCACATTCCCGTTTGACCAAGTTTTCCTACTCTTTCGACACTGTATATGCTGTCACCGGACAATGTTAATTAACTATAAAAAAACCTTAACATAAAATTTCTTGCATGGCATGAATTTCTTGCATGGCATGTTTTATAGTGCCTTTTGTGAATCTTGATACATGTCTAATAATCGTCACATGACTTTTTAATCTGTCATCTCATTGTGTAATTCCTTATCTTCGCAGGGAATCATCCACGGCGATAACTTATCTCCTGATGCTACAAGACTGAGAGTACAAGAAAGCTTTGGAAAGTGAGTTATTGTTTAATTTAGAACACAACACGCTTCTCGCCTTTCCCAATCTGATGCAATCTTTTTGAAAATTATTGCAGTATCACTTGGACAAAAAGTATGTGGAGGCTATACTTCCTTATTGAGCGTTGTTACAGGTTACGTGAACCTGTCCTCCTTGTTGGTGAAACTGGCGGTGGGAAAACAACAGTTTGCCAGGTCCTAAGTGCTGTCCTTGGAGTGAAGTTACACATTTTGAACTGCCATCAGTATACCGAGACCTCAGACTTCATTGGGGTGGGTTTGTTATCCCTAAATCGTGGCTATGAATTCTGTTTTGTATTTACAATTTTCTGCGCTTTAAAGATTTGGTTCACTAGCATCATGAATTCATGATATGACTGCTACTTGCAGGGATTTTGCCCTATACGCGATAGGTCAAGAATAGCCCTAGAGTTCAAACATCTTATTGCAGCATTGAAGCAGATGAAAATTTTCGTTCATGTTGCATGCAATGTGGTATGCTACTTTGGTTTTAGTATGTGTTATTTTAACATCGATTATGGGCACATTTTGAAGTGGAGTAACTGATTTTCTATGATTTACAGACACTTCCCTCTGATATATCCGGAGCTGTTATCGTTATGAATCATATGAATGAAATAATGGATAGATACAGAAAAGAAAAAGAACTGTTTCCGGAGGTGCCACCTCAAGATCTTGATGCCATGGAGCAAATTAAGTTGGATCTGATGCATCTTCACAAGAGGTGGCAAGCAATTTTCCTTTGGCAGGATGGGCCACTTGTGCAAGCGATGAAGAATGGAGATCTTTTCCTTATTGATGAAATTTCTTTAGCTGATGATAGTGTACTCGAACGTTTGAACAGTGTTCTAGAACCTGAAAGAAAATTGGTATGCCTTTTTTTAAGTAGCTACTTTCTGTTCTAACTGCATGGTTTTTCCTACTAAAGTAGCAACACATGCGGATAATGAGGTTGAAGAAAAGGGAGCACAATTGCAAGTTTAGGGACCTAATGGATCAAATTTGGAAGTTTTGGTTCCTAAGTTACGTGCAAGTTTAGGGATCTAATAGATAAAGCTGTGAACTTAAGGGCCTAAATGACGCAACTTTTGGGGACCTGCAATACAATTTACTCTAATTGTAATTTGTGCATGTGCCCTGCTATATAATTTAGATTCATGATGAAGAGGTATTTTGGTCAGTTTGGCATTGCTGTGCTGTGGGATCTAATTACAGGAAATCCTTACCAGTTCTGGTAAAATATTTCTGTTATATCTCTAAAAAAGAGGTTTCCAATAAGGTAATGGCTTAATATATAAAAAATAGTTAAATAAAAGTGCTTTCATAAAGACATCACAATGCCAATGACTGGTAACAACTATCTGTAGTTTTGTTTAGTTGCTAGTTATCACCAATTAAGCAGTGGAAGATTGCTTGTACATTTGGCCTGATGGCTCTCGTTTATTGTAAGTGCTTGTGGGGGTCATCATATTGGACATGTGTTGTTCTATAAGTAGAGTACCTTTTGTTTATCCCATCATGCTTACACTTGCCTATCCAGTCTTGCAATTCATGTCTGTGATTCATAAGGTTGTGTTGAGTAATCCACTTTTTTGTTTTGAACTCCAGTTTTTAATTTATCTATGTTTATTGTGTCTTTTTGTAGTCACTGGCTGAGAAAGGTGGTTCTGTGCTAGAGAAGATTGTAGCACATCCGAACTTCTTTATCCTTGCAACAATGAATCCAGGTGGTGACTATGGGAAGAAAGAGCTTTCTCCAGCATTAAGAAATCGATTTACAGAATTGTGGGTCCCTGCCGTTTCCGATGTTTGTGAACTTAAGAGCATAGCTATAGAGAGGTTCACCAAAGCTGAGCTCTCTTGCTTTGGAGATTGCATTGTTAATTTCTGGAAGTGGTTCAACCAATTGCACACTGGAAGAATGCTCACTATACGGGACCTGTTGTCCTGGATTTCGTTTATCAATGTGACAGAGAGAAATCTTGGACCACAACATGCTTTAATACATGGTCTGTTCCTTATATTACTTGATGGGCTCACATTGGGAATAAATGTTTCTAAATCTGAGGCTACCGAGTTGAGAAGGGCTTGCCTGGCCTTTCTTATAGAAGAGCTGCAGAAGGTTGAGGGGAAACCATTAGACTCAGACTTAAATGATCCAATGAATTATGGCTGGGGTGATGATAAAATAAAAACAAATATTGATCATGATCATCCAGATCATTTTGGCATAGCACCGTTTTATATTGCTAAAGGTCATTTTGCTTGTAAGCAACAGGGCTTTGAATTCATGGCACCCACTACCAGTAAGAATGTTTTGCGAGTGCTGCGTGGCATGCAACTACCAAAACCTCTTCTGTTGGAAGGTAGTCCTGGAGTTGGAAAGACTAGCTTAATTGTGGCATTAGCTGGATTTTCTGGTCATAATGTTGTGCGGATAAACCTATCTGAGCAGACAGACATGATGGATCTTTTAGGTTCAGACTTGCCAGCTGAAGGGGAGAATGGAATGGAATTTGCATGGTCTGATGGTATTCTTCTTCAGGCTTTAAAGAATGGAAGCTGGGTTCTGCTGGATGAACTAAATCTTGCTCCCCAATCTGTCCTGGAGGGTCTGAATGCCATTTTGGACCACCGTGCCGAGGTCTATATACCTGAGCTTGGTCAAACTTACAAATGTCCACCGTCTTTTCGTGTCTTTGCATGCCAGAATCCTTCATCGCAAGGTGGTGGCCGGAAAGGCCTTCCCAAGTCCTTCCTGAACCGCTTCACCAAGGTTTATGTTGACGAGTTGTCAGAAGAAGATTATTTTATCATTTGTAAATCACGATATCCGGCACTCTCTGACACTCTGCTCCAAAATCTGATTAGCTTTAACAACAGGCTCTTCATGGATACCATGATACATAGGAAGTATGGGCAAGAAGGCTCTCCTTGGGAATTTAATCTACGTGATATTATGAGGTCTTGTGAGATGATAGCAGGTTCTCCAGATACAAAGAGTGACTGCTTTTTAAATACTGTCTACCTTCAACGAATGCGAAATGCAGCTGATCGAAATGAAGTTCTCAAGCTTTTTGAAGAAGTCTTTCAGATAAAGCCGAGTATTCATCAATCAAAAATGCTTTATGTCAATCCACATTGCTTAGCTGTTGGAAGTGCGTCTATTAGAAGAAATAACTTACAGTCATATAAAGTTCAGAGTAACCAACTCAACGTTCTTCCTGGTATCCTTCATAGCCTTGAAGCTGCTATCCACTGTATCCATCAAGGTTGGTTGTGTATTCTTGTTGGACAACACTCATCTGGAAAAACCTCATTAATTCGCTTGCTTGCTCAGCTGTCTGGCAATACATTGAATGAGTTGAATCTGTCATCTGCTACTGATGTGTCAGAATTGCTGGGATGCTTTGAACAGTATAACTTCTTTAGGCACTATAAAGCGGTCATATCACAAGTTGGACATTATGTGGATGAATTTTTTAGCTTGAGCATGTATGTAAATTGGAAGAATTTGATTCTGGAAAGGAAGGCTTTGTTTGTGAAATGGTTTGAATTTGTGGTGGCAAAGAAATACTCTTCAATTCGTACTTCCACCTTTATAGAAATGAGCAGGAATGCATCTTTGCCATCATTGAGCTTGGTCACTGACATCGTTGAGCAGATGAAGTGTGATCTGGAAATGTTTGACTTGCCTATATCATTGACCAAAGATGATTTGAGTAAAACACTTAAGTCCATCTACAGCTTGCAGCAGAATGAAGCTGTTCACCAACCAGTTAAATTTGAATGGGTTGCTGGAGATTTGATCAAGGCTATTGAATGTGGTGAATGGGTTGTTTTGGACAATGCAAATTTTTGTAACCCTACTGTACGTTTACTAATCTGTAATCTCTTGTACTTCGCCTTTTGTCCTGCTATTTGTTTTTGTTAACTTTACCTTTTTATTTATTTGATGTCAGGTACTTGATAGGATAAACTCTTTGGTTGAGCAAGAAAGGTCCATCGTAGTCAATGAATGTGGTCTTGTCGATGGGAATCCTGTAGTTCTCAAGGCCCATCCTAATTTCCGAATGTTTCTGACAGTTAATGCAAAGTATGGTGAAGTTTCAAGAGCCATGCGGAACAGAGGAGTGGAGATATTTCTGATGGAGCAAAATTGTAGTTTGGAAAGATGCAGCAATGTGCCTGAGGATAGTGAGAGGAAGGACGTGATAAGGTTTTTAATTTCTTGTGGTATACCAAGAATGGAATTGATTTCGTCAATGAGTAAAGCACACTTATATGCAAAAGCTGCTGGACTATGCCATGGTATAAATATTACCCTTCTTGAGATCACACGATGGGTTCAGCTGTTCCAACAACTTCTTATTAAAGGAAATCAGTTTCTTTGGAGCCTTCATCTAAGCTGGGAACACTCTTACCTACCATCGTTGGGTGAAGTTAATGGATCTGGTGTTGTTGAGGAGGGAAAAACTAGGTTTTTGACTGATTTTAATGGTTCAACTGGTTTGCTCGATGGATTTTCGTTGTCCTTACCTGGAGGTTGGCCAATTGAACATAAACTAAGGGACTTTATTTGGTATTCAAAAGAAGCTTGTGTGCAAAGAAATTGCATGTATCTACAATCATTGGGTGCCCAGTATGCTGCTTATCATATAAGCAATTTGAAAGGTGGTTCATCCTTGTTGGGGCCTATTAGTAACATACATCCATCTGTTCTTCCTGCCACAAGCTTATTTGAACTGCAGTTTCCAACTTTATCCGGTCAGCATTGTTCCAAGACTCATGTAACTGGGACGTTCAATTCAGAGTTAGCTGATCAGATGCTTTTCATTGCTGCAAACTGGGTAATGGAGCAATCTACCGAAAATGATCTTGAATTGTATGCCATATGGTTTAAATGGTATAATTGCCAGCTCCAGCCTTATTGCAACTTCTTTGAGAACTACAGGAATATTCTTAAGCAAGAAAGTGAGCATCCTATTTGGCATAGCATTTTCGAATGTTACAGGAAAATAATTGCTTATTACAAGGTCGATGTTGCTGCTCGCCCTATTCCATTGCTTTCGATGAAGTTGCTGGATATGGCTGGCTGTGATACCCTCAAAGATTGCCAAAACCGGCTCCGTAGTGCTCTTGATGGTTTGAGCTTGTTGCGGCTTACATTACAGCAATGGCAATCTGAGACTAAATTTCATGATTGTGGTGTTCTGAAAGCTACTTTGCTACCAGCATTGAAGTCCCTTAGATGCTTGGAGGGCGAGGTACTCAAGATGATTGTGAAATCTCGGAAGCTGCTGCAGATATACTCACGTCTCCTTGATTATCACAGAGCGATATGGAAGATGATAGTTTCATCTCAAATTGAGGGCTTACCAGTTGTTTGGAATCTTCTGAGGAAAGAAATAATAAAGTTGCAACCGAAATTCCCGGTAGAAGTTGGTGTCTTTTTGGTAAGTTATCAATTATCACCCCCCCTTTTTGTGGCTTGTGTTATTTCTAAGTTCTAACTGATTGCAAAATAACATCACAATCATACAGATGGAAAGTGTCAATCTCAACAATCTCCAAGATTTCAATTTACAATATGGCAAACCAACTTTGTGGGTTTTCGGTGGTCATCCTCTTGTGCCATCATCTGGCATAATCTTCTACAAAATCCAAGAAATTTTAGCCTTTTCTGCAGTAGTTTGGCCAAGGAAGAATCTTTTGAAGGAACATGTCAATGGTTATTTTTTGAGTACTTATTGTTCATCGGTCAATTAAAAAATTATCCATGCCTACGTATCATCCATATTTTTTAATTACCTTTTGTTGCTTGCAGATAAACAACAACTAATTGATTCCATGTTGTCAGCCAATCGGGATCTTAGATACCTTGCAATGGAAGGTACTCCTATATTTGTCCAAGAGATCTCCTTAGGCTATTACTTGAAATTGCCTCCTTTTTTATGTTTGTATTCATAGGCATTCCACTGTGTTCGTAGAATTCTTTTTTGTTACGTTCGTTGTGTTTTGTTCTTTAGACATACCTGAAGTACATTTCGTTTAATTGTTCAGTGTTACTTTTGCTTTCTTAATACCTTTGTTCACTAACATTTATTTAATATTGCCAGTTCGAAACATTTAGATCCATTGACGGTATGGTTCTTTTCTGATTCTTGTTTTTTTTTGTCAAGGTGTCTCTATGGCTTCTCTTGCTGCAAGCAAAACTGAGGAAGACGATTCAAAAGTTGTGGCCCAGTTGGATGAAGTTCATAAGGTTTTTTTTATACTTCTTTGTAATATATTTTTAAGATGGATTTCTACTCATTTTTTGTCTTCCTACTGCATTTTCTTCATGTAGAGGCTTGTTGGAAAGGTTGACTGTGAGCGGAGCAATCTTGAACTATTGTCCAAGGCTTCAACCACTGAAGTTAAATTCTGTTGCTCAGCCTCATCAGATATTTTTTGTAACATAAACGGTTTCAACGGTTGGTTAGCAAGTCTTCCTTTGCTCAACTTGAAGAGCTTGAGCTTGGATACTGCTTTACTGCAACGTCTAACCAAGTGCACACATACAGATTCTTCTGAAGCTCATCAGGTCTCTCTCTCTCTCTCTCTCTCTCTCTCTCTCACGGGCACGTGCGCGCAGAGCACAGGTCCATTGACATGTTAGCATATTGTCTTTGTTGGTTTCTGAAGCTCATTTATCTTATGTTGTCCATGTTTTGTGCGACAACTGACTAATCTGTGAGGTAAACCATTATGAAGCAAGACACTCATAATTTTATGTAAAATTTTATTTTATTATACAGATTATTGCAAACTCCGAATTCCTGCTTAAGTATGCTATGGATTACTCTTTGGAGTCATCGTCAAGATCTCCTTTGGAATTTACTCAACATCAGATCATTTGGTGGATTCATCATGCCTGGGCCACAGTTGATAATGGTATAAGGCGTTCTCTGTATTTTAGACAAAACCGATCTGAATTATGTGTTGTTTTTTTGTTATAACTGAAAGAGTTAAAAGTTGACACTCACCAAATGTTGTGTAGTGCATGTAAAAGTTGCTAGTTCGCTTCTTGAAATGTGGTACAACTACCATACTTCGTTGTGGACTTACTGCTCCGGAAGTCCAAAGGTTTTTCACTATACTTTACATACAGTTCCATAATTATATTAAGACAACCGTGATTCCTTCCTCATATGATTTTTCTTTATTTTCAGGGTCTGTTCTCTGTTACACATGATGAAACCTGTGACCTATCACACCTGACAAAAATTGATGCCGTTAATACTATTATGTATGATGCTATTTTCATTCAGTCATCTGTTCTTTTTTCCTTTCTGCTTGAAACAGTTGAGGGTAGTGCTTGTGCTCTGCTTCTTATTTATGGGCTACTGCTGGAAAGTGATTAACCTAATGTTTGGGCCTTAAGGGACAACAACTGCAAAATTTTCTTACTGTCCTCTGTTTCTGCAGCCAAGAGGATTTATGTGTGATGGATTATCAGAAGAACTGTTTAATGCTCAGAGTTTCATCTAGAAACCTTTGGGAAGGTGTCCCATATGTGGGAAACTTAGTTACCAGTCTCCGTTCAGCTGCTGATTCTCTCTTTAAACAGGTAATGGTCTATTTATATATGTTTTTGTGTTGAAGCACCCTCTTGAATTTTCTATTCTGATAATCTGTTGCAGATTATATTTGTCCACAAGAAGCATTTCAAGCAAGAAGAGTACAACCAGTTAGAGTCCATCCTCTTCCAACAGTCGGAACATTGTCTAGAGGTTCGTGTATCATCCTTGGGATGTGATGTGAAGTCACATGTACCACATTAGCTGCAAGTTACATTGCTGTTATTTACATTCTTAAGCAAGGTTATCAAGGCGTCCCGACGGTGGATGCCGTGGTCCATCGCCTAACTCCTGGCCAGTTAGACGAAGCCGGGTGACGTCCAGGCGACGCCTAGTGCGCTGTGGCGGCCGCCTGGGCGCGCCGCCGGGGGTGGGGTTTCGAACTTACCCGACTGGGGAGCGCGTCAAGCCAGTCCAACCTCCAGCAGCTGCCTCCTTTAGGGTTTCACCTCCTCCTGCCGCCAGCCCAAAATACATGACATTTTACCAAGTTGTTTTTCCTTCCAAATACTTGTCGTTTTGTTTTTTTGATGCAATATTTTCGGCCAACTACCCCTACCAGTAGTGGTGTTAGAGAGATGGGCATTAACAGAGGACAAACAACAAATGCTTACACAAGGTCATAGATGCCTGTGTGTTACCAAATTAGAGTCTTGTGTATGTGGGAGACAGGTGAGTACAATCCAGAACAAGGATGGCAGGTTCAGTTAATAGGCCATTGCATAATAAAATCTTGTCCTAAATGTCTCGTCCCTGGTGTTATGAACCTTATCTACAGGCTCAGGGTAATTAATGAACTTCATCGTATCCTTTTTTCTTGTAATTTCATATTCTGTATTTCATCTTTTGTGTTGTCTGCAGTTTGCACCCGTAACTGCAGTACATCTTTGTAGACGGGACTCCTTTTAGCTAGATTTTGTTTTTCTTTAGGCTTCTTTGCTGGTTGTTTGTATTTTTATGACCTGTCCTGCTCCATTGCAGAAAGAAGATCTGGATACTGCTTGTGCACTGTTATCATCATCAAGTCATGGAGTATTGGCTTCACTCTCAGGGTCAGATAAACTCATAGGGTCCTTGCTTCTGGAGTTGTACTCATCCTACTCACGTGGTATGTTCTTTTCTGATCTCTACTCCGCAAGGATGATTCGTCATTTCGTAGTCAGTTTACCAGTTTGGTCCCTAGGTTCCCAACAGTATATAAAGTTGTTGGATGGCTCAATTATGTGCTACTTTTCTGATTTAATGTTACTGGATGTCCGATGTCATTAATTGGTACATTTTTAGCCTTTTAGATCGTAGCCCTTTCCCATGAGATATCCAGAGTGACTATTGAAACTGTTACATAGATAGAACCACCTATTACTAATCTTATGTACCTGTTTTTCCTTAACATGCAGATGGACTGTGAAGGGTCTGTTGCATGATTTTTGACCTTTGCTATCTTTGTTGTTTCTGATGTTTTGTTCATTTCAATAGGTGCTGTAAATTTATTTTTAACTATCTTTTGTGGCATGCAGACTCTTTGTTGCATCTTGGGGCTGCTTGGGTGTATATTGGAGAGTTGCGCTTCCGGTTATTGTTGAGCTCATACAATCCAGATCCTGCATTTGAATCCGCTTTCATGCATTCTCATATTCTGGAAAAGATTTCACTCCTGGAGCTTGAGGGAAAGGTAAAGGATCTCTTGTGCTTTGGTGCATGGCTTGAAATGTGTGTCCTGAATTAACTGTTTTGTGCTATGTAGTAAGGTGCAACGTAGAACATGGATTCACCATGGCATGTATTCTAAATTGAGCTATGCTATCCAATTTAATGTATTGTTTTATTTGGTCCTAGAAGGTCCTTGCTAAAATGTTAATGTTGAAACTGTAATTTGATTGTTTATGCTTTTTAAAAAAGATTACCTATTTAATAGGTTCGTCATGAATGTGAGGAGTTGGCTGGCTCTAGCTCAGCAGAAGATGGTCATGATCAGAAGTTATTACAAGATCTGAAAACGAAAGAGAAGAACATTCGGGCAAAGGTTGTCTTTTTTTACATGGATGTCATTATATGACATCCATTGCTTCCTGTTCTACATGTTTCAGATATTTATTTATTTTCCATTCTATGATACTTTTAAATTTATTCTAATCTACCATTCTGCTAGTGTTTTTATTTCACTTGTTAGTTCTTTTCTTGTTAGGAACAGGTTGCACTGTTGTAAACATCCATAATGTTAATTTCGGGCATAAGCAAAGAATGGAACAAATGAACATACTTTTCTGTTTATGGTCTGTATTTTATTCATATTTTTAACATGAATGCAGCAGCTACTTGATGAATGTCCTGTCTGCTTAAGTTGTGTCAATTTGGTATTGCCAGTATCTGCACAAGGGCATGGATTTGTTTAGTGATAGTTATACCTGTTATATTCGGCTCTGGCCATAGTAGTGATGCTACCAGCCGGAATTTATCTTCAGATGATCAGGTCAATTTGCCTATTGCACACGTTGGCAGCTCACCAGGATGAAATATGAATATATAATATTGCATTTACACATGCTTATTATTTTGGGGATGTAATATATTCATGCATGAGTTGGAATGGGGAACTGTTGTACTTATCCTCGTACACTATTTGCAGGTTGTATTTCGACCTCAACAGTCTAAGCACAAGAGTCTGATTGCAGCATGCTGTGAGTTTGAGGAATGGTTGTCTGATTGCAAGGATCTATTGATTAATTTAAGTTGCAAAGGAGTTGGGCAATTGGAGGTTGACAGAGTTTGCAATTGGCAGGTGAGATTAGTTGGGACCAAGGATCAAAAACCCGGTACCGGCCTCAATCCTGGCCAGGGGCCGGTACCGGTTACCATCCGGTAACTGGAAAAACCGAAAAAACCGGCCAAATTTCAAGTGTCAAAATTTGAATTTGAAACCGGTAACTGGAAATACCGACCGGTTACCGCCCAAAAAACCAGAGAAAACAGCTAAAGACTAGAAATTCCTAATACATTCATGGCAAAAAGCATGAAGTCAAGCACATGAGGTGCATGTATCTTCCTAATACATTCCATTAGTGTTAAACAATGTAAACATCATTAGGGAACTAACTTTTACATTCAAAATTTCAAATTTGAATTAAATAAAAAACGCCGATTTTTATTCTACCGGTAGTCACCGGTAGAACCAATTACCGGCAGTAACTGGCCGGTTACCGCCGGGTCTTTGAACGCTGGTTGGGACTGATTTTGGTGTCTTCTAGCTAGAGCCTATTGGCCTAGGGGCGGTTATCTATTCTTCTCTTTTGACCCCTCAGTAACCGCAGTTATATTGATTGACTTTACAATCATTTTGTGGCAGATGACATCCTGGAACTTCATCCGGAGGCTGACAGAAGAGTATGGGGAATATGTTGATTTGATTCAACCAGTTCAAGTCGCTGTATATGAAATGAAACTTGGCTTGGCAATTGCTCTATCTGGTTCCCTTGAGAGAGAATATTTGAAGAAGGTTGAAGAAGATGATATGGAAAGAGTTCTGGTTTGTATAGTTTTTTCAGCTATGGTTGAATTATAAAGGGTTCCTCATGATCTTTTTTAATATACGTACACTTAGAGTGCTCTTTATATGATTAAATTTGTTCTGCGTTCAAATAATAGCTGATAATATGTTAGCTTTGATGCTACCTTTTTCTCTTTGTAAATGTTGTAAAGAAGCAATATAATGTCCTTGGCTAAGGACAAAGCGAGATGCTCACTCTCATTGAATATATGATGCTGATGGTGCTCCTGTAATCTTTTTCTGTGCTGCAGGGTGCAAGTTTTGCTTTTATGCACTTTCCCAGTGGATCTGTTACTGGAAGGTTCTTAGTTGATGTGCCAGAGTTAACAAAATATTCAATGGGTGATCAAATGGAAACTCAATACAGTGAGTTCTGTGATGTAGATATATTGAAGAAGCTAGCTGCTGTGTCAAGTCAGTTGAATGTTGGTAAAGTGGCAGACAAAGTGGTTAGTGGATAGAAGTGTCTCCTGTCTTATTCAGTTTAATGTCTTTGTTGATCACAAGAATTTAGAAAATGGAGTTTTTAGTAATGTTTTGTGTACTCATTGCAGAGGTCCAACTCACAGATGCTAGTATCATTTCATAATATTTCTTTAGTACGAACAGCATACCGTGTCTGTTACTCCCTTATCATGGATAAAGCATCTTATCTGGTATGTACTTTTATAGTCATGCTGTCATTATGTATACATCTTAAAGGGAAGAATATGTTGTCGTCTTACCAGTTTGTCTTTCCAGTCCTTGAAGGATACGTTTGATCATTTTACAAGCATGTGGGTTGGCATGAAATCTAGTTTGAAGGCCAGGGAAAACGATGATTCTCAGTATTACAAGTTCAGGTCCCGTATCATCGATATACAAGCTATTTTTAAAGGAGATGTGCCGTCACTTTCAGATATGGATTCAGAAGGCAATGCTATACCAGATAATGAAGAAAAATTAGAGCATGAGTTTTTTGAAATTATGGTATCCCCATATGTTTTGTATTTTTCATGAATTCCTATATTGCACTTTGCATATTAATTTAGTAATCTTATTTATTTCAGGAGAGAACTGCTGAGGATGATGGTATGATCGAAGACATATGGGATCTCATACCAGAGTCTGCCCTGAAATGTATTATAACAATACATAACAAATTGTTTGGTTCCCCCGACCTTTTTGAGAAGGTAATAGTAACATGAGAGAAATTGTGTCTTCTGTGAACTTCATGAGCACTTTTGAAGTAACTGAGAATCCTATATATGATACTCTATTTGGTGTGTTTTTGGATGTTCATGGGGATTGAGAATAATTTTCTCTACCTTCTGACATTGTGTATTTCTTTCTGATTTAGTAGACCAGGAGAGAATAAGTAAGGAACTATCATGCCATAATTGCTGTTTGTATTGTTTTGTACATTTTCATAGCTAATGAATAATTGTCTTGTTGGATCTATTTCAGCCTTGTAAGTGCCGAATTAGTGATGAGCAGAAAATTCAGTCTTTTATTGACTCATACGAGCTGGGAGCAAGAATACTGAAAGGTAAGTACCATGGATTATTATTTCAAACAGTGCTGTATGTTGAGCTTGGCTGATTTGTGATGCTATTTTTCAGACCTGCCAGAATTGACGTCTTCAATATTTGATGAGAAGCTCATGCCTGAGCATTTACTTCGTGTTTGTCTAGAATATCAACGAACTTGTGCAACATCTCTAGACTACAATAGCTATAACACTTACAAGGTGTGGGTCTTTCAAATTGTACTTTGATTCCCAGTTGTCCTTTTGATATATTTAATATGTTTGCTTATTGCAGGATCCAAATCCTTCCGTGTTGTTCAAAATGGTTGATCCACTAACTGCACTTCAAGAGAAAGTTAAATACTTTTTGGATGAATGGCCTGATCATCCAGGTCTTCTGAAAATATTGGACATAATTGCTTCCCTTTTGGCAATGCCCCTGAGCACATCACTTTCAAAGGTATGTTATTGGTATCCAATAAAATGTTTATATAATACTATTATACTAATTTGCTGCTAAGTACTAAGGTTGACATGTTTTACCGTCACATTTCTTATTATTGAAGGCCTTGCTTGGATTGCAACTGTTGGTTGGGAAAGCTCAAACATTGCAGGAAAATGACTCCAAGTTCTTTCTAAAAGGTAAAGGCTGAATCTTACTGTCTGTGTTCTGGTGGTAAGAAACTAAAGAGTGTATACCGTAAATGGAATAGACTATATTGCAGTTGATACTTTAATTGACCTTGCTTCGATGACAACAGGAAAATTATAATCATCTATTGTCTATTTACTACTGCTGACCTTATTTCAAATTTACTATCTGTTGGGCATAATTGGTTTTGTATCTATGGTGGTGACACGCCAACATCTCAGGCATCTGGCAAATCTTAAAACAGTGTGGTTCTTTTGTTTTTAATTTCCTGTTCCCTTGCAGATCATCTTCCGCCGATATTCATGCTTGTGTCTTCATGGCAAAGGCTTGAGCTAGAATGTTGGCCTATACTGCTTGAGGAGGTCCAGGGAAAGTATGATACTAATGCTGCAAAAGTGAGTTTTATAATTAATATGCGTGTTTGTTATAGTTTTTAGTTCTTGATTTTTGGCTAACAGAATCTTGGACCTGTGCAGCTATGGTTTCCATTGCGGGCCTTACTTACTCACTCTTACGATATTTCAAAGAATGATGACTTATCTATAATCAAAAGGTATGCATCTGCATTTGTTCTCCCTTCTTGCTTGTCTCTATATTTTCTAATGTAATTTTGATCCAAAATGCAGCGTCGAGGAATTTGTTCAAACATCAAATGTTGGTGAATTCAAGAGACGCTTGCATCTCCTCCTTGCCTTCCATGGTGAGATTTCTGATGGTGCTAGTGTGGGTGCTTATTCAAGGTGAGATAGAGAGTTTGATCTTTACTATTTCAATAATCGAACTGCTTGTTTTGTTTCACTAATATTTTAGTACACTATAATTGTTGATATCATCGTTCTTTCTATTTTATTTAACTGTATCTGTTTTGGCTATTATAATTATTTTTCAGTATGCTGAAAACTGGGTGCTTCATTGTGAACATGTACATTATTTTCTTTGTTTTTTTTGCTCTTGACAGTACTTCAGTGAAGAAAATCCAGAATATTCTGTATAATATGTTTGGGTATTACATGCAGTTCTTGTCACTGTAAGTTTCTTTGTGTGGTTTATGTGAAGTATTTGCTAGTTCATTTCTTCATGGTCGGTTGTAATGGAAATTTTCACGACTCAGTGTTCTTGGGCAAATTGAAGCTGGTAAAGGATCCATTGAAAAGGAGTTGAAAGATCATGTCAAGCTTTACCGTTGGGAGCAAGAACCATACAGCACTGCTTCGATTGAAACTTTTAAGAGGACGAGGCAAAAGATCTTTAAGCTTCTGCAACGGTTCAATGTATGTACTTATTGCTTGCTGTCATTATTTATCCTATAAAAGCATTTACTAGTGCAGATAAATAATATCATAAGACTTGTAAGTGCCATTAGTTGCCACTATTGTTGCTATGAAAACAACAGTGTCTTTGAACTACTTAGTCACTTCTCTAATTGCATTTACAACTGTACCTTTTTTTTTTTCTGAAGTCATAAGCACTAGTATAGTTTTTGCTGTTCACTGACAAAAGACAAAAGGGCCCTAACGTCCGGTGCAACCCCATCAAAGACGCAGCGATTGCGAAGATTCCAAAGAGACCGAGCCCCCAAAATGAAGGAGCTAAGGCCTTGCCGGACCTGGCCGGAGCAAAGGGTATTTCATACATAATTGCCCCGCCACAGGTTTTGGTCTAGATCCCCTCTGGTCGAGGTCGATCTTGTTTCTGTTCCATAGGCTAGCTTCCTAGAGCAGGTGTGGTGTGTGTTTGTATGCGTTTTTGGGTCTGTAAGGTTATGTTTTTTCCCCTCCCCTTCTTAATACAAAGATACGCAGCTCTCCTGCGTGTTCGAGAAAAAAAGTTTTTGCTGTTGCAAGCATGTATTTTACCAGAACAAAACCTGGCATTGGATAGGCGCCCGTAGCTTATATATTCGTTAGTGTTGTAATATTTATGCTTATCTTCATTAACTATTTTGGAAAATACAATTAATGGGGCATTTCATTTTTCTTGATAGGATATTCTGCAAAAACCTGTCATCGTCCTACTGAATCAAGAGGCTACAGCAAGGAAAATTCCATGTTGGCTTGATCCACAGAGACCTGAATCACAGTTTCCTGTTGACACTGAGAAACTTAGTGAAAGGTTGTCCCATAAGGAGCATCAAATTTTTATTAATCCTCACCTCTTACATCTGCTTAGGCTGTTTTTCTGTTTCTGCCAGGTATTTGTGGTACAGCAAGTGGGCAAGTCAGGCTTCTTTGTCATTGCAAACTCTATTGCATACAAATACTACTGCTATTGGAATTCCTAATGTCAAAGGTTTGAGGCCCTCCCCCCCTCTCTTTCTTTGTGTGCGTGTGTGTGGCTACTAGTTCACCTGCTTTTCGTCTTCTTTTTTCCTTTCTGTGTGTGATTGTGAATTTGGTCTGAATTATTTTGTTGACAGAATATGCGCAAGTTGTTGTGCACGATATGAACCACCAACAAAATGAAACTGAACTCAAGGATAGATTGAAATTCTTTTGGGCTGCACTTGAGAGGATTTGCAATGCAGCTGATTTTGGTCCTATACTGAAGCATGGGAAAAAGAATCAGAAGAAAACTGCTCTATCCAATTTGTTCAAGACACTTGAGGAATGCGGATTATCAAAGCACAGGCCAATGGGTCATGAGGTACTTGTCATGGCAATAAGCTATTCTTCCACACTATTTTTTTTCAGCGGGAGGTGCATCTATGCTTTTCGTCAAAGTGATTTGCACAACTTTTAAAACAGAATTGTATGGTTGATAGTTATTACTTACTCCTTCGTATGCTTTGCGATTAGTACCATTCTTATTAGAGTGGAAAGTATGGAAACACTACTATTTTTCAGCTGCACAATTCTGCAATGTGAAATTGAGAACAATACATTGTAACTGAAAAGGAAATCTTGCTAGATATTCTGTATATTTTTTTATGTAAAAATGACCTTTACAATTTGATGTCACTTCCAGTGGGGAAACGAGTTGGATGCACCAAGCCCATTGTTTTTGGAGCAGTCATATAATGTGACACATTTGCTCCAGCAAGTGATCTCACAGAAAACGCCCGAAGATGTTAGTGTTGTTCATTCTACTCTATTGAGCACAAATAACTGGAAGCATGCAAATCAGCAGTACTTCAAATGTTTGGCAATGATGCAACGACTTCGACAGATTTCCCTGAAATTTAACAAAGATCTAGGTTTAGAGGAGGTTAGTTCCTTTTCTTCATTTTTTGGTATTTTGATACTACAGATGATGCATATATCAAATTTGCATTTATGATTTGAGCAATTTGCAGGTTAATAGGGCTACATCCTTTATGAATCATCTCTTGACTATGTTGTCTGAACAAAGACATCTTGCTTACAATCTATTTGAGCAGCTGAACCAGTTTCGGCATGCGATTTTCTTGTTAGGTTCTGGAGGTACTTCTCGATTTGTGCATTTTCTTTTGCTATTTTTAAATTTTAAATTAGCAAAACTTACAAGTTATCCTATATAGGGGTGAGTGACACTCTATCCTCATGCCAAAATGTACTGCTAAATTCCATGTGGCAACAAAAGGTATGGTTTCCAATACTAAAGTTTTAAATTTGTATGGATTTACAATTTGACGTATCCTTTTGCCATTTTTTATGTAGCATTTTTTTGATAATATACTGGCTATGACCACGGACACCAACCTGTTGCTCAGAAGCTTCAAGGATTGTCATCATGCCTCTTGTGACAACTTCCAAGTAGAAGTTGCCGCGATGTCAACTCTTTTTGAAAAGTTTATTTCAAGGTTTTCTGAATCAAAGGTAAACTTTTGTTTGTTTCTCTTATCTCTTATGGCCTGTTTGACCTAGCTTCAGCATATGAGCATATAGCTGAAATCAGGATCAAGCAGGGGGCGTATTTTTGGGTCTCATCCAAGAATCTTAAGCCCTGTTTCCAATAGAAGCTTCAATAAGTTGAAACCAGTGCAATGTGGCTTATGGTCGTATGAGCCTAAGGCACATGCAATCTTGCTTATTGGAGAAGCTACAACTTAGCCAAACATGCCCCCGAATACTATTCCTATGCAAAACTCATCAATATGTGACTAGGAACTCTGTTCTATTTTGCAGGATTTATTAGACAAGTACTTACTTGGATCCAATAATATCCTTGCTGGTGCACATAAGAATATGCCTCTTGCCACACGACAGATGGAGCAACTTGTTGCGGCGAATTGGCAGCTTTTCGACGCGTTTAGGGAGGATATGCAGGTTCTATGCCACCAGGATGTTTCAATGAGATCTGTTAAGAAACTCCTGCTATCTCGTTTTGAGGAATTACTGGAGAAGGTTTGTGCTGATATCTATGCAAATGCTGACTAATGCACAAATGCCATGATGTTTTGATAGCTAGACCGAGGATTTTGCTTAATTATCCTTTTGCTTGTCTGGTTTTCACTTGGCAGTGCTACACATATGCCAGGGAGGTATAGATCCCACAGAAACATCACTGAGAATTTTGTAACCTTTTCAATTGCCTATTTTATTCTTTTCAGGAGTGACCACATTTTTATTTTATGCACTTTACGTACACTTTTTGTAGCAAAAATGTTTATTTACCATAGCCATCCCCATTCTTTTTTACTGTACAAATATCATGTAAAATATAAACTATTTATGTTTGGTTCTGCCCTTTCAGAAGTTAGACTCACATCTTGCTTGATTACTTCATTCTTGCCCTTGTATAGATTTTGTTCTTTCAATTTTGTTTCTCATTTGGATGTCGTCCTTGAGAAATTTATCTTGTCCAAATGCTGCTTGTTAGTATTGATGTAACTGGGCATTTGCTTTGTGTTGTATGGATTTTTGGTGCTTACACGCATTTCTGTTATAGGGGAAGATTGCGAGTTTCTGCAGAGAAGTTGATGAAGACAAGCATAGACTATGCTCTGATGCCCTACAAAAGCTTGAAGGTTCATATGCAGAAGCTTTTAATGAAACTTTCAAACTAGCAATTGGTGTTGTAGGAAAGCTCAATGATCTTGCAGTATCCACTAATGGAACTAAAGATTCATCGGAGGGAAATATTACTTTGTGGAAAGATATTTTGCAGTCATATGTCATGAACCTTCAAATGGACCATGTGTGTGATGCTAGTGAAAAGCTTTCTGTTTTAACGGTATGTTACTTCACCTTTACCATGTTGTATATGTTTGTCTCTAGAAATTTTGGCTGCACCATCTGATTATTATTGTTTACCAACAGAGGAGGCTGGTTGACTATAAACCTGAGATATGTTCTAGTATAGAGGTGCAGTTAATGCATCTTCATGCTTTGCTAGGTGTGATCTTGTCATCAGCTGAAGGCATACTTTCTGAACTTTTAGAAGCCCATAGAACAGTAAGTATTTTATGTTTTGATAAATTTGTACTCATCCATTTTTTCCCTTTTTGGGGTAAAATAATTTCGAAAATTTCCCAATGTTCTATTTCTGATGGTTTCAGACATCTGAAATGACTCACGCACTTGGGGACCTTTTAATTTATCTATTTGCGGAGGGGTTTGGTTCGACAGAAGATGCAACTGAAGATGCTTCAGATGGACCAGAGCATGGTGCAATCGGAAATGGAACTGGCATGGGTGAGGGGGAAGGTCAAGAGAGCGCAAGCTCTAAAATAGATGATATATCACAACTTGAGGGAACGGCCAATGAAGTGGTAAGTGTGCTCAAACTATACTTTTGATCTTAACAATCTTTGTGTGCTTAAGTGAAGCTAACCATCTTGTGATATTGAGCAGGATGCTCTGTGTAAGCCAGATCAAGCTCCTAAGAATGATGATGAAGCAATTGAAATGCCCGAAGATTTTACGGCTGAATTATCTGATGTTTCTGAGGATCCTGAAGGCAATGACTCAGGCGATGAGGATGAAGACATGAACTTGGAGAATCAGATGGGTGATACTGGTGATGCAAGTGAAATGGTTGGCAAGAAATCTTGGAATAAGGATGAGGATGATGATCCTAAGACATCCACCGAGAAGTATGAGTCAGGTTCATCAGCCAAGGGGACAGATCAGAGCGATAGGGAACTGAGAGCTAAGGATGAAAGTGCTTTTGAAGGAGATCCCATGGAGTCAGATTGTGATGAGCAAGGAAAGAATAATAGTTTGGAGGATGAACCTAGTACTTGTGAGGGTACTGATCAAAATACTGATGATGTAATGAACAAAGCTGATGCATATGATGATCGAGCAGGACCTGAACTCTCTGAACCAGAGGATAATTTCGAGGATGCCAGCATGGAGGGAGCTGAACAACCCGATGAGATGGATGCTGACAATGAAGAAATCAGTCCAGGAGAGGTGAAGCAATCAGATGAGAGCTCAAATGCTTCAGACGAGATGGAGGAAGGAGATGCCGCACAATGTGGTGATAATGATGTAGATAATGAAGGGGAGGATGTTGAAGATGGAAGCATGGAGCCAAATAACACGGAGAAACAACAATTGGACAAGATCGAGTCGCTTGCGCATCCTTCACAAGGTACACAACCCAACCATATGGAAATAGACTCTAACAGAGAATCTGAAGCAAACTTGGCCAACAGCACCGACATGAGCTGTGCAGTTGCTCCTTCTGTTAATTTTTCAAGCAATGAAGTGCCTAGTCTGGAAATATCTATGCCCAACTCTGGTGATGGTTCAAGGTTATTATCCAACTCCAAGCCAGAGATGCAGACTGATGCTCAACCATCACACATCAAGCAGACAAATCCTTTCAGGAGCATAGGAGATGCGATGGAGGAATGGAAAGAACGAGCCAGAGTCTCAGCTGATGCCCAGGATCATCAACCAGAAACTGAGCATCAAATTGATGATGAGAGTGCTACTGAATTTCGTTATGTGCCTGAGGGTGAGCAGAGCACCTCTCAGGCACTGGGTGACGCGACAGCTGATCAAATCAACAATGACCTGCAGGTCAAACAATCTTTCTCGGAAGATGAAAGCCATGTCCGGAAAGTGGATACTGATGAGAGGACACCTGGCGATGATAGTCATCAAGTGCCCCATCTTCAAGCTTCACAATCACATATCAACAAGTCCGAAAATGCCAATGAATTTGAGGGCAGAGAGATTCAGACTGATACATCCGTTCAGGATTTAGTTCAAGGTGAAAGAGATAACACTTTCGGAGATATTGTTTCATTCAAACGACCTCCGGCAGATGACAAAGTAGTTCTACTGGATGACCTATCCAGTGACAGGGAGTTGTCTACTCAGATGGATCTGGACATCACTAACGAAGAAAAGAAAAGGGCTATTGTGGACTGGAAAAGTCTTGAACTGGCAACTATGAAATTGTCCCAAGAACTGGCTGAGCAATTGCGCCTTGTCATGGAACCAACTCTTGCAAGTAAGCTTCAAGGAGATTACAGAACTGGAAAGAGAATAAACATGAAGAAGGTACTTCTATTTCTCATCATCTCGTCTCACACTAATGTTTTTCCTTTAAAGAGATGGTTACTTATATGATGGAATATTATTATATATTTTTTCAGGTTATTCCATATATCGCAAGCCACTTCCGCAGAGACAAGATATGGTTGCGCCGAACTAAACCCAATAAACGTAATTACCAAGTGGTTATTGCTGTGGATGACTCACGAAGTATGTCTGAGGGCAAGTGCGGAAAAGTTGCTATTGAAGCATTAGTTACAGTTTGCCGGGCCATGTCACAACTGGAGGTTGGACAGTTTGCAGTTGCAAGTTTTGGGAAAAAGGGAAATGTTGAAGTGTTACATGATTTTGATCAGATCTTCAATGGAGAAGCTGGAGTCAAGGTAGGTTGATGAAACTGGATGCATCTCTTTTGCCTTCAGTAAAAGAAAAAGAAACTCATAACTATTTCTCTCTTTTCTGCTCGGATTACAGATGATCTCAAGTTTGTCCTTTGAGCAAGACAACAAAATTGAGGATCAACCGGTTGCTGATCTGTTGATGCATCTGAACACAATGCTTGATACTGCCGTGGCTAGGTCGTGTACACCGTCAGGGCAAAATCCACTTCAGCAACTCATACTAATAATATCCGATGGCAAGTTCCACGAAAAGGTACTTATTTTTCTCTCAGTTTTGCTTGTAGATCCAGCATTCCTTATCCATTTGGTTCTGAAGTTTGCTTTGTGACATCAGGAAAATTTGGGGCGCTGTATCAGGAATGTTCTAAACAGAAAAAGAATGATCGCGTATGTACTCCTCGATAGTCACGAGGAATCTATTACGAACTCACTGGTGCGTACTTCCCAAATTTCATTGGCATGGTTTGCATGGGCAGCTAATCAACTGAATTCAAATTCTCACGTCGTTGTTCTGTGCAGGAAGCGTGCTATAAAGGAGGCAAACTATCTTTGGAAAAATATATGGACTCCTTTCCGTTCCCTTACTATGTTATGCTCAGGAACATCGAAGCGCTTCCTCGCACATTGGCAGATTTGCTCAGACAGGTATGGAGTAACACACAATTTAGCACCTGTCATTCATTCATTAGCAAATGGATGCCCTATTCATCTCTGCTGTTTTTCTGTTGCGCAGTGGTTTGAGATCATGCAGAGCACGAATGAATGAGCTTTTTGGGGACTTCAGTTCATCAAATTTTCGGGAGGAATGTTATCGTGATCTTTAGCTTTCATTTGTATGTACAGCAAACTAGGGAACCCAGAGTTGTACGATTGAACGTGTTCTCTAGCTTGTTTTACGTAGGGCTTACAGATTGTGTGAATTGTGATGCATCATCCATGGCCTGATTTGTGTACAAAATATACCACATTTCCATGTAAATCCCTTCTGAGAAATGGCAAACAATTTTGTTGGTACCGCTTTGAGTGGAAAAGCTAATGTTTATTCGCATAACAATGCATCCATAAAAAAAAGAACGGAAAAGCAAAACAATAATATCTCCGCCCGACTACGCCCGGGACCGTACGCGTGCTGCGGCGCGTCTTCCCTGTTCATTCAGAGGTGATGCCTGACGAGACATCACACCCATCATACTGTATGCAACATCTCTTGGCCCGAAGCATGGACGAAATCAGAAGATATTTTCTTGTCTAAAAATATCGGGCACAAACGATGGTCGCTAAGTTCCACTTTCTGATATAAGCCACCAACGCAACAATGTGTCTGTTTAATATGTTTAATATGGTTGTTGTTTATGATTTTTAAATGAATTTTTTGAATTTTAGTTGTTTGTGATAGAGATTATAGAGAGAGATACTTACGATTTTGGTTGATACAGATGTTAAACTTTTAACGTGTACTACAATTAACTTGTAAACATCGTCTTGAGAAAATACTACGTTTGAAAGTTAGGTACTGTAGCAAAAGTCAGAATCCACTTTTAGAAGCTGTTAAAAAACATGCCCAATAGCATCAAACTGCTTCTCACCCGTCATTTGGCTGCGCAACGGGCAGACTATTCCTTTGTGTTTGTCATGTTATTTGTAGGGTTGAAAATATATCCATACAAATTGAATAATATCTTTATCATATTTATGTCCGTATTTTGTAAACGGATATGAATACAGATATTGTAACGAATTCGAATAGAATATCTATTCAATTCGGTCAGATCTGGATATCTTTATAACTTATGTAGTATAAATACGTTAATGATATTTTATCATCGTACAATCACGCTTAATCATTCTAATTCATTTACTTCACATAAAGAATTACCATGCCACCCCAGCCCAGCCGTCTGTGATAGTTCACTCTATACCTAATTTTTCTTCTTCTGTTTTTTGGCTAGCCTCAAGAAATAATGTTACCTATGCCCTTTGAAAACAAGCAAATACAGTGATAAATTAACACAACAGCATATTCCATTTCCATTAAAATTAGAATCCACAATTACAGCATAATAAGATAACAAATCCATCTCTTTAACACAACAAGAATATATAAGAAGCAGATATCCTAGCAGACAGTAGAAGCTGGAAGCATTGGATGGCGGTTGGATATCACCGGCAATGGAGAGGCGGCGGTAGCACCACCTTTGTGGCACGACGGTGAGACTACACAAGACACTCTTACGACACTTACGATAAGAGTGTGTTGTGCAGTCGACCGTCGTGTCAAAACGGAGGAGCTAGTTCACGACGATAATCGGCGTCGTCGAGGAACAAGCTGGATGCATCGGATGGCTGCCGGATATCACCGGCAATGGAGAGGCAGCGGTAGCGCCACCTCTGTGGCACGATGGTGAGACTGCATAAGACACTCTTACGACACTTACGACAAGAGTATGTTATGCAGTCGACCGAGGTGTCACAACGAAGACGCTAACCCACGGTAGTAATCGGCGTCGTCGAGGGGAGATGCAGGAAGCTATATAGTGAATGAACTCACGTGTGACTGCCGGTGGAAAGGTAGATGGGGAGTAATTAATAAGGGCCGAGCGGTGGGAGGAACTGGTGCCTGTCATTCGATGTGGAGAGAATGGACGGGTGAGATCGAAATCCTGGAGGATACGACACGGATTGTTGACGTGTCATTATCAGAGACGGTTTGTTATACGATCCGTATGTGATAATCAATTTCGTATAACAAACCGTCTCTGATAACGCTTAAATATGTACGCCCTAATCCAGCTTTTCTAAACTAACCTCTCATTTTTCTTCACCAAATTTCTCAATAATGGCATCTAATATTCTTTTTATCTCCTTCCTCTCATCTATCCATCATGAGTTGTTTGGCCGTAACCTTACACAGACGGTCAACAATTTACGTCTGGAGCAGCTCCTCCGCTCACGCCCTTCTCTCCTTCCTCGAATCGCTTCTATCCGTCAGCTGGACCTCATCATTCGCCATCGAAGGAGGTGTATCGTTGCCGCTCAGCAAACGGAAATCGCCCTTACCCTCGTTCTTCTCTGCAATGTGCACAAAGCGGAAGAAGCTCTTGTGACAATGGAGAGACACATGGATAACATTGTCGATCAAGCAGAAACGGCCGATTTTAAGGAAGCTTATCATGGTATCCTCTATGAGATTATTGACCGTGCTAATGATTTGGTCAGGCTGGAGGAGGAAGTGCAGAGGGCAATGACAATTGTCACGGTATTCGAGAACTCAGCGACTGATTCTCTAACTACAAAAGTCGAAGAAGAAGCATATGAAACCCAGAAGACTAAGATCTGGGAATCACTTTTTTAGGACTTTTGTAAAAAATTTGTCTTGAATTTGTCTCTCGTTTCAGTAGCTTCTGTAGTTCACATGACAAAGCATAAAACACAGACGGTTGTAAATAAAAACTATTTGTGATAGTTTTATAGACGGTTTTAATTAAAAACCGTCTGTGATAATGCGTATATCACAAACGGCTTTTAAGCCTAACCGTCTGTGATAGTTTTAAAGACGGTTTTAGTAATGAATCATCTGTAATAATCAAAGGCCAAACAATTTCCGTTTATGATTATAGCTTATTTTATAGTAGTATCCGTCCCTGTCAGCAGGTACCCAACCCATCAGAGCATGGAACTGACTCCACGCTCCACCGCAGCAGCAGCAGCAATGATCCACCCCGCTCAGCCAATCATTCGCTCCCGCAGCGAAACGTCACGCACCGGAAAAACGCCCCGACGCACCGTGACCGCCCCCGGCCAGCTCCAGTCCACCCGACCCAACCCACCGCCGCGGGCGCAGCGCAAGCGCCTCCTGCAGAGACGCATGCCGAGAACGGCCGAAATCGCGGCACGCGAAGCCGTACTCCACCCGACGCAGACCCAACCCGCACATCGCGCCCGCGCCGCCCCGCGCGGATGGACATCGCGGCCACCATCGGTACGTGCAGCTCAATTTATTGCTTCAGCTTCTCTGCTTCATGTTCCCTACTCCGGCGTGCCCATGTAGTGAGTCAGTGTACAGCTCAATTAATACAACGACCAGTCGATAGGGCGATCCTTATTACCCATTTTGGTGAACAAACCTTTTTCCTTTTAATGCCCGAGCTGTTTTCTGCTTTTGCTTCTACTGAATTGTTCCGACTTTCTTGTTATTGGTTGGCCAAAGTCGGAAAGTTTTGCCAATGCTGCAACCCGCCATGTACTTTACACTCTGTCTTGTATGCAGCAAATAAGTTTGCTTGGATCAACCAATGTACAAGAAAGGGTGAAGCGATTTAGGATAACAGGAAAAGAGATCCACGGCTTATGCAAGAAAACCTGATTATGCATATAGCTAAATGAAATTGTTACCTTATTGCCTATCGTAAGTTACCGTTTCAGAAAAGCCAATTAGACTATTTTAACTTGCATCTTATCTAATGGGAATGTTTAAAAACACTTTTCTGTGCATAGGTGTAAAATACGCGTCGGAAAGTTACTACCGTTTGTGAATGAAGTTACTGTCAAATACATATAGAGTTACTGCCAGTACATAACTGGGTAGTACGCATGTTTGACAGTAACTCTACTCACAAATGGTAGTAATTTCCCGGCACGCACGGTGCGCACGCACAGATTAGCGCAGCCGTGGGAATAGTCCCAACATGACCTTATGTATGTCCTCCCTCTACAATTCCAACTTGGCCCTGTCCCTGTGACTTTTCTACCGTAAAATATACATGCTCTTGGTGTAACATACGTGTTATTTCACATGTCTTCTGATTTTGGTTTCACATCAAATTGCCAGGAGTGGATTTTAAAATCAAGTTCCTTACCGTTGATGGAAAGAAACTGAAGCTGATTATATGGGATACTGGTGAGCTTAGTACTTATCAGATTACGAAACATCACTTTCTATTATGCTATCTGACTCCGGGTGGAAATATGCAATGTTAGCAAATCCTTTTTGGTTTTTGCATACAATTTTATTCATATAAAAAATTTATTTTGTTCTTCCATATTGTAATGTATAAATAGTTCTATTACAAGAACATGTAGTCTTGTCTCTTGTGGAATGATTGTAATACCCTAGCCCATTAGTGTAAAGACCCACATGGCCTATGTAGAGTGGTGGGAGGATTAGTCCTACAGTGCTTGTCTAAAGTGAGTTATAGTAGCATATAATACCTGCCGGGTCCAAACGTAATACTTTTGGGTTAACCCTTTTACACGAAACGAGGACAAAAGTGTGTATCTGAGGTGCTATGTGCGTGTGGGTGGGCTGGACATTGAGCGAATTTTGGACCAAGGTGTTACAATTGGTATCAGAGTATCAGCCTTTGCTACATAGGTACGTGTATGTGTGGGCCTTTAGTGGGTATCCACAACACGAAGGTTGCACCAAGGGGTGATTCTAGGCATTTGCCGTGTATATGGTGTGCTGCTAAGGACGCCAGTCCTTAGAGGGGTGAGTGTAATACCTTGGTCCGTTAGTAAAGGCCCATGTGGAGTGGTGATGGAATTAGTTTTACATTACTTGTTTAAAGTGAGTTTTAGTACCCTATAATACCTGTTGAGTCCAAACATAGTACCTTTGGGTTAACCTTTTTACACGAAGTGATGACGAAAGTGTAAATGAGGTGCTATGTGTGCGCGGGTCTGCCCCATAGGAGGGCTGAGCATTGAGCAAATTTTAGGCTAGAATGTTACAATGATAAAACCACTCTTGGTATACAATATAATTTAGATGTACTTCTTCCACTTATTCTTCTAAAGCTTACGTCACATGCTCAACAATGCAAGTAACTCAAAGCCACAACACAACACATCACATGAGCCCATCTCTCATTCTCCACCAGATTCAACCTCTTGTTGATGCGAGGGTAGGTCCCAATCTTCTGATAGGATGATAATTCGATTGGTAGAAAATGACGTTTACAATGAGGCTACTTAACCGAAACACGATCAAGTTGTCCAACAATCGCTACACCACGCTTCGAGTTGTTATCAACCGTGCCAAGAACACAGTTAACCTGATCACAGAGATCAATTCCTGCAAGCAATCGAGAACAAGGAAGAACAATGATAAAGAGCAATCTGAAAATTGTTAGATATAAAAGTTGCATAATGATGATTGAGGTTCTATAACATTGGATCTGTTGGTCTAATCGACACAAGAGACAACGTGGAGTTTGCACACGTGGCTAAATTGATTTAAACAAAATCTAAACAAGAGGGAGTCCCCTGGGGTTATTTAAGAGAAAGAGAGAGGTGGGCATGCAACCCTAGGAGGTACAAGGCCCATAATCCCAAATGGAGGTGGCGTAACACCTTTTGACTCGTACTCAAAATCAGTGTCAGGTTGTTTTGGCCATTGTGGTGCACACAAAATGAATTTGGAGGTGAGGCCAGATCCATTTGAAAGCTGACAAGATAATTTTTTAATCAAGTACTCACACACCTCAAACGGGACTCCGTATGTGAGAGTTATGTACATTTGAAATTGGACCAGTCAGGCTGAATCTGAATTGATCCGGAGACCAAATTGGATTCCAAAATGTGTCCAACTTGATCTCTTGGTTGACTTGGACCAAAAGTGACGTGGTGACTTGAGGAAGAGTTGGGGAAGACGTCGACTTGGTCTTTGTTAGAGTTAGTAATCTTGTTTAGTCGTATTCGAGTTGGTTTGTCATGGTCATAGTCGTATACGAGTCGAGTTGAGTTTCAGTGTTCGAGTTGGTTTGCGTGTCCGTTTGCTAGTTGTATAAGTCGGCTTTAAAAGGTCGAGCGATGTAATCATGAAAAAACGAGAGGAAAAAGAAGAGAGGAAGCAACTGGTGTGATCGAACGAGAGGGAGAGAAATAAAGAAGAGAAGAAGGAACCGTTTTGGATTCGGGAAATCGGAGGTGTTCGTGAATTTGAAGGCTCCGGGAACTCAGCGAGCATAGCACAGGGGAGAAGAACCCGAGGCATAGTCGCTCCTCTGAATCCGCAAGGGGAGAGAGACCGTCGGCTCCGTGTGAGGTGGAGGTGCGGTCAGCCCAGCAGTGGCTAGATCCGAGAGAGGCGGCAACGTCCCGAAGAGCGTGAGGTGGAGATGCGGTGAGGCTGTCGACGGCCGGATATGGGAGAGGCGGCGGCGACCCGAAGAACGCAAGGTGAAGGCATGCCCAGGCCTGCGACGGCCAGATCCAACGGCGGTGGTGCTCGTGGTGGAGGCGACCGGAGGGCGGAGCGTGTGGCAGGGCCAAGAGGGTTGAGCGGCGACGGCGGTCCAAGCAAAGGATGGCGGTTGTGGCTCGTGCTATGGAAGGCCAACGATGGCGTGAAGGGAGCCGGATCCGGTGCGGAGAGGGCAGGATCCGGACTTGGCAGCAGCGGAGAGCGTCGGATCTGACGCGAAGACGACTGGATCTGGGTTCGACGGGTGTGGCCGGATCCGGGCTGGGGTGGCGCGGTGACGGCGGATCCGGCGCAGGTTGCACAGATCTGGGAGAGGCGACAGAGGAAGCAGAGGCTTGGGTGGCACGGTGAGGACTGTACGGGCATGGGAGGAGCAGGGCTCGCGCCGCCATGGGGTCTCGAGGCGGCCGGAGCTGACAAAGAAGTGGCCGCCCCTCGGGAGAGGAGATTGATCCTCGCAGGGACAGCAGCAGTGGAAGAGAGCGGAGGCTAGAAGAAACCTAGTAGTGGAAGAGAGCGGAGGCTAGAAGAAACCTAGTGCTCTGATACCATATTAGATTGAGAGGAGGAAGGGATAAATGTTATCTCTGTATTGAAGCCCAAAGGGGAAAATCTATAATGAATACAATAGACAACTCTAAAACGACAATAGGAAATACCAGTAATACCTTTTACAGGTTGCACTTTCAGTTTCTTCTTGGATGATTCTTGCTGCTAGTAGGATAGCCTATATGCATCATAAATAGCTCATGATTTAGCTGCCGTGCAGATTCTGGAGGTTCCAAGTCTCTTGGAGGAAGATTCCTCCTCAGTTGTGAAAAGGAATATTCTGAAACAGCAGCAGGAAAGTCATGCAAAGCACAGTGGTGGGTGCTGTCAATAGATCCATGCCGCATGATTGAGCTCGATTTATGGTCATCGCATGCAACCAGCAAGTGATACCCAACTGTAGCTGTTCTTGTGTGTTCTGTTGTACATGAGTTGTATCTAAATGATCTGTGAGTAACAAGGGTGGAAAAAAGAGGAGCTTGTGAGGTTTTGGAGAGTGATTAAAATTGATTTGTACAAAGAACGCCATGTTTCTTTTCGTTGTTTATACTCCTTTTTTTAATCTCTTTGCTGTACCAATTTTATAGTTACACTTGTAATGGAATCATCAGTCCCTTTTTTTTCAGTTTGTGGTAATTGGGGTTGGGGTTCCAGGGTGGGGTGGGGGGGGTGCTGAAAATAGATCATTCCGAGTGCTTCCTGTATATCATGAGTTCACTCCGTAGATCAACTGGCAGAATTGTTTGGTCGTTTACTCTTTTTGCCTATGGAAGAAAGGAAACCCTCTTCAGTAATCAGTAGAACCTCTTGACCGACCCATGTTATCAGCAAGGCAACAATGTGTCGGAGTTATTATAGTCTTGTGAGAATTTTTCGTTCTTAAATATGTAGTTCTCTGAAATTCAAAATACATATACTTCTCTTGTAATTTTAACATAAAAGTTGTGGTGTTGCGAAATTTACTCCTCTATTGGGATTTTTTTTCTGAAAAAAAGAAGATTTTGCTAAGTGTCAATTTTTTAATTTAAAAGCACTTATTAATTGCAAATCGCCAAGAACAGCAAGTTCAGTCAGAGGACATGAGAATCAGCAATTCGTGGGACATATTTATTCATCCACATGACCTTCCGGCGACAACAAAGTGGTCTTCAACTCATCAAGCAAGGCCTCACGTGACTAAACTAGTAGGTTTTTCGTCCTAGTAGCGGTGAATGAGGTCGCTGAATGCCCCTGGGTTCTTCGAGTAGTGATCGATCTCAGCCTGGAACACACAGAGATGGCAGAATAGTGAGACAAGCATGAGTTCGCATACATATTAACAAATACCAAGTACTTCATGAGAGGGTTGCTGTGACGAACTTATAGCAATCCAAATATCTTTTCTCTTCACAAAAGAAACAATCCAATAGATTTTTCATTTGATTTCCGGCCATTCTAAAGTTGGCGTAGATTATTAGTAGCAGTTAGTCAAACTATATCAAGAGAAGTTAAAAATATTTAAGAGTACTGACCTTTCGAATAGCTATAACGGCTGTGACGAGTTTATCACCAATTAATTCATGCAAAATTTTGTCTGCAGCAAGTGATTCTATAGATTCCAGCAAGTCCTGCGGCAGCCTTTTGAGTTTGGAAGCATAATCTGCAGGATTTGATTCTGCGAAAGACACAAGCAGCATCTGACACAGGCGCTCTTGGAGGAAATCAAAAGCTAGTAAATACTGAATCCCAACTTCCCAAGTAGATGTTTCAGAGTATTTTCCAGATTGATGGTAAGGGCAAAAGGCATTTATGAATATTTTCCAGATATGTAATGTAGAATAAAACTTCTATTATGTGGTACATGTTTCTGTAGAGATCACTGCAAAGGCTCAACATGTTTCTAGGAACATTTTCAAACCTCATGGTAGCGGGGCAAATATTGGCAACACCCTGACAGACAAAAAAGTCAAGTAATGAGAAATGTTCATACCAATTGGTTCAGGCAACTTAAGGCCTCTCCTCAGCCCATCAATCCCAGCAGCAACAATAGCAGAAAGGCCCAAGTGTGGATTTGCGCACCCATCAAAGGATTTAATTTCGAAGTTGCTAACTAAATCAAGAGGCACACCAGGTGGGCATGCGGTTCTCAATGGAGCCTCCCTGTTCTCTTTCCCCCAGCATAGATAAGCTCCACTCCATGTATTTGGCTGAATTCGATCATAACTATACACAAAAAGCCAATGAATATGATCATTAAACAGGGCGCATAACATAATGATTCAAAATGGTTGCTTCAGTATTCTGGCATTTTGTCAGACAAATAGCAAATCAAGTTATCTAGATTCTAGAGAACAAATGCATTGACATCCTGTATGTATCGCACATCTTATGGAAGAAACAAATAGTAAATTGAGTTATCAGAATTTTCATCAAATTGACAGGGCATTCTTAGAAGCTTTACTAGAAGATATTACCTGTTTGGGTGAGGAGCAGTAAATGCTAAGATTGATGGAAGATGATGATATACTCCAGCAAGGAACTGTTCTCCAAGTTTTGACATTCCATAGTAACTATATTTATTTGATCCCATGAAAACATTCTGATCATTCTCCCATAAACTCAGATGCACATGAGAACCGGATCCAATATCATTCAAGTCAGGCCTGGAAAGTGTCGAGAAGAATAAAGCATCATATTCCCGTAAAAAAATCCCATAAAGAAAGAATAAAGCATCAGATACCGGATACATAACTACATAAGTTTCACATGATTGGCGATTTGGTAATCTGGTATTGCTCAGAAAAAGGCAATATTTACATATTTGAGCAGAGTAAAACATTGGGGTGGAGGTAGAATAAAATATTATTTGACCAATTATAGCTCTTTTAAGTTCTCTTCATCCTAAACAGATGTTTCAATTCAAAATTACAAGCAAATAGTGTTACCTGGCCACTCTGTTCACTTACAATTGGCTACTACTACTAGCACAAAAACACAAAACAGTGTACAACTGTACACAATGAAAACCATTCTTTTGAGCACGCTAATAACAAAGAGCACAGTGTAGACAGATATGTTGTTTAATGTACTCAGATTACTAGCTTAAAGTTTCCTTTTCAGTTGTTCTTCTATGATCAGAAAATGTTGAAGAAAGAAGTTGTCTCCATGAAGATGAGTTGTATGGAGATAATAGAACATTGAAACAGGATGGCATATGATATGTTGATCCATTAACTTACTTTGGAAGAAATGTCGCTATCAGCCCGTGCTTCCGAGCAACTGATTTAATTATCTCACGGGTGTATATCAGTTTGTCAGCGGCAAGAGTGCACAGCACATACTTTAGGGCTACCTCAAACTGCCCTTTCCCAGCTTCAGCATGCAACTGTTACATTTTTGGGAAAAAAGTAGAGGTAAAGAAAGAGAGCAATCAATCACTAAATCATAGCATATGATCAAAGGTAATCAATTTGATATCAAAAATTGTAATTCTACAAAAGTTTTGCCCCAAAGAAATGTTAAAATCACTCCTTACTTGCTCAACCACAATGTCTGCAGCTTTAAGAGAAGAATATACTTCTTGTAGTATAGATGATGCACCATCAAATGCTGAAGTCGAGCAGTAAGGGGTATTATCATATGGGACCCACTGCTCATGTCCCTCACTGCAGAGTTTTCTTATTAGGATCACGTAAAGAACACAAAACTTATAACAGATTTAATTTTATATAGAGTCGGACAAAGCTACCTTACTAATTTTCTGCGGAGGTAAAATTCATTCTCGAAACCTGCCTTCATTGTCTAAAAAGGACAAATAACTAAACATAAATACAAAAATGGTCTTCACTAAGTTATGCAGACAAAAATTCTGCATTTATTCTTACCACATTGAACTCATCAAGCAGAGCTTTTGTGACTTTTCTTAAGGCATTTCTAGGACAGTATTCCCAGGCTTCTCCAGGCCTTATTTGCATGTCAGCCATCACCATTTCCTCGTGCCTTGACCTTGCAATAAGAGTAATCTACTGTTAAGGACTTAAGGTAATCATAGCGAAGACATTTAGCTTGTCACAATTAAGACAATTTTAGTGTGTTTGGAGCATCGACTTATTGTGCTAATATGAGTAATCTACAGGAGCTAAAAAAATGGCAACTGTGGTAACTGGAAAGTGTCTTAATGTGTTTAAAGACCTGACTTATTATCACCAAATTGAAAATAGAAACCCTTAGTCATGAGATAGTAATAGCTCTTCACGTTTTGAAGTAGTCAACAGTTAGATTTCCATTCCATAAGAAAATATAAGTGATTACTGGTTAATGATATCTTCTGTTTCCATAGAAGTTAGCCATTTAGGAATATAAGCAACATAGGAAGTTATTAAACATATAATTCGGGTGAGAGGGGGTAGTGACAAATCAACATTTTTTGTCAATGTGGAAATAAGACACCAAGAACAAACAAAAAAATAAGAAAGAAAACAAAGGTCATAATGGACGTCTCAATGGAAACAGGTACCAACGAAAATGTTTTTTTTAAAAAAATCAAGTATACCATGGGAGCTTCAGAAGTGTTGACATATCTGGTACAAGCCTGATCTCGCCTACACCAGTAAGGTTTGTCCCATCTGCTGGGCCATCACAAAATGAAGTCATTCCCATTGATGCAAAAGTCAGACCAACACCCTTATTCCTTGCAATCTCATAAAATCTTCCAGCTGGCACAACCTGAAAGTATGGTCCATTGAGAAGTGAATAAATTTTAAAGTTTTACTTTTCTCAATACTAGGTATGAATATTAGCGATGCTAAGAATACACAACACCATCCAATTAGTGAGTAGTTTCATAAGTGCTACATTGACTGAATCTGTTGAGGAAAAACGACTTCTGAAGGCTTGCAACAAATTTCATGATAACCATTGTGTATATGGAGCAGATTAAGACAAATTGTCTAACAGATAACTTTTAATCCCTAAACCCACGAGAAATGACCAATGACAAAACTACTTCAGATCATGTGAACAACACAGTGTGTGGTTGGAAAGATAAGCTTACACGGCATCTATGTTGACCTGAAGCATCATTCCAGATGATTCGAACAAAAACACGTCTTGCTCAACACAAGATAACGATATGCTATTGTCAGCTATGGTAGTTTTCTGATTGATTGACCCATTGGTAACATTCAGCTTGTATAGATGCAATGCATTTCGTCTAAAGATGTCCTCAACTGCGTCGATAGCTTCCTGGATGGTAAGATCACCATCTTCACATGCAGCTGATAGGACACGGTAAACAACATCACGTGCCCTTTTTGCACCTGTAAATCAGCACAAGCTATAAATTAACGCCTAAAACCAACAAACTATGCGTACACTCTTCTGTACTTTGGGGCACCATTCCTATTGCAGTACAAAACTTAACAAGAAAATATATATAAAAAAGTCTTGCACCAAAATGTTTCATTCTTTTCTACTATTGGTTGAAAAGAGAATAAACCACTGAGCATTTCTTTCAAAGAGAAGAAAACATTCAAACTCCTTGATTTCTGACAAGACATTTAACATTTGCAATGACTATAATGTATCTTCGACAATCTTATGAAATAGTTAAGACGGATGAATGTACCTAGATAGTAGGTCTCTGGAAAAGCATATCCATCAGTGCTGAACATGACCTGCAAATGGTTAAAACTAGAAATATCAAGCATAAAATAACTCCAAAAGTGACAAATATATAGGTTGCACATACGCAAGTGACAATGCAACATTCAACAAGATGTTAGCGGAGTGTATCAAAATGGAGATCGGTTACAAAGGCAACTTGAGAGTGAATATTACATAGAAGGACTAACATAAGTAAAATTAGATGTACTGTAAGCACTGTTATGAATATTGTGTGTGTATTGATATGAGACCCAAAGGGTCATATATATAGGAGAGTACAAGAGATATGCCATATAGAGATAAGGTATATATGGAATAGAATCCAAACTCTATCTTCTAATACAACTCTATCTCTATCTCCTTAACACCCCCCTCAAATGCAAAGCGTATGCAATAGCATTGCATTTGAAAAAGAGGTTGACATTAAAACAAGATAAATCCGAAATCCGAGTCTTGATGATGTAAATGGTTGCGTGCGACCTTGGAATAAACTGTCAAATCAAGTCAAGAGGAATAGATAGAAGCATGTGGCAGATCGAAGCTCGAGGCGGCGGCGGCGGCAAGATGCACAAGAAGCGCAACGCAGGCGCGATCTGCGAGAAGAAGTCTTGGCGGCGTTACAAGCTCGTCAAAGAATAGAGCGGCGGCACGCCATGCAAAATAAATTTCCTACACTTCTATGGTGACAATAGATTTGTGGACTCGCACGCGGCTTGGGCGAACTAGAGATTAGAGACTACGGTTTGGATGGGCGCAACGGAAGACTCACGAATAGAAAAATAGCAAGACGGACTCACTAAAGCGAGCGGCGGTGGAGTCGGCGGGGTCGGCAACGGCCGACCTCGGGCAACAGGCCGGCAGAGCGGCGGTGGAGTCAGCGGAATCGGCAACGGCCGACCGCAAGGAAGCCGATCCAAGCGAGGGCGGCAGAGCGCGGCGGCGAGGCGCTTGCGAGGAGCTCGGTTGGGAGGAGGCGGGCGGTGTCCGGCGGCGGAAGGCGGGAGGCCGGATCGGCGGCGAAGAGCCGGCGCCTCGGGCGGCGAGCACAGCGAGCCATGCGAAGCGGCTGCAGCCGGCGCAGAGAGGCGATGGGGAGGCCGGGCGGCCGAGGCGGCGGCGGGACGACGCGAGGCGCGGTGCGAGGAGCTCCGGGTGGGAAAAGCGGGCGGCCATGGGAGCGACCGCGACGGCGGACGGATCCGGCGAGCCGAGCGGCGGTGAGCACGGTGATGATCGGCGGTGGAGTCGGCGGGGTCGGCAACGACCGACCTCGACGACGGAGTCGGCAGAGCGGCGGTGAGTCGGCGAAATCGGCGACAATGACAAGAAGGAAGCCGTCCGGACGAGGGGCAGAGCGACGCGGCAGAGGCGCGCGCGAGGAGCTCCGGGTGGAAGCGGCGGCGTCCGGCGGCGGGCGGGAGGCCGGATCGGCGGCGAAGAGGCGGCGCCTCGGGCGGTGGCCGGAGGCGGCGAGCAGCGCGAGCCATGCGAGGAAGACGACCACGCAGCGCGGCCAGCGTAGTAAAGAGATGCCGGCGACGACGAGACCATGCCATGCCGAGGGACCAGTTGAACATGGGACCAGACCATGCCGACTCCTCGCCGCGGCGCAACTCTCGTTCAGGGACTTGCCGAGGTCGGCGTCCCACGCGGCGTCGAAGTAGACGAGGTCCGACTCCAGCGTAAGGTCAAACGCGTCATGCACAGCGGCCGGAGTGGCATAGGGACTAGGGAGTCGGAGCAGGACATCCTGCACGTGGGCGAGGACGGTCGCGAGGCCAGCGAGATGTCCCAGGCGGCCGAGCACATCGCAGGACCACCGGCGCAGGTGAGCCATCTGGGAAAGGAGCTGGAAGGCCCGTGGCGCGTCGGAGACGCAGTCCATGCCTTGTAGCCTGATGATGAGCTTGAACTGGCCGGCGTCAAGCACGAGCTTCCGGATGGAGGCGAAGGCACCGATGGCCCCGACGCCGGTGAAGACGACCATGATGGCCGTGTTGGCGAGGAAGAGCGGCGACAGCACACGGCTAGACGGATCTGCGTGGAGCGGTGGCAGCACACGGCTAGACGTCTTGGAGTGTAGATCCGGCCGATCGTTGTTGGAGGCCCCCCGTGAGCAATAGCCTGCATGCATGCACGAGCGCGCACGCGTTCGCGTCGCATGCACGCACGTGATTGCACTGTCTCCTCGGCGTGATCGATCAAGCTGAGCTTGAGTCCTGCATGGTTCGCGAGTAGCCTTCGACCTTCAGCACGTGGTACCCAACCGCCTCGGAGACAACGTTGGTCGAGGCCGAGGGACACAGCGGCGCGTTGGCAGCTTTGTTGACGGTGGGAGGCGCAGAGGTCGGAGACGTGCCTGAGCGAGCTCAAGTCGCTGGTGGCCTTGATCGCGCGCACCAGCTGGTGTTCGTTGCCGCAAATTCCAAGCTTGAGAGGAGGGACTTCACCAGCGATGAAGACGGCGTCGAGAAGATACCGCCCCCGGGAGAGATCGACCTCCCGGGGGCAGTGTTACTCGTTGGAGTCTTGCTGTTGGTGATAGCAAGATCTTTACTCTCATGGAGAGGATGACACTTGGAGATGGGGCAATTTTTTCTATTTCTCACACAAAGCCATACCAACCTGAGGGGTTGGGGATACATATTATAGGTCGCCAACCGACCAAGCATATGCTAAGATCTTTGTCCTAGATCTTGTCCTAGATGCTAAAGCGAGATCTTGTCCTAGATGCTAGTCAAGGATGATAAAGCGGATCTTGTCCTAGATGCTAGTCAAGGATGCTAAAGCGGATCTTTGTCCTAGATCTTGTCCTAGATGCTAAAGCGATGATCTTGTCCTAGATGCTAAAGCGAGATCTTGTCCTAGATGCTAAAGCGAGATCTTTGTACAAAGACCGATCTGAGGACTTATTCATCATTCTCCCCTAAGTCTTGTGCGGCGTCTTGTGGGAAGTTGAACCATCCCGATCCTAGGCGAGCTCGAGGAATTTGACCCTCCCAAGAGGCTTGGTGAGCGGGTCCGCGGTGATCGTGGTGTTGATGTAGCTCGCCTTGATGTCGCCTTCATCCAAGCGACCTCGGATGAAATGGTACTTCACCCGGATGTGCTTGCTCCGTTCGTGGAAAGCGGGTTCTTTGCGAGCAGGCGGACTTCTTGTCCACCACGAGTGCCACCGCTTCGGTGTCTCTGTCGAGGAGATCACCAAGCAGTCGAGCGAGCCAGAGCGCCTGAGTCGAAGTGGTGGAAGCCGCTATGTACTCGGCCTCACAGCTGGACAGGGCCACCACCTGCTGCTTGACTGACTGCCAGCTAACGAGGCACTTGCCGAGAAAGAAGAGAATCCCGCTTGTGCTCTTGCTGGTGTCGATGTCGCTGCGTGGTCATTGTCGTTGTGCGATGAAGTCTTGTGGCGGGACACCTCGGTAGTGCAAGCCGTAGTCGGAGGTGCCCGCAGCGTGGCGGAGGATCCTCTTCACGGACTGCCGATGCTCGTCGTCGGTCATTGCATGAACCAATTGACGTAGCCAACCGCGAACGCAAAACCGGACGCGTGTGGACGAGGTAGCGAAGGCGCCCACGATCGCCGTCTGCGTCGCGTCCACCTCCTCTGCCGTGCTCTCACGACTCAGCTTCAGCCTCTCCTCCATAGGAGTGTGGGCTGGGTTGCAGTCGGTGAGCCCGCCCAGCTCGACGGTGCGCTTGGCGTGGCGGTCGGCGAAGGGAGATCTGGGGGTCGTCTGGTGGACCTCGATCCCTAGGTAGAAGGAGAGGAGCCCCAAGTCGCTCATCCGGAAGGCGGTCTTCATCTCGCCTTGAACGCCTCGACCTCGGCCTCCTTGGAGCCGTGATCACCAGTCGTCGGCGTGAGCGCCTACCGCCAGGCGTTGCCGCCTTTGCCCGCCGGTGACCGCTGACCTCGTGTGCGCTCTGCTGGAACCCCATTTGCTTGAGGGTGGAGTCCGACTTAGCGTTCGGGCCCGTGGTGCTGCCGCAAGCCATAGAGGGCCTTGCGCAGCGGAGAACCTGCCCTCCTTGCCGGGATGGCGAATCCGGCGGCACGACGGACGTAGGCCTCCTCCTTCAAGTCGCCGTTGAGGAAGGCGGACTTGGCGTCCATGTGATGGGCGCGCCAATCCTCTGGGCCGCAAGTGCTAGGAGAAGGCGAGCGGACTCCATGCGCGCGGCGGGTGCGGCGTCATCAAGTCGATCCCCTCGCCGCACGAAGCCTCGTGCCACCAAGCGAGCCTTGTGCTTGCGATGGCGCCGGCTTCATCCCGCCGCCTTGAACACCCACTTAAGGGTGATCGCGCGGTGCCGGCGGGAAGATCCACCGGCCCCACGTCTTGTTTCGCTCGGCGGCGTCCATCTCCTCGCATCGCGGCACACCATGCCGCGTCTCTCTGCCTCGGCGAAGGAGCGAGGCTCGCCGTAAATCTATGCGAGGTGCGGCTCCGCTCGAAGTCATGCTGCGCCAGTCCAGGGACCGGCTGCTCGCCGGGAGGTCGTCCACAGATGCAGTGCGCAGAGGTCGTCCATGGTGGCGTCGATGCGGTCCTCGTCGTGAGACAGAGTAGCGAACTCCACCATCTGCCGCTCGTCATGGACCGGCTGTTGGGGCCGATCCGGTGGTGTGGCCGCGGTGCGGGAGAGTGGTGGCCGGTGCGGGAGGCGTGGAGTGGCGGTGGTGAAGAGTGGGCGTGGCCGGTGTGAAGGTGGTGGAGCACTCATGGGAGCCGGTGGCGAGCAAGGTGTCGAGGTGGGCGAGCTCGGTGAAGGCAGTGCTAGCTCCCGGCTCTCTCGAGTGGGCGTAGTTGACAACAAAGTCCCTGAGAGTCGAAGTCGAACCGTCGTCCACCACCTTGTCCCACGTCCAGCCTCGCCCTTCGTCGAACACGTCACGCGAGATGCGGACGCTGCGTGTGACAGGTCGAGGATGCGGTGACCTCGAGCCCTCCGCGTGGCCGATGAACACTCCCGAGTGCTCACGTCGTCGAGCTACCGATGTGGCCAAGCTCCTTGGCGAACGCGAGGAGGCAAGACCCGCAAGTGGGAGACCGCCGGCTTGCGCCCATGCCAAGCCTCGTCGGCGTCCTGCCGTCTAGCGCCTTGGTAGGCGGCGGTTGAGGATGTAGCGGCCGTCACCACCGCCTCTCCCGAAGCAGTAGGCATCCCCTGCGCTGAGGAGGGCTCGAGCCATCCCACAACCGCAGGTTGCGCCGCTCGACGACGCCTGATTCGCTGCGGTCAGACGGCGAGGAGTAGTGGCGTGAATGCCCTCATCGGTGTGAAGACGACGCGGTCACCGCCGTGAATTCGCCGCCGTTGTCTGTCGTTAAAGACGCGCATCTTGCGGCCGCACTCGCCTCCGCGGCGACTGCGTGTGCTCGATGGCGTCATGACCTCTCCCTTGCCGCCGAGGACCATCACCTACATGTAGCGGGAGAGGTCGTCGACGGCGGCAGGAAGTAGCGTCGTCCTCTCGGTGTGGCCGGTGTCACCGGGCCACACAAGTCCCCGTGCACGAGCTCGAGCCTCTCCTTGGCTCGGAAACTCGCCCGCTGGGGAAAGGGGAGTCGCCTCTGCTTCGTCAACACGCAGACGTCGCAGAACGCTCCACATGGTCAAGGCACGGCGGGCCTCGCACCATTTCGCAGACCGAGCCGCCTGAGGCCTCAGTGAAGGTGCCCAAAGCGCTCGTGCCATCGCCACGCCTCGTCGTCCCGACGAGCGGCGAGACAGAGGGTTGTGCCACGCACGTGAAGAATGTAGAGTCGATTTTCGCCTCGGTTACCTTGGCAAGAAGGCGCGACGAAGATCCCAAATCCATGACACCCGTGCTCGATCTCGACCATGAGCCGTTCTCATCCACCGTCCCAAGGCGATGATGGAGTTCCGCAGATCGGGGATGTAGTAGGCGCGGTGGCGACTGTGCTCACCGGACACGGTGGTGAGGATGACGGAGCCGACGCCCTTGATTTCCACGCCGAGGCGTCCCAAACAGCGGAGCCTCGGACGCTAGAGTCAAACTCGGCGAAGAACTCCGTCGACCGGTCATGTGATGGGTGGCGCGGTGTCGAGGCACCACCCGTCGATCTTGTTGTTGCCGGGCCGTGGCGAGAAGGGCGTGTGCTTTTGGCTCGTCAAGGTGGAGGAGAGCCACCGCGGCGGTGCCGCCGGAGGTAGTTCGATGCTCGCATGAGCAATGAGCGAGCGGTGCTCCTCCTCCTCGCCGCGTGACGTGGGCTGGCCGCGTCGTGGTGTCGACAATCCTTGGCCCAATGACCATGCTTGCCACGGTTGTGGCAAGAGTAAATCTCGTCTTGGCCTTTGCTTGCCGGGCGCGCCACAGGCGCCCACGGTCACCACCCTCGGACGTCCTCGCGCCCTGCACAGGCGTCTTTGCGCGGCTTGCGCGCTGCCACGCTTACGATGCGCTGTCGTGGAAGAAGGCTCCCCTTCTTCTGTCACCTTGGCCGGTGACCCACCGCTCCCGAGTGAGGAGGAGCTTCCGCCAATGGTGACGGGTCCCGAGGCGCTGTGGCTCCTCGTTGTCAACGACCTTGAGGCGACCCATCGCCTCCTCGATCGTCATCGTGGAGAGGTCCGGCAGAGACTCGATCGGCGAGCCATCCGCTTGTACTTCTCGGGGACGCGCGGAAGAGCTTTTCCACGCTCTCTCCTCGCCGTAGGTGTCGTCGCCGAACCGCACCGCTTTTGCAGCAGAGTGTTGAGGCGGAGGCAAAGTCATCCACGTCCTCACCGGCTTGAAGGCAGTGCTCCCCTCCGTCGAAGTGCTGCGGTGTAGACTTGCGGCGCTGATTCTTTGCCGATGCGTCTTTGCGGCGATGGCGTCCCAAGCCTCTTTGGCGATCCGCTTGTTGGTAGCGAGCGCATCTCGGCGAGGCTGCGGCGATGAGAGCATCCGGCGCCGTCGATCCCGGTCGTAGTCGGCGTCGCCGTCGGACCGCATCCCACATATGCCGCACCTGGAGCTTTACCCTCATCACCGCAGCCCACTCGACATAGTTGGTCTTGGTGAGGGATAGGCCACCCGCCGCCGGGGCCGACGTCCCTGACGACAGCCTGGTACTCGTGGTGACCACGGTGCCGTCACGGGAGAGAGAGCGTCGCTGTGAAGGCCGCGCTCTCCGTCGACCCGTCTGTTGCCGCCGTCGGCGCCTCCTCCAGAGCGCCACCGCGCGTCCGCGCTGTCTCGGCTGCCGCGCGCTCGTGGGCGTCTTGCGCCGCCATGCGCGCCGCTTCGCCCTCGCTGCCTCCTCCAGTGCTCAAGGTCTGCGTCGGCTGTCATCGGCGAGAGATGGAGCTGAGCTGCATGCTGAACCTTGACCTCCGCTGCTTTGCCGCGCCGCATCTGCCGCCGCCGCCACTTCCGCCTCCGCTCTGGCTCTTTGCCGGCTCCGCCGCCGCCTTTGACGCTTTTTCCGCCGCCGCTGGTCTCTGCCGCCGCTGCATGCTGCTCTGCGCAATGAGCTCATTGCTCACGACGCCGCATGCTCGAGGCGGCCGAAGGCCGAGGCGCCTGCGGACATGGTGCGCTCTTGGGGGCATTGCGTGGAGGGGCTGCCGCTCGACGAGCCGCCGCCTGTCTCCGGAGAGGAGTGGCGGGGACGGTAGGGCTGCTTGCTGCACTGGGGGCTGCTGAGGCGGAGAAGGAGATGAGCAGGAGATGCTCAGGCTACAGGATAGTATGGCTCTGATACCACTTGTTACTCGTTGGAGTCAGGCAGCAGCAACAGCGGAAGTAGATAAGGTTAGGGTTTCAACCTAAGCTCTGATACTATGTTATGAATATTGTGTGTGTATTGATATGAGACCCAAAGGGTCATATATATAGGAGAGTACAAGAGATATGCCATATAGAGATAATGCATATATGGAATAGAATCCAAACTCTATCTTCTAATACAACTCTATCTCTATCTCCTTAACAAGCACAAGCACAAATTTTACTGGGATCTGGATCCTGGGACTTTTTTCTTTTGAGAGAGAGAGTCTGGGACCTTGCGTGTTAGTGTGGTAATTTGGTACTATTTTTGAGGTAGGGTTATTTGTCTGATTCCCGTAGTACATGGTATGGTAGAATAGGGGACAATAGGACTTTGACTTGTGGGAGAATAATATTCAGTTCTGTCTTTGAGCAACATTGGAACATGAAGCAAGATATGGATTCCTTCTAATGATTTCAAGTCTTCGACTTTTCTAGAAACAGTTATTTCACAAGATAGATACTTTACCTTCTTTATGGGAGCAAGCTCCAGAAGCTCTTTAAGTGATGATGTCATTCCTTGAACACTAAGTTTTGGAATTGCCAAGCCAAAATCAAGGTAGACCTGTTTGTGGGTTGTTAGGGATGGTTAAAATCAATCAAACAGAATGGATAAATCATTGGATAAAATGGGGGTCCAACCTGGGAGTAAACAGATGCAAGATAGGATGCTTCCTTAGAAAATGGATAAGAAGCATGTAAAAGAACAATTTGGCACTTAGCGAATCTTTCGTCCTCAAGAACAGCACGCAGATGTAGAGGGTTGCACTTTCGCAAGTCTAGGTCCTTATCTCCAAAGCTGCAATTGTGTGGGATATGTATATACTTGAGATATTGAAGAGTCCAAAATAGAACAGTTCTTTCATACTAGAATTAAAATGTTGTTATCACCCTGTGTGAATCTGCATTGGCACGTGAAACAACACAGCAATTTCAAGGCTACAAGTAAATAGATAGTCAATCAGGTTCTTATTTGTAATCCGAAGGGCCTCTGACCTGAAAAGCATGGAGGAATATAAGCGCAAAATTGATCATATGATCACATACGGTAGTTAAATCACAGGTAGCAACCAGTTTTATCAATCTAAGCATTTTATCTCTCCCAACAAAAAATTCATTTACCTGCTAGCTCCTTTCGAAGACCATCCTCTGCATCCGTCTTGCTAACACTTGGATCAATCTCTAAGCCACTTCTATATGGAGCTATGCTTTTCAACCCAACAATTTTGTTGGCAACTGTGAGCAATTAGTTAAGGACATCCATACATTTTATAAAAAAATAAATAAATATAACCCAATCTTCCCGAAGAAATTCTGGAGGATATGATTTCAGCTTAGCCACAAAAATTTCAGTGAACGAGTCCAGTGTCCAACTTGATCCACTGAATGACTCCTGAGAGTATTAATTACACATGAGTTTCACTTGACAGTATTATAGTAAGTTAACAAATGTAGTGAAAATCGGTTTAAAGTACAAATGAAGTGAAAATAGGTCTTTAATTACAATAGCTAATCTGTTGTTCGAGGCTCAAAATGTCATGTAGGTTATTCATTATATGATAATTGATACTATTTTGTAAAGAAAAAAATCATTTCGGTGTTCTAAAAAAATCGTTTCAAAATGCCATTTACAATTTAGTAACAAATAATAATTGTGAAGATAAGACAAAAACATTATATCTCAATAGAAAAGGAACAAGAAAAATACACTCACGTCATTAATAATTGTTTCTGCCAGCCTTTCAATTCTTAGAACTCTGCCAACTGTGGGAACAAATGCCTTGTGAGCCTCCAGTTCAAGCATGTTATCAAATGCTACGCCGTCATCTATAAGGATTGCAGATATATTGGCAGCCTGGAAGCATTTTGAGCTGATAGACGATAACCCTTCAGCCATTCTGAACTCCTCCACCTTCTCAAGTAAGGCTTCACAGTTGTACAATGCAGCAATGTCCCTCAGGCTTCTCTGCATTTGATGAGGTTCCAAGGATGTAATGAGCTACTGATTACTGAAAGCGTATTATTAGGTGCCGTGCAAGGATTACGGAAAAAAGCATTTCGCACAGCATTTCCATTTCAAGAAACAAAGACTAACAGAATTTAGAACAACAGAACACTATTATGTTGCGTATATATTGCATGATATTGCGAGTTTGGAATATCTTGTGGGTAAAACTAGACAACTCTGTAGAATATAATATATAGTATTCAGATACGCCATATTTCCGGTCAATAAAACTATGTTTAATGGGTGATTTCAACAATAAGGTATAAGTAAGATTGGAATGATTTTAAGGTGATACGTAAGGTTGTTAAATCCCCCTTTCTCTTAATAAAATAATATTTATTATTTCAATTTTAAAGATCTTTGCAAACAAACATACATTTATATCCGTAATAATAAAACTTTCATACCTTGTTTTATTGAAATCCTGACAAGTAGTTAAGTAGGTGTTCTTGTGTGGCTTGCTGAGTATGGTTATACTCATACTTGCTTAATTATCGTCAAAAGGAGCATAGAAAGAAACCGAGGAACCCTTTGAGGGAGACTTCGATGACTCCCTAGATGGTGATGACTATAGTTCTAGGTCTCGACTACGTTCAAGCATGCCTGTGGTTTCTTTGGAAGATCCTTTATATTGTATTATAAACCTTGGGCTTGATGCCCTTAATAATGTAAAACTCGGTTGCTAAACCGTATCCTCTTGTAATAAAAGTTCGGTTTTTATGATTAAAGTTTGAGTAGGTTTGATGTATATTGTTTTTCACTTTGCAGCTGAACTTTCTGGACACTTGCGGGGAATCCGATGGCCCCATAAATGGAGTCGTCACGCTACTCTTTCTGTGAGCACCTGACCAAATGGCCCACGTCACATGACAGCATGAACACTTGGCTGAACGCCACAGAACATCTCAGTCTCAGGCCAGAGCCAAGAACCATGCCAAATAGCCCCGGCAGCTCCTCATGGGCCTAGCAACGTACCATTCCACGTACACACGCCTCCCCAGCCCCCGCAACCCAGCCCATCCACGGAATGGACCTCACAGGGCAAAGACACGGGACAAAAGGTGTACTACACTGCTATCACGCCCCCACTGCACAATGGCAATAGGCAAAGCAGACATAAAGCTGGTGGCCTCTGCCATGCCGCCCGTTAAAAGGAAAAAAGACGAACTTAATTCGCATATTCTACTACTAATACCGCCAGTCAAGAACAGACGGGACATGGAGTCAGAGACAATAAACCTGCATTCATTTTTATCTGTGCCCTGAAACTGCACCTACCATCCAAAACCACCAGTGGTGGTTGCAGTTCCGACTTCTGAGTTGTACTACCAGTACATGAAAACGGAATCGTATCCACTTAACTTTTTAAGATTTTTTAGAACCAATTCAGCGGAACCAGTCCGCGCTGAAATTAATCAGCATACACACCGAACTCCGTAGCCGACACAATCTAGCACACACTCCAGTTCGCAGCAGCAGCAGCAGCAGCAACAGAGGGAACACACTACAGGAGCTAGGTTGATCTCATAAATGCTACGATCTCGCTCGAGCAGAACGGAAGCAAGGACGCGAGGCGCCAAGCCCACGGCGCGCACGGTCAAAGCCGAGGGCTTGGTAGGAGCGGAGCCGTGGAGTGGATAGGGGAGCGTGAAGCGTGTAGTAGTTAGTTTACCTTGAAGGAGAGGGTGTGGGGGACGGAGGTGAGCGCGTCGCCGTCGGCCTCGGAGAAGCAGCGGAGGAAGGGCAGCGCGGAGCCTTCGGCGACGAGGCTGTGCGCGTGCGCGTCCACCGCCGCCGCCGCCTCCACCGCGCGCCGTAGCTCCGCGTACCTGGCCTCCATCTCCCCTCCGCTTCGCGATCGGTCTCTGCCGCTGCCCCTCTCGCTCGCTCGGTGTGAGTCCAAAGATTTTTGGAGGCGTCCTCGTTTGACGGAGCGAACCGGGCGGAGACTTTGGGCTTTGAGGATGGGCGATACGGTACGGGGCGCCGACTTTTTTGTAATGCGAATCCCCAAACATGCACGTGGCGGGCTGGGCACGGGCGCCGCGCGAGCGGCAGCGTGACTGGTGAGTGGGGTGGTCGTGGCAGTGGGAGGGTAGCTGTCACGTGGCCCCCAGCTATCAGCCACGGTGTTCGGGTAATTGTGGTATGCAAGAGTTGAAGCACGTGAGTATTATATTGTCGGAAAAGAAAAATATTATAACTTTTGATTTTAGATATGGCTTTTAGCTGATTATGAGAGTAATTAAGAGAGTAAGAGATACTCATATTGAGAAGTTATTTTGTTCAAAACGGCTCCTGCAGTGACTCCTACAAATGACTTATATAGAAACCACATTGAGAAATCACTCTGTTTACAAACCGATTTCTAAAAACCAAAAATCAGAAGCTGCTTAGAACAAGGCTAAAGAGTCCAAGTGGCTTTAAGAAAAGATTGTATTACATCTTGTAAAAAGGTGTTTGTGGGTTTGCGCTTGGAGCATTTGTTTACATCTCAATCCGCCACAATATAGTATGGACATGCCATCAAATCTAAATGCTAGTAGGATTAGCACATTCCAAACCAGGTATAGGGTCATAAGGAATATGTAATACTAGAGAAGGAGGGGGGTTTTTGGGCCGGGTTTAGCCCAACCTAGCCTATACCAACCCCTCTTATAAGGCAAGCCAGGGGGTCATCCTTATCCTCTCCTCCCCCGTGCCAAACTCCATCGTGCCTCTCCTCTTGTTGCTGCGTGCATCGCCGCTCCCAGCTCCTGTACGCCACTCGCCGTCGCCCCAACCACTGGCGTCCCCCGCTCTGCCTAGCCACGCGCTGCTTCTGCCTACGTGTGTCCCTTGGCACGGACGTCGTCGCCCGTCACCTCCACCCTACTGCTGCCGCTCCTCCGCTTTCGGCCACCAGCGCCACTACACCGCTCTATCCTTGGCTAAGCCAACGTTGTAGCATGGCCACCCCTAGCTGTCGTGCTCCTGCTCCCCCACCACGTGGCTCCTCCACTACCGCGTCATACAGGAGAGTGAAGGGGAGACCAAGGAGCCGCCTGCAAGAAGAAAAGAAGGAGGCAGTTGGGAAAGGCCGGCCAGCCGAGGGAACAGAAGAAGGGAGGAGCTAGGCCAACTGAGAGGAGAAGAGGAGGAAAAAAAAGAAAAGGAGCCGGCCGTGAGGATAGAAAGGGAAGAAGAGAAGGAGAGAAAAAGAAAAGAATAAAGGGAGAAAAAGAGGAAATGGAGAAGAAAGGGAGGACTGATCTGACGCCTGATTTGCCAGATCTACCAGATCCGGTCAAGGAAAGGAAGGAGGTGCCCCGATCCAATTTCTAGGGCTAGGATAACGCCTCGAAATTATTTCCCCTGCTTATTTACTAATTCGTGTAGTAGTAGCAACTAGTAGTGGTGCAATACTACTAGCATAGTAGTTAGTAGTAGCAGTGGGTTTTGTCGGTGGCTAGTGGATGCTCTGGCCGAGTGCATGAGGGCCATGAGTGATTTGGGGAGTGATTAAGTGAATGACTAATTAGTGATTGCTTAGTGTAAGTAATTAATTAGTGTATATGAATAATAAGGTGAGTGAATAATTAGTTTGGATGAATTAATACAGACTAATTAGTGTAGACTAATTAACATAGGTAATTGCTAAAGCTCTATAGAATACTGGAACACCACTTTTGGCACATTGGATTGGAAGTTTGGTATCCGAGTCGGATGCTGCCAAGTATGGGACAGCATGTCTTTTGGAACTAAAATGGGGGATGTTTGTGCCGGGTTTACATGTAGAAACGATGTTATCCTTATGGGTGCATGTATTGCTCTGGGTCTTGAGTCTAGATTAATGCTTGTTCAGGTGGAGGGGGTTTAGTGCCATCCACGCATCGTCCACAAGTTGAACAGGCAAGTGCTTGGTGAAATGGTAAATTTGGGTAGAAAATGCTATTAGTTGGATTTTGATGCATTACCTAATATGCTATCATGAGTTGATTATTTCTGTTTACATAGTGATATTGATGAATGATGGGTACTAGTACATGAGATGGATACTCGATGCTGTTATGTGTCGAATACTGGATAATGGAACATGACATGTTGATATGTTTAAATGGAAAAATTGCACTGCATACATTCATGTTATGGAAATAGATGGCCTTTGTGGTATATATAGTCTACTTTGTGTGGACACTCCACAAGAGTGGAGAAAGACATACTTCGGTAGGCACTCCATGAGAGTGGGGGAAGATTTACTTCGGTAGGCACTCCACAAGAGTGAAGACTGAGATCCCTGTATAAAAAATGATGAGCTATTGAGGTATGTATGGGACATGATCAGTCCCCTTTTGCTTAAAGTAGAGAACGAGGTTCTTCTGTCAATACTATTTTCATATGCATGTCTTATGTGGTTCACTATTTTGTTATAGTATATTCTTGAGCTCGTGGTTTTGAGCATTCATGGGCGTGGAGCCCTAAGACTTATTATGTTACAATTATTGTTGTTATGGAATCAGTTATCTAAATTGCACTTTGACCAATATATGTTTATTGCCCCTGTTTGTAGCCGTATAAATAGGAAAGGTTCTATAGAAAATTTTAATAGCAGCATCACTTTGAGATTGATAAGTGTGTAGTGATAGCATTTCGAGCTTAGAAGTTGGATGAGGTGTTGCAGAATAGCGTAATAGAAAAGGAAGTATTCGGTGCTGCCGCTCTTGGTGCTTTCATGTGAGCCTTGTGTACAAGCTGTTCAATATTGCAATTGTGTGGATCATATCTTTTTTAAAAAAAAATTGGCCAAGAGTTTTAGCAAGGTAGGCACCTCGTTTGAGTCCAGGTGTGTAGGACGTTCGATGACACCCTTCACCAACCAAGCAACGCTCGATTCTTGTATCTGTATGGATTATATCTGGAGGGCCATATGAGTAGACAATTTCTGCAATACCTGATCCTCGGTCTCAAAAGACAACAAAATCACTTATTGAGGATCACACAGGTTGCTCCGAGAGTGAGCAATTGAAATCACCCTTCAACAAACCCACATAAGAGTCCACATGTTAATTTGCACCAAAAGAAGACTTAAATTAGGTGTTAAAACTAGAGAAAAACTAAGTGACATTATACCGTTCCGACGGGATAGACAACAGCCGTTGGATCTAAATCGCACGAATCTCAAAGCACTCTATTACTACCGCTACGCTACTCTCGCAGCTGACCTGACTCCCTTCTCCCCCGCTTCCTCTCCTTTCTTGACCGCTCTCTCTCGTTCTCCCTCCCTCACCGCAGCCATCCTCTCAACTTTCCTCCACCGCAGGCCCAACCGCGCGCTGGATCGAGCTACCTAGAGGGGCGTTGCCGCTGGATCTGGCGTCGGAGAGAAATCTGCCTCCCCCGCTACGGGTTCACCCTCCCCCGGCATAGAAGGAGGTTGGGGAGAGGTGGCGGCCCGGCGGTGGACGATGGTGGGGGCGATAGGCGGGGTAGGAGGGCGGTGGGCGGAGCCAGAGGGCGATGACAGCGGCGGTTGTGGAGTTAGGTTGGGCGGGACGGTACGACAGAGAGCGGTCGAGGGCTACGCGGCGAGGCAGCGACGGTGCCACCGACCGTGGGTGGTGGTGGAGGGGACAGGCGACAGCGGAGGAGACGCATGGAGCTGTCCGGGGCGGCACAGCGACAACGGCCAACGACGAGGTACCACCTATACCGTTCAAAATGCTCCGAATGATATACCATTTGCTAGTTGCTCTCTAGAACTAAGTACTTGCCTATGATCAAAATGAAAGGAACACACACACATTAGTCCTACTAATACTACCTTCATTTCTTTTTCTAGTATTTTTTTATATTTTTCACGGTCTCCAAGATGAGACTTTGGCTGTTACTTTTATAATTTTACATTAAGATATACTAGTAAAATCATAATATTATAAAAGTATTTTTGATGATAAATTTAATGATATAATTTTTATATAGCCTATATAGCCAATCTAAATAGTTTTAAATCTATTAATAATTAAACTTTAGAAAATTTGAACCTGTGCATTAAGTCGGAGCGTAGTTAAATGCCATCTCTGGTGTAGCCGTGTATGTTAGATCGATGACCCGATGCTAATTTGGCTAACGAAACCGACGTGCATGATTCTTGTCGACCACTGCAGCCTGGCGTTGTCTGGAGTCTGAACAAAACCCATGTATGGCCATATGGGAAGATGATCAAGGTGAGGTTTCTTGGCTTGGACGTCGCTCCAAACCCATTTAAGCCGAGACCCGGCCGGATTGTTGGTGTGCCACATTCGATAGATCGATCCATAGCAGCTGCCAAAATTGTTTGGACTGAGCTAATTAATTAGGAGAGATGGTGATGCCCTGCACGCTATACGCATGATTCCATGATGCGTATGTGATTAATTATAGGGGTGGAAACGAGCCGAGCTGGCTTGAGTCAAGCTCGTTTTGGCTCATGTGAACAAGAAGCTCGGTTCAGTTTGGCTCATTTCAAAAAAGAGCTAGGAGAGAGACACGACTCGACTCGAAATACGGCTCGAGCTAGCTCGCGAGCAACGGCGAGCCCTTACGGCATTGATGCGGCCGCCATGGCATACATCACAGAGGATGCATGATAATTTTTCTGATTATTGATCGCCAGGAGAAAGAACAAGAGAAGAAGAGATTAAGGGTACCATGCCCTTGCATGACATTTATACATTCCATAAGCCATCTGTTTTTTCTTCATACAATACATTTCTAATACCTAAATATACCTACAGGCTACAGGATCAGAAGAAGCTCCAGGATGAACTAAAAGGCTCAAAGCTGAGCAGGAAGTGCCAAAGAAGCTGAGCAGGATCCAAACCAAGTCCATACAACTATTCAAGCCTCAAAATTCAAAAAAGCGCCACTTTGTCCCCTGGTAAGCCCCTGTTAGCTACCATTTGTTGCCATCCTCCTAATTTTTTGCACACACTTATGATACAAGTGATCACTTTTAGTCAGTAAGATTAAAGTATGCTGATTCCAGCGAACTGCATGCATAAATATTGAACCATAGCATAGAGGTGATCCAACGGACTGCATCCAGTGGACTGCATGCAAGTGATCACTTTCAGTCAGTAAGATTGGAGTATACATCATCACTTTCGCAGAGGTGATGTAACAGTCATATTCATTAGAGAGGTGATGTAATAGTCATATTCATTAGAGAGGTGATATCTTGTCTCCAGTGTTTTGAGACAGACATATTTCAACAAATTGAGTGTTTCTTCATCTTCACAAAATGAACAAATATAAAAGCTGATGCAACAACTGAGGAAACAGAAAGAATAGAATAAGATTGGCTGGAAGCATTACCACTCATTAGTTGCTCTCGACGACGCTTTTAGGAAATGGAATGGTTTGAACATCATTCTCTTCATCTTCTTCCTGAAAAGATGCATGTGCATTCAAATTCCACCACGGAAGCAATTTGAAGTCCTTGTTATCTAAACTCTCATTCACTTCATTTAGGTAGATGAACAACTCTGACTTTGAAGGCTCGGTAGAAGTGGATTGCAAGAATGACTGAAACTGAGATGAGATTGATGATAATGAGCTGTTTATACCCATAGCTAAAGAGGAGGTTACATCACCTCTGTTGCCCATTCTGTTGCGCCAATGATCCATCTCAAACTCCATGCTCGAGTCTCCATGCTCCGTTGGCGGCCCATGCGTGTTGGTTGGAGGAGGCCGTAGCGGATGGAAGGATTGGAAGGGGCGCGGTGGCGTGACGGACAGGGTGAGCAGTGCGGCGGCACAGTGGATCAGGAAGGAAGGGGGCGGGGCGGATGGGGATTGGGGAAGGACAGCGGCCGCGCACGTGGGGAAAGGAGTAGGATTGGGAAGGATCTGTGGGATGGCACGGTGGATCGGGAAGGAAGGGGGCTAGGGAGGATGGAGATTGGGGAAGCACGGCGGCCGCACTCGTGGGGAAGGAATAGGATCGGGAAGGATCTACGTGGCAGCGTGGCGAATTAGAAAGGGAGGGGCAGGGGAGGATGGGGATTGGGGAAAGACAGCGGCCACGCGCGTGGGGAAGAAAGGGGATCGGGAAAGGACGACGGCCACACGCGTGGGGAAGGAAGGGGATCGGGGAAGGATCGGGAAGGTGCGTGTCTGCATGTGTAGTGTAGGGTTAGGCTGCTCTAGGCCTTTGTGGGCTGAGCTATTTCATGCTCGCAAGCTAGCTCGAGCTCGACTCTTTTTTTTCGCGAGTTGGATGGTTAGCTCGGCTCGGCTTAAAATTTCACGAGTCCAAACCGAGCCAGCTTAAGCTTGTTATGAGCCGAGTCGGCTCGCGAGCTTCGAGTAGATTTTCTAGCACTCATTAATTACTGTCGTTAAGTTACCTTGTCTGATGGCAAAAAAAAAAAAACTCTTGTCGGGCCGGCCAGCCGGGTTCACGAACCACAAGTGGTAACGCATGACATTGGCGCAAGAAAACGAGCGCGCATGCATCAAGGCATTGAAACTACCATAGTTGACCAAATTAAAGCAACTCTTGTGCTCTTTCCAGTTGTCAAACAACACCTAAACTAAACTGTTGGCAGAGCTAAATACATATGGATCCTACATATTTTTATAGAAAGTTTTTGTAAAATTTCGATATTTGAAATTTCAATATCGCGTTCACACTACAAAAGTTTTACGAAATTGATTGAAGTTTATTGCAAATAATTCTGCGTGTATGAAGCTACTACATACAAATTAGCAGATATATATGCACATATAGCTCTTACATGCTTTTATAGAAAACTATATCTAAGTATGGTAGTCTAAGCCTATGGATAATACAAGTGTCACCTCATTAGGCCACACCACGGATTGAATCCGTTCACAACTCGATTTCAACCTAAAATTTCTAAACCCACCTCACCCCAACTCAATCATTTTTATGAGATAACCCAACCTAATCCAATCCATTCACTCTTCTAACCCGTTTGTACCTATCTAAAATCAATCCAATTAAAAATCCATCCCGTTTAACCTCTTGAACCCAATCCGTTAGCATCTCTACCTAAACATGGCATCAATTGCTATGCTAGCTGGTGGCACTGTAGCATGGGCACGCGCCAGCCGATCGAGCTGCCATGCACTGTGCAGTGGATAATTGCCAAGGCCATTGATAACTACTCGTGGCCGGAAACAACGATCGATCTGCACTGCACTGCACGTGCCGGGCCGGTGGGGCAAAAGCGAAGAAATAGACCATGCATTGTCCATGCACGCATCGCACTCGCGGCCGGTGGATTCGTACTACGCTGCCTAGCTTTTTCTCCTGTAAGGCTGCAGTACGTGCGTGCGTACAGCGGGGACGTGCAGGCAGCACGTTGCCGTTGTGACCATCGGACGCGCGCGTACGAGGTACGTCTAAGCTCGCATGTTAGGAGGCATGCTTGAGTGAACTGGTGAACTTATTTACCCCAGCTGAAAGTTGACGAACATGTTTGATCAGTGATGTTGAGACAAATTAAATTACTAGTATAAATTTTCAATAACAATCGATCTTGCACATTTTTTTTCAATAATCTTGAATAATTGTTGATCAGTAATCTTGAATAATTTCAATAACTTATGTAACCCAGCTTAAAGTTGACGAACATGTTTGACCAGTAATAGTCGTTCATTCGAATAAATTTTTTCTTGCACTGGTAATAAGTTACAATACATTCATGTGGTAGGTATTCACATATTTTTTTTCGTAGAATGTATTTCAAGTTAATGCAAATTTTTACTTGCTCGCCATCTGAATTTCTGTCTTTTTTAGGGAAGTGCCTAGGGAGATGATAAATGAGCAATGCATGCTTACGATGAAGCTTCAGAATAACTTGGGAATTGACATGAGCTAGATATTATGACACCAAGTTATTAGAACAAATATTTAGTCATGAAATAGGGGGTGCTTTCCACCTCCATGAAGTGTGATATGGATGAGCAACCATAAGAGCCACCATGAGTATATGAGTGAGTGTTAGGATGGTCATGAGAAGGTCATAGGTAGAAAGTGAGAGTTAAAGTAGCCACTAAGAGTGTAAAGTTGTGTTATACCAAAGTTTGTAGTAGTGAACAAAGAGTTGAGTTACCTCTCTTTTGTGTAAGTGTTGGTCTCCTACGGTAAGTCGCATACTTTTTAGTACTTAGTGTTTGTGGGTTATGATTCAATGTGAGTGACTCGGCCGCCTGGAATCACAACAGTCCTAGCTTTAACGCGTGCAGCTCGGTCGCCCGGAAGCTGGATAGTCTTGGCTTTAACGTGAGTGACTCAATCGCATAGAAGCCAATAGTTAATTAAGCACTAAGTAGTATGAACGAAAGGCTAACCAAGTTATGATAGTTGGTGTAGTGTGTATATAGGTCTCCTCAGTGTGAGTATTTTACAGGGTCGACTCCCCAATTTTCTAACAAGTGGTATCAGAGCAGACAGTCTGGGATCGTCAGAAGCAGAGGTGTAAAGTGTTGATCGCATAGAAACCAATAGTTAATTAAGCACTAAGTAATATGAATGAAATGTTAACCAAGTTATGATAGTTGGTGTATCTGTATATAGGTCCCCTCAGTGTGAGTATTTTAGAGGGTCCACTCCCTAATTTTCTAATAAGTGGTATCAGAGCAGATGGTCTGGGATCGTCAGCAGCAGAGGTGTCTTGGGTAAGTGTTGGTCACCTACATTGGTCGGTGTAGGTTTTGGTAAGCGCAAGACGCTTACATTGCTCGGTGTGGCATCGAAAGGCCCTAATAGGAGATTATGCCGGAGATTCATAGTAAGATCACTTGTTTGGGACCAAGTGAAGTTGACGTTGGGTGTTAGTTCATATGGTGGATCTCATGAGCACAAGCAATAGAATGAAGAGGCTCAATAGTCAGATCTACATAGAGTCCTATCTATAGGGTCATGACTTATGGGAGGTTGTCGTAGTCACCGAAACAACTCCTCCAGAGAATGCATGATCCCTGTAACGCAAGCTGTTACCTACAGTGGCCACATGCATACGTACTCGTCATATTAGAATGATGCCTTAATTGTAGGTAAAAAAATTTCACATATCAAGTCATCTAGCAATATTAACATACCGGTTTTCTCCGCACATGAATTCTCAGTAATATCAAAATATCATTTACCATCGTATGTACCGATCGTTCTACGATCAATCGTTCCTGTAGCACCCAACATACCGATGTGAGATACTACTATGAAACGTCATCGCTAAAGTGAAGAATCAATAAGAACAACAAAAGAAATCACAAAGAGTTTAAAACTTTAATAACATTTTAATAGAGAACCAACAGAAACTGGAATAATTGTTTAAAACATGGGACCAGTCCATTTCTAACCAAATAAAGAATGAATGAAACAGCAAAACAGTGGCAAACCACGGTGCTGAAAACTCGAGTGCTCTCACCCATGCATGAAGCTATCACTCCACAGGCCTTTTACCTGAGACTGAAAAGAGCAAGCGTGAGATTTAGAAATCTCAGCAAGTACCCAACAACGATCGCAACACAAGAGTAAAGACAAGTAACGCAACCGCGTGAAATAAAGGACAAGCATCACAAGTAAACAACGACACAAGATAAAAGCAATGAACAACTGATATTGGAGATACTGTCATAAATGGGAGATGGATATCATGGAGATTGTGTATTAAAGATAGTTGTTATGTGACAAGTTAAAGCAAGTTATGGCAAGTTATAGCAAGTTAGCGACCTCATCCCACATACCCGGTTATACGAGAATAGCCAGGCACAACCTTGCCCTCGACTGTATAACCGCAGACGGGGTGTAATATCCTGTGTAACAAGAATGTACGGCCTCCGTACGTTACCAGGTTGGGTGGAAATGACCCCTATATGTGGGTAGCCCCGATGTGATAACCATTAGTTCTTTATTTAGCGAATTATCCATAATATAGTTAGGGAGTCATGAATGATTTAAGGTAAAGTTATGAGGGTAACGATTTAATACAATGAGATCGGAGAGATGGGATTGGTGATACTAGGTGATAAGGTAATCGATACATCATAGACAGATCAAATAGTATGAACGTGAGGAAACTAAGATATTGCAAGGATATGGCTATAATAAAGTTATGAGAAGTGAAAAGAGGTGCTAAGATTGAGAATGGAGAGACATAGTTCCTGACATGAGAGCGATGTGGAATAATGATAAGATGATAGTGATATATGGATTAACCTAAAGAGGTATTATAATATAGCTCACGCAAGGTTATTAACCAATCAAGTTTTATTATGTGATAAGTGATTATTAGTCAGATTAACAGGTTTAATACACACATTCTTGATTATTAGTCAGATTAACAGGTTTAATACACACATTCTTCATGGCTCAAATACAACATCATACAATTAATGGAATATAATATTACAAACTAAAACATAGCACCCCTAGTATCAGAAGAGTGTCAATAATTTAAATCTAAGTTAAAATATGTTCATACGCTGCCCTCCATTAACAATTTAATCATAGGATCTAAACCACAAATTAAAAGCATGAACTCTAGAACATTTTAATTGAACATCCAAATTAACATAATAGCAGGTGAAATAAAATAACCTAGAACATCATGGCATGCATACAATATTAAACATCTATAAACAGGCAACATGAACGATATGAGAATAACCAGACCACATTAGTGATACGCTAGTAGTCAGGTAACTTTAGCGATATAAAATTGGCCAGGTAACTTGAATGATGTGACTTTAGCGATATGATATTAGCCAAGCGATATGATATTAACCAAGAGATATGACATGAACCAAGTAATTATAGTGATGTGGTATTAGCTAAGCGATATGATATGAACCAGGTGACCTTAATGATACGATTTTTAGCGATATAATACTAGTCAAGCAAGCATGGTTGATATGATAATTATACTCAATGTTAAGGTGAAAAGTAAACTGGAAATATGTAATTTGCGAAATAGAAAGGTTACGACCATGAGGTACTTGCCTTGAGCATGCTCAGCGGATACGTTGCACAAGGGATCCGAGCTACACAATTATCCGAACGTTTCCTCAAAGACCACGTGCGAACCACATCGGTATTGAACCAAAGATGAAGAAGACACCGAGCAGACGGTTTGGCCAAGAAATAATCTTCGATGTGACGTGGAGTTGTTGAAGTGGCTGTTGATCAATGTTATGACGGCTTGATGCAAAACTTGATCAATGGTATGAGTTGTTGAACGTGCGTGAAGACCCCAAGGCATTACTTGGGTTGGTTTTTCTTTGATGTGATGTCTTTTAGACTTGATGAATTGCTTCCTTCCGTGCATGGCTACGAATGGATCTGGACGTGCGACTTCGTGATAGCCTTGCATGCCGATCAATGACGGAAGGACCGGGCTTTTTGAGCCGCGCGTGCAAGATCCCGAGACTAATATCTTTGACTAGATCAGTTGATGGCTTCTTCAAGAAGTGATGGAGCCGTCTGACTTCTCTACGTGGTGAAGAACTCATTCACATGACCGAGGAAGAAAAAGATCCGCGCGAGCTACCTCCGAGTCGCCATGTGCCCGCACTCGCGCTGCTCCGCCTCGGCCGCGTCGTGTGCCTGCGTCGCCGCACACCTTGCGCTGCGCCGCCTCGGTCGCGTGCGCGCCTGCGCGGCCGCACGCCTTGCGTTGCGCCGCCGTCTCCGCCGTGCTACCTCACACCTGCAGCGCTCCGCCTTGGGCCGCGTCGCACGCCTGCGCCGCCCCATGCGCGCGAGACAACTGACGTGGAGGAGTTGGATGGAGAGATGTAAAACACGGGAGAGAGAGAGTTGGGTACAGATTTGTTTGATAAGAGAGAGGTTTAAACGTGAGAGGGAGTAGAGATAGACCATTTTTTCCTGGTGCTACAGTTCCTCAAAAAAATTTCCTATTATTTTTTTACGAACCTACAACATAAAATGAACATAAACATTTATTACAACTCTAGCAGATTTTTTCTCAGTTAAAAACTATAAAATTGATAAAAATTAAAAAATTCATAGGGGACTGAGTGCAGTCACCCAATGGGGGTGACTGTACTGAAAGTCGCCCAATGAAGCGACTTCTTTGCTGTTGCTTGATCAGAGGCGACAGAATCTGTCGCCCCTCCATTAGGTGATTGGCTCTAGTCGCCTCTTTATTGGTCGACTGGAGACTATTTTTGTAAAAAAAATTCATGGGTATATTTCTATAATTTTAAATAAAAAGTAGATTATTCGTATAAAAAAAGATTTCATGTAGCGGAGCATCAACATGGTGGGCCGACCCTACACGAGCAGGTAGGCCGGGACATGTTGGTCAATCAGGCTTGCATCCAAAGGATCAAGACGGGCTTTGTCGAGTAAAGAAACGGCCCGGTTTTTCTCAACAGTGAGTTCAACAAAAACTGGCCACGCCTTTGCCTCCCGGTGAGCCCAAAGTTACCAGATTTGTAGCACTTGATTATTTACGCTCGCAGATTTGATGGTACTTTAGCCAGCCCTGGGTTTTGTCGTCTTCTTCCTTGCAAAAGTTACATTTGCCAGGTCGCAGCAAAATGCGTCGCAGCGAAGATAGCAATTCCCTTTCAAACTTCCTGCAATGAAAATTTTCCGTGGACTATCCAAACACCAATTTTGACTAATCCCTACGTTTTCGATTCCCGTAATATTTCACTAGCCATGACATCGGATTCATATGTTTTTTTTTTGTTCCTGCATTCTGCACGGTGCCTTAAGATCTAGAAGTATAGTGGCGAACCATACCGGCAGGCACGGTGATTGGCGGTCTATGCAGGTAAACTCTTGGAAACTGATGAAGTAAAATGGACAAAAACATGAAAAAAAAAATCAAGGGCGGCGTCGAAAAGCTTAAAAAAAAGGAAGAAAGCCGGGGTTAGGCTTGGAAAAGAAAAGCATCTAGCAGATAACGAGCTACCAAGAAGATACAAAAATGGCATCATTGAGATGGGCAACTGATGCATTCTTTTCAGCGGTTGGTGCTGACATGCCTGCACAATCCAGTACAACTATACAAGTGAGCCAAAATTAGCTAGTTTGCATTACTTGCCTCATTGTCTTCTTGCTAAGAATTCAAGGGAGGATACAAAGAGTACGTGGCACGGTGGCAGAACCCAAAATTGCAACTAAAGTGACACAATCAACCCATTATCTTCAGAAAGTGATACTAATTCTTAAGAATAGCCTATCCTGTTAGAGTACATGTTTAGCAAGATTACAAGAGATAGAATAGAATCAATTAGGATGATTTATATCTGCTATGGTTTCTTCTATATCTATAATAACCTTCCATATTTGTATGAGATTGATTTGATTTCCAAGTCATATTGTACTTTATATATACACCATCCGAGCTTTAAGCAAAATTTTCATCAATTATTCCGGCTATTCTATCTTCCTACATGGTATTAGAGCAGGTTCGCATCTGGGCCTGTTTCTAGCCACCGTCAAATTCCACAGCGCACCGCCCCTAGGAGAGATGATTCAATCTCCATGATCTAATCTCCTAGGGCTGTGCAAAATATTGTAGATAGATGGCCTCCTTTCTTCCACACTGATCAATAGATCGATTCTTTCCTCCGATCAGTCGATGTAGTAAAACTCCCCCACTCGATATCGCCATCGCCGTAGTTGCTTCGCCCGCCGCGGCGTGCGGCGTCGGCTCCGGAGTCTTCCTACGACGAGTCACTCGTGGACCCCCTTTGTGTCGCATCTGGCAGCTACGCCACCTCTCCACCGATGAGTGCCAGCACGAGGTGGAGACGAGTGCCAAATTGGCCGGCGAGGCTTCATCTAGGGGTGGGCGCGGGCATGAGCAATCCATTTCGCGGATGCTCACGTCCGGCCATCGCCTCTGCTGCCAGCGACGAGCTTCTCCTTTGCTGGCGAAGGGGGCGGGTGCACTTTTCACAGCGATTAGAGTTTCATTCGGTAATTAATTAGGACTAATGAAGTCAATTAGCCTTAAACACCCACTGACCGGTGGGCCATACATATTATGCAAACAGGAACCGGTCCCACATGTCATAGAGCCTGAAAAAGAAAATAAAAGAAAAATTAAAACTGCCGTAAGCCCCACTTGTTAGAGAGGGTCTATCTTTTTCCTTTTAATTTTCTGTAAATTACAAAGCCAGATGGGTCAATACTTTGATCATATTGCACCAACGTTTTTTACAAATTATTTTTGTTTTAAATTATCAGTATTATTTCATATGCAAATCTATGTTTGTTTTAAGATTCTAGTTATATGCCCATTATTTAACTTGTTAGTATTACACCATTTTGGAACATTTGAGCATTTGCGTCTTATGCCCTAGAGAATTTTATAATGGTAACGTTCCGAAAATAAGTCTATAATTATGCGCCATGCTTAGTACTACTTGATACTCGGGGGCATAAAAAAGCCTCAAGCCTCACTTTCAATTACAAGAAACTAATTTGGGAAGTCATGGGTAGAAATGGCTGGTATATTTTGATATGGATATTATATGATCCTAAAAACCCCAACTTGCTTAAATGTCTGGACGGATGGTAAGAGGGGCTGGTGCAGTGGATACACGAGAGTGTGGATTGTGGTAGAATCACCTAGATAACTCTAAGGACTAAATCTTGTCATGACCTCCCATGTAAAATAGTACAATCACAAGTCCGCAAATTGCAACTTGGCTAAGTAAATATATCGTCCTTTGGACCCATCTCACAGGTAGGGAAAAATGAGTGAAATAGTGCAAGTGCAATGTGGGGCTAAAGGGACACCAAGTGGAGGGTGAAGTTTGCCAGTCGCGCTAAAGTTGTGGAGAGTGGAGTTCGAATACACTAGTATTCATGGTAAACATCCCGCGCAACGTATGAGACTCACCACAATTGAGTGTAGCCCATAGGATGAGATGGCAAAAGGGGTCAGATATTTTGAATAGTTACTGTGATGACCTATTCAACCGCATGACTAAGGAATCATATGGAACAACAAGCGGATTATTTCTTGTGGGTAAAGTATATAAACCCTGCAAAGTGAAAACTATTCGAATAGCCGTACCTATGCTCAAGGGCGGACATGGAAACTTAACTAGATATAGTTCTATTTTAAAAACTTTGTGGGTGGAATTGAAAAATGGCGGGATGCAGGAAGTCTTGATTTGTGTTGTCTTGGGTGTCATCCCAGTGTTAAGGTAAGCGGTTATAATGTTGAAAAGTTAGCATATGGTGCAGGAGTCATGTAACGTTGGATGGATCCTGGACTACTACTATTATTGCATTTTTTACTCAAATATTATGTTTTAGTTCCAAACAGCTAGGTCTCAGGAAATTTCTATGTAATGTAATCTTTAAAGGCAATTTTTGGCAAATGAAACAACCTGAACCTTTCCTTGATAAGCCCTGCGTGTTATTTACTTGCATACTGTGTATTGGCTCAGGGAGTACGGTGGATTTATGCTCACCCTTGCATTACCAAAACCAGAAACATGAATCTAGGACCACTACACCTATGATGACACACTTGACATGGATGGAGGAGCCGACGAAGGGAATTAGGACGACTTTCGCGAATTCAAATCCTAGACGAGTAGACTTGATGGAAATTGTGTGCACATATATTATCTAGATCTAGATAGTACCTGTCACACATATTTACCCCTCAGTCGCTTGCCTGTGGATGTTGGTTCTACTTTTGTTTATGCTTTTCGCTACTATCTTTTATACTGTAGATATTTAGTCTGCTCGGCCCTTCTGCAAACTGTCACCCGACGTGGTGTATTTCAACTCTGATATGTAATACTGTGGTTCGGTATATTTCATGCGATGTATGAATTGATGCAGCAATGTATCTATGAGCACTATCTACTGATCCAACGAATAGTGCAGTAAATCATAGAGGATGCTGGATTGATAAGTCCGGGTCCGGCAATCAATTAGGATAATTTGTATCCACTATGGTTTCTTCTATATCTCTAGTAAACTTCCATATCTGTATTAGATTAACTTGATTTCTAAGTGACATTGTACTCTATATATACGCCCTCGGAGACTCAAGCAAAATATCCAACAATTATTCCGGCTATTCATCTTCCTACACATCCAATGTACTCGACTGACATCACAAACATCTGCATCATTAAGGTGGTGATCGGTTCGGCTGAAAACTGAAAGCTTATGGTCGAAAACATCTTGAGTGGTGAAAAAACAACATGGTGACGGATGCTTATTTAACATAATTAAATTTAAAAAAATTGAAAAATATAAAAAATATGTTAGCCCATCACAGACAACGCAAACGAATACGAGAAAAAAAAGAACCGACAAAAAAGCTCAAAAAAGTCAAAAATTCAGAAAAAGACGAAATTATGAATAGTGCAAAAATAAGCTTAAGCCATATTGAACACAGCCTAAGTTTTCAGCAAACGCAAGAAAGGTATCCACACACTTTCTCCCATGAAAAGAAAGGGGTAAAAATGTGTGCACTAACTGGTATTAACATTCAGTTCTTCACACACTATCGATTGTTTTCACTTTTCAGACTAGGCGTGCTGATCTAGATTGAACTGAATTGGTATCGAAGATACCAAATGTCAAGAATCAGAACAGAGAAGACATGACACGGTAGCAGTGAGCAATCACGGAGTTACAGCAGAGATGCAAAACAAAGCTGCAACAAGGCAACATCAACTCATTGTTTCAGCAATTGGTACAAGTCCTGATGCAGGAATTCAACGAGCTAATGTAATCTGGACGCATAAAATCAACAGTAGTGTTATACGAAAACACTGATATGATCATATGAACTAGCTAGAGCTACAACAAAGCTACAGGTGCTCAAGAGACAACAACAACACTGCTCATCGGTAGCAATGTACAAATGCTGGCCAGCACCAGCCTAATCATTAAGCGTCACGAGGAGATTTTCTGTCGAGGTATCTCTCCCAAGGTTTGGCCACAGTTGTGTGTTCTGGGCTTTCTCCCCTCTCACGATGTTGGACCGAATCGAAGTCCCAACTCATCCGGGAGGCAATGGCAGACACACAATCTCCATCAGGCGGCGCGACTTCCATAAGAAATGCCATGGGCGCTAGATGGCTGCCTCCGTCTCACCCTCGCACACACGTGATCAGTAGTTATCCGGCTCGACATTCCCAGACTTCCTCATGATCAATGTGTGCTTGACGTCGCGAAGTTTCATCGGGGTCACCTCGAGGTCTTCAGTATAGTTTTGAGATAAAGGGTCTAAAATACATTTGATTTCAAAATTAACAAAATCCGTAGTGATAACGGTTCCGATTTCAAGAACACTAAAATTAAAGATTTTTTTATTAACTTAGAATAAAATATGAACCTTCCACAATCTACACTTCGGAGCAAAATAGAGTGGTAGAAAGGAAAAAAGAACATTAATTGAATTGACTAGAACAATACTTTATGAATATAATACTTCCGGTCATTCTTGGGTGGAAGCAATCAATATCTCTTATCAAGTCATAAATCGTCTTTATTTGAATTATCTTTTCAAAAAGACTTCCTATGAGCTTCTCATTGAAAGAAAACCAAACATCTTCTATTTTCAGATTTTTGGTTGTAAGTGTTACATTTTGAGAAAATGTATTTAGCTCTCAACATTTCAAAGTCGTTATGATGTTGGATTTTTGCTTGGCTACTCATCAAATAATAAAGCATATCGTGTCTTCAATAAAAACTATGGTTTAGTTGAATAAACTTGTGATGTTCAATTTGATGAGACTAACGGCTCTCAAGAAGAGTAAAAAAATTTAAATAATGTAGGTGACGAATAATTGATATAAATTATGAAGAACATGCAAATTGCCGATATTAAACCAAAAGAAGATCTAATTGACTCACCATCATCCACTCAAGTCGAGCGTCGTACCTCTTCCACAACAAACAACATTCAAGTAAGAGATGTAGAAGAAAAGGAAGAAGAGCAACCATCAACTTTACCTCTAAAGATTCACAACTCAATTACAAAGAATCATCTAATAAATCAAATATTGAGTGACATGAGTATGGGTGTTCAAACTCGATCCTGTGTTGCTTCATTTTGTGAACATTACTCATTTGTCTCCTCTCTTAAACTTAAATGCGTAGATGAAGTACTAAGATCCAGATTGGGTGAACGCTATGCATGAAGAATTTAACAACTTCGCTGTAACGCCCTAGGGTCTAAACCGGCTTAGGCCTAACCCCATTCTGGATAGACCACACACACGTAGCAACCCGCTTGCGCTTTCGTCACCGCTTCGCGCAAAACGGTTAACCAGGGGTGCTACCATTGGAACTCCTAGGATTATATGTAAGTGCTTCTCAAGTTAAGCTAGCAAGGTGGGACTAACACAGAAATTCATGTGCACACACACATAGGCCAACATGGGCCAGGGTGTCACATACACTCCCCCTCAAAGGACCCGACGTCCTCGTCGGACCAACATACCCACACTAGGGCAAATGATAAGGATCTCCTCTCTTGGCACATGTCCGTACGTTCAGTGCCAGCACATATGCCATGCCGTGTGTCCGCTACGGCCCACACGCGCCATGCGCCATATGCCCGTGCCCCTGACCCGCACGCACCCATGTGGCCGCGAGAGTTGGCTCTGATACCATTTGTAACGCCCTAGGGTCCAAACCGCCTTAAGCCTAACCCCATTCTAGATAGACCACACATACGTAGCAACCCGCTTGCACTTTCGTCCTCGCTTCGCGCAAAACGGTTAACCGGGGGTGCTACTATTGGAACTCCTAGGCTTATATGTAAGTGCTTCTCAAGTTAAGTTAGCAAGGTGGGACTAACTCAGAAATTCATGTGCACACACACATGGGCCAACATGGGCCAGGGTGTCACATTCGCCCAGAATGACGTTTGGATATTGGTGAAAAGACCCAAAGAGCACAACATCATTGGTACAAAATAGGTCTTCCGGGACAAACAAGATGAGAGTGGAGTCATGGTAAGAAACAAGGTAAGGCTGGTTGCTTAAGGTTATACTCAAGTCGAAGATTTGGATTATAATAAAACCTTTGCTCCCGTAGCTAGACTTGAATCCATTCACATACTACTTACCTTTGTATCATGTTTTGATATGAAGGTATTTCAAATGGTTGTTAAAAGTATTTTCTTAAATGGTAAAATAATTGAATTTGTTTACTGTTGGACCGAAATGGCGACAGAGGGGGGTGAATGTCGACTTTTAAAAATTTCCCCCTTAAAGGTTTCACTTAACAAAACTCCTCTCCAATAGCTATGAAGAGCTATGAAGAAGTTAAAACCACCTCTCTAGAACCTTGAGCACCCAAAAAAAGACACAGTAAACAAGGAAAACAAAACTTAACAAAATTTCATTGTCGAGGCAAAGTCGGTCGATCAAGACAGCCCAGCCGGTCGATCATGGCTCAAGGCCGGTCGACCGCCAACAAAACGCCCGATCGACCCGCAAAAAACGCCGGTCTGACCGCCGACCGGTCTGACTGATTCGGAAACGCCGGTCTAACCGCCACACAAAAAGCGGTCTGACCGCCATGGAGAAGCCGGTCTGACCGGTCCCCTGATCCCAGGGTACCCGAGAGCGAAAACTGAAAACTGCAATGAGACAAAAACTTTCACAGCTCCAAAGACTGAGAAATTGAGGGTTTGCTCCCAATCTTTTCAGCCCAAAACATCATAACAACATCCTAGATAGCAAGAGGGCTTTGGGAAACAAAGGAATCAAACTCAAAAGCAATAATTTCAGATTATGACAAGAATCTGAAATTTTTGCAAGAACTGAACCAAAACCCAAATTACTCCCCAACCTTTGATCCTTTGGCCATGAAACTTCGAGGATAGCTAATGGATAGCCTCTGGACTCCACATGCCAAGTTTCATGCCATCTTGTGAAGGGAAACACGAAAAGCACCAAATCCCCAGAAGAGGAAATGAAGAACAGAGGATGCCAAAAATGAGATTCTTGCAAATCGATTAAATTGCTCTTGGAACTAGATGACCAAAGGGTCTAGAAATGCAATTCCATCCCTGAGCAACCCATTTTGCCACTCCTCAGCAAGAATCAACAAGAAAATGAAAAACTCAAGAAATCACCCAAAAGGAGCAACGAAGAACAGAGAGCACGAACAGGAGAAATAAAACTTCAGATTTTCATTCCAACTCAAAAGGAATACAAAGGAGTCCCGATACGCATGGACATTAGAACAAAAGGAATGATTACAAGACTCTCAATCCATCGTCTCCTTCTCAATCCTCAAGAACACCAAGAGCTTTACATGCTTGTTGGGAGGCACACAACACAGAGAGGGGATGAACAGGGGAGACACACCCTGTTGCCCTCAACTGCTCTCCAACAACTAAAGCTAAAGCTAAAACAAACTCCCAAAGCTTCTTTTGACTCTAGCAAACCCTAACTCTCTCCCAAAGCCATGTGGACGCATGCAGCCCCTCACATCTATTTATAGCCCTTGGCTAACGGGTCTCCAACCCGTTACGCCAGCTAAACCCGAACAGAGCTCGCTCCCGCTTGTGCAGCCTCGCGAAATTATCATTTCGCCCTTCCTGCACCTTCCGGGAAGCTTTCGCGCTCCTTGTCGTCCACGACTCGCAACCACCTCGAGTTCACGCCGTCTTCGACACATCTCAACCGTTCTGACCTCAACGCCACCTGCGTCTAGTCCGGTCACCTCGTGTCTCGCCTCGACTCCGCCTCGACGTCCTGCAGCCAACACAGACAAGAAACACATCAAATAGCACCGCTCGACACATGAAAGCATAAATAGCATTAATGAAACCACATTAAACCCAAACCTGTCAAATCAACAGAATAAGCATCCAAATCCTTTTGACCAGGTTTGACCAAGTCCGACCGAGCCCGTTACACCACGCAACGACAAGGTCCGAACCAACCAACTCAAACTCGACTTTCCTAAACCGATGTCAATTACTCATCATACACACGAGATGACCTCCACATGGTCTCAAATTTACATTAAACAATCATCCGATTTTGATAATCATAAGAATCCAAATCATGTGTATAAACTCTCTAAGGCGCTATATAGCCTTAGACAAGCTCGTAGAGTATGGTATGAGCGCCTTCGACATTTCAACTCCTAAAAGGATTCAAAATTGGGAACGTTGACACAACATTATTTACAAAGATTATAGATGATGAATTCTTTGTTTGTCAAATTTATATTGATGACATTATATTCGGGTATACTAATTAAAATTTTTGCAAAGAATTTGGTGATATGATATCTAAGTAATTTGAGATGTCTATGATCAGAGAGCATAGCTACTTCCTTGGTCTTCAAATCAAGCAACTCAAGAATGAGATGTTCGTGAGCCAAACGAAGTACGTGAAGGACTTATTCAAGAAATTTGGCATGGAAGACGCTAAGTCCACAAGACCCCCATGGCAACAAACGGTCATTCAACCTTAATGAGAGAGGTAAATCAGTAGATTTAAAATTTTATAAATCAATGATTAGTAGTTTATTTTATCTTACCGTATATAGGACTGATATCATATTTAGTGTTTGCATGTGTGCACGGTTTCAAGCATCACTGAAGGAATGCCATTTCGTGGCCGTAAAGAGAATTCTTTGATATTTAAAGCATTTCTTTAGCATTGGCTTGTGGTATCCTAAAGGTTCTAAATTTAATTTAATTGGATTTTCAAATTCCGATTATACGGATTGCAAAGTGGATAGAAAAAACATCTCAGGTAGTTGTTAACTTTTAGGAAGATAACTCTAGTTTCATATTCATCCAAGAAATAAAATTTCGTAGCACTTTCCACTGCTGAAACTGAATATATTTTTGCGGATAGTTGTTGTGCACAATTGCTATGGATGAGGCAAACATTGATAGATTATAGGATAAATTTTGACAAAATGGCTGCCGTGAAGATAGCCAATAACTTGGTCTAACACTCAAGAACCAATTATATAGATATTCACCACTATTTCATAATAGATCATATGAGCATGGGTGACATTGTCATTAGCCACATATAGACTGAAAACCAATTAGTTGATATCTTCACAAAACCTTTAGATGAAAGCCACTTTTGCAAATTGAGGAATGAGTTAAATGTCATAGATTACTCCAATGTTGCTTGAGATCTTGCATCATATTTTTGCTCTTATTTGGACTTCTTAGAGTTTATACGAAAATCTAATTTAAAAATATTTTCATAAAAATCTCTATATTGATAAAAAATATTTTATCTGGGTGTTATTTGCAAATCCAATGCATAATGATCCTGAAATATGTTTGGTCGAGTGTAGATTAAGGATCATTTGCATTTTCCTAATCTTCCCATGTAAATTTAGGAAAAATCAGTAGTACCGATGTGTACCTACGGTACTACCGCTTGGTGGTATATAGTACGGTAATACTGGCCGATGGCAGCGGTATTACCGCCTTCTGTTGGGTGGCCCCAAATTTTTCTAGTAACCGATGCCTTATCTCTGCCTCAATACCCCCTTTGGCCTCCACATCTCTAAAACACCAGAAATGGTTCAAGGCTTCAAGTCTAAAGAATCCTTTCTCCCCTCTACATTCATGTCAAAACTCTCCACAAATAATCCATTTTTGCGATGTTTTCATGAAAACCTTGTTGGATCCTTGTATCTGTGATTGTTTCCCATCAATCCCTCAAGGTAATCTCATTAAAATCCTCTCTTATCTCCTTTTGAGACTCAAGATCAATTTCTAGGCTTTGGGATAATCACTGCTACAGACAGCCCTATCACAGACGGTTCGGAACCGTCATCACAGACGGTTCCTGAACCGTCAGTGTTTAGGTGTCAGTGATAGTTGGTGGTTATCACAGACGGTTCCTGAGCCGTCTGTGATAACATACATTACAGACGGTCTTGACTACTAACCGTCTGTGATAGTGCGGTATCACGACGGTTTTTATAAACAACCGTCGTGATACCTCACTATCACGAGCGGCTAGTAGTCAAGACCGCTCGTGTCTGAGACTATCACAGACGGTGTTTGTTTAAACAACTGTCTGTGATACTCGTCTATCACAGACGGTTAATAATCAAGACCGTCTGTGATATACACAATATCACGCGGCGGTTTGTGTTACTAACCGTCGTGATATGTGTATATCACTGACGGTCGATTGTAAAGGCCGTCGTGATATCATTCACGCAACGACGGTTTGTAACAACGAACCGTGCGTGATACCATATATATCATCCATTTTATTTCTTCGCTTTTGGCTAGCCTCGGGATATGCTAGCCATGCCCTCGAAAGCGACAAGCGTGCGGACACGAGATAAATGATGATATAAGTTAATTGCAACTCATAGTAAATTACAACAAAATTCGATACACGATGAATGTAACAAACGGCCACAGATCACATACATATATATATAGAATGAAAATCGTTACACAACATCCGACAAATGAATTCAATTGAAGGAGAATTGTTTGATTGTACAGTTGAATCCAATGTTTCAACATCTAATTATCACCATTGCGCGTGGAACTCTCCATTCTTATTTATGACCTCTGCTAGCAAGAATTGGGAGATGGTTCCACGAATATCGACGAGATTGTCAAGATCGTATGCACTTTCGTCGAAGTTCACCACCGTCGCTAGGAGCAATGTTAAGTCATTAATTAGCATATGTGTAACATAAATACATATATATAATCGAAAATAATAA